>JAUPFT010000021.1:43516041-44723541 GCA_036936625.1 Parnassius smintheus behrii
ACACACACACACACACACACACACACACACACACACACACACACACACACACACACACACACACACACACACACACACACACACACACACACACACACACACACACACACACACACACACACACACACACACACACACACACACACACACACACACACACACACACACACACACACACACACACACACAAAACCAGACCCGGACGTAATCATTCTTATTCCAACTATTGCGGAATCATCTCTTGCAGGCGCTATTATTTATTTTATATTTATTTATGTAGTAAAACAATACTTCCTTAGTTTTTGTATTAGAGGCATTAATTTTAAAGGCCGATGACAAGCACGTAATATTAACACTATCTCGATGTAAATGAGGTCCAGTGACAAACCGTTTTGTATCGCATGCCAGGGTCCTAAGATACAAGCTGCGCTTAGTTTAGGACCCGCAGCTACCTGTGTTCTTTATAATGTTACTTATTGTTATTTACTATGGTCGAAATTAATCAATTTACATGGTAAAAGAATATAACATGATCTACTTGACATGACTTAATTTTCTACTGAAAATTATTTTTATACAAATATTGAACAGAACATTTCGTTCAGCTGATGGTTTATGCTCAAACCCGCCCAATAATAATAATAATAATAATAATGATAATCTTTATTTGCAAGAATATGGTTGTACAATGGTGTTTGAGTATAATTCGTTCTACATATTCTACCTTAGTGGTGTGCAAATATTAATTTGGTCAAGTAACCTAAACAACAATACTTATCGAATTTAACAACATATATTAATTTAACAAAAAATAAAATTATTTAATATTATTTACTTGATTTGATAATTAATTTATTATGCCACAGTGTCAGAAAAAATATAAGTAAGTATTATTATATCAAGTAAGATTATTATTATAGGTCAATGTCATATATTAATTATTGTTCTTACGTCAATAATTATATAATGTTACATATTATTCAATTGTCATTAATATCTTTCTATTTTTACATCAAATTTATTAATTAATTAGATACATAAGTCAAATTTTATATAAAATAATATCAAAAACATTATTTTTTTTTAAATATCAGAATCTTGTAATTACGTAATTAATCCTATTCTAAAATTATCATTCATTATTACTCGTATGTATGTCGTTGTCGTTTAAGAACTCTACTACAGAATAATAACATTTACGGAGCAACAATGCCAAAACAGATTTCTTAAATGACACTAAACTTTTACGCTTTAAATTATCAGGTAATTTATTATAAATTCTAATCGACATTGCAAAAGCATTTCTTTTTGTAACTTTTAGACGATTTGCTGGCGCATATAACCTATTCTTGTATCTACCCTTACTTTCACTCACATCACACTTACGTTGAAATAAATGTGGATGCTTATGAACAAATATGCACATTTCAAATATGTATAATGAAGGCAAAGGCAGGATCTTTTTAGTTTTGAACAAAGGTTTGCAACTCACTAAAGGACCAACACCACAAAGAGCTCTTATGCAGCGTTTTTGTGCTTTAAATGCTTTATCCGAATCCACCGAATACCCCCAGAGTATAACACCATATCGTAGTATGGATGAGATATATCCATGATATGCCATCAGTGCAGCTCTTTCTGATACAATATTTCTTAGTCTACGCAATGCAAAAACGAAACGATCTATTTTAGTACAAAGGCTTTCTATATGAGTCTTCCAACTACAAAATTTATCAAATATTATTCCTAGAAATGTCGTGGAAACGACTTCTTCAATTATCGAGTTGTTATATGTGAGTTTAATGTCATTTGAAATGTTTTTGAGGGTTTTATATTCAATAAATTTCGTCTTATTTATATTTATATCTAAATTATTTATATTCATCCACTGTATGACCTCATTTAGAGCACCATTGGCTGCGATTTCAAGTTCAGATCTGTTATTACCTTTAACTATAAGAGTAGTGTCATCAGCGAATAAAATGCATTTGCTTGTAGTAAAGTCAGGAAGATCGTTAATGTATATCAAGAACAGCAAAGGTCCCAGTACACTGCCTTGTGGAACACCAAAACTGTTTGTATGATATTGAGATCGTTTTGATATCTTTGTGTTGTTTATGACTTTTGTAACTTCTACACACTGCTTACGATTTTTAAGATAACTCTCAATCCAGTTTTGGGCTGTTCCTCTTATTCCGTACCTTTCTAATTTATCTAGTAGAAGACTGTGTGATACGAAGTCAAAAGCTTTGCTCATATCAAGAAATATAGTTAAAAGTGGAGTTCGTGAATTTAAGCTTTCAGTTATAATTTTCATCAGTTCATAACATGCTAATGTTGTGGAACAGTTTCTTCGAAAACCGAATTGTTCTGGTTTTAGAATGTTAAATGCGCTAAGAAAACAATATAGTTTTTCATGCATTATTTTTTCGAAAACTTTTGAGAGCACAGGAATAAGAGTTATTGGTCGGTAGTTTCCAACGTCTTGCCTATCTCCCTTTTTATACATAGGTTTAACAATGGAGAATTTCATACGCGTTGGAAATACACCTTGTTTTAGAGACAGATTTATAATATAACATAATGGTTCTGAGATGTATTCAGCGCATTGTTTTAAAACTTTTACATTTAATTCGTCATAACCTGTTGAGTTTGTATTATTTAAAGATTTAAGTGTTTTATAGATGTCCCTAGGATGAGTTGGCATGAGATACATACTACTGTTATTAAACAAAATATTTTTATAGTTTAAATATTGATTGGTATTATGTTTATTTGTAAGGTTAATAAAGTACTTATTGAATGTTTCAGCAATTTCCTCTGGTTTCATTAGCAAGTTGTTATTATCTCTAATTTTTTCAATATGACCAACATCTATCTTGTTAGTGGCTTTGTTTTTAATCAGGTCCCAAGTTGCCTTACATCTGTTTTTAGACCGATAAATATATTTAGTGTTAAAATTTTCTTGCGCTTCCGAAATACATCTCTTTAGTATTTTACTATATTTTATGTATTCACGTCTTTTATTTTTCTTGTTGTGAGTGGATAGTCTATATTTAAGATAGAGACATCTTTTTACTATGCAGCACCTTTTGAGTCCTTTAGTTATCCACTTATTTTTTGTTACCTTGTTTACTTTTTTAATAGTGATAAGGGGAAAGCAAAGTTTATAAAAAAGTACTAACATGTCATGAAATTTTTCAAATGCAGCATTGGTATCAGTTTCAGAAAAAACCTCACTAAACGACAACGATGAAATACATTCTCGAAACTTATCAATATTATTACTATTTAAGTCACGTCGTGTTTCAAACCAGTGTAATGGAGCCATTTTCTCTGGGTTATAACAGATATCGAACGAAACACTTTGAGCTGTTTCATGATCGGATAAAGCTAAACAATGTATCTGAGGTTTAACATTTTCTATGTTGCTAACAATTAAGTCTATACATGATGAATTTCTTGTTGGTTTATTAATGTGATTTGATAAATTATGACACGTCAATATAGATAATAATTTTTTTGCGTTTTTAGTGTTTTTAAGGATGTCTATGTTCCAATCTCCGCACAGCAAAATTTTCTTGTTTTTAAGTTTATGAAGTAATAATGATAAATTACCGAAAAACTGATCTACGTTTGATGTTGGTGTTCTGTATATGCATATCACGATTATATCCACTGACAGTATTTTCACGGCGCAGTATTCAAAAAAATATGGCATCGGTGGTATAAGGTTATTCAGTAACTCGCATTGTAAATGTTTTTGACTAAAATACACGAACCTCCTCTGCGTTCATTACTTCTGGAAAAATGTGATAAGAGATTGTAATTATTTAATTTTACATTTGACTCGGAGCCATTCCTTACAAATGTCTCTGTAATACATATGATATCAATGTCATAATTTTGTGAATTCATTTCGTTTAGGGCTAGTTCCAATATGTCCAGTTTTTTTAATAAGCCTGCAATATTTTGATGAAGTAGTTTAATTGTATATTGTGTACGTAAACTATTCACGAAAAAAGTTTTTATTTGTGTTCTTAGGCTTGTAACTGCAGGGTAAAGACATTTTGGATCCATTCTGTACATCACAGTTATTAAAATAAGATGACGTATTGGTATTTTTAACATTTGTATGGCATCTACATATATTATATTTTAGGTTTTTTATATATTCTAAATTGTAGTTTAAGTAGTCAATTTCAATATTGATTTTAAATGAGATATGTTTAATTCGTAAAAATGTATTACCTTTGTGCCTATATTGGGTATAATTATAAGTGATAAAATTATTTAAGTTTATAAAGGTACAATGAGTATAGTTTTGAGTAAAAAGCTGGATGCCCTCATTAAGCGTTTTTAAATTTAAATAGGGATTAAATTGTACACTAAGAATAAATACATGACTGTTTTTCAGTTTGTAAAGGGCGTTGCACAATTCCGAGTATAGAACGTAAGGATTCTTATCATGTGCACCCAGACCTATAATAACAATATCATCCTTGTTAAGTGTAGATATAATATTATCACAGCTGTTTAAAATTTGTGAACTTTTTGCGTTAGGTTTGACGATCCCCGTAACAGAATAAATATCGTTCCACCTGTTTGTTCTCGACTTAATCATTTCTGGAGCTAGTTTTTGTACTTGTTCATCACCTAATATAATAATTTTGGATGATTTTGTGTTGCTATTAGTAACGCCATCTTTTGCCCGATTTTGACAATTATTGCATACTGAATTCACAGTCGGCTTACTTCGAGCATCCGTGGGTATTTTTATGCCTTGTTTTACTATTTGTAGTACAGGCGGGCACTGGACTTTTCTACGGGGTGTTGAGGAACAATGATTTTTGAAATTTTTATATGATTTGCAAGCAGGAGGCGTTGAGAAATTTAAGGTGGGAATATTTTTTGCCATCGGATTAGGGGCTGTTCTATGATATTTTTTCTTAATTTCGCTGAGTCGTCCGTGTGCAGTAATTACAGAAGGTATGTTATTTTTCGGAGATATGGATGATGTATCCTTTGATGCAACCCTAGTCAGTTTTTTTCAAAAAATTTATTTGTAAGTCTTTTTCTTTTATACTTTGCCTTAACTTTGTATTTTCACTATTCAGACTTTCAATCTCTCGATGAGCACTGTTTAACTGTATTTCCAAATCTTCTAGTTTATCTTTTAATTCGATAATCATTGACGTATCCAGAGTTGTTTCCAATGGTACACTTTTGTTAGTAACATTTTCTAAGGTTGATTGAAAGAATGAGTTTTCTGGTGAAATGTTCGTTAAATCGTTGTGTGAATTAGATCTTTTTGATAGTCTTTTACGTAAAGTAACGTTTACTACGTCCATAACTTTAGTATGTTTCCAAAATATGATGAGGTATAAAATAAAATGTGAAAGTTATTGAAGCGCTATCTAGTATGTAGTAGATTTAGTATTGGTAATCAACAATAGATGGCATTGAGTGCCGAATTCTTTCGATAGTTTATAATAAAAACACTTATTTACGCCATCTCTTGACGAGTAGCGGAGAGATAATTAATTTGAATTTTGTAACGTTCGTTAAAATATTACTTTCCAGTTTTTCACATTTTTTTCTATTTAAAAGTACTATTTCACACTTGTTATTTTTCACTGTCACTTATAAAGTTAATTCAAATTGTTTTTGTTTAGAGAGAAAGTAGTATTTATAATTTAAGCACCAAATTCAGTTACGCCTTGGTTGTAAATTTAGTGTGTAATAACTTTATAATTTCTTTAATATATGTTTGGATAACACTCACAGATCACATGTAAGACTTTATTTTTAAATTGAGTACACTTATGTAAAGTTTTCTGAGTTAAAACTATTTTAATTTTAATTTTTCACTGAAACCGTGTCAAAGCAAGTGATTACTTTTCAAGCGCCATCTAACAACCCAAGATAGACAAATAAAACATTATATGTGAAAATAATTACATATTTTCCAAACAAAACTATCAATTAATAAGAAACTCTAGAAACTTGTACAATTTATCCCTAGTATAACATTTCATCGGTTTTGATATAAGATAAAATAAAATAGGAAACAAACAAATAAGCAATAAACAAGAAATTTAATAAACAAGCGTAGGTTAAGATAAATTAGGACTAATACAAACATTCACATAAATCAGAGATTTAAATATATATAGTGTTTTGTTTATTTTTAATGGTAAAGTTTTAAGTCGCCATTGTTATTATAAGCCCTCAAACAGTTCACCATTAGAGTTAGCCTTTTTCTTTCCCTTCTTTTTTTCTGACGATGAGTGTGGACTATTGAACAAAATCTAAGAACAATGATAATAATATAGACATATATTAAGGTATGTAGAGAACTGTATCCTATCCAACATTCTACATCTTTAATTCTCGTTTGTAAAGAGGCATTTAATAATAATAATAATATTCCACAACTATCACACAACGCCATCTAGTCCCAGGCTAAGCAGAGCTTGTGTTATGGGTACTAGACAACTGATAAACATACTTATATATTTCTAAATACATAAATATTATAGATAAATTACACCCAGACACAGAACAAATGATCGTGCTCATCACACAAACATTTGTCCTGGGTGGGAATCGAACCCACGACCTCCGGCGTAGCAGTCAGGGTCACTAACCACTAGACCAACAGGCCTGTCAAATCAATTTGTAAGTAAAGTGGTGTGATGGATTACACCTACCGCCATAAATGTTTTTGTTAGCACTTCAAAATATTGAAAAATTACCATTTACAACATCTCGATGGTTTGCAAACTCTCTCGGATTAAGAAGGGACACAAACAACAAATAGATATTTCTTACCCAATTACAATACCTAATGAGGTATTGTGATTATTTGTGATTAGGAATACTGAGTTGTGTATGAATGAAACTGTTGGTAAGATGATAATAGTCATATTTTATCATCTTAATTGGTTTCGTTATAAGTATACCACTGCTTACTAGTTGACTTCGATCATCGATCATAAAATGTTATTTTAATTTTAGGTATTTACCTAAGAAATTGCCGTTTTTTCGAAATAAATTAACGGAATTTTGTTCCATGTGTTTTATTTTGATTAATCAAATTAATCACACACACAATCAATGCATCTTTGCCAGCGCAGTGGCAGTTTACTGATGCCGTGCTTGTAGAAATCAACTGGACGAGTGAAGAACGGAAGTCTGTAGGCGCAAGGTCTGGTCAGTACGATTGACCGGAGCTGGTTGGAGACGTGCAAGCTTCTCCACCACTGTGTACAGTTCTTCACAGAACATAGTCCTACAGTCAAAATTTTATTTTCTATGGAAACACTTTCCCATTTTTCACTAATATTAATGCGTGGTTTGTCGAATATATATATATATATATATATATATATATATATATATATATATATATATATATATATATATACACTCACGCCTGTCAGGCTGGTACAGTCTACAGACTTCCATTTGGCACGATCCTGACACACCTCTCTCGCCTCCTTCACTTCCATATACCTATGCATACATGCTCGTTGGTTAAGGCACAGAATAAAGTTAAGGGTACTCCTAATTTGCCATTTTGGTCGATAATTTTTTGCCTAGGACGTCCACTTCCGACTCTGCCATTCACTTTTGCAACATAAATTTTCTTTTTGTCACTCTTTCGTTATTCATTATTTCCACATGACCGAACCACCGAAGCATTCCATTCTTTATCCTGGTCACAACATCATCTTATTCAATATATATATATATATATATATATATATATATATATATATATATATATATATATATATATATATATATTCATTGATGACAATAGCTCATTTAGTTGCGAATTTCCCGCGCCTATTTCAATCATACCTGCGACTGCGCATTCATTTAATGATAAATAATTTTCACTACAATCATCGTTTTCTATGACAAATTTTTGGTTGCATAATTGGTATTTAAACGTAAATTTTGACTCTAAGCCTATAAGTGTTTCTCCGGTAAGTTGTAGTTCGGTGAAGCTGCAACCCAATGGACCATGGTTTGAAAATTTTATTAATTCCGAAAAGAAGTGGCCGACGTCAATTATTACTCTTCTTGTTATTTTTTCGTTACTGCATTTTTCAATCTCATAATATATTTGTAACTGCAAAACGTATAAGTAAACAACGTATAAGTAAGTAAATCAGTAATATAGTGTTATGTATGATTCAGACTAAATAAAGGCTCCTTAAAGTAGATGTAGATAAAGAGGTATTTATACCTACCTACTTAGTACTTATTTATACCTAATTACAATACCTACTAAGGTATTGTCATTAGATTGTACTGGGTAGGCATTAGTACTAGTCTGCTTAGTGCTAATACCTACGAGTACTTAGTATACTAATATTACCGTAAAATGCCCCAACTTTGCACGTATTTAGAGGTTTTTGTGATATTTATGATATTCACATATAAAGAAAAAGCTTTTTGTGCCTAGCAAAATAACACACTATAGTCTACACCTCATTATTTCCGAGAAATAAGCTTGTAAATATCCAGGCAAAGTGAATGGCATTTCCTCTACTTTGCCTTGGCAGTTTAAAATGCGTTTCCAAATAAACAGATTTCGCTCCCATGAGGTATTGGTTTATTATTCCTACTTATCCACGACATTAAGCGTAAAACTTTTAATTTTTTTTATTAAGAAGGTAGGCAATGATTTTGAACATTTAGTCATTTTATGGGAAATCTTTCAGGGTTGTCACCTTGTAATCAAAGGAAAATAAAACAGCTTATTTCTTAAAAAGGGTCATTCCGTTTATCCACTCTAAGGTAAAATAAGTTAAATATGTTCTTCAAGTAGTAAAAAGTCTCAAGTGATTTCTTACATTTTATGAGATCAACCACTAAGTTTAGCATTTTGATAGAATAATTCACGTACTGCCGACAATTTTTCATTTATTTTTGTTTTGAGAACTGGACTATTTTTTTTTGTTTCGAGGCACCTTCTATCTTCTGAAAATTAAGATACGTTTAAGACCATTTAGTACGTAAGTTCTAAAATGTAGGTACCTATCTTAATAAATAGATGGCAGTCAAACGCAAGTCTATTCTCAAATAAAAATGCAACAAAGTTATTAATTTTATAGATATTAATATATTAAAATAATAAGTTTTTTAAGGATATTTATGTAAAACATAAAGGTTATATTATGTTCTAACTACGTTCACCCTTGCGCATATAAAACCACGGAATTTCACTAGTTTTATTACCAAAATAATAATTGACAACCCTACCCTAAGTTTGTCTTGATTTTTAGAAGATCAAAACATAGAGAAGGATAGGAGACTATTTTTTATTTAATTTGAATCAAATCCGTGAAAATAGTTTAAAATACTCACACAATAAAATTTTGAAGTGATATTGACCAATTGCACAATTCTGGAGTTCACAGACGTTTCACAACTTTTTTCCAGAACAAAAAGTAAGCGCTGGCATGCGACTAAAATCGTACTATAAATAAAATAAAGTCTCTAGCCCGAATAGCCTAATAATGAAATTCAAATGATCGGTTTAGGCAAAGTAAGGCTAGATAAGTCAAATTAGGGCATTTTACGGTACTTACTTAGATATCTTTTACCTAATCACAAGCACAAGTGTATACCTAATCACAATACTTACTAAAGTATTTTGATTAGGTACACATTGGTGCACCATAATATCTACAAACCAAAAAATTAAATAAACGAATCTTTACATCTTCAACCATTTCAGTCGAATCAAGACAGGTATACTGTTTTTCTATGGTTCCTCGACTTAAGTCGTTTACTGCCGTATCGTCATTGTTCGTATTTAGCCTGCAATAAAGGATAAATTATATTAGATCTTGCATGAAAACAAAACGGAATTACTTGTAATAAATCATTTTGATACATATTTTAGCTATATATTTAGAAAGGTTTAATTATTTATAATATGGTAACCACAAACAATATCACATCAAATTTTCTTAAATTCTGTTTATAATAATCTGTTTATTATGGACTCAAAAGTGCGCCCGACTTACCCATTATAATTTTCAATTATTTGTAAACTTTTATAATTTTTTTTGTCGTCAAATTCGCATTCAGGTATTTTTCTTCTCCTCCTATAATATATAATATAATAAAAAGATTACTATGTAATAACACGCAGGAATTTAACGGAATAAAAGTAAGTGAACTTTGCATAATACATCAAATTACTTTTCTTTAGAGCATTTTAACGTCGTTGACGTTTATTCTTCTTGAATTAAGGAATTCGCACTAATCAATCCACAAAATTATATTTTCACAATAACGCAATCGTAGAGCGTCTTTTATGTGGTAAAAAAACACGTAAGCGCATGGTTGGTAGGTATGACTACTCAAATAATATTATGTTTGCGGCGAAACACGGAACGTCGACGACGACGACGAGAGCGACACGGCTACCTCATACGAACGCATACAGTGTAATGCCCATTGCCCACGTAATGCCTAATACACAGTAATCTATGGTAATGCCGCCTGCACTCTGCGGTAGAAAAGCGATCTTAAAAAATTAAATAAAACGTGGAGAATATAGATTTTTAAATTATCTATCCATTAGTGTAATCCTCAAATGATTAGAGCGTTGCGTTTAGCAACAGATGCATGTAATCAAGAATTTTAGTCATTTAAGCGAACTTAAAAAATTAAATAAAACGTGAAGAATATAGATTTTTAAATTATCTATCCATTAGTGTAATCCTCAAATGATTAGAGCGTTTCGTTTAGCAACAGATGCATGTAATCAAGAATTTTAGTCATTTTTTAAAAGTTGATTTTATATGTATTTATAGCACAAAAAACAAATTAAAACGTGGAATGTGATGATAAGATATCGAACAAAATAATGTGCTTTTAGATGTAGTTTATTTTTCATAACTAATGAGATAATAGAGTCTGAAAAACGCACTTTCTCAACATTTTGGTCAGGGATACACCTTAATTAGTAATGATAATTTATTTGTACTTTAACCGTCGCGAATCATTAGAAAGATATTTATCTGAATAAAAACAATCGGACAAACTAACAAATGAATAAATAGAAGTGTCCAAAAGGCAACAAGAAACGAATTTGGCAATCAAATTGAAAATAAACAAAATAACCACAATAATGAAATCCACCATTTACGCCCGAATTTATTTAGACTACAACTAGATCCCATAAAACAAACAGATTGTCCGAGATAAGCTAGTTCCATTATCAATTACTGGTATTACGGTAAGAGGCATTTAATTGCCACTTAAATTTAGAAAAAACTACAATCCAATGCCTACCTAAGTTAAGTAGCTAATAGCATTAATTATAAAGTGCATGAAATTACGTGAGTATTATACATGTAAATAAACATGTACGGTCCAAGCGTATATTTTTCTGCTGGCGTTAACATTTCCCGAAGAGTTCGCTATAGTTTGACAATCATTAAAATTAATTTAGTTCACGTCATAGATTTAGTATATATACATAAATTAGATTGGCAATGTAAAAGAGAAAGGGCATGGCATATCTTACGTTAGAACGAGATAGAATGGCTAGACCAAACACGTACACGCTATAGACCTATATCGGGCTGACGTCAATCGTTAACGAAACAAATCCCGCTTATTTTCGAGGTATCTTTGATTTCGAAGTAATATGTTTTTAAAAGGTGTAATTAAATATGGTGACGTATACAGTACCTGAATGTAGTTCATCGAGAAAAGAAAATCTACAAAATTAAACATTTCACACGTAAGTACAATTAAAATGTAGCACTTTAAAGAGTTATAATATTTTTTTTACAAATACGTGAATTCCCGCTATTTCAAATTATATTTTGGTAGAGATTAACACTATCGATGTCCTCTTATCGATTATATTTTTATAAAAGGCAAAGGTATATCTTTGAATGCAGCCTCTTTTAACCTCGTTTTTTTAATTTTCAATATTTAATTTTTGGCATTATATTAAATACTTTAGTGAGATAAATTAAACTCTTATAATGTTTCAGATTTCCAAAAAATACAGAGGTAAAACAAAATTGGTTATAAATGATAAATAGAGAAGACTGGGTTTCCAAAAAATATACAATTATATGTAGCAAGCACTTTGAACAAAAATGTTGTCATTGCAGTTTGAACCTTGATGTCAACGTCACACTGCCTGCCCTCGTGAAATAAAACAACTAATACAATAGTTCTTGCTATAGTGACATTACACACAGAACACAAAAATAAAATATTAATAATAAAATCTTATAACACGATGTCAATTAATCATGACATTCGGTCTAGATCCCTATCCCGATCCCTAGCTTTAGATTATTTTTTCAAATCATTTGCTTGCGTCGCTGCAACTCGGACACAGGTATATCGTCTTGATTACTCAGCAGATTCGCTACTAGAAAGCTCGTCTGTTTGTGACTAAGATTTTAGTTTATCCAAGGCCTCATTCTGTCAGCAGCAACGACGCACTCAAATGACTTTTTCTACTTATTTAATCCCGGAATATCTACAATATTATATCTGTCGTTTCCTAACGTTTTAAATATAATATACGGGCCAGTAAATTTTGATAAAAGTTTGGTATTTTTTACCTTTGTTGTAAAAATTCGTCTTCGTTATTTTAACCAAATTGCCCTCCTTATAAACGGCGGGAGACTGTCCAGCATCATGTCGATTTTTTTGTTTGCCTTGATCAATTCTGATATTGGTACTGATCTCGTTTCTCAACTCTCGAAAATTCTCAAGTTTAGTATCAATATTGAGTTTGTTAGAAATACTATCACGGAGTTTGATACCAAACAAGGATGGAGTCTTTTGGGTTGAGCTATTGATAGTGGTGTTTAAGCCCCGTTGTATTTTTCCCGTATACGTGTCCCAGTCACGTTCGTCACTTCCTGCGTTATACTTAGTCAAAACATCTAGTATCGTCTGATTGAACCTTTCAGCTTAGCTGTTCGCTCTGGGACACGCGACGGCATTTAGAACATGTTTTATACCGTGAGAATCACAAAATCTTTTAAACGCCTTGGAAGTAAATGATGTTCCTCGATCAGATATGATTCTGGACGGTAGTCCAAAATCATAAACAATATTTTCAAGAAACTTGAGCGTACTTTTAGTTTTTGTGGTTTTCACGGGCTCTACAAATACATATTTCGTAAAAGCATCCACGACAGTTAATTTGTAAGCATTCGCCTTCCTGCTCTTCACAAAGGGACCTAGATGATCTACATATATGGATTGTGTGTAAAGGAATTTCAACCTTCTCAATAGGAAACAAATGGCCCGTTTTTTGTTTAGCACCGTTGTCCTTATTGTACGCACACTCTTAACAGGACCCTACATATTTTTTTTATAAACCGGCGCACTATAGGAAACCAGAATTGCGATTGAATTCGCTCAGTAGTCTTTGCTATTCCTAAATGACCTATATCGTCATGATTGAACCGACATATTTTGAAACGTGCACTTCGGGGAACTACGAGACGCAATTTGTCATCAACTCTCCCGTAAATTTTGTGATCTTTAGCAACATAATTTTTCTTTATGTCTTTTTTCCTTACAATTAAAACAGGTGGTATTATCACATGAAGATGTAGCAGAGTTAACGAGCTTATTCCCGGAAGTGCTTTCCAAATGCTTTTTTGAAAATTGAAAAGAATCAGAGACGCGTTGCGAACTGAGATAATTTAGCAAGTCTTCTGGTTCCCTACAGCTTAATGCCTGAGCACTATTCCTAACTGATTCATCAGTAACACCGTGAACTACACAATCTACGGCTTTCTTTCCCACAACTTCACATCGGTTTATTAAAGTCAGTTTGTCATAGATGTCATAGAAGATTGAAATACCCGCGTAAGTTTTCAGTAACACGTGTTGTACGATTAAGCATTTCTTCGAGAATCCAACCATAATTTTGCTCATAAGGAAATGCTTTACGAAGCTTCGCCTGCCAATCACTCCCAACTATAAACTACCGTGGGCAAAGCCTCTAACCATTTTTGCAAGCTCTGTAATTTCTGCAAAGCAAAATCAATGGTTTGCTTCTCGTCCCAGACATAAATACTACTACATCCGTTGACTTTATTTAACCAACTATCTATACTTTGACTTTTACTGGATGGATCAAACTCCGGAACAATATTATTTAGCTGGTTACTATTCATTCAGTCTTTGAGAATTCTTGCTCTTATTTAAAAATGAAATCAGCTTGGCTACCTCGTCAGCGGAAAGTGCTGTATCTGCATCCGATGAGAGGTGCAGGTGTACGATTCTCTGGACGCACCTCCACTCCAGTGTCCACCTCCTCGATGACCCAAGACGCCATCGCAGCTACGTCAAGACCTCTTCGTTTTCGTGGTGTAGGCGATGGAATAAAAGTACTTTTCCGCTTCCTATTGCGGTTTCTTAGCCGATCCGGATTCATCCTCGAAAAAAAGGTCAAGCATTAATTTTTTTAACTATAAAGCTCATATTCACTCAAGTCAGATTCCCTGGAATTATTTTGTTTTGAGGACTGTGAGATGATGATGATGATGATTCTGTTTAATATTTAGTTAAGTTTTCTCATATTATATTTTTATTGCCCTTTTGTGAAGAAATGTATCATTAAAATTAATAATGATTAGAGTTTTATCATAATATAAAGGAATTTTTCTCATTAAGGAGGACTTTCAAATCAAACGGACAAGCACCCAATTAAATTTAGGTTCAGGAAGTATTTTTTTGCAAGTGAGGCGTCAGCGTATCGTTCACACCTCTGCCTTTCCAGATACCGGTGCAAAAATTCAAGTATGCAAAAATAAGAAATAAGACAGTTAATGAAATTTTACCTAGTGGGTGATGCACATGATCACTTACGGACTCACATGACCCTTACTAGGGGGGCACTTAGCCACAAGGACACACTTGGCCCTTACTGAGGCGCACATGGCCACAAGGACGCACGTGGCCCTTACTAGGGGCACACATGGCCACAAGGACACACTTGGCCCTTACTAGAGGCACACCTGGCCAAAAGGACACACTTGGCCCTTACTAGAGGCACACATGGCCACAAGGACACACTTGGCCCTTACTAGAGGCACACGTGCCTAAAAGGACACACTTGGCCCTTACTGAGACACACATGGCCACAAGGACGCACTTGGCACTTACTAGGGGCACACATGGCCACAAGAACACACTTGGTCCTTACTAGATATCATTCCCTTATGACATACTTGACGCTAACAAAATACTTACAAAACTTAATTAATTACTAGTACTTCTCTACCGACTGATAAGTACGATCAGTAATATCAAATACAATCGCAGTAGAACACTATTGAGGAGTAGCCTCAACCAAGCGCTCCACATGAGATGCACCTTAGTATATCGCTTCTTCGGAATGGAATTGTTGAAGAGTTGCCTCAACCAAATGTCATTTCGTAAAAGTGTAAAATGTGTAGGTAACAACAAAGACTTAGCTATTACAAAATACATCGCGGCAAAACGCTATTGAGGAGTAGCCTCAACCAAGTTTCTAACGTTTTTTTTTTTTTTTTTTTTTTTTTTTTTTTTTTTTTTTTTTTTTTTTTTTTTTTATAGAAGAGGGGGCAAACGAGCATGCGGCTCACCTGATGTTAAGTGACTACCGCCGCCCATGATCAACCGCAACACCAGGAGAATTGCGGGTGCGTTGCCGACCCTTTAGAAAGGAGTAAGCTACGTGCGATGCATTTCAGTATATCGCTTGTTCGAAATGGAATTGTCGAAGAGTTGCCTCGCTCAAATGCCATTTCGACAAGAGCTAAGGGAGTACGTAAGTACCTATATCTACTAACAAATGCTAATATCCCCGCAGCAAACACTATCAAGGATTCGCCTTGATCAAATGTTCACTTGCGAATCAAAATGCTATTTCTATAAACTACTAGTAATTTAAATCGATAGCGTGGCTTTACAATGTAATACTAGCCGGGCACATTATCGGAGAGTTGCTCCGACCAAAATGACCCCAGACCGTGTACACTGTGCCACGAAATCCAAACTAACATTTCTATTTTGGCGCAAAAAGCGTTCAATCAATTTATCAAGTGTGTCATAAGGGTCACAAGCATTTAAATGTAAAAAAAATTCAATTGTACATACCTTCAAATAATGTGGGCCAGCAGAGAAACATCCCACTTCTGAGATTTTACGAATTAAGCTCAAGGGTAATGGAAATACTAATTTATTGGATTCGTGTCGTCCACAATTCACATTCTGAAATAAATATTATAATAACGTAGCCGGTACTTTTCAACTTAAATTATAATACAGAATTGTTATGAATAATTTAAATAAAACTATTTTGGCGAACAATTTATCGCGTGACCAGAAGCCACCGCTACTGCAATCGGAATAGGTATTATCTATGGGAAAGAAGCTCCGACCGCTGGCTGAATGTCCAAACAAAAACCTTTCCCCTATCACTTTTCATAACTTGCTTCTGATTGGTGCGTGTAGGAATTATCAGTTTCAAACCAACCAATCAGAGACAAGCAGAATTATTACCAATTTGACCGGAAATACGTATTCATTTTAGCAACTTATTATTGAATAATAGATTGAATCATGACAGTAATAATACAGATAAAACTGCACTCTTAAAAGTCTTATTACCTTAAGTTATGGTCATCAGGGGAACTGCTAGTTCGTTAGCCCCTTTAATTTTATAAAAATGAGCAATTTTTGTTTGTAGCTGCAATAGATAGACCTTTCGTAATAAAGCCTACAATAAAATACAAAAAAAGTATTTTGTATGCAGTTACCTACCTGATATCGTTCCATTTCGTTAGTGTTGACTATATAACCATATTTCATAAAGACAGTTTACTATGTATTTATGTGTGAAGAATTCCTATACCTGATAAATATTTCAGTAAGGTAATTTTCATGTTTTTAATTTTGACAGTGTGTATTTATGCAAGAGAAGCATTTTGCAAATAAATTATGTAATAATATATAAAACAACTTGATTCTAAAATGGAATAGTGTCAAAATTGTTTTGAATATTGAATATTGTAAATATAAGCTAACTAAAGATCCATCACGACTCTCTGCGGGTCATTTGTACATCCTGACATTAGCAGAACCTAACGGATACAACTACAACTAGGAATCATCCAGGTGACCCTGGACTTCTTAAAAATTTTATCAAAATCGAGCAAGCCGTTTAGGAAGTGAAGAATTGCGAACACACACGCACCTATTTTTTTATGGAATTATGTTGAGAAACGGGTCCACAGTCCACCTGATGGTTAGTGGATTTTGTGGCCGATAGACATCTATCTTCAATTACGATTAAAAATATAGATTAGACATCCCGAGGACTAAGATGGAATGCCTCGTTTCCGGTAAAAAGGTCTTCGCTTCTCTTCACTTACCACACTAAATAAAGCAGCATTAAGCTGCTATTTCTCGCTGGTGATCTGTAAGAGAGTAGTCCTACTCCATTGGAGCCGACCCAATTGTGCTACACCATAATATAGCAACAGCATGGCTATCTCACTTATATAATTCCTTGTGCATACATAAAACTTGAGTGCGTAGTGTGTACAATACCTGAAGTCCTTCAGAAGCTCTTTAGTTCCGTCTTCCTCAGTTTTTTTATAGGATAAGGGTGACAAAATAGCACACAGTCCACCTGCTGGTAAGTATATGCTGTGTCCCATCACATCCTCGATTAAGAATCAAAACCCAGGTGCGTTGTCACCCCTGAGGACTAAGATGGAATGCGTCGTCACCAGTAAAAAAATGTCTCCGGATCTCTACACTCACCATACGAAACACAGCAGTACTAACCTGCTATTTTACGCTGGTATTCTGTGAGAGCGTGGTCCCACCCCGGTCGAGCCGACCCATTCGTGCTACAACCATAATATAGCTGCAGCGTGGCTCTATCACGTATCTACCACGTACCAAATTGGCGATATATTGGAAATGGGCCAGATTAGGAGTACCCTTAACCGACGAGCATGTACGCGTAGATATCAGGATAGGCCGGAGAGGTGTGTCAAGATCGTGACAAGTGGAAGTCTGTAGTAAGGCCATCGCTGTGTGATACAGGGATAGGCAGTGACTACGGTTA
Source organism: Parnassius smintheus behrii (assembly GCA_036936625.1). Taxonomy (NCBI): domain Eukaryota; kingdom Metazoa; phylum Arthropoda; class Insecta; order Lepidoptera; family Papilionidae; genus Parnassius; species Parnassius smintheus. Next base: position 43,534,187 of record JAUPFT010000021.1, read on the forward strand.
CGGATGAGTGTTTTTGTTATGTAATAATAAATTCACTTTTTCTTGATATATTTAGTAAAAATTAATCACAGGCAAATTGTGCTAGCATTGTGTATTGGCGGTTAAAAAATATTCACTGACCGATATCGTTACGTGGCTGTCGTAAGAGGCGTCTGCAAGAAACTGAAACTGAACAGGAGATGAGCAACTGCATCCATTTGAAACAACGCAAAAAAAACTGCAATTGCCAAGCGTGGCAACTATGGTATATTCTCTTTTTTGAGATAGTTTATGAGGGTGGATGATTAGATGAAATTGTTCTAACCCACTTCGTTTTCACTTTACTTGTGCAATTACTTTTATAATAGTAGTTAAATTTATTTTCTTTGATCAAAGTCATACAGATGATCGCTCAGATTCATACAGATTAGGAAAGTGAACCGGTGCTACAACTATTTACTGCAATTTTAAGAACTTATTTCCTGTTCCGGCTGCAAAAACTCATTTTAACGAAATCTTCAAGAAACCTAGACGACCTCGAGTTCTAAATAATGTGACGTCGTAATATAGACCGAAGAATTTAGCTGCTATTTAACGCTGGTATTCTGTGATAGCGTGGTCCATCCCCGGCCGAACCGACCCATTCGTGCTACAACTATAATATAACTGCAGCGTGGGTTTACCACGTTTAAAAATATGTTCTTCTTCTTGAAGAACATATTACAACGCTCTCTTGAAGAACCAATGATTCCACTGATTTCCCTTCTGAGCGCCGTCTAAATGCTGCTTTAAGAAGTCATTACGCATTGTCTCACACGCAGACTCGGTGACTTCCAGCCTTACGAATAAGGCGGATTCCGGAAAACGTTAGCAACATAGACCACATACATATCCTTCGGCAGATTTTACACGAAACTAGGAGTACAACCACCCACTTTGTCTTGCGCTTGGATTATGAGAAAGCTTTTGATTTCGTCCAAATTTGGGCACTACTACAATCCTTCAGTGGTGCCTAGGCAACGTGCTGGTATATCGAAGTGCTGAAGTGTTTGTATAGTAGTGCTACGATGGTTATGCGAGTAGAGAACCAGAGTATGAAACCTATCCAACTGCAGAGAGATCTAAGACAGGGTGACGGTTTATCCCCGAAACTCTTCACCACTGCACTGGAAGATGTCTTCAAGCTACTGGACTGGAGCTTTCAAGGGCTAGAAGACCTAAGCACCATGCTCAATGACCTCAATCGTACCTCCCAATACTGCCTCCGTTAGTTAAAAGGACGCATCCAACAAAAAATAAATTTCGAGAAAAAAATTGAAATGACAAAACATAAAAAAGCCTGCTGTGTAGTAAATATTTTTTGTAATAGTTTTAATGTATAATATTATTTTATACACATTTTTATTAAATGCATATATTGGATTTTTATTTGTATTTATTTTTAATAAAAAAATCTAAAAAAGCGTTATATTTTAGCTCAAAAAATTATACAAATCACCTCCAACTGAGTAAAAAAGGCGCTACAAATCATACACGGCTTTTATACTTAGCACACATACGATATTACATATTTTTAATTTATTCCTATTAGTTTTGTTAATGTTTAATTAGTTATGTAGAGTTAGTATGTTTAACCGGTACAAATAATCCGACTAGGTAAGTCCAACTTTGACCGAGGCGAAGATTAGGGCGGACCCTTACTTGATGTAGTAACGATCTGGTAAGACATGCAGGAAGTCGATGTATGCAGGCTCCCGACCATGCTTTGTGATATTCCTTGAGGTCTATATTCATCAGCAGACTTGTTAGGGTCTGATGCTGGTGACGAATGATGATGATCGATCTTCTCAAGGAACATTTTGCACGTGTATACTTTTTTATATACCTTAACCTCGTCAACTAAGACACACTCAAGTCAACTAAAGGAAAAAGTTATTTTGCGGCTTGAAGCTTTTAGACTCGAAATACTGTCGTTATCTATTATCTGCCGTTAAAATATTATTGTAAAGAAGTTATGACATAAATTATTATAAAAACCGTATATTTCTAAAATACAACCGTACCAAGTCAATTACCAAAAAAATAAGAAAATGTTTCGATTGATTTGCCGCTATTTCACAAACTTATTTCATTGAATTTTTTTCTGTTTGTTAAATTACATCATGGAGTAGGGTGTAAAAAGTGGATATGAAGCTGTCAGTCATTTTAAGTATGTATTTTAACCCACAATGGTAAAGTTAAAGTTACATCCTATATATGTCTCACTACTGGGCCCGGGCCTCTTCTCATTTCTGAGAGGGTTTTAGGGCAAGAAAATGTCCGCCGCGCTGCCCCAAAGCGTGTTGACGACCTTCACATGTCTTCTAATATATTTTTTTCTTATTACTCAGACATTCAGGTTTCCTTATGATGTTTTTCTTTAACAACGAGCACGTGGTAAATCAGCACTTAAAATTTCAACTATATAATATTTCATAACAATTTCACTGGTGCCAGCGGGGATCGAAATAGGATTACTTAATACTACATTTACTTATATTTTGGATATTGCGGACAATGGACAACTACATTTATCCTCGATTAAGAATCAAAAGTAGTGTTGCCCAAAATCGGTCTTGGTCTTGTAGTCTTGGTCCTGTTCTTGCATTTTTGCAAGACCAAGACCAAGAAAAAGATCGCCTAATTTTAGCAGGACCAAGACCAAGACTGACCGTGCAAGATTTGAGCAAGAACAAGACTAAGCCTGCGAGACTCTTGCGTCTTGCAGTTAGGAATGAGTGTCGTTTCAGGGAGTATAGGAGTTCGGGTATGCGCTTAGGGACTCTATGAGACGCAAAAAATATATAACAAAAATTTGGAAAATTGGACTTATGCGCATTACGAACAATACCATAAAATACATAACGGATGAAAATATCCATTAAAAGAAAAAACAGTGCATCTCTAGTTTCGACCATCGGCACTTTGATAGTGCGCGGCGTCTTGTTGTCGGCATCATCAAAGGTCGAATACTGACCTGTCAAAGAAATTTTGCAGCTATTCGGAAGTACAAAGTCAAGATACACGCCCCGGCGGCTTCTATTGATATCGCATTCAATCGTCGCCGCCGCGCCGCACGCACTACATTTGACACCGTTTGGATGCCGCCACAGAGTACATGTTCCAAAGAATAAAATAAGTTTCCGGGTGCTCAGAATGGACACGAATACATTATGCTGATCTCGCAAGGAATATTGTAATTAGATAATAGTAAGGATAGGTAGATACCATAATAATTTATTCTAGTAAGTAATTATTATAATATTAACTATATGGGTTTATAATAATTACTGTGTTTTTGAACACAAAGTGTTCGAATATGTCGTCACCCATTTGATAAATATTGTAGATACTTTTAACACACTTGAAACGTGTAAACATTTTGTACAATGCTAATCGAATAATATAAAAAGTGTGCATATGAAATAAAAAGCGTAAAATAAGATCTATGTACTTTTTAGGAGCCCGTGTATCTCTTAGAGAACCGTTTAAAGAAATTTATTGCATCATTGATTGATGTAAATGATAGTGATTTGCACAATTTTAATAGTAGAAATAAAAATAAAATCACAATACCTGCTTTCCGGTTACACAAAGTATATAATGCGTTCTTGGGTAGCGATATACGCTTTTATAATAAGATTCCAAAAGAAATGTTAGATCTTTCACCTTTTCAATTTTAGTCAGACAAAAATGCTTGGAACTGACCTCTCGTACTACACAGGACTAACTAGAAATTTCTAAACCGATTTGGTATTTACATATTTATTTGACATTTTATGTTTGACTTATTGCTTTACATAATTATAGAACTATTGTAAAAATATTTTGAAAAGAGCAACTACTGAGTTTCTTACTTTCTTCCATGATTCTTCTCAGTAGAATCAGAACCCCTGGACATGGAAAAGAAAAAATTATGGAAAACAGTGATTATATGACCATTCAAAAGTGTATTTATTAATGCCTACTTGAATAAAACATATTTGAATTTTGAATTTCAAACGAGTGGAGGCAAATTTAATTTAATTAACGTAGATTAATTCAATCACAAGAAGAACATATTATACACAATTTTATTTACATATTTACATTTCATTTTTACGTAGGCATACTATACCTATCTGGCAACGCATCTACTTTTTTCTGAAGAATCATTAATTTTATCAAAGGATGCCGAACTTTCCTTTGTCGGTCTTTCGGCGTGTACTTACAAATAGTAGTATTTATTTTAATTCCAGTCATTCCCGATTGAGCTTTGCTTCGAGTCTAATGTATTAATTGTTTTTACTCTAATCCTTGTTGTTCTCGGAGTGATAAGTTTACAATTTGACATGAGTGACGAAGAGTCGAATAGTTCTAGTCGGAGTAGTGAGAGTTAGAGTTATAGATCTAAAAGGCCTAAAAGTAAATTTGATGAGTTTTTCGACATAATTCATGCATCCCAAATTGCTTTGTGTAAATTATGCCAATATGAAAAGGTTGAAATAAAAATGAAAAACAGAAACATTTCAGGCTTAAGGAAGCATCTAATATCTTTCCACAAAAAGGAATCACAAATATTTCTTCCTGAAAAACCGAGATGATTGGAGATATCACAAGCTTTTTAATAACCACCGGAAAAAGTGGACAGGTAAGAAAAAATATACTTATCACACAATTACATAACACATATATTATGTAACCAGCGGCCGCCTGCGACTTCGTCCGCGTACAATATCTGATTTCCTATGAGATTTTGAAATTTTCTCGCTGCAAAAGTCTTACCTAAGTATAAAGAGGCTATATAGGTAAAGCTTAACTATGCAAGTATTTATTATTTAAAACTAATAAAGTAAATGTCGATCTTCATATCTATACTTTAAAAATATAGGACTTGCATGTAACCATTTTACCCCAATTTCACCCCCTTAGGGTTAGGATTTCGTAAAACAGCTTATTCAGATTTTATTATTGAAAACTTATAACTTTAATGCCGATTTTCGTGTCTCTAACTTCAAAAACGTAGGACTTACATACAAATTGCCAACTCCCATTTCACTCCCTTAGGGATAGATTTTCTCCAAACCGTTTCTTAACTGATCTCTATGCCATAAAAGGAACCTACCTTACAAACTTCAAGTTTGTATGTTTTATAGTTCCTGAGATATCGTTATAGTCAGTCAGTGAGTGGTAGTTATATATAGATATAGATTATAGTGTTAAATATGTATTTATAATTTACTCATATTTTCATTTGTTTTTATAATCGGCGAGACACATGATTTACTGTTTTATTTCAGTCTGAAAATAGCAGTGACAACATCACAACAGCTGCAGTTGATTGGATGGTTAAAAAATATCTTCCCTTCACATTTTTCGATGACGAAGCTACACAAGTATATTTTCGACCAATTTGCCCAAATACGATGTTTCCTAAAAGGTCTACACTTAGAAGGAAGGTCAAAGAACGGTTTGAAGAGTTTTAATTGAATCATAAGAAACGACTACAACAAGTTTCATCTAAAATGTCATTTACCACTGATGGATGGACGTCAATTGCTGGTAGGAGTTACTACGGGTTCACTATTCATTATATAGACAACGAATGGAAGTATCGATCTGTAGTCCTTGATTTTATACCATCACGCGGTCGACATACTGGGGAAGATATTGCAACGATTTTCCACGAATGTTTATTGGAATATGGCATAATTGATAAAATACAGGGTATCACGGTCGACAACGCAACCGCAAATACCAAATTTATGTATGAATTGGACAAACAGCTGTCACACTTTGATTCAGATAATCAACATTTCCGGTGTTTTGCTCAAATTTTGAACCTTGGTGTACAAGATTTATTAAAAACCTTAGCATTAGACAGTGAAACTGACAATAAGGAACAAGAACAGCAGTATGAAGATAATGAAGACGAAACTGAGGAAGATGAAGAATATGCGCCAAATATTGCTGACTCACGTACAGCTATAACAAAATTACGCAGTATTTCCAGTAAAATAAAAAGAAGTGAGATATTGAAGAGGAAGTTTCAGTCTGTTTTTGAAGCAGCTGGCGTGCCATCAAATCTGAACCCCACACTCGACTGTCCAACGAGATGGAATCCCACACATGATATGATTGGATTTGGTTTAAAAGTGAGAACTGGCATTAACATATTGTGCACTTCTGTCACCAAATTGAATGATTTTCAAATTACAGATAGTGAATGGCAAATACTCGAAAAAATGCCTAAGTTAGTTTCTAATAAAGTTTAAACTTCTATCAACGAAACTTGGTGGAGAAAAATATGTTACATTACCGCTAGTCATTGTATCATTCAATCTCTTGCTCGATAAAATTGAATCCATGGTAAAACAATTACATGAGAAACCTAATCGATCCGAAGTGGATGAAAGGCTCATTCTGGGTTTTCAAGCAGCTCGAGACAAAATGCTTAAACATTATAAAAAGAGCAACTGTATTTATTACACCTCTTTAATTTTAGACCCAAGGCATAAGACTCAGATTTGACATGACATTATGGGGGGAGCAAATTAAAACAGAAAGCCTGCGCAAATTTAATGAACTTTATAAAGAATATAAAAGTCTACACTCAGTGAATACATCTCTAGAATCACCAAAAAATGAAAAGAAAGTATGTGAATATGATGAAGACGAAGACGTAACAGACTTTGAGAAATTGTATGCATATCCCTCGACGTTATCTGGATCAAATGGATCTTTTCATCAAGGCTTAGTTATAGACGAGTTGGAGGAGTACCTATGTAAACCTAGAGCCGCCAGTTTGGAAGACATTTTAGAGTGGTGGAGGACGCATGAGACAGAATATCCGACTTTATCGAAGATGACCCGTGATTTTCTTTCAATACCTGCAACTTCAGTACCTGCTGAGAGATTATTTTCTAAAGCATCATTAGTAATTAAAAAACATAGAAATAGGTTAAATGATGAGTCAGCCAGATGGTTACTTTGTATTAATTCTTGGTCAAAAGAATTAATATAAAGTAACAGTAATGTCAAAGCTGTTGTGTACTGTTATGTAATTTAATTTGTATTGTATTTTATTTTTTTATTTAAATAAATGGTAAATTGTATAATTCTTTTATTCCATTTCATATAAGGGCTTATCAATCTCTTTCTAGACAGATAATGTTCTTTATAATACAGTCAAGTTAATGTCATTAATTTGTTTTTTATATGTTTTGCCTAAGTTTTAGCACATGTAAGCTTATTAAATGTAAACGTTTATTAAGAAACAGACTAACTCCCGTGGCCGTGAGACTTGGTAGACAGCTCAGTTGGCGTTGGAGTAGTTGGACCTAAGCGATCCGTGGCAGCATCGGCACGGATCGCTTAGGTCGTGGGTTCAAACCCCACCCGGTATTAGTTGATTTTTCGAATTTCTCATTAAATGTTTAGACATTTATTAATTTGGTTGGTCTTTCTATGGCTATGTTAATTCAAGCTCAAAATGTGCCTACTCTGTTAAGTTGTTCTAAGATTTAAAGTAACGTTTAATAAATAACAATAGGCTAATAGGTAATGGCGAGACTTGCGAGACTCTTGCTGCAAGACCAAGACCAAGAACAAGACTGAGAGCGCAATACCAAGACCAAGAACAAGACCAGGTGTATTGGCGCAAAACCAAGACCAAGACTGGCTAAGTCTCGTCTTGTTCTTGCATTTGGGCAACACAAATCAAAAGCCATATGAATACACTATTGACAGATACACCAATAACCACATGGATGACTATAGAAGACCAGGGTGACCCAGCGCCGTTCAGATCAGACGAGCTTTGAACGCTGTCAAAGCAAAAAATCAATGAAAGGCTACAAAAATATTGGCAAACTTTCCGAGTAATACACGGTATGGCGGCGTATAAGGAGAATCCACTTCCCAATATCGTCCCATGGTTCTCTTAAGAGGTGATAGAGGGAGGGAAATGAAATACATGATGGACAGAAACATGGCAATTGCCAACCCCCTGCCAAAAGTGGCAGAAATAATTTTTATCCTCCCTTCTGAGGCAATATGGGGGAGACCTATGTTAAGGAGTGGATTATTAATATGAATGAAAGTAACGAAGTATAAGTACAACCTTTGTCCTTTTGCCTATTCAAAACGCCTCTTAATGGTGGTTATGTAAATAGAATAGTAGTTACGATATACCAGTTCTGGCTCACTGAGTCAGAAGTTGTACAAGTACGACGTTCGTCGATTCACGACTCAAGTACGATGTTCGTCGACTCACGATCCTAAAAAAAAAAAAAAAAAAAAAAGGTTTTGGCATGCTCTGATCACGAATCTGCGGTCCATTTTTGCGTAGGATGCACGGTTCCGGAGATGTGCAGATCAATTAACTCTTATCTAATTGATATCCGCTTCGAGCCTCAACCGTCATTAGCGCTCCATTGTCCTTATCTACTTATCTATTGTTGATTGACTACCATCATTATCTATTATTCGTCGGCGTGCGGGTCGGCTTATGCTATTGTATTATACTCCTTTGTTCCTATCTACACTCATCTGACTCATTAATAAAACACATTACCCAATTTTGTTAAAAGTTTTATTTATAAAATACAAAATCTTATTACTTATTATCTATAAAATAGGAGCGAAACATCTCATCCACTAAAATATCGTTGTACAATGTGTTCCCTGTAAATATACTCGTAAAACTATGCATTGAACATCCCTGAAACTTATATAGCAAATACATTAAGCAATATTCGCCACAAACTGAAGTCCACTCATTCTGAATCCTATCAACATTCCAGTTCCATCTTTTACAATTTCTTTTAAAAAACTCTAGATGATATCGTACAGGTGCCCGTCCAAATGAATCAAAATATTGACCGACGTCATTCGTATCGATATATAAAGCTACCCAATGTGACCCTGGTTTATCATCTCTATCCAAATTGCATATTACCTAGTCAGGTCATAAATTCTATCACATGTTTAATATAAAATAATTGAAACAAGTTTATTCATTATGTAACCATTTATATACCAAAATGAACTTAACAAAACATAGATTCTTATGACACTATAGTTTATTCAAAACGACCTCCGTAATTTTGAATACAGGCCTTCAATCTGCGCAGCCAGTCGTCTATCTCACCACGAACGAGGTCCATGTCATATCGGCGGCTGCCTTAATTAAAGATGTCTTGAGTGACTCGAAATTGGGATGAGGCTTTGAGCACGCCTTTTCCTCCAAGCGTTACCATATCTTGTAATCTAACGGATTCAAATCTGGACAGGTCTTTGTGTCGGATGAAGTCGATTTCACGCGCCGCCAGCCAGTCTTTTTTTTTTGTTTTTAAAGAACGTTCCCTCCACACTAGGTTTTTCTCCTGTATCGTGGGGGCAGTTTACAAACACAAATTTCACAAGGACAAACATCCAAACTCGGAACAATTACTTGTAGGTCGTACAAATACTTGTTCCGTGCGGGATTCGAACCCGCAACCCCCAAGCGCAGCCACTCATTGCTAAGCCACTACGCCACGGAGCTGTCAAAAGTCTTGTGTGCTCTTCGCTCTATGAGCTGACGCCGAATCTTGTTGGAATACCCAGTGCCTGTAATAACAGGAACATGGTATGAGAAACAGGTTACACAAGGTTCGTCAGGACTGTATTTTGATACACAACTGCATTCGTTTTTAACCTTTCTCACAAAAATGTACCTCTGTTAAGCCCCAATAAGAAACTCCCAACCACACCATGAGCGAGGATGGAAAATGACCCCGTTGGACACGCGGAATACGGTTGCTCGCTTCTTCACTACTGTGTGCGTACACCTTATCATTTTGTTTGTTGTAGCTCTCTTCTACGGTAAAAAATTTTTCATCCGAAAAAAGAATTTCCCGATATTTTTTTCCCGCGTACCGCTTCAACAAAGCGCGGCATCTCTTCAGTCTCAGATCCATTAGACGAGCATTCAAACGATGTCCTGTTTTTCTTCGATATGCCCGAAGCCCTAAGTCTTCATTTAACGCCGTGGTTCTGCTTAACCCCATCTGAAGGGCCAACAGTTTCTGCTTACGTTTGGGATTTCTTTGAATTCGCACCTTTACAGCTTTTATCACTGCTGGAGTCCTAACAAATCGAGGGCGACCACTTCTTGACCTGTCATCTACACTAGAGTCTTCATTGTATCGTTTGATGGTACGATAAACGAATCTTTTGGTTATATTCAAATTTTCAGTATAACAAAAAATTTAATTGGCGCGTAATCGCAACTGCAACACGGTCTTTTTTAAGCGCCCACTCCATATGTAAAAATGAGTAAAATTCTAAAAAGTATACAGTTTTATTTTCATGAAAAATTCGAATTCAATAAACTTTTTTGTGGCCAGCATTCTAAAAGAAAAGTTTTTACTGTGTGACAATACTTATGACCTGACTAGGTATATACGTTGGTACGTGGGTGTACATGGGCAGTCAGTGAGTAGCACATTATTTTCTAGACTGGGGTGAATCTTTTTCAGATGTTGTTGTACATCTAGTGTATCCATGATATTACTGCTATTAGTAGATTACTACAGTACAATCTACTCAATGACTAACATAGGAATGATCAATTATGTGATTTCTAAATATTAAATTGCATTTTTTCTGTTATACGAGTCATCAATACACTGAATAAGACGCAATACGAAGAATGTGAGATAAGGTTGTTGACGCATAAAGTTGTTATCAATTCTACTGTAGAAATTCTTTAGATTAGAATTATTACTTACTGGTACTATATAAGACCAAGCAACTGCAGTCATGGAGTTAGTGTATGGTCGTTTGACCGCAGTGTATCTATCAATAATACATTTGTGTTACTTCAACGCATCAAAGGCCATAGATGTAAGTGTTTAATCTATTGACAAACTTACTTTTCTTTCTGTTATTTTTTTACGTGTGTATGATTTTGAACGACAGGCCTGTTGGTCTAGTGGTTAGTGACCCTGACTGTTATGCCGGAGATCGTGGGTTCGATTCCCACCCAGGACAAATGTTTGTGTGATGAGCACGATCATTTGTTCTGTGTCTGAGTGTAATTTATCTATAATATTTATGTATTTAGAAATATATAAGTATGTTTATCAGTTGTCTAGTACCCATAACACAAGCTCTGCTTAGCTTGGGACTAGATGGCGTTGTGTGATAGTTGTGGAATATTATTATTATTATTATTATTATTATTTAGTGTTAACAAATTATATTTAAATATTTTGTGTGTGTATATGATTAAGCCGTGGTAGCTCAGATGGTTAGCGCAAGCTGTAAATTTTACAGTACGTAACGCGGGTTCGATCCCCGCCAACACCAATTAAATTGTTAATTGCAATTTTAAGTGTTTATTCTATTGACACACTTACTTTTCTTTCTGTTATTTTCTTACGTGTGTATGATTTAGTGTTAACAAATTATATTTAAATATTGTGTGTGTGTATATGATTAAGCCGTGGTAGCTCAGATGGTTAGCGCAAGATGTAAATTTTACAGTACGTAACGCGGGTTCGATCCCCGCCAACACCAATTAAATTGTTAATTGCAATTTTAAGTGTTTATTCTATTGACACACTTACTTTTCTTTCTGTTATTTTCTTACGTGTGTATGATTTAGTGTTAACAAATTATATTTAAATATTGTGTGTGTGTATATGATTAAGCCGTGGTAGCTCAGATGGTTAGCGCAAGATGTAAATTTTACAGTACGTAACGCGGGTTCGATCCCCGCCGACACCACTTAAATTGTTAATTGCAATTTTAAGTGCTGATTTACCACGTGCTCGGCGGTGAAGGAAAACATCGTGAGGAAACCTGCATGTCTGAGAAAATTTCGAAGGCATGTGAAGTTCGCCAACACGCATTGAGACCGCGCCGCGGACATTTCCTAGCCATAAATACAAAGACAATAGCAGAAAGTAAAAAGTTAAAAAATACTTTTTTAACAATGACAGTCATTAGTTGATCATTAGTGAATGTGATTCTGTTTTCTTAAATTACAGGAAGAAAAGAGCAGAAGGAAGAAATGGGACGATGGGAAGTAATGAAGAATGAATTGTTATGTGAAGTTCGTTGGAACAAACATATTTTAGTCACGTGTAAATACTTTTAACATTTGGGTTCAAAATGACACAAAATCTAAAAAATATTAGATACATCATCGACATGGACGGATTTTACATTACATATCCTCATAAACATTTTCAATGTAGAGAAATGGCTATTCTAGACGTAAAACTATCTAATAAAAATGATTCGTTTATCGATCATTATTTGTTTCGGCCAAGTTGTCCTTTCAATTATTTGTCGCAAAAAGACAAAAAAACTGTTCGTTATTGTGAAATACACGTGCACGGCATTCCATATTTTGATGTGACCGAAGAATTAAAATTTGCCTACAAACAAGAGAACATCATTCCCATATTAAATTGGTATATTAGAAATTTGTGCAAAGACGAAGTGATCGCATACAAAGGTGGTTCAACAGAAAAACAATTTTTAAAAATGTTGACGACGAATGATAGAATTTTTAATATTGAAGAATACAAATGTCCAAAATACAATGATTTGGTAAATGTCATAAATTTAAACAAACGTTATGTGTGTAATAATCATGTATTTGCAAAAAATAATCACAAAATTTTACATTGTTCTTGTGACGAAGTGTGGGTTTTTTACAAGTGGTTATTGCTTGAAAATAAAATTTTAAATTAATCATAAATTTTGTTTGATTTCCCAAAAACATTAGTTATAGTATACTATATAATACAAAATTGGTTCAACAGAAAAACAATTTTTAAAAATGTTGACGACGAATGATAGAATTTTTAATATTGAAGAATACAAATGTCCAAAATACAATGATTTGGTAAATGTCATAAATTTAAACAAACGTTATGTGTGTAATAATCATATATTTGCAAAAAATAATCACAAAATTTTACATTGTTCTTGTGACGAAGTGTGGGTTTTTTACGAGTGGTTATTGCTTGAAAATAAAATTTTTAATTAATCATAAATTTTGTTTGATTTCCCAAAAACATAAGTTATAGTATACTATATAATACAAAATTGGTTCAACAGAAAAACAATTTTTAAAAATGTTGATGACGAATGATAGAATTTTTAATATTGAAGAATACAAATGTCCAAAATACAATGATTTGGTAAATGTCATAAATTTAAACAAACGTTATGTGTGTAATAATCATATATTTGCAAAAAATAATCACAAAATTTTACATTGTTCTTGTGACGAAGTGTGGGTTTTTTACGAGTGGTTATTGCTTGAAAATAAAATTTTAAATTAATCATAAATTTTGTTTGATTTCCCAAAAACATTAGTTATAGTATACTATATAATACAAAATTGGTTCAACAGAAAAACAATTTTTAAAAATGTTGACGACGAATGATAGAATTTTTAATATTGAAGAATACAAATGTCCAAAATACAATGATTTGGTAAATGTCATAAATTTAAACAAACGTTATGTGTGTAATAATCATATATTTGCAAAAAATAATCACAAAATTTTACATTGTTCTTGTGACGAAGTGTGGGTTTTTTACAAGTGGTTATTGCTTGAAAAGAAAATTTTAAATTAATCATAAATTGTGTTTGAATTCCCAAAAACATTAGTTATAGTATACTATATAATACAAAATTGGTTCAACAGAAAAACAATTTTTAAAAATGTTGACAACGAATGATAGAATTTTTAATATTGAAGAATACAAATGTCTAAAATACAATGATTTGGTAAATGTCATAAATTTAAACAAACGTTATGTGTGTAATAATCATATATTTGCAAAAAATAATCACAAAATTTTACATTGTTCTTGTGATGAAATGTGGGTTTTTTACAAGTGGTTATTGCTTGAAAATAAAATTTTGTTTGATTTCCCAAAAACATTAGTTAAAATATACTTTTTTACGTGGTATTGTTTTTACGTGGTAGAGCCATGCTGCAGTTATATTAGTAGTATAGTTGTAGCACGAATGGGTCGGCTCGACCGGGGAAGGACAAGGCTCTCACAGAATACCAGCGTGAAATAGTAGCTTAATGCTGCTGTATTTCGTATGGTGAGTGTAGAGAACCGGAGACCCTTTTTACTGGAAATGAGGCATTCCATCTCAGTCCTCACGGGTGACAACGCATCTGCATTTTGATTTGTAATGGAAGATAGATGTAGATCTATGTCTATGGGCCGCAGCACCCACTTACCATCAGGTGGACTGTGTGCTTGTTTGTCAGCCAATTATATAAAAAAATACTATACAATACAAAATTGATTCAACAGAAAAACAATTTTTAAAAATGTTAACGACGAATAATAGAATTTTTAATATTGAAGAATACAAATTTCCAAAATACAATGATTTGGTAAAGATTGATTTCCCAAAAACATTAGTTACAAAATTTATGATTAATTTAAAATTTTATTTTCAAGCAATAACCACTCGTAAAAAACCCACACTTCGTCACAAGAACAATGTAAATTTTGTGATTATTTTTTGCAAATATATGATTATTACACACATAACGTTTGTTTAAATTTATGACATTTACCAAATCATTGTATTTTGGACATTTGTATTCTTCAATATTAAAAATTCTATCATTCGTCATCAACATTTTTAAAAATTGTTTTTCTGTTGAACCAATTTTGTATTATATAGTATACTATAACTAATGTTTTTGGGAAATCAAACAAAATTTATGATTAATTTAAAATTTTATTTTCAAGCAATAACCACTCGTAAAAAACCCACACTTCGTCACAAGAACAATGTAAAATTTTGTGATTATTTTTTGCAAATATATGATTATTACACACATAACGTTTGTTTAAATTTATGACATTTACCAAATCATTGTATTTTGGACATTTGTATTCTTCAATATTAAAAATTCTATCATTCGTCGTCAACATTTTTAAAAATTGTTTTTCTGTTGAACCAATTTTGTATTATATAGTATACTATAACTAATGTTTTTGGGAAATCAAACAAAATTTATGATTAATTTAAAATTTTATTTTCAAGCAATAACCACTTGTAAAAAACCCACACTTCGTCACAAGAACAATGTAAAATTTTGTGATTATTTTTTGCAAATACATGATTATTACACACATAACGTTTGTTTAAATTTATGACATTTACCAAATCATTGTATTTTGGACATTTGTATTCTTCAATATTAAAAATTCTATCATTCGTCGTCAACATTTTTAAAAATTGTTTTTCTGTTGAACCACCTTTGTATGCGATCACTTCGTCTTTGCACAAATTTCTAATATACCAATTTAATATGGGAATGATGTTCTCTTGTTTGTAGGCACATTTTAATTCTTCGGTCACATCAAAATATGGAATGCCGTGCACGTGTATTTCACAATAACGAACAGTTTTTTTGTCTTTATGCGACAAATAATTGAAAGGACAACTTGGCCGAAACAAATAATGATCGATAAACGAATCATTTTTATTAGATAGTTTTACGTCTAGAATAGCCATTTCTCTACATTGAAAATGTTTATGAGGATATGTAATGTAAAATCCGTCCATGTCGATGATGTATCTAATATTTTTTAGATTTTGTGTCATTTTGAACCCAAATGTTAAAAGTATTTACACGTGACTAAAATATGTTTGTTCCAACGAACTTCACATAACAATTCATTCTTCATTACTTCCCATCGTCCCATTTCTTCCTTCTGCTCTTTTCTTCCTGTAATTTAAGAAAACAGAATCACATTCACTAATGATCAACTAATGACTGTCATTGTTAAAAAAGTATTTTTTAACTTTTTACTTTCTGCTATTGTCTTTGTATTTATGGCTAGGAAATGTCCGCGGCGCGGTCTCAATGCGTGTTGGCGAACTTCACATGCCTTCGAAATTTTCTCAGACATGCAGGTTTCCTCACGATGTTTTCCTTCACCGCCGAGCACGTGGTAAATCAGCACTTAAAATTGCAACTAACAATTTAAGTGGTGTCGGCGGGGATCGAACCCGCGTTACGTACTGTAAAATTTACATCTTGCGCTAACCATCTGAGCTACCACGGCTTAATCATATACACACACACAATATTTAAATATAATTTGTTAACACTAAATCATACACACGTAAGAAAATAACAGAAAGAAAAGTAAGTGTGTCAATAGAATAAACACTTAAAATTGCAATTAACAATTTAATTGGTGTTGGCGGGGATCGAACCCGCGTTACGTACTGTAAAATTTACATCTTGCGCTAACCATCTGAGCTACCACGGCTTAATCATATACACACACACAATATTTAAATATAATTTGTTAACACTAAATCATACACACGTAAGAAAATAACAGAAAGAAAAGTAAGTGTGTCAATAGAATAAACACTTAAAATTGCAATTAACAATTTAATTGGTGTTGGCGGGGATCGAACCCGCGTTACGTACTGTAAAATTTACAGCTTGCGCTAACCATCTGAGCTACCACGGCTTAATCATATACACACACAAAATATTTAAATATAATTTGTTAACACTAAATAATAATAATAATAATAATAATAATATTCCACAACTATCACACAACGCCATCTAGTCCCAAGCTAAGCAGAGCTTGTGTTATGGGTACTAGACAACTGATAAACATACTTATATATTTCTAAATACATAAATATTATAGATAAATTACACTCAGACACAGAACAAATGATCGTGCTCATCACACAAACATTTGTCCTGGGTGGGAATCGAACCCACGATCTCCGGCATAACAGTCAGGGTCACTAACCACTAGACCAACAGGCCTGTCGTTCAAAATCATACACACGTAAAAAAATAACAGAAAGAAAAGTAAGTTTGTCAATAGATTAAACACTTACATCTATGGCCTTTGATGCGTTGAAGTAACACAAATGTATTATTGATAGATACACTGCGGTCAAACGACCATACACTAACTCCATGACTGCAGTTGCTTGGTCTTATATAGTACCAGTAAGTAATAATTCTAATCTAAAGAATTTCTACAGTAGAATTGATAACAACTTTATGCGTCAACAACCTTATCTCACATTCTTCGTATTGCGTCTTATTCAGTGTATTGATGACTCGTATAACAGAAAAAATGCAATTTAATATTTAGAAATCACATAATTGATCATTCCTATGTTAGTCATTGAGTAGATTGTACTGTAGTAATCTACTAATAGCAGTAATATCATGGATACACTAGATGTACAACAACATCTGAAAAAGATTCACCCCAGTCTAGAAAATAATGTGCTACTCACTGACTGCCCATGTACACCAACGTACCAACGTATATACCTAGTCAGGTCATAAGTATTGTCACACAGTAAAAACTTTTCTTTTAGAATGCTGGCCACAAAAAAGTTTATTGAATTCGAATTGTTCATGAAAATAAAACTGTATACTTTTTAGAATTTTACTCATTTTTACATATGGAGTGGGCGCTTAAAAAAGACCGTGTTGCAGTTGCGATTACGCGCCAATTAAATTTTTTGTTATACTGAAAATTTGAATATAACCAAAAGATTCGTTTATCGTACCATCAAACGATACAATGAAGACTCTAGTTTAGATGACAGGTCAAGAAGTGGTCGCCCTCGATTTGTTAGGACTCCAGCAGTGATAAAAGCTGTAAAGGTGCGAATTCAAAGAAATCCCAAACGTAAGCAGAAACTGTTGGCCCTTCAGATGGGGTTAAGCAGAACCACGGCGTTAAATGAAGACTTAGGGCTTCGGGCATATCGAAGAAAAACAGGACATCGTTTGAATGCTCGTCTAATGGATCTGAGACTGAAGAGATGCCGCGCTTTGTTGAAGCGGTACGCGGGAAAAAAATATCGGGAAATTCTTTTTTCGGATGAAAAATTTTTTACCGTAGAAGAGAGCTACAACAAACAAAATGATAAGGTGTACGCACACAGTAGTGAAGAAGCGAGCAACCGTATTCCGCGTGTCCAACGGGGTCATTTTCCATCCTCGCTCATGGTGTGGTTAGGAGTTTCTTATTGGGGCTTAACAGAGGTACATTTTTGTGAGAAAGGTTAAAAACGAATGCAGTTGTGTATCAAAATACAGTCCTGACGAACCTTGTGTAACCTGTTTCTCATACCATGTTCCTGTTATTACAGGCACTGGGTATTCCAACAAGATTCGGCGTCAGCTCATAGAGCGAAGAGCACACAAGACTTTTGACAGCTCCGTGGCGTAGTGGCTTAGCAATGAGTGGCTGCGCTTGGGGGTTGCGGGTTCGAATCCCGCACGGAACAAGTATTTGTACGACCTACAAGTAATTGTTCCGAGTTTGGATGTTTGTCCTTGTGAAATTTGTGTTTGTAAACTGCCCCCACGATACAGGAGAAAAACCTAGTGTGGAGGGAACGTTCTTTAAAAACAAAAAAAAAAGACTGGCTGGCGGCGCGTGAAATCGACTTCATCCGACACAAAGACCTGTCCAGATTTGAATCCGTTAGATTACAAGATATGGTAACGCTTGGAGGAAAAGGCGTGCTCAAAGCCTCATCCCAATTTCGAGTCACTCAAGACATCTTTAATTAAGGCAGCCGCCGATATGACATGGACCTCGTTCGTGGTGAGATAGACGACTGGCTGCGCAGATTGAAGGCCTGTATTCAAAATTACGGAGGTCGTTTTGAATAAACTATAGTGTCATAAGAATCTATGTTTTGTTAAGTTCATTTTGGTATATAAATGGTTACATAATGAATAAACTTGTTTCAATTATTTTATATTAAACATGTGATAGAATTTATGACCTGACTAGGTAATATGCAATTTGGATAGAGATGATAAACCAGGGTCACATTGGGCAGCTTTATATATCGATACGAATGACGTCGGTCAATATTTTGATTCATTTGGACGGGCACCTGTACGATATCATCTAGAGTTTTTTAAAAGAAATTGTAAAAGATGGAACTGGAATGTTGATAGGATTCAGAATGAGTGGACTTCAGTTTGTGGCGAATATTGCTTAATGTATTTGCTATATAAGTTTCAGGGATGTTCAATGCATAGTTTTACGAGTATATTTACAGGGAACACATTGTACAACGATATTTTAGTGGATGAGATGTTTCGCTCCTATTTTATAGATAATAAGTAATAAGATTTTGTATTTTATAAATAAAACTTTTAACAAAATTGGGTAATGTGTTTTATTAATGAGTCAGATGAGTGTAGATAGGAACAAAGGAGTATAATACAATAGCATAAGCCGACCCACACGCCGACGAATAATAGATAATGACGGTAGTCAATCAACAATAGATAAGTAGATAAGGACAATGGAGCGCTAATGACGGTTGAGGCTCGAAGCGGATATCAATTAGATAAGAGTTAATTGATCTGCACATCTCCGGAACCGTGCATCCTACGCAAAAATGGACCGCAGATTCGTGATCAGAGCATGCCAAAACCTTTTTTTTTTTTTTTTTTTTTTTTTTTTTTTTTTAGGATCGTGAGTCGACGAACGTCGTACTTGAGTCGTGAATCGACGAACGTCGTACTTGTACAACTTCTGACTCAGTGAGCCAGAACTGGTACATCGTAACTACTTAGAATTCCTTAATTTATTTTAAATAATAATAATGTTCGGGTTGACTGGGAGAGAATACCTAAAGGTATTAAGTCCGCCCTTTGTAATTCTTTTTATTAAGGTGCAATAAAGTGTAAATAAATAAATAAATAAATTTCCTCCATGCTAAATTTCGATCACGGCAACTAGTCTGAACCGAGTCTGATCATCCGCGCAGAACTGGATTATAGTGTGTGAGTGCGCAAGCACAGGTGCGCCCCCTATTCCCTCATTCTAATATTCCAATGGGAAGTTGAATATTCCGACATGACCAGGAGAGGTCAGGCGCAGGACCAGCGGATTTACGAGGCACGGGAGTAAAACACGGCCTACTTTCTAAATTCGGACTCCTATTGAGAATGTTTTGACAGAAAATCTCAGTGAGTTTAGCTCAACCCGGTATTTGAACCCGGGGCCACGTGATCAGCAACCGCGTTAACGACCTAGACGAAGGAGGTAGTTTAAAGAAACATTGTAAGTAATTTATACTGCGAATTGTAAATTATACTGCGTTTTGTTCTTGTTCTAAATGAACTTTGTTTAATATTAAATCAAATTTCTCACAAAATCTACCGCATACTCACCGGTGCATATATTGTGGAAACCTGCATGTCAAAAAAATAAAATGTATCGACAACATCTGAATTTCGCGGATTCTTTGCATAATAGATTTCGAAATAGGGATATCTGCAGTAGAACCAGAGCTACGTAGAGCTCAACAGGTTGATAAGCTTGGTTGCGCGGAAAACCATTCGTATTATTATATTTTGACGGTAGGTGCCAAGTCGTTTATTCCTTTCCAAAACGATATCACTCATACCCTCCTATCGACACATCGGGGTGGTGGGGTGGGAGGGGAAAGAGGATGATTCTAGAATGTCACGTAATCATCGGAACCGAAGATATATAAGGCACGCGCGACCGACGCGCAGTCTCTTCCCGCCGCACTCGTCGTTGAAACCACACCGCTCTCTTCCCGCCGCGCTCGTCATTGGTACCACACCTCTCTCTTCCCGCCGCGCTCGTTGTTGGAACCACACCGCTAGTAGAAACCGCTTTAGCCTGGAAGCAGTCGAGCTCCAGGAAACCCGCCTCACCTCGTGTGAGAAATAGTCGCGCACCGCCTCTCTCCGGAGTGTTCCAGAAGTCGCAGCTATAGTGCTCAACAGAATAGAAGAAACCCCGGTGAGTCAATATTCCTAATAATACTGCCTGCCTGATATAATTGTTTTAACCCGCTCCAATTTTGTTTACCCCTAATCAGGCAGGATTCCTTTTCATCGATTTGGCAAAATAATAGTTTTAGTTTTAGGGAAGAGCGAGTGCATTGTACCGCATGCTATAGTAGTCGCTTTTACGTAAGCGTAGAAGCAATCGCATATACAGTCCACTTAGATTAATATCTCGCGTAATAGGTTTAAGGTTCGACCGGGGAACTAGACTTCGGCCACCTTAGACACGTGGCTCCACCAAAGCTAAAGTAGCAACTGCCCGGCCTTAACCGACAATCGATGGAGAAGAAAAGTTCTCGAGTGGCAACCTCATACCGGTAAGAGATGAGCAAGACAGGTACCCAACCAGATGGAGTGACGACCTAGTAGGAGATAATTCTCCGTAACAACTTTTGAGTAAAGGCCTCTTTTTTGTAAAATAGAGGAAAGTAAATTTGCCTCACAACTTTGACACTGCTCCTCTTTAGCGGTGTGGATAGTTTACAATTAGTATTTTTAAGGTTACCCGACACTAGGATTCTTCGTTCGGATTCGTTCGGAAATTTCATGATGCATGCTTTGGTTCGTTTAGTGACGTGACGTTAACGTCTTGCTTGCTTGTTAGTGCATTCTTGTGAGTTACTGCTGCATTTAAGTCTTTTGTGTATTTTTTAAGAAATTGTGACAATTTTTTGTGCTCCAAAGTTTAGTTTGCGTTTACAATATCTGGATGAACCTATATGGTCGTAACGGCAAACTGGTATATATTCATAGTCCGTCACAAATAATTTAAGCATTAACATGACATCTGATGCAAAATAGTTAAAATAAATGCAGTTTTAAATTAAGTAAGCAGTGTTATATTTCTACTACAGTTTGCCAAACAACTAATCCTAGCTCGCTCCGCGGATACACTGAGTATAAGTAATTAATCGAATGAAACTTTACACAAACTATAGTTTGCAGGAAGGTGCTCCGGTAGCAGAAACTTAATTTCACATTTATATCGGTTAAGATATTGTGCTATGCAGATAAATTTGAATTAACTCCTGCCCAAGTTAGTTTTTAAAAGTATTTTTGTATTAGTTACTCAAATGTTGACAGACTTCTGTTGCGTTAGAGATGTGATAAAATTCTTTATTATCAGATAAAAGAGTCTACGTTTTTTTACACCCACTTTATAAAAAACAGCAAAAGTACGATGCTATTTCCAGATAGTGTATGCGAGTGTAGTCATTTCCTGGAATTATAATTCATGCTGCAGCTATAATGTGGCTCTACTATGTAATTATTTATTTTTTGTATCAAATCACTAGGAACTGTGCTCAAGAAGGTGAATAAATGAAGTAAACTTCTTCCACGTACAACCTCTCTGTGGAATAGTTTACCACCGGCGATTTTTCCGGACCGATACGACCTGGGGACCTTCAAGAAAAGAGCTTACTCCTTTCTAAAGGGCCGGCAACGCACCCGCAATTCTCCTGGTGTTGCGGTTGATCATGGGCGGCGGTAGTCACTTAACATCAGGTGTGCCGCATGCTCGTTTGCCCCCTCTTCTATAAAAAAAAAAAAAAAAAAGTAACTAGCCAGAGGTTATACGGTAAGAATGGCAGTGAGATTTTTTAAACAATAATTTATGTTGTAAAATTGAATATTAAAACAATTAAAAGCAATGTAATAGCGATCACTTCATCCCCAGGGTTATTAACAATCATGTTTTTAATAAATATTTTTATACATTAGAATAATGGTGACAAACGAGTATATAGTATAAAACCATTATCTATTATTCTATTATTTATTAAATGCTAGCGATGCTATTAAAATTACTAATATTCCCTTTAATTACTCCCTGGAGAGCTTAAATTGCTTGCGTTAGGAGTGGTTCAAGACTGTAGTCAAATGATAGATTCGAACCCACGACGTTTTGAGTTTGTGGTCCGCACTTTGCCATTAGATTATTGTCGCCAAATGAATTATTATTTTAATTAATATTGTAGGGAATAAATACCAGTATTTACCATAACACAGTTTCTATAAAGTTAAATCAGTCATTACAGAACACATTTTGTTTAAATAGATTATTTAATTTAATTTAATATAATTTATTCCGAAAAGCTATCTGGTATCGTTCTTTTGCATTTTGACAGCCGACCAGAGCACCTTAAAAATAAAAATTAACATACTATGTTTTATCTTTTATCATATTAATAAATAAGTTGAAATAATACTCGTTTTTACGGAATTTATCGCGTATATTTAACTTTTTAATACCCGACGTTTCGAGAGCTTTACAGCACCCATGGTTACGGGAAGGACTGAGATGTTTAACGTCCAGATGTCATAGTTAACCGCGGTTACCATAGATTAAAATTTAACTTTTGTTCCGATCTACACAGTATGAACTTATGGTATCATGAAGCCTTGCAGTTGTATGCTTGGGTTGGGATTTAATTTTATTTATTATAGGATCCCAAGCAGATGGTAGCACCCAGCCATCTTCTCTATTGAAATTAGGGTGTTTTTTG
Source organism: Parnassius smintheus behrii (assembly GCA_036936625.1). Taxonomy (NCBI): domain Eukaryota; kingdom Metazoa; phylum Arthropoda; class Insecta; order Lepidoptera; family Papilionidae; genus Parnassius; species Parnassius smintheus. The sequence continues at coordinate 43,557,591 of JAUPFT010000021.1, forward strand.
ATTTCAATAGCCTCGCGAATCATCCTTGGAAGGAATCGGTGTTCTTTAGCGAGGATTTGTGGTCTATCAAATCTGATGTAGTGACGGGGGCGATCCTGTACATGTTCACAGACTGCAGAAAGTTAAATATACGCGATAAATTCCGTAAAAACGAGTATTATTTCAATGTGTAATGTTCGCGTAAATATAAGAAATCATTAAATAAATAAGTTATTCTAACATATACAAAAAGAAGCAAATTTATTACTTTTTAGTTCTTTTATATATAAAACTTACAAAAATACCGTAATGGCCGCACCGCGGGTAGCTGTCACGGGCCTCTCAATAATGCCTCTCAACAATACACACCCATTGTTCCCCTGCACCTGACCTGTAAAATTAAAAAGCATTATAGTACAATTTATAATACAGTAGAATCCCGATTATCCGGATCAATTAAAACCAGGGGTATTCCGTATAATCGAAAATCCGGATAACCGATTTCAAAGCAAATCAAATAATATTTAAGTTTTAATAATTTTTTATTATGTAATGGGTTTTACTTAGATAATACGATATATAAAAACGAGCTATAACGATAGATAATGAATTACATAATACCTATATATTTTAAAATTTTGGTTGGAAATAATTTGTTATAGATTTTTGACGTAATGAATCACATCTTTTTCTCGCAGCCAAGTCCCTGATGCGCTTCAGTTGTAATAACTGTATGGGATCCGATTCGTTCTGTCTTTCAAACCACTTAAAAGCAACATCTAGAGCTTCAAAAGCTTCTGCGTGAGATGGTACTTGACATACATCACCAGTTTCACTCTCTTCTTCATCTTCTCTCTCGTTACTGTTTAAATCCTCAATGATTTCTTCATCAGTTAATATTTGGAATCCAGGGTCTTCACTATCGCAGTTTAGCCACTCAATAATATTCTCTTCATCGCACCCTTCACCAATGCTAAGAATTTTCACTCCTTCGGTTATTTCTTTAAAATCATCGTAAGGTTTAATAGAAGAATCAGATAGAGTTAATTTTAATAATTTATTCCATGCCCTTTTCAATGTTTGCATTTCCACAGAATTCCACGCTTCTACCAGCATATAACAACAGTCTTTTAGATTAATTTCTTTAAAAAACTTTAACAACGTTTCTATTTCACTGTCGTCTACTGATAAAAGACGACGCAGTAGCTGCTTTCTGTATAAACGTTTTAAAGTTTCAATGACACTTTGGTCCATAGGTTGCAATATCGATGTTACGTTAGAGGGCAAAAACTTAACCGTGAACTTCCCATTTTCTCGATTTAGTGTTTCAGCGGAAGGGTGCGTTGGCGCATTATCTAATAACAACAATACATCGCCCTCTTTTCCCACGTCCTTTTGAAATTTTTTCACCTCAGGAATAAACGTATTTTCATACCAAGTAAGAAAAATATCTGTATTCATCCACGCTTTTTGTTGGTTAGCGTAAGTTAAGGGTATTTTAACATTTTTGAAACAGCGCGGATTTTTTGATTTACCAATAAGTAGCAGTGGCAATCGATGTGTTCCTTTAGCGTTTGCGCAAACCATAACTGTAACTCTGTCCTTACTCACTTTGTGCCCCGGTGCTGCATTTTCACGTTGCGATGCTAATGATCTGCTTGGTAGAGCTTTCCAATTAAGACCTGTTTCGTCCGCATTGTATACAAAATCCAAATCGTATTTTTTTTCATCTAGAAATTCTTTTAACTCGTCTACAAAAGAGTCGGCTGATGCAACGTTAGCAGACAGTTTTTCTCCTTGAATCTCCAGTTCTCGAATTCCATGTCTGGATTTGAATCTTGCTAACCATCCACAGCTCGCCTTGAAAGAAGTATCACCACCAAGTTTTTGATTAAAATCCAATGCTTTTTCACATAACAGAGGTCCAGATATGGGCTGACCGCATGCTCTCTTTTGTAAGAACCAAGTAAAAACTGCATTCTCCAGAATTTCATTTTGAGATTTTTTCATGACTTTACGTTGCGAGCTTCCATCTTCTTGCTCAAGCGCGCAGGTGAATTTCATTATGGAATCGGAATTCTTTTTAATGTCTGATATCGTAGAAGTTCCAACACCATATATTTGTGCCAACTTACTGCCAGATTCACCATTTTTTATACTCTCAATTATCTTCATTTTGTCATTAAGAGACAACACTACTCTTTTTCGCTTGGACATTTTAAATTTCCAACACAAAACGTTAACAAAAATAAAAGACAACCTTTCAGTTGAACGCTATCAAAGAAAATGAAACAATAACAAACACTATCCCGCAAACAAATGAGAGCCGGAGTACACCGTCGCAGGCGGGAATAAACTTCCGCCCTCCCTCAATTGCGTACACTAACTCCGTCACCACTAGACCAAGCACCACTACTCTCAACACCTCGGGGAATAAACTTGTCATAACATGTCTCGTTGCGCCGTCAAAACATTTTTAAATTAATAATTAGAGCCGAGACGAATGAGTCCGGATAATCGGATGTTCGGATAATCGATGTTCGGATAATCGGGATTCTACTGTACTTCCTTTAAATCATATTTTACCCTGGCAAGCATAGTAACTGAAGTGATTAAATTTAAAATACGATTTTACCAGTGGTATAGATATAAATGATATTAATAAACAGAGGGGAACCCGTTACAAAATGCTTGGCAGTCAAGGAGTTTAATCTATTTAGGAAATTTTAGTTTGCTTTCGGGAAGTACGTCGTGCAACTGAATATAAATTATATTTTCTTGACTGTTATTTATTGTGTGGTTTGTAAGATGATGTTGTGACCAGGATTAAGAAAGGAATGGTTCGGTGGTTTGGTCATGTGGAAAGAATGAATGAGGAAAAAGTAACAAAGAAAATTTATGTTGCAGAAGTGAATGGCAGATTCGGAAAGGCATGTCCTAGGCGAAAATTTATCGACCAAATTAGCGATTTATTGATAAAGGGCCAAGTTAGGAGTACCCTTAACCAACGAGCATGTATGCATAGGTAGATGGATGTGAAGGAGGCGAAAAAAGTGTGTCAGGATCGTGCCAAATGGAAGTCTGTAGTCTCTGCCTACACCTCTGGGTGACAGGCGTAAGTGTTTAGGTTATGTTATGTTATTCATGTACGATTGTATTTTATTTCGTTTGTACATTTTATGCAATAATGGAGCAATAATTAATGGTTTATTACAAAACAGGCAACTATTAACCACATCAAAGTTCACACAGTACCCTTTCATCATTCATAGACATGAACACATGCGTCCATAATTGCCACAAAGTACGGTTTTTAGCTACCTGCATCCAACGACTATATGTCTGTTTAATCAGGCTGTCACTCGATCTACTGGAGCACTTTAATATGATATAGTAAATTAGAGTACCCTTTTACATACTGGAAATATTAATGTACAGGAAATGTTTATTTTGTTCTAATTAATAATATATCGTTATACAAAATCAGAAGACTGAAGAGTACAATCTGCCACTTTGCCTGGCGTATGTGGACTATGAGAAAGCCTTTGATTCCGTCGAAATTTGGGCGGTGCTACAGTCCCTTCAGCGGTGCCAAGTTGACTGTCGGTATATCGAAGTGCTGAAGTGTTTGTACAGTAGGGCTACGATGGCTATCCGAGTACAGAATCAGAGCTCGAAACCTATCCAACTGCAGAGAGGTGTAAGACAGGGTGACGTTATATCCCCGAAACTCTTCACCGCTGCATTGGAAGACGTTTTCAAGCTACTGGACTGGAAAGGATACGGTATTGACATCATAATGGCGAGTACATCACTCACCTTCGATTTGCCGACGATATAGTCCTTATGGCAGAATCGCTGGAGGACTTGAGCACTATGCTCAATGACCTCAATAGTGCCTCCCAACGGATAAGTCTTAAGATGAACATGGACAAAACAAAGATCATGTTCAATGTCCATGTCACACCTATGCCGGTAGTTGTTGGGAGCACTATGCTTGAAGTTGTTGACGAGTACGTTTACCTGGGACAAATAGTCCGACTAGGTAAGTCCAACTTCGACCGAGAGGTCAATCGACGGATTCAACTCGGCTGGGCAGCGTTCGGGAAATTACGACATATATTCTCGTCAGGTATACCTCAATCTCTAAAAACTAGATTGTACAACCAGTGCGTGTTGCCAGTGATGACTTACCTACGGATCTGAGACGTGGTCCTTCACTGCTGGCCGTATGAGGACGCTCAAGGTCGCTCAGCGAGCTATGGAGAGGGCTATGCTCGGAGTTTCTCTGCGTGATAGACTCAGAAATGAGGATATCCGCAGTAAAACCAGAGTGACCGACATAGCCCAACGGATTAGCAAGCTGAAGTGGCAATGGGCCGGCCATATAGCTCGAAGAACCGATAACCGATGGGGAAGAAAGGTTCTTGAGTGGCAGCCTCGTACCGGTAGGCGTAGTGTAGGGCGACCCCCCACTAGATGGAGTGACGACCTGGTAAGATATGCAGGAAGTCGATGGATGCAGGTGGCTCAGGACCGTGCTTTGTGGCATTACTTGGGGGAGGCCTATGTTCAGCAGTGGACTTGTGAAGGGCTGTAATGATGATGATGATGATACAAAATCAGCTTTTCAACAGAAAACGGGCCACGTTTACACAAAAAACAAGCTTAAGAGCGCATATTCAAATATGTCAAAGTCGAAATCTACGCGATCGCTTTGGAACGGCGTAATATTGACGCACACTACAATGTTATCTCTGTGTGCGTGTCAGGGCGAGTTTGAGGCTATAATAGTTGCCTAACGGCGACTACGAATTACTTTGATCTTTGATTAAGTATATACCTGTCGTTGATACTATTGGAACTAAAATAACAAAAAAATAATTTCCATATAATGGCTTATATAGTGTATAGAAATCGGAGGCTAATATGTGGAAATTGTTTTATTCTTTTAGTAAATTAAAGTGGGCTTTACATTTTCATCCTATTGAGTAATGAGTATATTATAATATGTATATGTTCTAATTGAAAAATATGTATTGTATAAAATATATATCATTTGATAAACTTTTATTTTGTTTCATAATGTAAACATAATTCATCAAACTAACAATTTCATTAGTGTCGGCGGGGATTAGTGTTGCCAGGTCTAGCAAGTAAAATTTCGGGACGGAAGGTAAAAATAATCGGGGATTTGGTTTTCATATCCGGACATCTACAATGACTACAAAATATAGGTTTCTTCGTAGCCTTTTTGTGCTTTATTGAGAGCTCAGATGGTCAACGATCACTGTAAATATCACAGTATGCGAGTAATGCGAGAAATTGTGACTGTAACTTTACTTTACTTTTGTGCTTTATAATTATTATTCGGTTCTGATCTCATGAACGAGTAACTTTTCATCCAAACATCGTAAAAACTGATTTCTTTTCATATTAGGCAAATTAAAACATTTTTGAACTATTTTTTTGCAGTCCCTGAATTTTTCAAATCACTCATTTTAATATAATTCTGTTTAAAACTTTTGTGTTTTTTTTCGACTGGTAAGACAATGTCGTAGTAAAAATATTTTAATGTGGTAGTAGCTAACAGATATAATCATTTTGGTTGTCAAAATTATGGATTAAAGTATAGAATAAGAAGGTTAGTGAAAATCGGGACATTTGGCGTCCCGATCATGGGTGAATCGGGACGTTTCACTAGACCCTTGAAAATCGGGACGTCCCGCGCAAATCGGGACACCTGGCAACACTAGCGGGGATCGAGCCCAGATTGTTCGCATTTACGGCGAGCACTACACCCTTGAGCTACTCAACTCAAGCACGGCTCATATGTTTTATATCTGGGGGCACGGTAGTGCCCCCGACAAGTCGAGCAAAACAGCGGCACGGCCGTATCATCATTGCGAGACTTGGTTATTTTACAAGTTATGTTTCTGATGGCATGTCTTTGTTCAATCATAACGTTATCTCCACACTAGGAATTTTTCCTAAGTACATTGTTGGGGCAGTTTAAATACATTAATTTCACAAGGACTAACATCCAGACATGGAACAATTATTTGTAGGTAATACAAATTTTTGTTCCATGTGGGATTCGTACCTGCGGCGCTCAGCGCTACAACTCATTACCGAGCCACTCCGCCACGGAGCCAAAGGTGAAAGCCAACGATTTTGTATTTTTACTTGATCCGAATTGCTTACGTTCATTACTCATTTCTATAAAAAATATGTATGAAATGAAAATTTGCCACCATTACATCATTTAATGTTTAAATATTACAATCATAAACATATTTCAAAATTCCTTACTACCAAAAATATCGCTTATAAAAGTCGCAATCGTTTAAAATGCTCGATGGTGCTATAGGTATCTAGTTATAGCATGGTGTAGTATAGCCCTATCGGTGTATCAACGCGATCGCGCGGTGTCGGTGAGAAAAAGTAATACGTCATGTCGTTGGGATTACCCGGAGCGTACTGTTCGAACGGCGTCTGCGCATGATGTTTTATAGTATTTTTAAAATAATTATATAAAATAATTGACAAAATAAAACGAGCTAAAATTTTTTTTGGATATTTAACATTACATGTATTTTGATAAAATAATTAAAATAGATAAGTTTGTAAGCAAATACATGGAAAAAATTACATTGAAGTAGACAGTTTTGGTGATTTTATAATATTATTTTATAATATTAAATCGAAATATTTTCGTAATTTAGGTTTTGCTATACACTAAAAGACTATATATTCCATTATAATAAGGCTTAAAATAAAGTATTATAGCTTATGATAATGGTTGTATTCAACCTGAAAGATAACTCTGATGCATATTTTCGTAAAACACTGTGAAAGGATTGTCTTCGCCCTAAAAAAACCGTCATTAAAAACTATGATTTTGCATTGCTGTGTACTAAATAAAGACTTCATCTTTCTAAAGCCCTAATTTTCAGCAAATAATCTCCTCACGTCGTTACGATATCGCCTTTGGAAAAACCATAAAACATGTAGTTTTAGACGCGAAACGCATATGCCCTCTTAAAGTAGCCGCAAAAATGCAGTTGTACCCTGTATAATGCGTCCATAGCACAAGGAAAGGATTTTCCTTTTAATGGGCATGAGGCACCAACGACAACTAATGAAGCATCTTTATCCTCGAGGGTGACTAGCATCAGCCTAATAATTTATAATCGAAGACAGGTGTAGATGCACATGTAGATGCAGATGTTATTAAACTTTAAACATATGAACCTGATAAATAATAAAAAGTACGCTTGCAAAAGCGTTTGTAATTATTTTTAATTTATAGGATTCATATCATCTCTCTTATTATCTATCTCTTTTAGCAATTCATTTTTACTCAAATAAAAATAATTTAATATAAATATGTTTGTATGATGCACGCTTACTTTTGCACGTTCGCGATAGTTAGCCTTTAAAGTTGTTTTTTTAAATGACTTTAAAAATAAAGGTTTTATATTCCATGCGGACGATTTTTTAAGACGAGTATTATTCCTAAAGTTAAATCAGGTACAACCCATATATGCACGTCCCGCTGCCGAGCCTGTGCCCATTTCTGTCCCTGCTCTCGTTTCTGTGATTTCATTTTTATTTTTTCATTTAGGGCAAATAAATGTCTGTCGTGCTACCCCGCTGCGTGTTGGTGAACTTCACATATCTTCAAAATATTTATTTTCTTACTTATCAGACTTGCAATTTTCCTAACGATGTTTTCCTTCACCGCCTAACATGTGTTAAATCAGCACTTAAAATTACAATAAACGATTTCATTCTTGCCGGCGGGGATCGAACCCAGGTTGCTCGCGTACTGTGAAATTTACAGCGAGCGCTTAGCCCTCAGCTAGCACGGTTCACTGTTATTCTGTATGTTCGTAATTGATTGTTTGTTCTATTTATGTTTGTTAATAGTTTAATTTGTCGTAAGTGATATGCAATATTTTGAGAAATAATATAAATATTTAACCTTTACGAAAGACCGTAAGAACTTTTGATGCGAAATCTCGTCTCACTGGTGTAAATACTGAAATGTAAAAGTACACCCAATAAAAATCATTGGCGGAGCTTGTTCGGAAAGTCCCCGTTCAATCTTCTTCACAAATATTAAAAGCTCGAGCAACAGCATCTGTAAGGTCGCGGAAGAATAATGGTCGGGTTATTGAAAAAGCGGTATCACATAAATAATCATAAACAGAAAAAGTATTTCGTAGATAAGCGATTTTGTGGTAGGTGACGAAAATATTGAATAAAGAAAGAATAAAATTAACCACCAAAACATAAATGTTGCCAGCTTAATGCTGCTGTATTCCATATCAAGAGCCAGAGTCCCTTTTTACTGGAAACGGGGCTTCCAATATTAGTTCTCAGGGGTGACAACGTATCTATATTTTGGTTCTTATTTCAGGATAGATGTACGAGTAGGTGTGACAATTCTCTTACCACAAGGTGACATATTACTATGTACGACATTCTGGCAATAAATAAATTTGAATCTGAATTTGAATTAGTGTTTAAAGTAATGAACATCTTTATTTTATGAAAGCTATTTTTGTGTTTGAATATACATGCATTACCTACATTTTCATAAATATCGTTACGAGTATGAGGTACGTGACAATAAAAATTGCCGATAGATTTACCAAAATTAACACTTTAATTCACTTTACACTAATTAAAACTTAAAAGACACTAATAATTAATCACACTGATTCACTTTATTTCGCTCCGAAGCTTCGCTTCTCTCGCCAAAATCAATACTGCCCGGTCGCGTATTACAGCGCCTTTAAATACGCCTTTTCACCGAAACATCCAGAATATTCAAGTCAATACGCGCGCCAATCGACCAGGCGCCGAAAGTTCGAGTATAGGGCTTCTAGAACCCCCCCGAACGGGTTCCCGCCTTGTCGTGGCGGGGGGGCTTAGCAGCCGTGGCTTGGTCTCCCACGGTGAACAAAGAGGAACCCACGTGGCTGGCCCGAGGTGAAGGGCCGGCCTGAGGTGGCCGCTCCGAGTGGGCTTGGGGAGCCCGCTTCGGATGTGTGCTGGTGGACTGCAGCGAGTGGGCACTCGCGCACCCTCTACCGCTGCAGCCGAGGTGGAGTCGCGGAGGAAGAGGAGTGTTGGTATGGCGATGCGCCCCTCGCCCTATCCTTCGCGACTCAAACGGGGCCGCACCGTTGATGCGGTGGTGATGGGGCTGCGGGGGGAGAGGATTGTCGGTATTGCGATGCGCCGCTCTCCCTACCCTCCGCAGCCGAATCTTGGTTGGCGGCGGAGCCATAGACCAGATCCGCCGCTGGGGTCGGGAAGGCGAGTACTTCTAAGTGCTCGTTTTTCCTGGCCCCATGGCCTTTGTGCATCGGACGCGGGGGCGTCTGTTGCACAGACGTAATTGGAGGCCGTGTAGGAAGGCGCGCCATGTGTTCTGGTGCGCCTTACCTGGGAAGGAGAACGGGGAGGAATTTTCCTCTCCCGAGGAGGTGCTGCGATGGGGCGGCAGGCGCTAGTAGGGCCGCGGATGTGTGCGAAAGCGTTCCCGTAGCCCTGCCAATATGCGACAAAGGTGGAACAGCATGGGGTTTTAGTCGGTGCGAGTCCGACATAACCCGTCCTTGCCCCCGCGAGGCGGGTATGCGTAGGCATTTCCCCATGTAAAAAAAAAGGGCTTCTAGAAAGCTTAGTTCTTGAATTCGACACTAGATGGCTGTCGGTTGAAAGATTAGTCATGTCATTTTCTGGAAAGCTCTCCTCGCTCTGTTACCCGACACAAGATGGCGCTAGTGCCAGACGTCAACTTAGGCGCGCAAAAATACATTGCAATGAATATATATACGTTACTTATTTATAGCCTTACATCTGTTGAATTTTCAGGCTAACGATCGCAATATCTGAGTTTGTCTTGCTCGCCGAGTTAATTCGTCAAAAATCCCAGTAAAGTATTAAAACGGAATAAACAGAGTTTCGAAAAATTAACACCGCTTTTGTGGAAATATTTTTGGATGAAGTTACAAGCGCCGTACCTTCGAAAGGAATGTTGCGAGATGAGCAAAGAAAATTAAGCAAAAAGAAAACGATTAAGTGTGCTCACGCGAAGAATTTGGTATTTCTGTTATTTTCTTGCAAGAATCTCGATAAATTTATTTAAAAAAATACATGATCGAGAATTGTAAAAATAAAGAGTTAAATACAATAATGTAAGGATATTTTCATATCAAAATCCATTACAGGCATCACTTGAAGAGGGAGGCTCCCGCCCTCCCACAACTGCTCTTCAAACTGGGTAAGACACATCATTTAATTGAGCGGATGGTTGCAAAGTAACTATTAATATCTTTATTATAACTGATTTCCGCAAAGTAACGCCTGATTCCATCAATTAGTGTGTTTTTATAGGATAAGGGTTACAAAAGAGCACACAGTCCACCTGATGGTATGTGAATGCTTTGGCCCATAGACATCTACGTTTAACCTCGATTAAGAATCAAAATGCAAATGTGTTGCAACCCTTGAGGACTAAGATGGAATGCCTCGATTCCAGTAAAACGGGTCTCCGGTTCTCTACACTCACCATACAAAACACAGCAGCATTAAGATGCTATTTTACGCTGGTATTCTGTGAGAGCGTGGTCCTTCCCCGGTTGAGCCGACACATTCATGCTACAACCATAATATAGCTGCAGCGTGGCTCTACCACGTATACGTATACCACGAATACACTGTTGAACATATCCTATCCCATAGATTGACATATAATGAAAATTTAGTTATAGTAGCCACGTTTGGCAGGCGCTTGGCCAGCCGCAGTTTATTATAATTTTGAATTGTTATCAGGAAGATGCTGTAAAAGTATAAGTGGTAGCGTCAAGCTGCAGCTATATTAGGCTACAGTACAATTGGATCGGCTCACCTTTACAGAATATCAAAATAAAATAGCACCCATTGCTGCTGTGTTTCGTATGGTGAGTATAGATATCCTTTACAAGGCATTTCATTTTAGTCCTCAGTGATAGCAACACGTCTTTTGTTTTGTTCCTTATCAATAATAGTGTATAAATGTCTATTGGCCGCAGAATCCAATTCAATTTACTTGCTGATTGGATCATCAAGGTCGTAGTAGACGGTGCATGCTCTGATTGCACAGAAGCCTATAAACACTGGTGCTCCACAAGGCTGCGTGCTATCACCAACGCTGTTTCTTCTACATATCAATGATCTGTTGCATACTGGTAACATTCATTGCTATGCATACGACAGCAATGTTTTTTTTATTTATAGGATAGAGTGACAAACGAGGACACAGTCCACCTGATGGTAAGTGAGTGCTGTGGTTCATAGATATCTACATCTATCCTCGAACGGATCAAAATGCAGATGCGTTTTCACCCGTGAGGACTAAGATGGAATGCCTCATTTCCATTAAAAAGGTATCTGGTTCTCCATACTCATCACACGAAATACAGCAGCATTAAGCTACTATTTTAGGCTGGTATTTTGTGAGAGCGTGGTCCTTCCCCGGTTGAGGCGATCCATTCGTGCTACAACTATACTACTAATATAACTGCAGCATGGCTCTACCACGTACAAATGCTAATGCCTTATATACACCTGCCTTGCCAATTTTTCTCGGGAAATCGTCGCTGATTAACGGGACAAACTTGTGTCTGAATTCGATTCTTTGCTGGACAAAGTCTCGGATTGGAGGTGACTAAATCTAGTCCAGTTCAATCCCCAGAAGACACAAGTTTGCGCATTTACCGCTAAAAAGAACCCCTTTGTTGCATCTCTTAAGTTTCAAGGCACTCCCCTTGCCGCCTAAGCTAGTATCGGAATCCTCAGTGTTGACATTTCGAATAGTGTACAGTTTCGTCGTCACTCCCGCTCTTAAACTACCCCTTCAGGTAGACCAAATTGGTCTGTAAAAGCTGGGCGTGCTCAGCAGAGCGAGACAGTATTTCATGCCGACACATCGCTTGCAACTTTACAAAGCGCAAGTTCGGTCTCACATGGAATACTGTTCTCATCTCCTTGCACTTGACCGCATCCAGCGCACAGCGGTTCGAATCGTCGACAACAGAGTTCTTTCTGATCGGCTTGATTCACTGACGCTGCGTAGGAATGTTGCATCTCTTTGCATTTTATATCGCAACTACCACGCGGAGTGCTATGAGGAATTGTTTGGATTAATCCCAGCAGTCATATTTCATAAACGCACATCGCGTGAAAATTCAAGATACCATCCTCACCATCTGGATGCTTGGCTGTCTACTGCTGTGCATTTTACTGGGAGTTTTCTTCGTCGTACAAATTTCCTGCGGAATTGTTTACAACCGGCGATTTTTCCGGACTGATACGACTTAGAGACCTTCAAGAAAAGAGCTTACTTCTTTTTTTAAATGCCGGCAATGCACCTGTAATTCCTCTGGTGTTGCGGTTGTTCATGGACGGCGGTAGTCACTTACCATTAGGTGATCCGCATGCTCGTTTGTCCCCTCTTCTATAAAAAAAACCACCAGCTGGACTGTGTGTTCGCTTGTTACCCATATGCTATATAAAAATATAATAAATACGCGCCCTCCTTCCGATATTGCGCCCTCCTTTCTGCCAAGGAGGGTCGCGTTCGTATACGGCTTAGAGATCTCTAGTCAGATCGTTAAGCCAATTCCTAAAAGGCGGTGTTTAGTGGGTAAAAGTCTCCACATAACCACGCAGCCGGCTGCGTGGTATGCTATGAGCATTCACCGCCTCCCTCCCCCGCTTTCCGGAGGGTTGCCCATATTTGCTTCGGGCGCAAAAAAAAAATTGTAACATTCCGCCTGTGGCATCGCTCTCGAGCGGTCGCCTCCAGGTAGTCCGCGCTCTCGTGCCTGTACGGTAGTGCTATCTCGCTCTCGCGCCTCCGCTGTCTTGCTCACGCTGAACAGCGTTGACGCCGGTGAGTCACTTTTACGCTAACAGTTTTTGCCCCCTGTCTTCGAGCAGGGAGGTTTGACTGAGCTCCGCTTTTTTTTGTTAATGTTGTTATACGTATATTGTCTCGTAGCACGTCTCGCGTTCAAGTCCCTGTTCTACCGAGAACAGGGACCCGTCCCAATCGTTACCGATCTTAGCTCTACTGCCCCAAATGGCCACATATAGCCTAACTGAGTCCTTCGCCGCCGTCATAAACCAATATGGTTTAAACAACAATGAGACGGTCCTCGCCGCCATCGCCACCATCGCCGCCCAGGCTCACCCTCTGCCCCTCAGGCACTCCATCCGCCGCCCGTAATCGCGACATACCTCCAAAGTCAAAACTCCTTTGCACCCCTTGAAACGGAGTACGAACGCTCCGAGTCCTCCGCGTCGGCCTCCCGGAGGAGGCCCGCCACCAACTCTGACACCGGTTCATCGGAGTCCTATGACTCCGACGGAACTGCAGAGTCCTCTTTCACTACGGTGAACTCCAGGCGTAGCGGTAAACGCGCCCTGAAAAAACGCACCCTCCGTGCCTCAACGGCCTCTGCCACTCCTACAACCTCCGCTGCCGCCTCTGCCCCCGCAGCCCCCACCGCTGTCACCGTCCCACTTATGTCACTAGACATCCCCACACCGACCTAACCAGCCTCTCGTTGTGCTCCAGTCCTTGCCAAGAAGCAAGTCCCACCCCCTGTCTTCCTAAGAGGCAAGGCAAAATTTACCCAACTCTCGAAAACCTGCTACGACGCAGGAATCAAATATGACCATGCCATCAACCTCGGGGAATCTATCAAAATCGTCCCTAACTCAATCGAGGACTTCCGGCAACTCACCAGGCTATTCACAGCTGAACGAATATCATACCATACCTACGCTCTTCCGGAAGAGCGAAAAGTTAGGCCAGTCATCCGAGGCGTCCCCTTTGAATTCACTAACGAGGAAATCCTTGAAGACCTTAAGTCCCAAGGTTTCCCCGTAGAAGCCGTGCACAAAATGCACAGCAGAACGGGCAAGAGGTTCAATCTAGCCCTAGTCATTTTGACAAACGTGCCGGAGGCAAAAGCCATCTTCCGGCAGGTACGCACAGTGTGTGGCCTGTCGAGAGTGAAGGTTGAGCCCCCACATAGGCGCGGATTCCTGGCGCAGTGCCACCGCTGCCAACTATATGGTCATGCGGCGGCCAACTGCTCCGCCCCACCCAGGTGCGTTAAGTGCCTCGAACTCCACAACACCAAAGAGTGCCCCCGGCCCAAAGAAGCCGAATCCCCGCCCGCACGTGTCCTATACAAACAGACAGGCCACCCGGCTAACTACAGAGGTTGCCCCTGCGTACCTCAACCTCACCCCAATAGGCAAGCTCCACCGCCGGTCAATGACCGCTCATTCCCGGCTCTCCACCAACGGCCCCGTCAGGGCCTTTCTCAGCCCATCCAGGGCTTCTCTCGGCCCTCTCAGGGTCCCCCTAGGCCCCCTCGGGGCATAATTCGGCCCCCTCTGGGCTTCTCCAAGCCTATGCAGCCTCCAGTCTTTCCCTGGGGCCCCAAAAAGGCAGACCCAACGCGGACAACCTCCTACCCCCAAGAATCAGAGCACACAGTTGAAGACTATAAAACACTGTATTCCGCTATTAGGAACATTGACGTTAGGGAAATCACGAATGTGAAGTTAAGTTAACTTAATTAACTTAACTTCACAATGACAGAGCAGTTTGCTCTACCAAAGTCTCACGGTCGTATCAAACCTAAGGGTTTATCGCTTGTATCCTTTAATATTCGCGGCTTGCGAAATAACCTCCCAGAGCTTAAGCTCTTTCTTCGGAATCGTGAAGCCGATTTCCTCCTCCTACAGGAAACTAATCTCAAAACTAAGGACACTAAAGGCCTTTCTATTAAAAACTTCTCTCTTCTTCGTAATGACAGACCCGACCGCCGAGGCGGCGGAACGGCCTTCTATTACAAGAAGACACTTCACTGCTCGCCCATTTCTACTCCGCAGCTTACCAACATGGAAGCCACGGTATGCAGGCTAGCTATGACTGGACATCAGTCCATCCTCATAGCCTCCTGTTACATCCCTTCAGGAACCCATCCCCTCAAAAAAGATTTTGAGGCCATTTTATCTTTAGGCAATTCAGTCATTATGTTTGGAGATTTTAACTCCAAGCATACTGAATGGACATGCCGCACTACGTCCCCTAGTGGCAAGATACTGCTCGATATCACGCAGTCTCTTGATATTACCGTCCATAGTCCCCTCGGTGTTACTCACTTTCCCGATAACACCGATCACGCTCCCGATGTACTAGATTTTGCGTTACTCCAAGGAGTTTCTCTCAACCTCAGAGCAATCGAGACACTAGACGATCTAGGATCCGATCACCGACCGGTCTCCCTCATTCTTGGCCATCAGCCACCTCCCCCAACACACACGAAAACCTTCACTAACTGGAAGGGATTCAAGGAGTCCCTAGCTAAAGCTCTGGACTCACAGGACCCTACCATCTTCCTGCCGTTGGACTTAGACAGTCCCGAAAAAATCGACACCGCGGTCGATTCACTCTCCACCCTTATTAAATCCTCCCTTAAGGAGAACGAAAGGGTCGTCCCGGTTGCTAACAATAGTGGGGTTCCCCTACGTATTAGCAACCTATTAAAAGTCAAAAAAGCTGCTTTCCGGAAAGCAGAAAAATACCCCACCCCCGTATATAGGCGCACGGCCAATCGTCTTCAACGAGAACTCCGTTTCCGACTCTCTGAACTTCGAGACCTCGAAAAGAGTAAACTCATGGAGAAAATCTCTCCATCTCCTACAGCGTACTATCAGATGGCTAGAGCCCTCCACATAGACGCTATCACCCACACTACCCCTCTCTCCCGTCCCGGCGGTACGGTTGCCTTCGAGGACGAGGAAAAGGCTGAGTGCTTTGCACATAGCATTGCCGCACAATGCGTCCAGGCAGTGGAGGATGAGGTCCGCCGCCGGAACTCACCCCCTACAGCCTCCGAACCTATCTCTGTGTCCAATAATGAGATTTCATCCCTCATCAAAGGACTTAAGCCTAAAAAGGCTCCGGGCGCGGATGGCATTTCCAACCAAGCCCTAAAACACTTTCCTGAGCAGGTGTTAACCTTTTTATCTATTATCTTCAACGCCTGCTTCAACCTTAGTTACTTTCCCACTACGTGGAAAGAGGCAACTGTGATTGGTATATTTAGGTGGTTAATATTTAGGTGTCACACTAGACACAAGGCTCACTTTCAGGCCCCACGTCAAAAGAGTAACCCGCCACGCACGTTTTTACCTGAGTAGGCTCAACAGTATGTTGGGCCGACACAGTAAAATGTCCCTTAGAAACAAGTGTACCTTTTATAAGGTATGTATACGACCAGTCATGTTCTACGCGGGCCCCGTTTTTGCCCACGTCGACCCTAAAATTATTAATGAACTCCAAATAGTTCAAAATCTTTTCTGTCGTCGAGCTGCGAACGCACCTTGGTACGTCCATAATGCCGACCTTCATCGGGACCTAGAGCTCCCCACAATTCAACAATTTCTCAAAAAACTCTCTGAGAACTTCTTCAAAGCCTCAGAGTCACACTCAAACCATTTAATTCGTGAGGCAGCTACTTATGCAGCCCCACCCCCTCTCGCTATCGAGTCCGCAGGTCGAGAAACTCTCTCTCGGACCCGCCTAATAAACTATCAAACGACCTGAACTGCCTCCTAACGGCTCAGGCCAACTCTAATTAAATTAAATTATTTATTCATAATTAATTTGCCTTCGTAGGCACTCCCTCAGCGGCTCGTAGCCGCCTGCGCCCTCTTTTCCCAAAAGAGGGTCGCTCACGATAAGGCACAATAAAGCTTAATCAGCCAGCTGCCTGTCCCTAAAGGCGGTTTTTAGAGGGTATCACTTAGGTTCCCCGGTAAGATGTGAGTCCCTCTTAACCACGATAGACCGGCTATCGTGGTACGCGTAATGCATTTTCCGCCTCCCTACGTATAGGGTAGCCCTTTAATTGCTTCGGGCGCAAAAAAAAAATTATAACCATATTTATTGCAGCCAATCGAAAGCTTATGAAAAGGCCATTCTACACCCTGGTCAAATTAATGCTATTTACATTGCTCTGACAGACCTTTATAGATCGTATTTGCGCGGCTCGAAGAGTTGTTGTTCCTCTGTACATATTTTATAAAAAGTAAGGATTAGAAAAGAGCATGCATTTTCTGTTAATAATTAGTGAAATGAGTCACATACATCTATCCTTGATCCATTATCCCGGTCACCTGACCGCTACGCGCGAGCCGAGTAAGCGAAGCAAGCGTACCACGGCATAAAGCGGCAAAGTACCAAAAGAAGAATTCTAAGACATTTCTTAGTATCATATCTCCACGTCAGATTAGGTGGGAATCCTTAAATAAAAAGTCATGAATGTCAAGTTATTGAAAGTAAGTTTTAATTTTTAATAATGCCTTAAATTTTTTTAAACTATATCCTTAACATATATATATATATATATATATATATATATATATATATATATATATATATATATATATATATATATATATATATATATATATATATTGATTTATCATTACTGATGTGATGATAAAAGTATATTACTTTATTTAATACATAAAGTTAAATTTACGCCATATAAGTCCCAGTGCTAAATAATATACTAAATTTACCTGAAAGAAGTATTTAAAAAACTTCATAATTTCTTAATAATTTAAGTACTAATTACCTACTATACTACTTAAATAATTACAGAAAAATAACATTAATTTATGTTGGGATCTTTTATGTTGACATTAATAATACATATTCAATAAATTTAATTTTAAAGATTTTTGCGTTTATTGATGAACTTAATTTTATACTCAACGTTTGCCAAGTCATATGTAGATATTGTATTATATACAATAATTATGATTTTGAAACAAATTCAATACAATACGTGGTAGAGCCATGCTGCAGTTATATTAGAAGTATAGTTGGAGCACGAATGGTTAGGCTCGACCGGGGAAGAACCACGCTCTCACAGAATACCAGCGTAAAGTAGCAGCTTAATGCTGTTGTGTTTCGTATGGTGAGTGTACAGAACCGAAAACCCTTTTTACTGGAAACGAGGCTTTCCATCTTAGTCCTCAGTGGTGTCAACGCATCTGGCTCTACCACGTACGAGTATTACGTAACGCACGATAGGTACGTTGTTGGTATTCAAGAAGTAGAAGGTACCGGAAAGGAAAAAAGGTAAGACTATCTACAAAAAGAAATGAGATGTCATCAAAAACAAAACTTCTTGAATTGAAACTCAGTTCTTCTTCCGTAAAAAGTTGTAAGATCCATGTAATATAAAGTGGGTTAATTTATTCGGTCCCTACTTAAGGGTCCTTCTGTTTTAAGTTATTACGTAATTAGCTTACATGACAACATCTTATAGTGACCATATCAAAGTTAAAATCTTTAGTTTTAAATAAATAGATTGACTTGGCAATCGCACGAAACAATCGAAAACGACACATTGGGTGCGTTTGGCAGAAAAAAGCGCTAGCAAGCGCTTATAAGCGCTAAAATAGTTTTCGGCCAGGACACGATTGCTACTTCAGTAGCGCTGACACAATCCGCCATTTTGCTTATTTAATTTGTTTGTTTTGAAGTAGAGTTTATCAGTTGTTTTGTGCAATATTAGTTTTAAGTAATATAATGACATGAATAAACATATACATGCTATTAAAAAATCGTGATTGGTTAGTTTTTAATATGAATACTTTACAAACATATATTTAAATTAGGTTAGATTCCCCGGTTAAAACCTAATTTAACCTAATTTAAATATATGTTTGTAAAGTATTCATATTAAAACTTACCAATGATGAATTTTTAATAACATGTATATGTTTATTCATGACATTATATTACTTGAAACTAATATTGCACAAAACAACTTATGAGCACTTCAAAACAAACAATTTAAATAAGCAAAATGGCGGATTGTGTCAGCGCTACTGAAGTAGCAATCGTGTCCTGGCCGAAAACTATTTTAGCGCTTATAAGCGCTTGCTAGCGCTTTTTTCTGCCAAACGCACCCATTGTGTATTCATGTTATGTTTTTCCAGTTACGTTTTTGATGACATTTCTTTGTCATCCAGCACAAGCTGCTTAAAATTGAAGATGTTGATAGAAATTTACAGTATTGTTAACAATGAGTTTCAATTTTCCAATATCTAAATATTAGTTACAGATCATTATTAAACCATAATTGAGTTAATTGAAGCGTTTCGATTTCATCTAACTAGTCTAGTATGATCAGTACACAGAAGTTTCAATTTTCAGCTTTGACATTTACTGAGTCATAATAATACCGTCTTTTGTTTGCAGTATCGGTCATTAATTTTTATGTATGTTATTATATATCTATTAATATCACAATTGGGAAAGTGTGTTTGTTGGTGCGTTTTTCATTCCCGGAGATACAAAGCAACGGATCAACATGATTTTCGCATAGAGGTTTATTGGCCGAAGAGTGACACAAGCTACTTTATCCCGGGAATATTCGCGGTACCTGTAAGATCAATTTGGATCGTAATTGCGTAATTCTGGCAAAAGTGACAGTTATGTAGACATTGTATGTGATTTACCAACCTCCACACCGGTCGTTTAAAAAGCTTCACACTTTTACACATCACACATCTCACGTGTTAAAGCTTGTTGACTATAAATATAGTTACTATTGTAATTTATATGAAACATTTTTTGATTATAAAAGTCTATAATAGGTGGTAGGATTCCTTCTTAGCCCAGGCGCTCAGCTCCTTTTCAGCCAGCAATTAGCAGTGTTTTCACTGCTTTGTTCTAGCCTGAAGAGTAAAGAGATTCAGTATTATTACAGGCTCAGAGATATTTCATCTTAGTCCTCAGATGTGACAATGCGTCTGTTGCCTTCTTTGTTTGAAGTTGGCTGCTGGCGACCAAGGACTGCTGTTACCACTTACCATTAGGTGGATTGTGAGTTCGATTGTCACTGCTGTTTTATAAAAAATAAATAAAATGTAAAAGTGACAAACGGTCACACTTGACGAAAAGAACACCCCGAAACTTTTATATGAAAATTTATTTTAGAGGTTTTGTTTAATAGATCTTAATATAATATATAAATTACGTGTCACGTTGTTAGTCCGCGATGGACTCCTTAACTACTTAACCGATTTTAATCAAATTTGCACACTGTGTGTAGTTCTTGCCCATGAATGACCCACAATTTTTTTTTGCGAATTTAAGGATTTTTAATAGGACGTGATAAATGGTCGTCAAAAAGGGCAGAACAACGTCTGCCTGGCGACCTATGCTGCAGCCGTTTTAGTAGTATAGTTGTAGCACAAATAGGTCGGCTCGACCGGGAAAGGACCACGCTCTCACATAATACCAGCGTCAAATAGCAGCTCAACACTGCTATGTTTCGAATGGTGAATGTAGGGAACCCGAGACCCAATTCATTGGAAGCGAGGCATTTAATTTTACTTCTTACGGGTGACAACGCATCTCTAATGTATTAAAGTGTATTGAAGAGTCTTTGTGTGTATAAATAACTAAAAAACTTCTGCACTACTTACATTTTTTTAGAAATATAAGACAACTATGTAAAAATAAAAATCATCTTTATCGACATTCGTTAGTTTTTTTCTGATTTACTGCGTGTGAAAACCTGTATCTGTTGGAACCTGCTCAGTAACCCTTTCAGAAATAAAAGAAGACCTGTGCCCAGCTGTGGGACGATATAGGCTGTACCTTTACTTTACTTTACAACCTTAGTCAGGCAGACATAAAAAGAAAAGAATTTTAAAATCGATTGTTTTGGAAAACTAAGTGAAATTTGCAATATATTATTAATTATATTTATATTTAATGTCTTGCGTTGAAGTCTCCTATTAACATCGTATAGTGGGTTTTAGAAGTATGATAGGATCTAGAGATATCCTCATACATTTCCTCTACCTCCTCATAGAGATGTGCCGAGGTTGGTGCATAAACCTGTATGACCTTCAACATATACAAGAAAGAATGGTTAAATCAACTATTTTTGGAAAACCGAGTAAAATATCTAAGATATTATTAGTTATATTTACATTTTTATGTGATTAAGAGTTAAACTTAATTTTGCGACAGATTTTTTTAAAATAATGATTATCATGTAAAATATACAATTGCGATTGTAGTCACGAAGTAAGTAGTTCCGAAGACATACGTATTATTTTCTATAATATCCTATGTATTTTCTAATTACCGGAAACCTTTCTTTGTCTATAAAATATATAAAATAACTTACTATATGAGAACACTCCATAGGATGACACACCGATATGTACGATCCCATAATTTCTAGTAAATGCCCGGGGTAGGAAATTAATTAGAACCAGCGCTTGCAAGAAAAAGATTATGTTGTTGCGATAAAAATGTATGGAAAGTCTTACACCTTGCATAAACTGATGGGTCACTCACTACACGGCAAACAACGTTATCAAGCAGCCTTGTGATGGTGACTTAAGAGAATACATCACCCTCTTTCATCTCGTGGGTATCGTAAGAGGTGAATATGTGAGAAAGCTCTCGTGGCATGTGACATGAAAATCATGTCGTTTACGGCTGGTGTAAAAACACCAGTCGGGTAACAGGGTGTGGCTTCAAAGGTGCTCAGGTCTGGTACTGCGATTGTCTGGTAATGCGATTGACGATTAAGGCAACCAGTAAGTTGCAAATATACATTCGTCGTAGCACGAATGGATCGTATCGACCAGGGAAAGGCCACGTAATCACAGAATACCAGTGTAAAATAGTAGCTCAATGCTGCTGTGTTTCGTATAGTGACTGTAGAAAACCGGAGACACTTTTTGCTGGAAATGAGTCATTCCATCTCAGTACTTAAGGATAACGCATCCGCATTTTATATTTATGGACCACAGCATCCACTTACCATCAGGCGGACTCCTGAATGGACTTATTTAGGCTGATGTGAAATAGTTATTAACCTACCCAGGCAGACTTCTATCTAAAAAAAGACCTAAGGGCTATCGTCTACTTAATAATACCAAGTATGGTACAATGATTGTCAGTTAGTCTACCAAGTTTGATGATTGAAACAGCTGTGCATTTTTATGAGCTGACAAAAAAGTAGTAGCAAATTAGGGTTGTATATACCCAGGCCGATTCCTAGGCAGAATAGGCCCCAGCGCTCATCTGTTAACCAACATGTGATATGGTTTCCAGAAGAAAGGGCGACAAACTACAACACAGCTTTATGGTATTCGCTACCAGTCAATCATGAGAGAAATGAAATAAAATAAAAATGTTATAAAACTAAAATTATTTTATATAAACAAATGTTATATTCAAATTTTATTAGCACTTTGGTAGTTTCAGCAGAATTTATTTAAAGATTTACTTTCTTTAAATAAATTCTGTGACTTTTTGACCAAGACATCCTTAGAAAACGCTGACCATATTGATGTGGAGTTGGCGCACTGTAGAGCCACGAAAAAGGCTTCGTAAAATATTTTTTTCTACATAAAAATTTATGGAAAGTCACACCTTGCTCGTCAGAGCTGTTTTTGTTTTTTTTTTAATTTCTGTTATACTGATGTTCTTTATTTTAATTAAAACAAACACTAATCTCCATTATATCTAAGTGTAAAAAAAATAAAAAAATTATATCCGTATCTTATTTTTGCTTTTAATAATAATTATGTTGCTTTTTTTACGACTGCCTCGTTGGTCTTGTAGTCGTAAACGCGATTGCTGATCTTGAGGACCCGCCTTAAATTTACAATTTAAAAATTTACGTCAAGAAATTCTCAGTAGCAGCTTGGAGTCTGGAAGTTGTCGCAGAAATACCGCCCTATCACGTGTCTACCCACCATATATAAGACACTGACATCCATTTTGAGCGCGAGAATCACTCGTCACCTGGAGCTAAACCAGGTGATGTCACGCGCTCAAAATGGATGTCGGGGCGGTGGTCGCGGAACTAAGGAACCACTCCTCATTGACGCGGTCATAGGCAAAGTGGTGAAACGCAACCGTCGGAACTTCTCTGCCGCCTGGATAGACTACAGAAAGGCGTTCGACTCGGTGCCCCATACATGGCTAAAGAGGGTCCTCGAGCTGTACAAGATTGACTGTACAGTTAGAGACTTCCTCGGGCAGTGTATGGGGCAGTGGAGTACGATCCTTTGTCATCTGGGCGAGCGGATGACGGCTGCGAAGACCCACATAAGGATAAGAAGGGGTATCTTCCAGGGCGATTGTCTGAGTCCAATCTGGTTCTGCCTCTCTCTGAACCCTCTCAGTACCTTACTGGAGGGCTCCGGGAGGGGATTTCAGCTAAGGAAAGGAGGGACAAAAGTGACCCACCTTTTCTATATGGATGACCTCAAGTTATTCGCCTCCAGTCGCCCCCATCTTATGGAACTGCTAAACATCACTTGTGAATTTAGCAGTTCCATTGGAATGGAGTTGGGGACGGATAAGTGTGCGGTCCTCCATGTGGAGAGGGGAAGCGTTGCTAACTCTGAGGGCATAGACTTGTCTATGCCCGTCAACTTAAGGACCCTTTCCGAGGCTGAAACATACCGATACCTGGGTATGTCACAGAACATCGGTATCGATGAGGCTGGTATGAAAGAGTCAGTTTGCGACGTGTTTTATTCACGCTTGACCAAAGTGCTTAACAGCCTTTTGTCCGGTGTGAATAAGTCACACGCATATAACTGCTGGGTCATGCCTGTCCTCATGTATACCTTTGGCATACTCAGGTGGACTCAGACTGAGCTTAACGCCCTGGATAGAAAAGTCCGCACTACCATGACGTCCCATAGAATGCGTCATCCGAGATCGTCGGTAATGAGGCTGTACTTGCCGCGAAAGTATGGTGGGCGTGGCTTTCTGAGCGCGCTAACCATGCATAATCGCGAAGTGTGCAGTCTCCGTCAATACTTCTTGGCGAGATCGGATGATCCATTCTATAATGACGTCATTTCTAGTGATAAAGGGCTTACCCCTCTATCCTTAGCCAACGAGCAATGGCAGGACCCAGCAGTGCTTAGCATTTCCGACCGGGAGACCGTATGGAAGGAGAAGGAGCTCCACGGGAGGTACTACAGGGCTCTACATGAGCCCTTCGTAGATACAGTCGCCTCCCTCAACTGGCTACGTTTCGGTGACCTCTTCGGGGAAACCGAGGGTTTTGTCTGTGCAATACAGGATCAGGTTATTAAGACCAACAACTATCGGAGATACATCCTAAAGGATGGCACCGTCGACGTCTGTCGAGCTTGTCGCCATCCAGGGGAGTCACTCAGGCATGTCATCTCCGGTTGTTCGGCGCTTTCTAACTCTGAGTACTTGCACAGGCACAACCTAGTAGCCAGAATTCTACACCAGGAGCTCGCTCTGAAATACGGTCTCGTGGACCGGAAATTACCGTATTACAAGTACTTGCCGGAAGCCGTGCTCGAAAATGACCGCGCCAGGCTCTACTGGGACCGGGCCATCATCACAGACAGGACTATTCTTGCGAATAAGCCTGATATTGTGCTGATGGACCGGGCACAGTCAAGGATATTTTTGGTCGATATTACCATCCCGTATGACGAGAACCTCGTGAGAGCCGAAACAGATAAGCAATCAAAATATCTGGACCTGGCTCGCGAGGTGACCGACATGTGGGGTGGTCTGTCGGCCGAAATTATTCCTGTAGTCGTCTCTGCGAATGGGCTAATCCCAGTTAGCCTCTCTCGTCATCTGAGGCGACTGGGACTCCGTGACGGACCGCTCCGGGCTCAAATGCAGAAGGCGGTGCTCCTTGATACTGCCCGCATCGTCCGCCGGTTTCTTTCCCTTTCCCCCTAACCCTTGGCCGTTTGGTCTCCCCTGCCGAGGGCTTCCATCTGGTTGGGCTTTTATTTATTTATGTAGTTTTGTATTTATTTTATTTTATTGATATTTATGTATATTTATCTTTTCATTTTCGTTTATAATTATATATTTATACATCCCAACCAGATGAGAAAACTATATAGATACCGCACACATAATAATAATAATAATATTCCACAACTATCACACAACGCCATCTAGTCCCAAGCTAAGCAGAGCTTGTGTTATGGGTACTAGACAACTGATAAACATACTTATATATTTCTAAATACATAAATATTATAGATAAATTACACCCAGACACAGAACAAATGATCGTGCTCATCACACAAACATTTGTCCTGGGTGGGAATCGAACCCACGACCTCCGGCATAGCAGTCAGGGTCACTAACCACTAGACCAACAGGCCTGTCGTTCAAAATCATACACACGTAAGAAAATAACAGAAAGAAAATTAAGTTTGTCAATAGATTAAACACTTACATCTATGGCCTTTGATGCGTTGAAGTAACACAAATGTAGTATTGATAGATACACTGCGGTCAAACGACCATACACTAACTCCATGACTGCAGTTGCTTGGTCTTATATAGTACCAGTAAGTAATAATTCTAATCTAAAAAATTTCTACAGCGGAATTGATAATAACTTTATGTGTCAACAAGCTTACCTAACATTCTGTTGTTTATCTCATCATTACTTCGTGTCGTCTTGTTCAGTGTATCGATGACTCAAATACGTTTTGTATAACAGAAAAAAATGTAATTTAATATTTAGAAATCACATAATTGATCATTCCTATGTTAGTCATTGAGTAGATTGTAGTGTAATAATCTACTAATAGCAGTAATATCATAGATACACTAGATGTACAACAACATCTGAAAAAGATTCACCCCAGTCTAGAAAATAATGTTTATGCTGCCAACAGACTGCCCATGTACACCCACGTACCAACGTATATACCTAGTCAGGTCATAAGTATTGTCACACAGTAAAAACTTTTCTTTTAGAATGCTGGCCACAAAAAAGTTTATTGAATTCGAATTGTTCATGAAAATAAAACTGTATACTTTTTAGAATTTTACTCATTTTTACATATGGAGTGGACGCTTAAAAAAGACCGTGTTGCAGTAATTGCGTAACATCGTTGCGATTACGCGCCAATTAAATTTTTTGATATACTGAAAAATTTGAATATAACCAAAAGATTCGTTTATCGTACCATCAAACGATACAATGAAGACTCTAGTGTACATGACAGGACAAGAAGTGGTCGCCCTCGATTTGTTAGGACTCCAGCAGTGATAAAGTTTGTAAAGGCGCGAATTCAAAGAAATCCCAAACGTAAGCAGAAACTGTTGGCCCTTCAGATGGGGTTAAGCAGAACCACGGCGAAAAGGGTGTTAAATGAAGATTTAGGGCTTCGGGCATATCGAAGAAAAACAGGACATCGTTTAAATGCTCGTCTAATGGATCTGAGACTGAAGAGATGCCGCGCTTTGTTGAAGCGATACGCGGGAAAAAAAATCGGGAAATTCTTTTTTCGGATGAAAAAATTTTTACCGTAGAAGAGAGCTACAACAAACAAAATGATAAGGTGTACGCACACAGTAGTGAAGAAGCGAGCAACTGTATTCCGCGTGTCCAATGGGGTCATTTTCCATCCTCGCTCGTGGTATGGTTGGGAGTTTCTTATTGGGGCTTAACAGAGGTACATTTTTGTGAGAAAGGTTAAAAACGAATGCAGTTGTGTATCAAAATACATTCTTGACGAACCTTGTGTAACCTGTTTCTTATACCATGTTCAATAACAGGCACTGGGTATTCCAACAAGATTCGACGTCAGCTCATAGAGCGAAGAGCACACAAGACTGGCTGGCGGCGCGTGAAATCGACTTTATCCGATACAAAGACTGGCCCTCCTCCAGTCCAGATTTGAATCCGTTATATTACAATATATAGCAATACTTGGAGGAAAAGGCGTGCTCAAAGCCTCATCCCAATTTGGAGTCACTCAAGACATCCTTGATTAAGGCAGCCGCCGATATTGACATGGACCTCGTTCTTGCTGCGATAGACGACTGGCCGCGCAGATTGACGGCCTGTATTCAAAATCACGGAGGTCATTTTGAATAAACTATAGTGTCATAGGAATCTACATTTTGTTAAACTCATTTTGGTATATAAATGGCTACGTAATGAATAAATTTGTTTCAATTATTTTATATTAAACATGTGATAGAATTTATGACCTGACTAGGTAATATGCAATTTGGGTACAGATGTTAAACCAGGGTCACATCGGGTAGCTTTATATATCGATACGAATGACGTCGTTCAATATTTTGATTTATTCGATCGGGCACCTGTACGATATCATCTAGAGTTTTTTAAAAGAAATTGTAAAAGATGGAACTGGAATGTTGATAGGATTCATAATGAGTGGACTTCAGTTTGTGGCGAATATTGCTTAATGTATTTGCTATATAAGTTTCAGGGATGTCCAATGCATAGTTTTACGAGTTTATTTACAGAGAACACATTGTACAACGATACGTTAGTGGATGAGATGTTTCGCTCCTATTTTATAGATAATAAATAATAAGATTTTGTATTTTATAAATAAAAATTTTAACAAAATTGGGTAATGTGTTTTATTAATGAGTCAGATTAGTGTAGATAGGAACAAAGGAGTATAATACAATAGCACCACGCTGAGGAAGAATAGATAATGACGGTATTGAACGAACAATAGATAAGTAGATAAGAACAATGGAGCGCTAGTGACGGTGGAGGCCGCAGCGGATATCAATTAGATAAGAGTTAATTGATCTGCACATCTCCGGAACCGTGCATCCTACGCAATAATGGACCGTAGATTCGTGATCAGAGTATGCCAAAACCTTTTTTTTTTTTTTTTAGGGTCGTGAGTCGACGAACGTCGTAACTGTACCACTTCTGACTCAGTGCGAACTGGTAAGATAAAAGACCTACATCTCGCTAACAATGAAACTATGGTCAGTTTTGATGTTCAGTCACTATTTACATGCGTACCTATTGTGGACTGCATCTCAATTGTAACTAGGAAGCTAGAAGAAAATAACATGCCTCAAGAATATGCAATACTACTTGAACATTGCCTCACATCTGGCTATCTATTGTGGAAGGAGGAGTTCTACAAGCAAGTAGATGGTGTGGCAATGGGCTAACCTGTGTCTCCCATAGTCGCCGACATGTTCATGGAGGACTTTGAGGAGAAAGCCCTTCTTACTGCTCCTGTAAATTCAAGGTTCTACAAGCGGTACGTAGACGACACTTTCACAATTTTACCATCTGACAAAGTAACTGCATTTTTAGACCACCTTAACTCCATAAACTCTAAAATACAATTCACAATGGAGTTAGAGGCAAATAATTCTTTAGCCTTCCTAGATGTTTTAGTCATCCGAAATCCTGATAACACTATTGGTCACACTGTGTATAGGAAAAAGACCCATACCAACCGATATCTAAATGGTGAATCTCACCATCATCCTTCTTAGTTAGCTACCGTGGGTAAATCTTTGTTTCAGAGAGCACGAGGGATCTGTGACAGAAAACATCTGGCCGCGGAGCTTCAGCACGTCAAGCAAGTATTGCAAGACAACAAGCTTCGGGTCCCGCGCCTACGTCACAGTGAACGAGTGAAGCCGGCCACAGTCGAGCGCGCGCCTGCTCTACTACCATATGTCAGAGGAGTCACGGACAAGATTGGCTACATCTTGAAGCGAGCGTCCATTAAGACATACTACAAGCCGCTGAAGAAGATTAGTCAATTTTTATCATCCATCAAATGTAATATTCCTCTCCAAGATGCAGGTGTGTACAAGCTAGATTGTGAATGTGGTCTCTCTTACATAGGTCAAACAAAGAGATCTATAAAATCCCGCGTGAAGGAACATATAGCTGATGTGAAGCACCGACGCTCCGGGAAGTCTGCAGTCTGCGAACATGTTCAAGATCGTCCCCACCATTACATTAGATTTGATAAACCACAAATTCTCGCAAAAGAACACCGATTCCTACCAAGGATGATACGCGAGGCTATTGAAATTAAAAAACATCCAAATTTCAATAGAGAAGATGGTTGGGTGCTACCATCTGCTTGGGATCCTATAATTAACAAAATTAAACCCAAACCCAAGCATACCACTGCAAGACTTCATGATACTATAAGCTCGTTTTGCGTAAATCGGATCAAAAATTAATAATAAAAAACTGAAGGTAGCCGGACTAACTATGACATTGGGACGTCAAACATCTCAGTCCCCCCCGTGACCATGGGTACTGTAAAGCACCCGAAACGTCGGGATAATAATAAAAATAAATTAAAGTAATTAAACGCGATAACATCCGTAAATAGTAGTTTTATTCAAGAATGTATTTGATTCTTTTTGAAATAAATTTTACCTGGAATGCATGTAACGTCAACTTTCATTTGCATGCTAATTATAAGCAAAACATGTGAGTTTATTCTACTGTACTACCTACAAACACCATGTTTTAAGCAAATATAGAAGTTAGTATTATTATTATTATAATTATAAAAAGATATATTGCAAGTTATTTTATTTAAAAGAAGTATGCCACGGGGTTTCTTGCTGGTACTTCCAAGCACAGAGGCTTTTTCCGAACGATTGGTAAAGCTTAAATGACTTTCGAGAAGTATTTTTGTAATCAATGGCTATATATAAAAATCAATTGCTGTCTGCTAATCTCGCTAAAACTCGAAAACGGCTCGAACGATTTTGATGAATTTTTTGCGTGCGTTTTATTGGGTCTTGGGTAGATTTACAATAAGACCCAGTGGGGGAAGCTGTTGTTAAGATTCAGAAATCAATCCTGCGAAGACGGGTCGAACAGTAGTATTAAATAAAAACGATTATTTTATATTCTTGTAAATATCTATATTATATATTACCAATAGCATGATAAAGTATAAAAATATCAAATTTGGTTTTATTTGCTTATAAAAACAAACTATTTATAACAATTTATATTCAAGTAATACAAGTAACTGCAAAAAGAATCGTCTAGAAGAGTATGTCAATTACGTTATGAAATGAAAACACTTTACAGAGAAATTTCTTTCGCGATAAAAACATTAAAAGTTGGAAATAACGCCAAAGTTTTGCAGTCAAGCTTCGCAGCAATCGTATAGAATACTTGAGTAGTAAAGTGTAAGAAGCTTGCAAATTAGTTAAGAGAAACTTAGTGCACTTGCTCACTACGAAAGTAAACTTTTGTATACCTACAACTTCATTCACAGATCATCATCATCGCTAGCCTTTTGAATATTATTTGGGTAAGTTGAACAAAACCCGGGCGTATTGATGAGCGCAGTGTTGTTATGCTCAAAATGCTAATACCGGTGACCATTAGGTTTTTCTGCAATGAGATCACAGCCACAGTCAGGCAAAATTTGGTTTGTAGTGGCAGCGTAAAATGCAGTATTATCTTCAGACATTCGATATGAAACTAAGTAAAATATAAAATTTTACGCGACCAAAAAACACGGCAGCTCCAATATGGCTGCAGCCAGAGTTGGTTGACTAGGCTGGGAGAGACCAGCATTACCACAGCCTGTGAGACTCCATTGCTGAACATAGGCTTCCTCTTAGATTGCTTTGTGGATTTTGCCGTAGTTGACATGCCTGGCGAGAAAATTGTCAACCACAGTTTTTTATTATTTTGTGTAGTATCTAGGTAGGAAGATACCGGTGTCCATAAACTGATGGGGTAGTGTATATTCTTGTACCGTCACTCACTACACGGCAAACAATGTTATCAAGCAGCCTTGTGATGGTGACTTAAGAGAATCCATCACCCTCAATCATCTCGTGGGTATTGTAAGAGGTGAATATGTGAGAAAGCTCTAGTGGCACGTGACGTAAAAATCATTTTGTTTACGGCTGGTGTAAAAACACCAGTCGGGTAACAGGGTGTGGCTTCAAAGGTGCTCATGTCTGGTACTACGATTGTCATTCCACCTGCCAAGTGTGACGATTAAGGCAACCAGTAAGTTGCAAATATATTTTCGTCGTAGCACGAATGGATCGTATCGACCAGAGAAAGGCCACGTACTCACAGAATACCAGTGTAAAATAGAAGCTCAATGCTGCTGTGTTTCGTATAGTGAGTGTAGAAAACCGGAGACACTTTTTGCTGGAAATGAGGCATTCCATCTCAGTACTTAAGGATAACGCATCCGCATTTTATATTTATGGACCACAGTATCCACTTACAATCAGGTGGATTCCTGCATGGACTTATTTGGGCTGATGTGAAATAGTTATTAACCTACCCAGGCAGACTTCTATCTAAAAATGACCTAAGCGCTATCATCTACTATATAATACCAAGTATGGTACTATGATTGTCAGTTAGCCTACCAAGTTTGATGATTAAAACAGCTGTGGATTTTTATGAGCTGACAAAAAAGTAGTAGTAAATTAGGGTTGTATATACCCAGGTCGATTTCTAGGCAGAATAGGCCCAAGCGCTCATCTGTTAACCAACATGTAGTATGGTTTTGTATTTGGCTGTTTGTGGTGGCGTTGGTGGTGGGTGGTGGTTTGTAGGAGGCTTATATATGTTCCAATTTTACAGTACAGCCTATGTATGGATGAAATGGATACCAGAATTGCATACTTGTTTAGAATTGATAGAAATAACTAAATAAATAATTGATTAACTATAAAAGTAAAAAGCTGTTTCCGTGGCCTAATATTGTAATCGTTTTAAAGAGATGAGCTTTCAATATAAAATAAATGGAAACTTTCTTAAGTAACATGCAAAAAGCCAATATTTTAATCAAATTAAATTTGAACATTTTCCATAAAGTATTAACGAAATGATATGGATATTAGAACAAATCACAATTAAGTAAAGTAAATAATATTTACAGTCTCACCCTAGCTACAGATCTCATTTCATTTCAAAGGCTTTTATTTGTTGATAAAGGAACATGTAAACGATTTATATTTTAATTTATTATATCGAAAAAATTAAGAATTTTCATTTTATTGCCGAAAATGTTTTGGAGCAGGGAAAGTCAGACACGCTATTCAAATGCGTGTTTACCGCGGGTGTTATGGAGAGCGGTGCATCACAACACCGGTTCTCCTATCCCTCCGCGGCCCTACTACCGCTGAAGGTGCGGCGACGCCAGTCATATGGGATAGGTGGAGTTGTGCTTTGCCATATCCACACTCCTCTTAACCTCAACTGTGGAGTGCAGGGTGTGAGGACAACTCTTCCGTAGCAGTCTACTAACACTCATCCGGAGTGGTCACTTCGAGGAGGCCCTTTTTCATTAGCCTAGTAGGTTCCCTCCGTTCATCATGAGTGACCAAGCCCACAGCTAACTTTCAAAACTATTGATAATAATTAATAAACGGAATGGAACTTCCTCAAAGCAAAGTCTGGTTCCAATAATTATTAAGGTATCATGAAGAGGTATCTCGAGTTACAATAAAGTCTATGATATCGAATTCGAGCATTTCCATGAGCTAACGGGTATTAATTAATATAAAATTCTAACAAAAAACGTTTCACGCGTTTCACCAGTCATTCACTCTTGACAGGTTAGTATTTTAATTAAAAAAGTAAAACATAAACACTCACGCCTGTTGTTTTCAATTATATTATCATTAGGGCAAAGTTTTTTCGCAGAATTATAACTTTATGTTGCGCATCAATCAATTACGTATAAGAATTTAAAAGGCTTTTCTACTCAACTTGGTTTGCATTAAAGCAATTAATAAGCATAGCATTTAGAATATTGTTATGTGAACTATTTTAATCCTTAAAAGAATTTAAAAAATAAAACGTTATTTTTCTACAAAGTACCGGATATGTATGCATTTGGTATATGTGTATGAAGATTTAACATTTACTCCAGATGCCGAAATTCTTTTGTGTTTCTTAGGGTGAGTGTAGAGAACCGGAGACCCCTTTTACGGGAAACGAGGCATTCAATCTTAGTACTCACGGATGATAAAGCATCTGAATTTTGATTCTTTATCTAGGACAAATGAAAATGTCCATGAGCCCCAGCATCCACTTACTATCTGGTGAACTTTGTGCACGTTTCTCCTCCGTCGTCTTGTCGTGTGTTCTATGATCGACGGAACTTGTGCTTATGTGTGTTCATCACATAAGCACAAGTTCCGTCGATCAAAGAGCAGTAGGCTAATGATGCAAACTGCCATTTGCATCGTTACCCTCAGTGGTAGGCATACTCAGAGATATATATGATAATAAAAATGATTCAGAGATATATATGATAATAAAAATGATATATTAATAACAACACATAAATCTCTTCTAACTAGCATTGTTTTATTACTGGTTGCACTGACAGTAAAAAATAGTAATAGTATCCTGCCGGGCTTTTTTCTTGACGATTTTAATGCGTATTTCTACGTTGTGCTATAATAAACCACTTTACCTTCTGAGATACTTCTCCGTGCAATTTTCGAGACATTACTAATCGTTTTTTTTTGCGCCCGAAGCAAATATGGGCAACCCTCCGGAAAGCGGGGGAGGGAGGTTGGGAATGCTCATAGCATACCACGCAGCCGGCTGCGTGGCTATGTGGTGACTTTTACCCACTAAACCCAACCTTTTAGGAACTGGCTTAACGATCTAACTAGAGATCTCTAAGCCGTATACGAACGCGACCCTCCTTGGCAGAAAGGAGGGCGCAATACTAATCGTTTCGCAAGAAGTTACTTAGAAGGCTTAAGTACCATACATCGCATACGTACCCTTCGGAAAATTGTACAGAAGAACGAAGAGTACAATCTGCTACTTCGTCTTGCAGATGCGTACAATTAGAAATATTGCTTTTGCCAAAATTTAGGCAGTGCTACAGGTCCTAAAGCGGTGCAAAGTCGGCTGTCAGTATGTTTAATTGCTTAAGTGTTTATACAGCAGGATGGCTATCCAAGAACGAAACGAGAGTACGAAACCTTAAATTTTTCTTATTAATTTCGAAAGATATTTCAAGCCACATGTAGTTGTAATTATCTTACTTACTATTTATGAATTTATTGGGTATAGAATAAATTATTAACTTAAATTGAAAATTTCATTCCTGGTAGAGCTACGCTGCAGCAGTCATCAGCTGCCATGGTTTTATATAGAGTGCAACGATATTTATTTATATTAAATTATTTTTTGTAATTCTACACATCTTGTAAATCACACCAGTATATATTTTGAATGGACGGAGCAGGGGGACCGGCTGGTAGGAGGCCGGTTAGATTTTCGAGCCGACAGACTAACCACTTTGGCAATGAAGCTACGCGCACGCTCAATTACTGTATTTGTAATTTGTATGTTTTTTTTTGTTTACTTTTAATAAACAAATTATATAAAATTGAAGTCAATTACTAAGTCCTACGACGTTAAGAATAAGACATGTTTAAAGATGAAGTTACAGGTATTAAGTACTAATTATTCCGTACTGGATGTTTTATTCTCCTTGTGTAATTTATGTATGTAACTTATGTATCTAAAGTGCCTTCACGATATAGAGAAAAATTCTAGTGGGGATAAAATTTCTTTAAAAAAATTCTAGTACGTACTTACGCCACAACTTGTTGACATCTCTTTTACACCTTATTTAAGATCCCTGTTAAATGATAGTTAGTTATAAGCAAAACATGTAAAATAATTATTAATTTTAACAACATTGCATCCCGGGGCATCAAGTGTAATGAAATTTTAGATTACAAGCAAAATGAATAAATTTTAACCTTTAAAAATGAGCTGCATAGGCATCTACTGTATAATATAATATATTATTTCGCATATAAAATAAACTAATCTTTATGAGATCCACCTTCGAATTTCGTTTCATGAGTGTTGTAAGATATGAGCATGGGAATATCCCGATATATCTTATAGCACTTAAATAAAACTTATCTTACTTTATCGCGTATATTAGATTATTTTATATTCCCAAAGTTTCGAGTACTTAACAGCACAGAGACTGAGTTTTACGATCCCCCATTGTCATAGTTAACCACGGCTACCTTCACATTAAAATTATTAAGTGTAGTGTGTAGTATGTAAGTGTAGTAGAAATAATACAACTTCTTTGTTAAAATTTATGGTCAATGTTAATAAGACTTGTAAGGAAATATTTTATATTTTTTTATAATATAAAATAACTGTTTCTTAAACAACTTTCGCCAAACTGCAAGACTTAATGTTGGCGAATACACTGCTGACTTACATCCTATATAAACATTATATGAACATAAATATAAACAACAGAGAGATTATTATATTAATAGATGAATATCTAAAATTATCGTACTAAATATTATATTATTCTAAAGGTACTATACCATAAATGAGCAGATAAAAATGTACATATTGTCGTTAAGCCAGGTAAAATAAAGTAAAGACATGCAAAATTTATTTTCCATAAAAAACGCTTAAGTGCAAGCAAATTCATTATCATGGCTGTAAGCATAAAATATCACAGGCTATTTATTAATCATAATTCGCTGGGTTTCTTGCTGATTCTTCTCAAAACAAATGTTTTTATCCGAACCAATAGTAATTAAACACTATGATATATTTTGGCGTGTCTTTCAATAAGTGTTATTTATAATCTATATTGAATAAAAAAGATTCTGTTTCTGTTTATTTGCTGCTGTGTTTTGCATGGTGTGTGTTGAGAATGGGAGATATTTCTTAGTGATAACGAGGCATTCCATCTTAGTCATATGCACTTTGATTCTCAATAGAGGATAGATGTGTGTACTCATTTGTAACCCTTAGGAAAAGCTATGTCATTGTTGAAGTTTTT
Organism: Parnassius smintheus behrii; assembly: GCA_036936625.1. Taxonomy (NCBI): domain Eukaryota; kingdom Metazoa; phylum Arthropoda; class Insecta; order Lepidoptera; family Papilionidae; genus Parnassius; species Parnassius smintheus. The sequence goes on from JAUPFT010000021.1 coordinate 43,593,354, forward strand.
ACAAATGTTTTTTTTTATTATATGCGAGCAGCTATACAGGTCTAGGTAAAGAGATCAGTATCACTGCGACCTAAATGATCTAATGTGATAGCTGCTATGGCTATAGTTCAAGGCTAAGCCCTATGTCTTCAATGAATCGAAGGAGTTGCTTAGCCGTGAGCAATTTCACTTCTTCTGGGCGGAGTAGATAGTGTCCCAGATGAGTGTTACGTTTGCGCATGGGTCCGCAATCAGTTAGGATGTGTAGAGGCGTTTCTTCCGTTATGGAATAGAACCGACACATCCTTGAGTTGCTTAGTCCCAGGATGGACATGTGCTTTTTAAGACAACAGTGTCCAGTTAGGGCTCTTGCCAGAATGCGCAATTTATTTTTACTTAATCCCAGGGCTTCTGAAGCGAATTTACGATCAAAAGCCCGGATTAAGGTTTTAGAATGTTTTAAGCCTGGTGTGTCAGACCAGATCTTAAGTGATTTATTGTGATAAAGAGTTTCAAGGGACAATTGGGCTAGGCTTCTTGAGATTCCACAAAATGGCTCAGGTCCAAATTGTGTGCACTTTGAGCCCTCCCGTGCAAGTTTGTCGGCAAATTCGTTGCCTACAATACTCTCGTGACCCGGAACCCATCTTAAAACGACCCCGTCGTTACATCCCAGGGCGTTTAAACGGTTCACGCAGTCTCCAACTAGTTTTGAGTTCACTAAGTTTGATTTCAGCACTAGCAGTTCTGCTTGACTATCAGAGTTTATGTAAATTTTATGGTTGACGTAGTGTTTTTGCAGATTGATTTCCGCACACCGAAGTATGTCGAAAATTTCTGCCTGGAAGATAGAGGTGTATCTACCCAAATTCATACTAAGTTTGAATTTGGGGCGTTCCCCGTAAATTCCGAAGCCTACGTCGAGGCCCATTTTAGACCCATCGGTATACCATATGAGGCTCCCGACCTCACAGATAACCTGGCCATTCAGCCAGTCTTCTCTGGAGGGTATTTCCACTATATACTTTTTATCAAAAGTGTGTAGTGGACGCATGATATCTGAGATCATGCATAAGACCGGTGATCCCTTAATTGAGTCGAGCATGGATCTCAATCTGTAGGAGAGCAAGCTCAGACCGCCCTGGGCGTTAATCCTATACAAACTAGCCCTCGACTCCTTGTCTAGATAGAGATTAAGGGGCGTTAGGCATAGAAGTGCATTAAGAGCCGCTCCAGGTGTTGATAGCATAGCTCCAGTTGCCATTAAGCAGGCAGTACTTTGTAGACTATTTAGTCTGTCCGCAGTGGTCTTTTGGTTGGGCTTGTTACACCAGACAATAGAGGCGTAGGTGAGAATCGACCTCACTATGCTGCTGTACAGCCATAGGACCATACTGGGACGCAAGTCCCAGTTGTTCCCGACCAAACAACTGTACGTACCTAAAGAAATTTTTGCCTTATGACATACGTTGCTAAGGTGAGAGTTCCACGTTAGTTTTTGGTCGATTTTTACGCCCAAGTACTAAACTTCCATGAAAAATGGTACTTCTTTGCCATTAAGTTTTGGTTGGACTAATTTGTCCAACCGTCTCTTTTTGGTAAAGGGTATTATAACAGTTTTATCAGCATTAACTGATAAACTGTTATCCCTACACCAGTTATTTATGGTGTTTAGGGCTCTTTGACAATAAAGTACTTTGGCAAAAGCCCCTCGCAATGATCACAAGGTCATCAGCATAACCCAATGTGGCAATGCGTAGGTCTGCCATTTTGTACAATAATTGGTCAACCGCAAGAGTCCAAACAAGGGGTGACGAAACACCTCCTTGTGGGCAGCCTCTTGTGGTTGCAACCTCAATCGAAGTTTGAAACAGCGCTATTTTTGCCTTTCTGTTTGAGAGCATCGACTTCACCCATCTAATGGTTGTGAGGTCAACATTTTCAGATGTTAGGCCCCCAATCAGCAGTGATGTGGGGCTAATGTCGAAGGCGCCCTCAATATCTAGAAAAGCACAAAGAGCTATTTCTTTATCCTCCAGTGCTTTTTCGACCCTGTCAATGACACTGATCAGGGCTGTTTCCGTAGATTTGCCCCTGCGGTAAGCATGCTGGTTGCAATGTATGGTGTATGGGCCTCGTAGCTAGAGCTACATTCCTTATATATCTATCTAAAACCTTTTCCAATGTCTTAAGAAGAAAGGAAGACAGGCTTATAGGTATAAAGGACTTTGGTAAAGCATTGTCCTTTCTACCAGCCTTAGGTATAAATAGAACCTTTACAATTGTCCATCGTTCTGGAATATATCCCCATGCAAAATTTTCTCTGAAGACTTGCTCGCCTAAGACTGATTTGATTGCTTTTCACCAGATAAGGAAGAAGGATGTCGATACCCCTCTGTAGTTGGATGGGAATTACTCCATCCTCCCCGCTTCATTTAAATGGTTCAAAGGAGTCAACAGCCCACTGCACCAGGTTTGGCCTTATTATCTTTGCAGCACTACACCAGTCCTCCTTGCAAGGCCTTCGCAGGGCTCTGAAAGAGTTCAAGGCTAAAGTCTTGTGTGACCCTGGGACCCTAGTTATATTATTGATTCATTTACAACTTTTTTTAGCTCATTGTTGAGCATTAGTTCCTCCAAGAATGTGTTGGCTTTCGTTCATCCTTGGTAGATTTTCCCAATTTTTTATTTATGCAAGCAGTTATGTAGGTATATAAAGATCAATTTCACTGTCACCTGTGAGATTTATTGTGATCAATGATATGGCTATAGTTCACTGATAAGCCCTATCTTCAACGAATTGAAGGAGTTTGAGCAACCAAAGACAGACAAGCATTTTAAAAATTATTCTTCATGTCTTAACATACAAATAATCCTCTAAGCTTATTAGAAGCGAGTAATATCGATATTACAGGTTACCCTTTAATTTTATAATTAACTAATATAATTATATAATATAATCAAATATATTTATAATAGTTTTAATTAATTTATTTATCTGATTACTTAATTAAAATTATAATTCATGTACTTTTGTACTGGTAAATATATTTTTAAATAACAAACAAAGGCTTATAGAAAATATTAACTCATTTTATTTTTGGAATACTTCGAAAATGTGGGGTGGGCTACCCATGGTGCGCCACTGAGTTGAAGGGTGAAAAGTAAAAGTAAGAGATCCGGAAGGTGTCTGAAATAAGTACTTAACAAGACTCAAGATTTAAAACTTTGTAATTATTAATTTTTTTAAATAATAAATTGAAAGATAGTATCAATTTGTATCAATTTTCTCATACGTTTGTCATATCTGCAAACCGTACTTGTTATATATCGCAATAGTTGATTTTAGCCATAAGGTTCGCTGGAACGAAATCCCTTTCGATATTAAAAACTCACAACACTTTTTTTTCTACACACGAAAAGTCGTAGAAATTTTAAATTAACAATATTGTATACATTAATATAACAGCGGACGGCATTGGCCATCGTGTAGAGCGGGTGTTTGGGCTTCATTGGTATCTATTGGAACGATGGCCCGCAAGTTGGCGCGAGATCCGTGTTGTGTCGGTTTTTTTACAAAAGATCAAAGGATTGTTGGCAGAGTTTGGCCGCCGCGTCCACACGTTGGGCGCGCGTTTAGTTTGCTACAAACTCCCGGAGTGATTACACGCATCTGATTTAAATTTTATATTCACGTTTTGTAGGGCGGATTACCCCTATTACCAGCCTTTTGGTGCCAATTTCAACTTTAAACATTCTTACTACTTTAATTAGCGCGATTTAATTATTTTTAAACATTTGTTTTAATGGATAAGCTATTTATCAAAAAAAAAAGCACGTCGTTTGTACGTGGTAGAGCCATGCTGCAGTAATATTAGAAGTGTAGTTGTAGCACGAATGGGTCGGCTCGACCGGGGAAGGATCACGCTCTCACAGAATACCAGCGTGAAATAGTAGCTTAATTCTGCTGTTCGTATGGTGAGTGCAGGGAACCGGAGACCTTTTGTACCTGAAACGAGACATTCCATCTTAGTCCTCACGGGCACAGAATAAATAATAGTACTACGTATTACGGGTGACAACGTATCTGCATTTTAATTCGTAATCGAGGATAGATGTAGATGTCTGTGGGCCACAGCAACCACTTACCATCAGGTAAACCGTATGTTCGATTGCCCCCTCTTCTTTAAAAAAAACTCGACTTCTTATAATTTAATCGTGTAAGTTTTCGAATCATCATCATCATCATTACAGCCCTTCACAGGTCCACTTTTGAACACCTTCTCCACAGACTGGCGCAAAGCATGGTCCTGAGCCACTTTCCTTGTCGTGAGTTTTTCATTTATGTTCTGAGTTATAATTAGTACCTCTTATTAAGTCAGTTTTAATTATATTTATTGCTTGTTTTTGCCTTTCTCAAAAAATTATTAAATTATCAAATAAATTATAAGGTTTTTTTTTATATACATCGAATGTCTGATAGAAAAGCAAGTGAATCTTTTGCTAAACTTTAAAATCAAAACCCAATTTTAAAACGTAGACGAATCGATTATAACTCCTTTAACATTAAAATAAGTTAAGTTCTAATTAATGGTACTTATTCCAGTTTATGATTCATGTAGGGAATAAATAAAGGATAATAAATAAATTAAATTCACGTTCATGACAGCCCTGATTTATATTACGTGGCTGAAATAAAGTACTTCTTATTAGGTACGTAACACCAAATATCAGCCTGACGGCTGACAATACGCGCTTGATACATTTCGTATAGCTATTTACAGCCCCATTAATATTCACTATTCTTTTATCATTCTTTTATAAAAACTTTAACCCCACACTAGGATTTTCTCCTGTATCGCGGAGGCAGTTTACAAACGTAAATTGCACAAGGGCAGACATCCAGACCCGGAACAATTACTTGTAGGACATACAAATACTTGTTCCGTTCGGGATTCGAACCCGCGGCCCCCGGCGCAGCCACTCATTGATAAGCCACTGCGCCACGGAGCCATCGTCTAAAATAAAATAAATTCGTCCGCACATTGACCTGAACCGACGCAAACTGACCTTCCAACGTGTGGGTGCCATCACAAACTCTCGGCCAATATCTTCGCCGCTACATTCGCCACTATGTTGGCCAACGTGTAGAGCCGCCGTTAGAGGACTCTCTTTCTGGCTAGGTGTTCGCCTAGGTAGGCTCCAACCTCATACCTACTTCTGCTCCCTAATAACAGCGCTGCACTGCTGTGTTCCGGTTCTGAAATGATATAGGGAGCCAGTATAATGACAGACTGTGAGGCATTCCATCTTAGTCCTCAGAAATGGAAAAGCATCTATAGCCCTCTTTGTTTGAAGTTACATAAGCCAAGACTGTATGTCCGCTTAGCACTTCAGTTTTATAAAAATAAATCTAAAAAAGTATGCGTAAATTCGTTCAATGATACAAAGTTTTATTGTAAAACGAGAATTATTGTCATGTATCATCTTAGGCAATATTCTTGAAACGCTCACCGAACCAAAACAACTTTATTCCCTCGTAAAAGTTTAGAGGCCGCGTTTTTATATGGTAATTAACTTTGCAGCCCTAGGCGCAGTTGAAAATAAATTCAGTGATTACACTTTGCCTTGAGTCCAGCACTTATGCGTCTTCTTAAGTCGTTAAATGTCTAAATTTTGGCTTGTTTAAAATCCAAACTGGTATTTATTTACTTGTAAATATTTTATTTTGTAGCATATGTGCAGTGTAAGGACTTAAGTGACTATTACATCTTCAGTCAAGACCACTAAAGGTGTTATTTATTCCCCGAACCTTACAACATTACACGGCGATCTTGACAGGCGGCGCACTGATACTGATTCTGTTAACACACTTAACGGGAACAACAGGGTTTTTTTACATATTGTATATGTAGGAATGTAACATTAGTTTTTTGTCTGTACCAAATTAATATAAATCCATAGTAAGATATTTCTAAATATATTATTATCTATTATTTTGTAAAATTAGATATTTTATTTGTTACATTTTATTTTATGAATGAATAAAAGGCGAGGTATGGAAAAGAGACGCGACAGAAGACATTTTGTTAAGACAAGAAACTTTGACGATTTTACGTACAATTGATCAATTGAATCTGTTCATACATATGTATCCCGAATAAAAACAATTATAGAATAATAACGGAATGTTGGATATGAAATTTGGATATAAGAGTACGAGGAGGCCTAAGAAAAGATGGATGGACTATATCAGGGATGATCTGCGGAAAAACGAGCGAGTGAGATGATGACGGATAATAGAGAAGAATGGAAGAGGAAGACATGCTATGCTTATTACAAATTGGGATAAGGGCAGGAAGTATATTTGTAAACCTCCGTTTCTTTTTTCACATATCTTCAGACGTCCTACATAAATGTAAAACAATGTAAATACTAATGTAATGTATATATTATATAATGTATACGTTACCAAATAAAATACTAGCGGATAGGGTTCAAAAGGATCCTATCAATTCCCACCTTAAAGAGTAAATTTATCAACGTGAGAAACTTGTAATAAGAAAGTAAAAAAAATTCTCCCAACACACAATAAGCAGAATGGCAGGCTACTTGCAGATCCATATAGAATAGGCTGATACATTTTGTACTACAGCCCTTCACAAGTGTACTGGTGAAAATAGACCTTGCCCAAGGGATCGATCAAGGACCGAAGGATCAAGGACGATCTTACCAGGTCGTCACTATATCTTGTTGGTCGGCCTACACTTCATCGGCACGAGGTTGACACTCGAGAACCTTTCTTCCCCATCGGTTGTTAATTTAACTACACACTTATAATATGTTATTTTTGCATTCATAGATACATAGATAGGCAAAGATTTAACAGATGTTAATTGGATTAGGTTCTAATTCAAAGTAGGAGCAATATTAACTTAAGTATCAAACTGCAATAGAATTCCGAATAATATTCTTGTTAGAGATTTTTCAAACCATTTTCACAGAGAGACATTTGTTTTGGTTGCATGTGTGCTTTCAAATTAATTACTATAACTACTATACATAACCTAATTTAAATTTTATTGAATCTGAAGTACGTTTAATTACGTCATTCAACGTCTGAACAAACATTAGGTAATTATAACGGCTAATAATTTAGCTGTATCAGCTCAGACAAGTCAAGCCAATATAAAGCGTGTAAAAAGCTCCTGACTTATAATGTAATATAATAATTGATTGTGACGTTATTTGTAGATTGTAAAAAGTTTTTTTGTAGAAGAGTTTCAACGGATATTAGCCATTTTCGCAGGACAGGATTATGATTATGTACACGTGCACAGGTGCACTCTTTTCTCTCACTATCATAGTCTGATGGGATGGCAATCCAACACGACCGGAGAAATATTAGTCGCAGGACCAGCGGCTTCACGCGCTTGCCGAGGCACGGGATGTGACACAGACAACTGGCTGACTCCGGACTGCTATTGAGAATTTCTCGACAGAAAATTCCAATTCGAATTGTAGCTTGACACGGAATTTGAACCCGAAACCACATGATAAGCAGTCGCGCTTTTGGACACTAGATCAACATGGCAGTACGTCGACTGATTTTTCAATTAATAAAGCGTCATCTATAAATTACAAAAAAAAATCTAAAAGGTGTTCTATTTTTTATGTTCTGTTTAAACTAACAAAAAGAAAAAAAAATTTCGTAAAACCTCTACTTATTCCCAAAAAAAATTAAATTAAATAAAACTTTTATAATATAATACAGCCAAATCTGTTTAAACAATGCGTTAAGTTCAAACGGTGAACAAAACTTTGTTCTCAAAAGTTTACTCGTACACTCAGCATCCTCCACCGAGAGATCTAATTAAGAAAACTTCTATGTAAATGAATGAAGCTCTTGCAAAAACCTCCGGTTTAAATGTTTTGGTCTCTTAAGATAAGAATTGCTTCATTTCATTAACGCAGATAATATTTCATACCCGCAACTGCAGAAAGTTGTGATTTGTTGTAAAACAAGAAAAATGGAATAAAAAAACATTGTTTTCGGATATATGTCTTCACCATTTTCAAAGGCTGTTAACGCACCTACAATTCCCCTGGTAGCAACATATGTTTAACGGCGATGGCCATTATTTTTTCACAATCTAAAAAAAATATTTAGTCATGTAGCGGTGGTGTAAAAATATTCATCCACATCATGATGATGCTACTGCCCATCTCCTGTCTCAGTTTCCCTCTGCCGCCTCGTACGCCACCCATAAATATGCGGTAGTGGACATTTTTACACCGCCATTTCAAATGTGTATCTGCCATTTCGAATGTGTAAATAAAAGTCTAAAGTAAAGTAACAGCCTTTCCCTCTCAACGAGCCAGTCCCCCTCTTATTGTAAAATAACTTCCTATCTGTCTTTCCAGATCTAATCGTTATCTATTAAGGAATCGCCCTACACCATTATGAGAGAAATGAGTAACCCTAATTCCAACTGTATCTCAAGTGATTCTATTACGAAGAATCCTCCCAGTATAGGGCTATACTCATAGATCATTGATAAATCACTGACCGATTCTTAGCTCCCTTTAAACGACCAACTGGCCAAGAATCGTAGTGTAATACCATGTCTTTGTTTTATAATATATCTCCACTGGCAACATACATTCTTTTTATGCTATGCATAAAAAAGATTTTATGAAGCCATTTTCTTGATTTCATTTTCATTATGTCACTGTAGAATAATATGGGGCATTTTCTGCCAAAGTAGATTACAGTTATACAAAAGTTCAATAGTGTTCTCTTTTTGGAGAAAAATTTCCTCCAATGTGAAAAGAAAGAATTAGGTTGAAAAAATTGTGTATAAATTTTACTTAATTTTTTCTGGTGTCTGTCACTAACGAAATAAAACTACTAAAAAATTTAAGGTTTGGAAATAAAAAAAGAACGCATATTTCTATGACTCATTGATTAGTATCCTATTCCAAAAACTTATAACTTATCAACCTAGTAAATTATATTATTTTAATGATCAAATTTTAATAAAAGCATATCCATTTGACATTGAAGTCAGGTATAACTCGTCATCATCATTACAGTCACAAGTATATTGCCGAACATAGGAATCCCTTAAGGAATATCAAAAACAAGGTCTAAAAGTAAAACAGAAATAAATGAGAATGATCAAATAATCTGAAAGTAAATAAAGTAATTATAATACAAATCAGGTGTATATCCTTTAGGAGACGCATTAATTAAACATCATAAGACCATTAGAGGAATAATTTACAAGGACGTAGGTAATTGCTTGATGGCAAAAACATTTCGTTCTAAATGGAAATTGTTGAGATAATGTAGAAATTAATTCAGTGGCCGTAATTTGTCTTTAATTTTAGTTTTGTCTGTGTTTCTGTTACGCGCAGAATATTCAACATGTCAACGCAATTAGACAACGAGTTCAGTACACATATACAATAAATTAAACTTATTTTACAGATTTTATTAACCAAATTTTTAAAACGTGAAGGTTCTATATTCACCACGATGATTTTTTATGTACACCTATTTCACAGACAAAGCTGAACCGATTTCAATTACATAGGTCAGTACGATATAAATTTTAAGAAAAAATTTCACCCATTCACCCATTTTCTCATTCCACCCCAGAGATATTCCTCAATCCACTAAATGATTAAGATAATTCATTAAAATAATTAACCTTTCGAAAATGTAAAATGAACTTTAAAAACCAAAAGCTCGCTGTGCTGGGGTCTGTCTTTCCGTCCTGTTTCTTTACGCTAAGAAGCGTTTTATCAGCTAAGGCTTAACGCAACAACGGTAAGGGGTGCGGTAAGTAAAGAAAAAAGAAAAAATCTAGTCAATAATCTACTGTTGTTGCTTATAATTCACAGCGACGGTTAATCCAATGTTATCTTTCAAATATCATGTAATCATTTCCGATTGCATTTTGATGTAGTATGGCTCAATATCATCAACGTTTCAATTTCGAAAAATCCTTCCTTATTGCTTGTTTACATTACAAAGGAAACCTAGTTGAAACACTCGAAGCAAGTATACGTCTAACATATATGCTTAATGAACACAAGACCAAAATTTGGGCCACGTGAAACACCAGGTAATAGTTACGTAATTAAACTGGAATCAATATTATAACATACAGTTATAAAATTATTATTGTAACGTACATTGAATGATTTCAAATAATGTCAGCGTTAAAGGATCCATTACCCTTTTTTACCGTGGGGAAATCTTAAGGGTAGCTCCCGCTGCGTGGGAAATATAAAGGTTATACTGGATCGCTATTGTTTAAAAAAACGGAATACAAAGACCAGTCCACAAGAAGAATAAGGCAGTCACTACCAGCTTCATAAACAAATTAAACATAATCAAATTTCTTATTATTACATCCTCTCCGGTTGTGTCAGATTATCCTCTCATAGGATCTATTATCATCCTACTAGGGTAAGAAAATAGAGATTCATATATTCTCATAGCGCCTAAAAATCAAGAATTCGACGTTATGTCGCATGAAATCCTATCTAACAATATGAATTGATATTGAACATATAAATGATATAAATATAAGCTTATTGTCGGAAAGATAAATGATTGTTGAACATATTTTTTTTAATCGATTAGTTGCTATTTTTGCATTAACAAAGTTGTTAATGCAAAATAGCTACCAAAGCTTATGGCGTAAATTTATCAAGTCCGCATGGAGAGGTAAACACGATAACTTTTGAAAATATCAATTGTTCAAGTCAATCTATTTTTTAATCTCTATTATGTGGAAAGACATGGAATGTAAATAACAGTTCAATTTTATTTTGTTTAGTTATAACTAATTTTTCTCAGCTGAGAAAATCCGAAATTTTCGGTGTTTAGAACAGCCTTTATATAAAATATTTTACTAAATACACTTTGACTTTGACTCATTCCGAGCTCGGCCGCCGTCGTGAGTAGACTGTATCGTTTATTTACAGCGGCTCGTGATGAAAAATATCGATTGCTGTAGAAATACAAAACATCCATCACCACCACCAACCAAGGTATATTTTTATTATTTTTATAATCACATATGTATATTACAATATATTGTTTTGCTAAAAGTACGTAGGACTTATATATGAATATACTTATACGTCTTGGACTTTATGGAGTGACCTGTATGCGTCTTCGGTATCTGCTACTGGAAATCCTTGACGAGTAAAACTAGGTGCTTCGAGTTTGTGCTCGTTATGTTAGTTATGATGAAACCTTACCCCCGGACTTGACGGAGTGACATGAAGGTCTTCGGTGAATGCAACTGGAACTCCTTAATGAGTAGTAATTGTTGTATTAGTAGTAGAACTTTCCTCCGGACAGTGGCGGATTATTTTTAAGGCGAATTAGGCACGTGCAGAGGGGCGCAAGCTCAAAAAGGGACAAGGACGAAAGTTTTTCAACGAAAAGGAATCGAATCAAACTACTATGATAAGGTTATTAGTAAAAACATTTGTGTATTTAAAATACTTTAAAAAATTGACGTATGACAAGAGCGCTTTAAGGCATGCACATTTGGATTTACCAAAAGTATTTATTTTCTTCTGCTTGCTACCCACCCGCGCACTATAATCTTGTCCTATGCAGATGGCTGATCTCCATTGAGATTGGCGCTGTGCTCAAAATTTAGTCTGGAGGGCATTACTATCATGACACAGGTGTGTCATCATCATTATGGGGGGTATCAATATAGTTTTCTTATCTGGTTGGGTTCTATAAATATATAATTATAAATGAAAATGAAAAGATAAATATATAATACATACTTACTTACTTACTTCCTTATCTTCACGCACAATCCCTAACGGGGTAGCCAGAGAGAACACATCGCCAAGTGTCACGATCTTTACATACCTCTTTCGCTTCTTTCAGGTTCATTATCTTCTTCATACACGCACGTTTAGGTATCCGAGTAGTCTTAACCTTCCCCTCTTCGAGTAATTTGCTCACATGGTCTTCTAAAATTAGTCTCGGTCTACTACGTCGACACCTTTTAATATTTACTTTCGCGCTACATATTTTCTTCACTATTCTGTCTTCACTCATTCGCTCAACGTGCCCAAACCATCGGAGTACGCCCCTATCAATTTTTGTGATAAGGTCATCTTTCAATCCTGCCATATTGCGAATCTCTTCGTTTCGCTTTCGGTCGGCTATGGTAACGCCGCACATTTTACGAAGAAATCGCATCTCCACTGCATTCAACTTGCATAAATGATCAGAAGAAGCATAAAATGCTTCTTCTAGCATACCCAGGTTTCGCTGCCATATAACAAGGTCGGTACCAACACTGCGTTATGTATTGCAAGGCGTGCACTCTTCACTACGCCTTGCCTTTTGACTAACGCATTCAGAGCACCATTAACTTTGTTCCCGGCAGTGACACGCATGTCCACCTCTAAATCATATCTTCCATCACGGCTGAAAGTATACAATTTACCAGTTCTAGACATTCCTGATTTACCCATATTTCACACTTCGTTCTTTCTTCGTCTTTTTCAAATACCAGAACCTTAGTTTTATTAGCATTCAAACGGAGACCTTTAATTTCACATTCATTCACGCGAGGCCCACTGTACTTGACCATAAATGTATATAAATATCAATAACATAAAATAAATAAATAAAAGCCTAACCAGATGGAGGCCCTCGGCAGGGGAGACCAAACGGCCGAGGGTTAGGGGGAAAGGGAAAGAAACCGGCGGACGATGCGGGCGGTATCGAGGAGCACCGCCTTCTGCATTTGAGCCTGGAGCGGTCGGCCTCGTAGTCCCAGCAGCTTCAGATAACCTGAGAGGCTGACTGGGATTAGCCCGTTTGCAGAGACGAGTACAGGAATAATTTCTGTCGGCAGACACCCCACATGTCGGTCACCTCGTGAGCCAGGTCCAGATATTTTGTTTGCTTATATATGCTTGTAATACGGCAATTTCCGATCCACGAGACCGTATTTCATAGCGAACTCCTGGTGAAGAATTGTGGCTACTAGGTTGTGCCTGTGCAAGTACTCAGAGTTAGAAAGCGCCGAACAACCGGAGATGACATGCCTAAATGACTCATCGGGATGGCGACAAGCTCGACAGATGTCGACGGTGCCATCCTTTAGGATGTATCTCCGATAGTTGTTGGTCTTAATAACCCGATCCTGTATTGCTCAGATAAAAACCTCGGTTTCCCCTAAGAGATCACCAAAGCATAGCCAGTAGAGTGAGGCTACTGTGTATACGAAAGGCTCATGTAGAGCGTTGTAGAACCCCCCGTGGAGCTCTTTCTCCTTCCATACGGTCTCCCGATCGGAAATGCTCTGCACTGCCGGGTTCTGCCATTGCTCGTTGGCTTAGGAAAGAGGGGTAAGTCCTTTATCACAAGATATGACATCTTTATAGAATGGATCATCCGATCTCGTCAGGATGTAATTACGGAGGCTGCACACTTCGCGATTATGCATGGTGAGCCCGCTCAAGAAGCCACGCCCGCCATGCTTTCGCGGCAAGTACAGCCACATTACCGACGATCTCGGATGATGCATCCTATGGGACGTCATGGTAGTGCGGACTTTTCTATCCAGGGCTTTAAGTTCAATCTGAGTCCACCTGAGTATGCCAAAGGTATACATGAGAACAGGCATTACCCAACCGTTATATGCGTGTGTCTTATTCACACCGGACAAAAGGCTGTTAAGCACTTTGGTCAAGTGTGCATAAAACACGTCGCAAACTGACTGTTTCGTACCAGCCTCATCGATACCGATATTCTGTGACATACCCAGGTATCGGTATGTTTAAGCCCCGGAAAGGGTCCTTAAGTTGACGGGCATAGATAAGTCTATGCCCTGAGAGTTAGCAACCCTTCCCCTTTCAACATGGACGACCGCACACTTATCCGTTCCCAGCTCCATTCCAATAGAATTGCTAAATTCACAAGTTCATCATCATTATTATTATTATAATCATCATCATTACTCAATTTTCTCATAAAACATGCGGCCTTTCGGTTCTCTTTATAACTTCATCGAACTCATGTGTTCGATGAAGTTGTAATGGTCTCTTCTGGATTACACACAAATATCACCGACAAACGAGGAATATATTGAAACGTTTACCAGTCTTAAGCTTATTATTTACCAAAGTGTAAGTTCTCTCACCTTGCTTTTAAAATAAAGGTAAAAATACTTACGAGTATATTCAATCAACGGATCGGCAATAATTAGTTAACAGATGTTTGTTTTTAATGGTTTTCACTGAATCTTCGTTAAGAGTTTACCATTATAATAGGTAATAGACTTCGTTTGGTATACATTGATGTAAATCCTCCTCTCATTAAGAAGGTTCAATTGAAAATTCGTAACGAATAAATCTACAAATAACAGTTCATAATTTGATTATTTATCTTAATTAGCCCGTGAAAGTTCACTGTTGGGCCTATGTGGGCCTCTCCCATTGCAAAGAGGAGTGGCAACTTCTGCCAATTTCGGTAGTAGTTTTCATTTATATAATATGGGTGACAAACGTGCACACAGTCCACCTGATGGTAAGTGACATTCTACATGTATCCCTGATTAGGAATCTAAATATGTTGCTATGTTACATATTCTGTGAAAACTTGACCGGGTAAGGACCAATCCTTACCCGGTCGAGCCGATCGATTTTTGCTACAACGTGCTATATCTGCAGTATGGCTACAGTAAGTATAGAAATCATGTTTCGCACCTTTAACGGTGATTCCCGTTACCGGCAGGAGTATTTTATTCTTGGTGTTGACGAAATGGTTTTTCCACCATCTGACTAAAACTTTAAGATTTTCCTGACTTTCCCATAGATGCCTCTTTTGACACCCACGTTACGAAATAAAGTTACGTTTAGCAAAGGAATTGGAATAAATTGTCTTTTGTAAAACGAACATTAATTCTTCCGTATTATAGGCGGTTACTGCTACATGTAGGTCCGCGAACAGATTCAAAGAAAAACAACGGATACATTGTCACATCTGAAGTAGGCCTATATTCGTACAGATATCCATCCCACTAGTCACGGTTCGCACGATGCTCAAATTAATCAATTAAAGTTAATTTAAATTAAAAATGAAGAGTTTAAAAAAACCATGCGTGCAGCTCACACGCGGCAGAAGTAAAACCTTCAAATGAAATGAAATATAAAATACAAATACTTTAAATGATTTATTTAATATTGGGTCCTTACATATTAAATTAGCGTTCTGTCGTACTACTTCGATCTGAAATATCTCCTCTTTGGTTAAGAATTCCAAATTCAAATTTATAAATTCATTTTATAAATTTGTTGAAAACATAGCTGGTACATTTGAGTTTTGAAAACAGTCATTCATTTGTTTTTTGCTCATTATTTTTTTCTTTGGCGTCGCTTATTACCGCACAATGGAAAAAATGATATATCGGTATATTTACGAGTACGAGTTCTACCGTGGCACTAGTGCTGCAGAAACAGCTCGAAGGATTAATGATGTGTACGGTGCTGGTGTCGCAAAAGAAAGCACGGTACTTTTTTGGTTTCAACGTTTTGTACTTCATGTGCATACATGAAATAAAACCATCTTTTAATTCAAAGCTAACGCTATCTTGTTGCAAACTGCAATAATACTAACGTATACACAATGATAAATAGATAACTTTACTGCTTTTATTACAATTTTCCACCTCTAAAAGGAGTAAAAGGAGGTAGTTTTTGTAAGGATCCAAATATGCATTATTCATAAATAGGTATCATTATTGCATTTTACAAATTTCCCAACGATAATGAAATTACTAAAAAAAACTTTGTAATATTATCTTATTACTTTAAAGATTTCGGAAAATAAAAAAAACATATTTCATTCATTACCCCAAAAGTATGCGAATTAATTTTAAAGAAGCAAAAATCATTTAACAATTTCTCTCGATACAAATTTGAAACCGCCCCGTAAAAAGTTTCTTTAAAACTGGAATACTATATTTCGTCCTTTAAGGGTTTAAATTTTCTCAATGGATGCCTACAAAGGATGTTACTGTCCCGAAATCCCGATTATCCGTCAAGCGGATTTAACTATGCGTCTCAATACAACCTTTTATGTTAAATTTTCACCCTTGTTTTGAAACCGTAAGGGTAAATTTTATTGTTGATTTGCTGACTGGAGAAAATATTTAATGCTTTAAGCATTAAAAGCATTAAATATTTTCTCCAGTCAGACACAGAAAATTTATCTAGGTCATTGAGTAATTGATTCCTCATAATAAAGCTTAAAGATAAATTAAAACTAGTGTTTAAGAGCTATATAAATAAAATAAAACGCGGCGCTCTTAGGCGCCCTCATAGTCTATGGAGTTGATATATTTGTGTTCTGCGAATTTACGTGCTGGACAGCTTTCATACCAGTTTTGTGTTCACATTTTCTTTTAAAACGTTTGCAAGTCACATTCCTTAAAGGAATGCGCGAGCTTTCCGCAGTAGTTACACGTGGGGCTACTTTCTCGACAAAATTTGGCTGAGTGACCAAACTGCTGGCAGTTAAAGCATCTTGTTACTATTGTAAAATCTCTAACTGGGCACAAGGTCTTTTTTCTAGTCAAACTGATATATTCCTGCTACAACTATAATATATCTCTAGTGTAGCTAATACGTGCCTATAATACACCCACACTGTAAACGAATGGAATGGCCGGTGCTTACGAATATTTGAAAGTGCAGTCGCTCTGTGACCATAGGTGCTGTAAAGTACTTGAAACCTCCAGAATATAAAATAAATAAACGCGCCAAAATCCGTACAAAAATCAGTTTCATTCCATGTGAAGTGTTCACGTAAATATAAGAAATCATGACGTTCTTTTATATAACCAAGAAACACTAATAATTGTAATAGAATCAAGTCGTCATCAAAATAAAAAAAAAATGTATAGAAATTTCTGCTTCACTCCTTGTGTCCTTTTTATACTTAAATTAACATAAAAAATCCCGAGTTTGATGTGGCTTTATGTCATTGAAAAATTTTATGTTAGCGATTCATAAAAGAAATTGAAATTTGAATTCCAAACAAAACCCTAATTATCGCCCTTTGATATTTGATTAAGCAAGCGTTGTTACTTACTTTCGCAATTTTATATTTGTTTTAACTTCCTGCAGATTTGTTCTGTTGTTTTATAGTTAAAGTTTATGACAGCAAATCATATTTGTACTACACAATGAGCAGGGATAGATTAACGGAAATACAAAGTAGAGCTGCTTATGGGTCTAGCATCGCTTTAAGTTCCTGAGATATAAGACATTGTATAAAGGAGATTGAAGCTCTTATTTGACTTAATTTGAACCTGTCATAAAGTAGTATTAGATCGCCAAGAGTGCCAGTATATTAATTCCGTGGAGTATGAATAATGCTAGGGCTTCCAGTCTTATGGATGACGATATACCAGCTCATTTACGTCAGATGCGAATGAGATATCTCAACCGGTGACGGACAGCACCTTCAATAAGTGAGAGCTCACAGATTACAGTTACATTATATAATTATAGCCTATATGAATTGCGAAACGTTCGGTGCTGGCATTACTTGTAATCTATATTGAATAATATATTTATTCTATTATATTATATTCTGTTTTGTTCTATACTGCGATCTCAGTAGATCGGATGTAGTGGCAGTGGACTTTTACGGTAGATAAAGAAATAAGTAAAGCTGTTTGTCGCCGCAGTTTGCTATTATTATCACTTCATGTTAAAATATACTGTTACTCATCTCATATTTCAGTTTCCCTCTGTCACTTTTTACAATCAGATGAAGAGGTTAGTAAAGATGTATTATTAGAAGAAAGGAAGTAAAGTTGCAACATTAAAATATAGTAAACATAATGATTTCTTATATTTACGCGAACACTACACATTGAAATAATACTAGTTTTAACGGAATTTATCGCGTATATTTAACTTTTTTACCCGACGTTTCGAGAGCTTTAGAGCACCCATGGTCACGGGAAGGACTGAGATGTTCAACGTCCAGCTGTCATAGTTAACCGCGGTTACTATAGATTAAAATTTTAACTTTTGTTCCGATCTACACAGTATGAGCTTATGGTATCATGGAGTCTTGCAGTTGTATGCTTGGGTTGGGATTTAATTTTATTTATTATAGGATCCCAAGCAGATGGTAGCACCCAGCCATCTTCTCTATTGAAATTAGGATGTTTTTTGATTTCAATAGCCTCGCGAATCATCCTTGGAAGGAATCGGTGTTCTTTAGCGAGGATTTGTGGTCTATCAAATCTGATGTAGTGACGGGGGCGATCTTGTACATGTTCACAGATATGTCGTGTATGTAGGTCATGGATACGTCAGATTATAATTCTAAAATACAAGAACTTTTGTCGGATGTAAGTACTTATAAAAAGGTTAAAAACGACCCAACAAATAGCACACTAAAAACAACTAGTGACCTCATAAAGAAACACTCCGAAAAATTAAATCTGGACGTAAAATGGATAATACCTACGTGCGCCAAATCACCAAAGTTGTATGGGTTACCAAAAATACACAAGCCCAATGCTCCATTACGCCCCATAGTGAGCCAAATCGATTCACCAACTTACAGATTGGCTCAACACTTAGCGAAAATACTCTCACCGCTCAGGGGACATACAAGAGCACACATAAAGGATTCCTACCATTTTGTCAGCGAGATTAAAGACCTACGTCTGGCAGACAATGAAACTATGGTCAGTTTTGATGTGCAGTCATTGTTTACATGCTTACCTGTTGAAAACTGCATCTCAATTGTAACTAGAAGGCTGGAAGAAAACAACATGCCTGCAGAATATGCAGTATTACTCAGACACTGCCTTACATCTGGCTACCTATTGTGGAAGGAGGAGTTCTACAAGCAAGTAGATGGTGTGGCGATGGGCTCACCTGTATCTCCCATTGTCGCGAGAAAGCCCTGCTTACTTCTCCCATAAATCCAAGATTCTACAAGCGGTACGTAGACGACACTTTCACAATTCTACCTTTAGATAAAGTAACTGCATTTTTAGACCATCTTAACTCTATAAATTCTAAAATTCAGTTCACAATGGAGTTAGAGGCAAACAATTCCTTAGCTTTTCTAGATGTGTTAGTAATTCGGAATCCTGATAACACCTTGAGCCATACTGTGTATAGAAAAAAGACCCATACAGATAGATATTTAAACGGTGATTCTCACCACCATCCTTCACAGTTAGCTACCGTGGGTAAATCTTTGTTTCAGAGAGCACGAGGGATCTGTGACAGTAAACACCTGGCTGCCGAGCTCCAACATGTCAAGCAAGTTTTGCATGACAACAAGCTTCGGGTCCCACGCCTACGTCAAAGAGAACGAGTGAAGCCGGCCACAGTCGAGCGTGTACCTGCTGTACTGCCATATGTTAGAGGAGTCACTGACAAGATTGGCTACATCTTGATGCGCGCTTCCATCAAAACATACTTCAAGCCGCCGAAGAAGATTGGTCAGTTTTTACCATCAGTCAAGTGTAACGTCCCTCTGCAAGATGCAGGAGTGTACAAGCTTGATTGTGAATGTGGTCTCTCCTACATAGGACAAACTAAAAGATCAATTAAAACCCGCGTCAAAGAACATATAGCTGATGTGAAGAATCGACGCTCCGGGAAGTCTGCAGTCTGTGAACATGTACAAGATCGCCCCCGTCACTACATCAGATTTGATAGACCACAAATCCTCGCTAAAGAACACCGATTCCTTCCAAGGATGATTCGCGAGGCTATTGAAATCAAAAAACATCCTAATTTCAATAGAGAAGATGGCTGGGTGCTACCATCTGCTTGGGATCCTATAATAAATAAAATTAAATCCCAACCCAAGCATACAACTGCAAGACTCCATGATACCATAAGCTCATACAAATCCATTATATTAGCGATGTTGAAAATCAAACAGACACGACCCGCACGATTAACAAAATGTTATGTGTTTTATCTAGTTTGAAGAAATGGTGCGGGAGATGCTTTTCAAACTAAGACACATTATGTTTACTTGTGTCGATCTTGGCTGTTTGATTTTTTAACATTAATTAAAAATTATTAATATTTATTTACAAACAAAATTTTAAATTTTGTTGCAAGCGTACCCCTGGGTTAAATTTTAAATTAAAAACAGACTTTTTAAATTCAGCTTTGGTGGAAATTAGTCTCTAAAGCTGGGATTTAGAAACAATCTAGATTTTAAGTTAGTTAAACTAGTTAGTTAAAAATAAACCAATACAAAGTTACTCAAATTTTGTATTGTGTGTGTTTGTTTAGCTTAAATTCGAGATTTCATGAATTCTGACTTCAGAATTCTATAGCTAGCTTGTTTTAACTTTAAATGTTGGTGTTGGTGTGGTGTATGTGTTTATACTTAGTTTAGCTGAGAAATGTTCGCTTCGAGCTTTTATAATTTTGATAATAAGTATTTAGATAACGTTGTGGGATATGGGCTTTGGGTACAAATCAGTTAAATTACGCTTTATAAAAAAACGTTTTTATACATGAAGGGTGACAAACAAGCACACACTCAACCTGATGATAAATGGATGCAGTACATACATCTATTCTCGGTTTAAAAACAAAAACGTAGAGACGTTGTTACTCCTGAGTATTAAAATGGAATGCCTCGTTTACAGAAAAAAGTTCCTCGGTTCTCCGATACTCACCATACGAAACAAAGAAACATTAGTAGTTACGATGTACCAGTTCTGGCTCACTTGTAGAGAGGTTGTACTACCAGTTCTGGCGCACTGAGTCAGAAGTTGTACAAGTACGACGTTCGTCGATTCACGATCCAAAAAAAAAAAAAAAAAAAAAAAAAAAAAAAAAAAAAAAAAAAAAAAAAGTTTTGGCATGCTCTGATCACGAATCTGCGGTCCATTTTTGTTGAACGTAGGATGTACGGTTCCGGAGATGTGCAGATCAATTAACTCTTATCTAATTGATATCCGCTTCGAGCCTCAACCGTCATTAGCGCTCCATTGTCCTTATCTTCTTATCTATTGTTGATTGACTACCGTCATTATCTATTATTCGTCGGCGTGTGGGTCGGCTTATGCTATTGTATTATACTCCTTTGTTCCTATCTACACTAATCTGACTCATTAATAAAACACATTACCCAATTTTGTTAAAAGTTTTATTTATAAAATACAAAATCTTATTACTTATTATCTATAAAATAGGAGCGAAACATCTCATCCACTAAAATATCGTTGTACAATGTGTTCCCTGTAAATATACTCGTAAAACTATGCATTGAACATCCCTGAAACTTATATAGCAAATACATTAAGCAATATTCGCCACAAACTGAAGTCCACTCATTCTGAATCCTATCAACATTCCAGTTCCATCTTTTACAATTTCTTTTAAAAAACTCTAGATGATATCGTACAGGTGCCCGTCCGAATGAATCAAAATATTGACCGACGTCATTCGTATCGATATATAAAGCTACCCAATGTGACCCTGGTTTATCATCTGTATCCAAATTGCATATTATATACGTTGGTACGTGGGTGTACATGGGTAGTTTATTGGCAGCATAAACATTATTTTCTAGAGTGGGGTGAATCTTTTTCAGATGTTGTTGTACATCTAGTGTATCCATAATATTACTGCTATTAGTAGATTATTACAGTACCAATCTACTCAATGACTAATATAGGAGTGATCAATTATAGTGATTTCTAAATATTAAATTGCATTCTTTGTGTTATACAAATCGTATTTGAGTCACCAATACACTGAACAAGACACGACAGGAAGGACGTAGGAATGTAGAGATAAGCAACAGAATGTAAGGTAAGCTTGTTGACGCATAAAGATACTATCAATTCTACTGCAGAAATTCTTTAGATTAGAATTATTACTCACTGGTACTATATAAGACCAAGCAACTGCAGTCATGGAGTTAGTGTATGGTCGTTTGACCGCAGTGGATCTATCAATACTACGTTTGTGTTACTTCAACGCATCAAAGGCCATGGATGTAAGTGTTTATTCTATTGACAAACTTACTTTTCTTTCTGTTATTTTCTTACGTGTGTATGATTTAGTGTTAACAAATTATATTTAAATATTATGTGTGTGTATATGGTTAAGCCGTGGTAGCTCAGATGGTTAGCGCAAAATGTAAAATTCACAGTACGCGACCCGGGTTCGATCCCCGCCGGCACCAATTAAATTGTTAATTACAATTTTAAGTGCTGATTTACCACGTGCTCAGCGTAGCCCTAAAACCCTCTCAGAAATGAGAGGAGGCCTATGTTCAGCAGTGGACTTTAATAGGTTGTAACTTTAGCTTTTTAACTTTTATGATTAAGTGTTAACAAATTGATATTAACATGATAACTGTGTTGTTGCAGAAATCATTGAGCTTCGATGAAAATACCTATAAACAGTATTACTACTCGCCACTCTCCCCTCAAGAAGAGAGTGATGACATCGTCATTAATAATAACACATGCGATGGTGGAAAAAGAAAATCGCAATCGATTGATCATTCTTTTGAAGCTGAATCAAAAATAAAAAAGAGGAAGCTGTTATCATCAACTGTAGCACGAGCCGCTAGAGATGGTGTATCATACATTTCTACTAATTCTGACGACGGAGACCAAGCGACGCATCTCATCAAAATTGAAATGTACGATATGAAGAAGCTATCCAAGATTCCAACTACTGATCATTGGAAACATGCTTCCACGAGGATTAAATATTACGTAAAGACTAATAAGGATAGCATCTACGACAACACAAACGCCCTCGTATACAATATTACAAAGACAATAGCAGAAAGTGAAAAAGTTAAAAAATACTTTTTTAACAATGACAGTCATTAGCTGATCATTAGTGAATGTGATTCTGTTTACTTAAATTACAGGAAGACAAGAGCAGAAGAAAGAGATGAGTGTGGCATACGTGTACAGAACACATCATTGAAGAACAAAACTACAACACTGAGTGGAGATGAAAACGAGAAGAATATGCAGTACTCAAGAGCTGAATGTCCATTCTTCAGTTCAAAATCTAGCCGGTTGCTCAGTTTCGAAAACTGGCCTCTCGTTATGCGACAGAAACCTGAAGATCTTGCAGAAGCCGGTTTCTTTTATACTGGCCATGCAGACAGGACCAAGTGTTTCCATTGTGGTGGTGGCTTAAAAGATTGGGAAGATGATGATGATCCTTGGCAGCAGCATGTTCAGTGGTTTAGTCAGTGTGCTTATGTAAAATTTAAACTCGAACAGAGTTTTGTATTACATTAAATAGAATATTTATAAAGAAATAAAAAAATAATATATTGCATACAATTTGTTTTATTTAATTTTATAATGTTTCACATAGTTACATACACACAAAATGCATTACACATAACTCATAAAATCTATCACACAACACATATTATAACCTTAACTACTATAGTCTACAGTAACATTTCTGTTTTTATCTATCTCAATAATATTATGAAACTCAGCATAAACTATACAGTTAATTGTTTGTATTAGTGAGGATTCAAATCGTACTTCTAATCTTACACTACCATGCTTTATGAGATTCCAATGAGCTGATGAGTTGGCTGATAAATCAGGAGTTAAGTCAAATGCTAATAGACAGTAACCTTTGGCATACTGTTCACATGAGATTCCATTTCCTTCATTAAGAAAGTGAATACCAGTTCCCGAGAATAGAGTATGATATGCTGATGTAAATATGCTATTATTAAAAGATGGTTGCAAAGCTTTTGAAGGTATTTGTTGATCATCAATATATAAGCTGAAAGAATTAATACCATAGTTTTCAAAGTTAAATGGATTTTTAGTAAGGGAACCATTAAATGCATTAAGTGCAATTGTTCACAAATCCAATTATACATCTTTTGGGTACCTGCCCTAAAAATATATTATCAAGAGTTTTTCCTTGAACACCCGATGGAATTGTTAAAACTTTTACTTCAGCTCGAGTAATAGGATATTTAGCAGTGGTAGAAGCTAAAACTTTTTGATGTGCGAGTAATACACTTGGATTAATTCGTGCTCGTCGAACAATAAGAGTTGCATCCGTAATGCAAACTTTAAACTTTACATCGTTTGACCCAGCAATTAAATTAAAGCTCTCTCTAGATCGAACCAATTTAACACTCATTTCAACACCATTAATTAAAAATTTATCTTGGTTGAAAATGTCACCGTGAAGATGACCAATCATTTCTATTTCCTTACTTTCACTAATCAATTCCTGTCTTTTAACAAATCCTATGTTTTTACTATCCGTAGAATCCATTTTTCCTGCTGTATCATCATACCAAAGACTACAAGTAAGATGAGATTGTTTAGCAGCAGGAGCATAGTTTAAAAGGGTTTCCATGTATGCTCGATATGCATAGGTATTATTAGGTGGTGATACAAGTTTTTGGTTTAAATAAACATCAAGTTGACTAAAAAGTGAATGCAGCCAATTATTTACAGGTGCTACTATTGTAGTAGATATCAAGTTAGTTGAATCTTGATTTAATACTTTTGCCTTTATGTGGAGTAATGTATGAGACAAATCTATGTAGTCATCGCCTGTCCCAGGAACTTGAAACTCGATAGGTCCATCATCACCAAGAGATGAAATTGGTTTATAATGAATCCACAATCCATTTTCAATGCTAGTTTGTGTAGACGGTAGTGCAAACAAATCCAATTCTGACTTAACGCACTCGCAAGAATGATTATGAAGGAAAGACATATTTAATTTGAAAATATATCTTTGTTATTTTTTGGTTTTAGACCAAGTTTTTTCGCAGCTTTCACTTTAGCAGTTAATGGTGGAATGAACGAGGTCAATCGTTTTCTTTTAGTTTTATACCCAGATCCTGTCATGTTAAATTGATCAATTTTCTCATCAGCCTTTCGTTTTAAATTCGTACTAACTTGCTTTAGACGATCTTTTATTGAGGCTTCCATAGGACGCGCTTGAACCATATCCGATAAAAGTCCTACTCCAGCGCTTAATGCCTCCTTACCAATCACTCGAGCACCACTTGAAAGTAAAGGTAAAACTGATCTAAATAACCCCCCTAAGAAGCTCCCAATACCATGACCGCGTTGGTATGGTGCACCCTTATAAATTACTCCAACTCCTGACCCAGCTTGATGTGTATAATAATTTTCATATGGACATTTATGATGATCACGAAGAGAATTCATTATTATAATTTTCGGAAATGTAGTTTAATACACACGGTTCCAAACTGGAATGGTATTTTTTGTCCTGTGCTCGATCTTATAACTATTTCCAGCGTATCGAACTCTCTTCGCATAACAGGTAAGTAGTGAGGTTGAGAGAAAACGTGCATTTTATTTGCACCATAAATGTATTTTGTAGGATCTAATGAAATGACTCTTAGTAAAGGAGTCATAACATCACCCACAATCTGAGGATCGATAATGTCACAATATAGAAAGAGTTGAGATGGTAACCCTAAGTGTAAATTAGCAGGACACTTTCCAAAATTTCTCTCTAGGAGATTTTTATTTGGTTCATAACCTAGTTGTAAACTTAATTTGGGTGATAATGTTACGGATGTTATATTTTTATCCAAAACAGAAATAGACACAAATTTTGTTATTTCATCATAGCGAAATTTCAAGTTCTCTCCAATACCATTTAACACTCTTAAAATATGCTCAACGTTATTGTTCGCGACGGCCTAACAACGTTAAGAAACAAAGTGATAAAGAATATTGTTTTTTGTATTAATAATGAAATTACCGACAAAACTGAGTGAAAACGTGTATTAAGATAGTTGTGTAACATATTTATAACTCTTAGTATATTTTCATAGAATGTCGTTTTGATAACAAGTGATATAAACAACTTTTTTTATATACCAAAAAATCGACCAATCACAGCGCGTCTTATCGTGGAACTCTCTAAAAGTTTTTAATTAACTGCGTAATAGTTCATACTAAAAATAAGGAAAATAATTTTGTGTTCTAAAAGAGTTATAAATATGACATTGAATTAGCATATGGCTTATAGATTAAAGAAGTATAGGGATATTTTTGTATAATTAAACGCATTTGGTAGATATAAAAAAATCAAAGAATTAATGTACCCAAATATTATGAAAATTTTGGACATTTCGTTTAATAACTTTTTACAATGTTAATATTTTGAATAACCTTTATGATATACTAATAAAGTGCCGGACTACCGATTTAATGATGTATAACATGTTAGTGTAGCAATTAGTTTTGTATAGAAAATATTGCAATTTATGCCATTTGTATAGTGAAAAGTTTATACAATAAAGAGGCAAACGGAAAATGGCAAGCGGCTCACTGCAAAGTATTGCCCAAGTCTACCTTAGGGGCTCGGGACCCAGTACCAGTAGTAGTGTGAAGAACTACCAGTGACAGTGAAGTGAAGTGAGTGGTATCCGGTGGTAGCTGAAGTGACTAGTAGCAGTATATAGTGAATAGTGAAAGTGTTAGCTAGCCGAAAAAGGTCGTAACTGACATTCGCAGTTACATATCGTGAAAGTGTTAGCTAGCCGAAAAAGGTCGTAACTGATATTCGCAGTTACATATTATAGTGAAAGTGGTAACTGATATCCGCAGTTACACAAGTGATAAAATCAGCTAGTTTAGTTGATAATAGCTGCTAGTCAGTAGTGTTAGAAAACCAGCTACTACCAATAGATCTTTGATACCACCGTACAATTTAAAGAAATCTTTCGAAATATACAGTGACCAACCAATAGTGAACAACCGTAGTTTAACAACCGTGATCAATAGTTATAGTTATAAAATTTCGCGACTAATCAATCAGTTGAACCGCTGGCCACTACCTTGCTATTTGTATTTGTTAATCGTGCATTTTGATTTAAACCACAGTCCACAATATTTCAGCGGCACCCACAAAGACGGCGGTGAAAGTACCCACCGGAACCTATAGGTGTAGGACGTGAGCGACTCGCGAAGTATCTTCGACAACATTTACTCCGGAGAGTTTCGCCCGTCCGGCACATTCGTTGGTCCTTCGAGCCGGATATATCCGTTTGTATTTCGGAACCGGGTAAATAGTCACCACCGTATTAAAACCGCAGAATTTTTCAGATTCAAGATGCCGATCACCCGTTCGCAAGGAAGGGAAGCCAAGGCGTGGACCGTCGGTCTGGAGGGAGGTTCGTCGGCTAGTAACGCCGCCGTCCACCACCAGATGCCACCACGCTCACCGTCAACGGTAGAGGGCGCTGAGGCGCCATGCTGCGCCCCCGAGGGGAGGATACCCCTGCCCGCACCGACCACTACGGCCCGCACAACGAAGCAGAGGGAACATATAGAAGGCAACGATGACTTTAGCCGTGCATCATCGCCAACAGCCCGGGAAGACACCCACAACGAAGAGCCACCGAGGGGCCACACCGATTGCAGTACGAAGTCAAAGAAGACTGTTCGGCCCAATAGAAGAATTTTGAAGGCTCGTGAAGAAGTATTGAAGATCAAACTAGAACTTGCGCAGATCTCTTTACAGATGGCTGAAGAAGCAGACGAATCAGACGACTATGATGAAGATGGTCACTCCAAAAGTGAGTACGTTCGATCTTGGCTCGAAAACTCTGTAGCCAAACAAAAGTCAAATCAAGGCGCAACCACCGGAGGGAAGGCCCCATTTAATAAAACTGTCACAAAGCCAACCCCGGACGTTGTCGACCTCAGTGAGCCCCAAAAGGAGCTCACGAACCAGGATTCCTATCCAGAAGACGTACAAAGGGATCCCATGCCACAGAAGCTCAGCCAGGAACCCATCGTTAATGAAGACAGGGGGCTCCTACCGATTGTATCAGAGCTCACATACCAGGATTCCTATCCAGAAGATGTACAAAAGGATCCCAAGCCAAATAAAGCTAGCCAGGAACCTGTCATAAGTGAAGACAGGGGGCTCCGTCCATTTATATCGGAGCTCACATCCGCTATAGCCGCACTCGCTGACAAATCAAAATTAGAGAGTGCGCCACTATCGTCGCATACTTTCGCAGCGTCGAAAGCTATAATGACACTGCCAAGCTTTAGCGGAGCACATACCGAGTGGCTTTCATTCCGTGCCATTTACGAAACAACCCGAGGCTACTTCAATGACATTGAAAACACAGCTAGACTAAGACGAAGTCTACAAGGAAGAGCCTTGGAAACAGTCAGTTCAGAACTCATCGGGCATGCTAAGCCAGATGAGATTATGCGAGAACTGGAGCTACAATTTGGGCGTCCAGATTCAATCGCGCAAGCAGAAACCGAGAAGTTGCGAGGATTAGCACGCTGTACAGAAGCGCCCAGAGACATTTGCACATTCGCGAGTAAAGTGAGGGGAAGCGTCGTCACTCTTCGAGCCCTAAAGCGAGATCATTACCTCGTCAACGCAGAGCTGCTACGACACCTCACCGACAAACTGCCAAATTCTATACGTGCCCAGTGGTATAGAATCTACACTGAAAAATATGACTCTAGACCAGACCTCGGCTGCTTCAGCGATTTTATTACCGAGCAAGCTCGCTTCTGCAGTGCATTTGCGCCTCCAGAAATTATCAACGAAGCACAAAGCAATCGTACAGTACATAGAGCACACGCGGCTACTACTAAGCCGTCTCCGAAATGCAGAGTGTGCGAAAAGGAGGGTCACTACGGATCCGAATGTAAAAAATTTAAGGAAGCAGATATCAACAAAAGATGGGAACTCGCAAAGAAAAATAACTTATGTTTCCGCTGTTTGCGTTATAGAAATCAGACACACAAATGCAAAACCAATAAGTGTGGAATAGAAGGATGCACTGCGACACACAATCGACTTCTCCATAACAATACAAAGGAGAAGACCGAGGTCAAACAAAAAGAACCTCAAGAAACTGTTGCTAACTCATTCGGTGTGTCAAAGCATCAAGCCTATTTAAAAATAATTCCAGTGCGAGTAATTGGACCGGCGGGAGCTGTAAACACACACGCCCTGCTGGATGATGGGTCAACAGTTTCACTAATGGATGAAGAGATCGCCAAACAAATTGGAGCTAAAGGGCGGTTCGACCCGTTTAAGATCACCGCTATCGGAAACACTACCCTCGATTCACCGGAATCTCGAAGAATCAAAGTATCGCTGAAGAGTCTCCACAGCAAAAGGGTGCCATTCAGAGCACGCACGGTCGCAAGCCTAAACTTGGGGCCACAGACTGTGCGTGCGGTAGACATAGCCAAGTGCAAACACTTGAAAGACCTAAAGGAGCAGCTAATATATGACTCCGGCAACCCAAGGATCCTAATAGGACAGGACAATTGGAGACTTCTGATAGCCATTCAAATCCGAAGAGGTCCGCCGCACCAGCCAATCGCCTCGCTCACAGAATTAGGATGGGTGCTACACGGGGCACACACTAAAGCCCCGTATCAGCGCGTCCACGCGGCCAATGAGCTGCACAAGAGCGAGGAAACTATAGATGACCAACTCCGCGAATATTTCGCGCTGGAATCTCTCATTATCAATCAGAGAAGACCAGACTATGATCCAGAGAAGAAAGCTGAAGATATACTAAATAGCAGCACCCGTCAGTTACAAGACGGGCACATAGAAACAGCGCTTCTCTGGAAGGAAAAGGATATCGAGATGCCTGGTAATTATGAAACAGCAATAAAACGGCTCGTTTCCATCGAAAGAAAATTAGATCGAGACGAAGATCTAAAAAGGAAGTATGATGAACAAATGAATTCCCTTGTACAAAAAGGATACGCCGAGATAGCACCGAAAACTAGCACACCGGGAAGAACATGGTACCTACCCCATTTCGACGTCCATAACCCAATGAAGCCAGAGAAGTTTCGAATAGTACACGATGCCGCAGCCAAAACAAAGGGGGTGTCGTTGAACGACTTCCTGCTCACGGGTCCAGACCTACTGCAATCACTACCAGGGGTCATGATGCGTTTTCGCCGCCATAAAATCGCTGTTTCCGCGGACATAGCCGAAATGTTCATGCAGGTCAAAGTTAGACCCGAAAACAGAGATGCCTTAAGATATCTCTGGAGAGGGGATCGACGTAATGAAGCTCCACAGGAATATAAAATGACGTCGATCATTTTCGGTGCAGCCAGTTCGCCCTGCACAGCCATATTCGCGAAGAACTGGAACGCTAAAAAATACAAAGACAGTATCCAGAAGCCGTAGAAGCTATCATTCAAAACCACTATATGGATGACTATCTCGACAGTTTCCAGTCTCTGGAAGAGGCAATGCGAATATCGAAGGAAGTACGCGACATACACAAAAACGCGCACTTCACCTTAAGAAAATGGGTTTCCAACGCACCAGATGTTGTAAAAGAATTAGAACCTGACCATGAAGCATCTGAGTCAGTCGATCTGGGAAACAAAGGAACCAAGGAAAAGATACTCGGATTAATCTGGAAACCGGGTACCGATCAGCTGAGCTTCAACCTAAAGCTCGCTCGACTTCCAATCAATTTGCTGCATAAAACACCAACCAAGAGGGAACGTCTCATACGATGCGTGAAGACGGCACTATACACCGTCCTTCATGAGAGACATCCGCATGAGGAAGTATTAGCCACGCTGCTCTGCGAGGTCGAATACACAGTAAATAGCAGACCATTGACTCACATCTCTGTAGACAGCGACGATGACGAATCCATCACTCCAAATCACTTCCTTTTAGGAGGATCTGCGAGACTGCCGACACCTGGAGTATTTGATGAAAAGGATATGAATAGCAAAGACACTGGCGACGCTCCCAGATACTCGCTGACATGTTCTGGCAGCGTTGGGTCCGAGAGTATTTACCGGAACTTCAAAACCGGCGGGAGGCCCATGGGCGAGGTCCCAATCTCCAGGTGGGCGATCCAGTCCTCATAGCTGACGGCCAGTTACCTCGTAACACCTGGCCACGAGGGAGGGTGGAAGCTGTTTACCCCGGTGCGGACGGACAGATTCGCACTGTGGAGGTACGCACAGCAAACGGCCTAATCAAGAGGCCAACCAGGAAACTCGTGCCGCTGCCGAAGTAGAAGCAACGTGGCTCACCGAAATGGATGCAGCGCCGCTGTGAGAAAATCGTCGCGACGCTGCACGGCGGGAGAGATGTTCGCGACGGCCTAACAACGTTAAGAAACAAAGTGATAAAGAATATTGTTTTTTGTATTAATAATGAAATTACCGACAAAACTGAGTGAAAACGTGTATTAAGATAGTTGTGTAACATATTTATAACTCTTAGTATATTTTCATAGAATGTCGTTTTGATAACAAGTGATATAAACAACTTTTTTTATATACCAAAAAATCGACCAATCACAGCGCGTCTTATCGTGGAACTCTCTAAAAGTTTTTAATTAACTGCGTAATAGTTCATACTAAAAATAAGGAAAATAATTTTGTGTTCTAAAAGAGTTATAAATATGACATTGAATTAGCATATGGCTTATAGATTAAAGAAGTATAGGGATATTTTTGTATAATTAAACGCATTTGGTAGATATAAAAAAATCAAAGAATTAATGTACCCAAATATTATGAAAATTTTGGACATTTCGTTTAATAACTTTTTACAATGTTAATATTTTGAATAACCTTTATGATATACTAATAAAGTGCCGGACTACCGATTTAATGATGTATAACATGTTAGTGTAGCAATTAGTTTTGTATAGAAAATATTGCAATTTATGCCATTTGTATAGTGAAAAGTTTATACAATAAAGAGGCAAACGGAAAATGGCAAGCGGCTCACTGCAAAGTATTGCCCAAGTCTACCTTAGGGGCTCGGGACCCAGTACCAGTAGTAGTGTGAAGAACTACCAGTGACAGTGAAGTGAAGTGAGTGGTATCCGGTGGTAGCTGAAGTGACTAGTAGCAGTATATAGTGAATAGTGAAAGTGTTAGCTAGCCGAAAAAGGTCGTAACTGACATTCGCAGTTACATATCGTGAAAGTGTTAGCTAGCCGAAAAAGGTCGTAACTGATATTCGCAGTTACATATTATAGTGAAAGTGGTAACTGATATCCGCAGTTACACAAGTGATAAAATCAGCTAGTTTAGTTGATAATAGCTGCTAGTCAGTAGTGTTAGAAAACCAGCTACTACCAATAGATCTTTGATACCACCGTACAATTTAAAGAAATCTTTCGAAATATACAGTGACCAACCAATAGTGAACAACCGTAGTTTAACAACCGTGATCAATAGTTATAGTTATAAAATTTCGCGACTAATCAATCAGTTGAACCGCTGGCCACTACCTTGCTATTTGTATTTGTTAATCGTGCATTTTGATTTAAACCACAGTCCACAATATTTCAGCGGCACCCACAAAGACGGCGGTGAAAGTACCCACCGGAACCTATAGGTGTAGGACGTGAGCGACTCGCGAAGTATCTTCGACAACATTTACTCCGGAGAGTTTCGCCCGTCCGGCACAGTTATCATAGTTGGTAGCTGGAATATGTTTTTTGTAGTACACTGTGGATGGTTTATCTTCATTAGGCATTAACATAGATTTTGTAATGTATATAACATTTTCATGATCTTGAACAGTAAACATGGTACATGGATATTGAAACTCGACAACTCCAACCGACCATTCACCTTCTAATTTAATAGCTTTCGGTAATTTCGTTGAAAAATTTGTGGTCTTGTTATCAGGAAAGTATTCCATTGAACTATTGCTGAGCAAAGTTAAATAAAAAATTTCTTTATTCATATTTCTTTTAAACTAGAAGCTAAAATCCAACTGTTAAATTTATCTGGATAACCTTTCCACTTCACTAATACTTCTTTTCTGTTACCTGAGTAACGAGTGTCAATTATTTTATCTATTTTATATTGTGAGGTGGGGTTGTAAGTGATTTTCTGTAATTCTCTTTCATAAAAAGTACCAACTATTGGTTCATTTTTTAAATCTGTTATTGTATAAACAACCCATGGAGATCTATCAATTATTGAAGATATAATAAATATTTCATCACTCCAATTTGATTCATATCCTTTTTTGAAAGCATGTTTATATTTAGTTATTCGAACATAATCACCCACATTGAAATTTGGTTTAGGATTTTCTAAAGAAAGTTTGTTTGACCGTCTATCATAAAGATTAGTCCAAACTGTCATAATATTGTTAGAATTTACATCACATGGGCACATCTTAATACTAGAGTGATAGCTGTGATTGTAAGAGTATATTAAATCTTGTAAAACATCTATATATCTATAAGTATTATTATGAGTGAAATAACGCCACATTTTCATTTTTAGTGTTCTTTGAAATCGTTCAACAATACTGGCCTTAATGTCAGGACTGTTAGTGGTCAGGATAGTAATTAATCTTTTTGGATTTAAAGTATTTTTGTACATCTTTTGAAACAAATTCTGTACCTTTATCAGATTGTATGTGAGTAGGTGTTAAATTACTTTCAGTAAATATACTTTCAAAACATTCTTTAGTTGTTTCTGAGTTTTTCTTTTTCATTGGTCTTGCAAAAGCATATTTACTAAATACATCAATAACACAAAGTATATACTTGAAACCATCATTATATTGAGAATAAGTTCGCATATCACTTAAATCAGCTTGCCACAGTTCATTAATATTTGATAGAATGTACCTATTACGCGGGAATTTTTTTCGAATGGGTTTATGTAATGTGTATGTTTCTTGTGATTTTAACCATTCCTTTACTTGCTTTTTATTCATTTTACACTTCATGGCTTTTGATAATTTATCAATACTACCAAAACCAGCGGGATTAGATGGATCATAATAAATCCTGTTAATTTCTTCTAGTACGGGGTCCATTTTTCCCACTCAAGCCTTTTACGTATTTTAGTTGTAGACTTTTTATCTCTACTGCTCGGTGTAGAAAACTCTTGAAATTCAATCTCAGAGGGTTTGTTCAGATCTTTTGCTTGAAGTTGGTTAATAAACTCACATCTCTTTGGATTTCCAATATAAGTAAGTGGTACTTTAATATCTTTTAATGCTTCAGCAAATCTATCCCAACCTACTGGATCACTTCTTTTTAAGGGTCTTAGTGAATCATTTATTAAATCAACAATATTACTTCCAGGAATTTTTTCATTATCAATTGTGACTGTACCTTCATTATCCCAAGTGGTACTTTAATATCTTTTAATGCTTCAGCAAATCTATCCCAACCTACTGGATCACTTCTTTTTAAGGGTCTTAGTGAATCATTTATTAAATCAACAATATTACTTCCAGGAATTTTTTCATTATCAATTGTGACTGTACCTTCATTATCCCATTTCATTTATCATTTCAACTAAGTTTAATAATAACTTTCCTTTTTTATTATAAGTTTTTGGTATTAAACTGAGTATTTGAGCTGGTGTGTAAAGTGGATTTTCAACATTTTCTTTACTTTTGATGGATCGATTCTCCTCCAACAAAGATTCAGCATCAACTGAAGTTTTTAGATCTCTATCTTTATTTTTAAAACCAATTTTAGACTCGTTTGAATCTTCATTAGATGTATCAGAATAAATTGGTAATCTGAGTGGTTGACGATCCTCTTCGGTAAAATGAAGGTATCTTTGCAGTGTTTGTAAATATAACATCCATTTCTTTCGGTCTTCCGTCTTACTATTCATAATATTTTGCATTTCGATATCTAATCGAGATAAACTACTACTCGTATTAACCTTATTTTCTTGTTTTAATTTTTCAATCAATCCAGGTTCGATAAGTATCATTTTCTTTGCATTTTCCATGTTAACTGGCTAGTCCACTCACTAATCCACTCAATATTGCACCTAATATTATTGGTAAGAAAGCCCCTCCTTTTTGTATAATTATATTTTTTCTTAGTTTATGTTTACACTTACGCACTAGTTGACGGAGTATATTTTTGTGTTTATTCAATTTTTGTTTATCTTGATCTTTAAGAGGTACTTTTCCTTGTAAAACGTTATGAATACACTCACAAATACAGTTAATTTCTTCTTCATCACACGTTTTAAGTAATGCTCTTTGATATTTTGGTTTAAGCGTATGCAAAGCGTTTAGCAAATGTTTATGCGTTGTGAGTCGACGATGCATCATTTAGCAATGATTTGAAATGTTTGATTCTTGGTGTATTTAAACTCTTTTGTGGGGACGTAGACTGTGCAGAAACCATTAAATGGGAAGACATTTGTCTTGATACGACAAAAATCATTGGTATTCTGTTTTAAATCTACCATTAAATATCCATGCGCCTCTAGAGTTGCATCCCTGTAGGCATCTTCAATAAATTTTGGGTTATCTGGTGACACTTGTCGTGCTAAATATCTTATTTGAGTTTTATCTCGAGGGTTTTTAAAATATATTATATAACTTGAGTTTAAGGATATGTCTCTTTGCCCTTTACCCTGATGAAATAAATTTTGTGTTAAATAAAATACACTAAGATTCCTGTGATGACTACCTTTTGTAAATATATCCACAATTCTTCCATCGGACTCTCTCATTAGATCATCAATAATAACAAGATGTGGGTTTTCACCGTCAAACATATTAACATTTGGAATTCCTTGATGGTAGTTAACATTTGGTAAATTATATAAAGGTTGCATTTCATCAAAGCACCATGTGATCTGATTAAAATCACAATTACATATTTCTGTAACTGATTTTATGAAATTAGTTACAAAATTTGACTTCCCACATCCACTTGGCCCCGCCACAATAGCAGTAAACGGATGGATAAAGTGAAACATTACACACGTCTAAAGTTCTAAGGGGTGAAATAAAAAATGAAAGTGTTGGTGTTAACAATTAATATATATTGCAAACATTACATAAAACAGAATGATCTGTATACTATTTCTAACACAATTAGTACATCATAATTTTACAATCAACTCAATCTCAAATAAATGCACACACACACACACACCCACACACGCAAATATAAACAACAATTAACTTAAATTATTTACAATAAAACAACGATTAAATATGTAATAAACTCTACGTCATATTATACTATTATCATTATTTTACAATCAATACAAATTTTATTTACATGCAGACATAAAATTAAAAACTATCAACACTTACATAACGCAGTTTATAATGACCCCAAGCTAATGTTTCAATATTATTATCTAAAATATGCCTCTTTGTGTCATTATATGATAAACCAATCTTATTTAATTTATGTGTAAAAATTGTGTGTTTAATTGATTTAAATCTAAGCATACTATAATATTGCACTTTTTTATTAAATAGAGAAGACTTATAATTATCCATGGTCATCTTTTTAGTGATACATTTATTTACGCCTTTTGCCTTGGCTATAGTCTTATTCTCTAAGTTAAAAGCGTACATTTTGGATCGTAAACCCACAAATTCTTTCATGATTTTACCATTATTTTCATCTTTAAAAAAACCTAATTTCTTTTTATTTAATTTTGGATATTCAAAAATATTATTTGCATCATAAGCTGAGGTATCAAAGTATGATGAAAGGTCAGGTTTTATATCAGAGTAAAAATCATCTGTAAATATATGATATATTAAACTATCCGTATCTGTATACAATAATTTGATTTTACTAAACTTTTTAACCATATAGTTATAATGAAAATCATACATTAATGTTTTTGAAATATCTAAAATGCAAAACCCTAAATAAATTGGTTTGTTATATATTAACTTTGTTTTTCGCAACTGAACCGCAACTAGGTTTTCCGAAAATACTGAAAGACTATGAAATTGTGGTTTAGCGATTAGATCTTGAGCACCTAAAGCTTTGCCCTGGTTCTCCCAGTGTGTAACTAATTTTATGTTAACCCTTTTTTCAATATTCTCCATAGTCTTTCCGAAGACTGAATTATTCATTAATTTATAAAAATCTTTTTCGAAATCTGATTTTGCTAACGTTCTTAATTTTGTGTTTAGATCTATGTACATCTTCAACCAGCGAGACTGTTTAAATTTTAAAACTCTATGAATTTTAGTTAATTTAACCCCCATTTCTATGCACTGCTTTAAATTTCTGTAATGAATTACATATTTATCTTTATTATTTAAATTTGGGACTAGTTTATTTTCATTAATATTGTCTGCACAAATGTTTTCGGGGCATAAAGGAAAGTCCGAATGTAAATCATGAAGTTCATCTGGATATTCCAAATCAACTTCTAAAATAAAACCGAAGTTCGATGTCTCAGACACATTAAATTCTGTATTCGGATTTACCCATTCGAATCCACCAGTAGGAAGACATTGAGACATAGCCCAACCATATAAATTGTTGGCATCAAAATATGTGATATATGAATTTGGTTTCCCTGCATCATAATCCCCCATATATTTGTTATTAGCTCTAGCATAACGATTACTACATTGAGATACACCACCCCTGATACCTGATCTAATAAATGCAATTTTCTCATAATCTGTTAAAAGTTCTAATTCTATTTTTGTATATTTTAACATTGCTTCCCAACTTAAACCGGGTGCTGTGTAATAATGGGCAGGGTCTAAATCATAAGTATTAATACATAACTTTCTAAAGTTTTCAAATACATCGGTTAAAAGTAAAACGTCTGTTTTTAAATACAGGTTTGAATAATCTAGCATATTACAACACCCAAAGTGTTTCCAAACATCTTTAGCATGATTGTAATCATCATTTGAAATATGGGAATCTGTGAGCGAGCTATAAAAAAATTTTTGTTCGGGGAGCGATGTTAGGCTTAAACTATCATAATTAGTCATAAGTTCATATGGATAAACGCCTTTCCGTTTTAAACGAAAGAAATCTTCATCATTAGGATAATTTCTACGTAATTCTTGAAATTGATCATTACTGAGATTTTTGGCCAATTCTTCTAATTTACATGATAAAAACTTAAATGAATCTATGAATCTTAATATAATTTCGTGGTTATTCATTTTTAATTTTTTGGAAAAGGATATATATTTTTCTTTATTTTGAGGGATAACTTCGACTTCACCATCACAAAAGTTTAACGCGTGAACAATAAAATGAGCATCATAGTGACTAAGGTTGTGTAAAAATATTGGTATATAACGAGGTTTTCTGAACTTCGAGCTACATGATTCGTGAGCAACACCTATAAAACTACCGGTGTACCAATCAAAATCATAAAAATGTTCTGCTAACTCTGTTTCACAAATATGACAAATGGTTGCATTTGAAATTTGGTTTTTGTCTTCATTTGTTAGCGGAAGTGGAGGATATTTTTGAAGTCTATTTATTTCTTTGAGATTGTTAGATAAACTTTCCATAAACACTTGTGCACAGTTGGGTCCGCAATACGTTACATATTTTGATAATTTATCATCATATGAACATTTAATATAATAACCAAAACTATGTACTTCATGTTTCTGAATATTGTGTGTGAAAGGTTTGGAAGGATCGTTAGAACATGATTCTATTGGTTTTAAAAATGCTTCAAAATCAGCATAAACTACGAATGGTATCTTCAACTTTTTTTCATAACTATCAAATTTAATTTTATCATTTGAAATAGGTTGACCAAACCAATTCTTTTTTTTAAAAGTTTCACTGTTTGGTAATTCTGTACAAATGTGGGCACAATCGTATTGTTCATGGTTATTTAAACTTTCCTTAGATGGAAAGTGAAGTAGACATGCTTCGCAAATGTACATGATGTGACCGTCTTTTGAAATTTGTTTACTAACTAACCGCGATAAATTTTTTATGTAACAATAATGATTTTTTGTATCCTTGGAAAAAAATAATAAATTGATATGTCTATCTTTACGACACTTTGTTAAAAATAATGGACCTACTATAGAATTACATCGTTTTTCTTTATTATATTCTAACCCAAAAACATTAATACTAATATCATTTAATTTCTCTACTTTTGCTATGTCAGAAATTTTAACTGGAAAGGAAATACCATCAAATTTAAGTTTATTTGCATGTTTAACGTACGATGATACACGATCCGCGTTTTTGTTTACGGGATATAACGCCGAAAGTAACGCCCATTTAAAACAAAAATAATCCTTGCTTTTTACATTTATAACAGCCTTTTTTAATTTTATGTCACGAGGAAGATCTATGTATGAAGTACCGCGTAGGGGGTTAAATTTATTAACATTCATGTCTATAGATTTTATGTTTTTTAGACTCCATCCACTATCTTTTTTTTCAAATGCACTAATTTTAGTAGTAATTGTATCATTTAAAGATGAAAAAAAAATATTTAAGTCATCTCCTTGACAAATAATATAGTTAAACGTTTGAAAATCGAACGTATCATGAATATCTTTAGTTTGTTGAACAAAATCAGCATGCAATATGAAGTTTACTTTAAAAATTATGTGTTGATGAATACACTCTTGTATTAAAAATAAAATATCATCTTTAATAGAATTTAAAAATAGTTCAGGAGTTTCAAAATTTACCAATGTCGAACTATCTACTCTAGTCTTGATTTTATAAGTTAAAATCCTATTTCCAAAAGCAGATTTAATAACACTAACGTTTGATAAAGAATTATGTGAATTTAAAAGATTATTTTTGTGAACATTACTTTTAAAATGATTAGCTAAATACCGTTTCTTGATAAATATATGACACGTTAGACATTCCACTTGATCATCGTTACTGATACTGTTCCCTGCAGAGGTAGGCGCTTCTGCTTCCGTTGTTGGTTTTTTGATGATCTTGGGTTCTTTGCTGCTCGTTCGCTTCGTTCCTCTTCCAAGTTGTAGTGGTTGACTACTAAAATGTTTAAATTTATTAAAAACTGTACAAGACATTGTGTAAATTATGATCAAAATGAATGTTTATTTTACTTACTTAAACTGTGTTTCAACCATCGCACAGTGATTATACAACTCATCATCATACGATGAATCGAACAGTTGATCCTTCTCCATTTCATCACAAACTTTAGACAACTCCTGATTTAATTCGCTGTTGAATAGTTCCGTATTCTCTTCCATGGTTGTGGAGAAGAAAGCACTGGTGCACACTTCACTGAAGTTTGCCATCCTTATAGTAAAGAAGAAAATAGGTAGCAGAGTAAGTAACAGTTCAGTGTTGGTAGACCAACTGACACCCAAATTTCAAATAATGTCCGATATTTAAGTCTAACAAAGGATTAGAAATAGAATATAATGAGTACACGGAAGTAATTTAAGTAAACAGAATCACATTCACTAATGATCAGCTAATGACTGCCATTGTTAAAAAAGTATTTTTTAACTTTTTCACTTTCTGCTATTGTCTTTGTAATATTGTATACGAGGGCGTTTGTGTTGTCGTAGATGCTATCCTTATTAGTCTTTACGTAATATTTAATCCTCGTGGAAGCATGTTTCCAATGATCAGTAGTTGGAATCTTGGATAGCTTCTTCATATAGTACATTTCAATTTTGATGAGATGCGTCGCTTGGTCTCCGTCGTCAGAATTAGTAGAAATGTATGATACACCATCTCTAGCGGCTCGTGCTACAGTTGATGATAACAGCTTCCTCTTTTTTATTTTTGATTCAGCTTCAAAAGAATGATCAATCGATTGCGATTTTCTTTTTCCACCATCGCATGTGTTATTATTAATGACGATGTCATCACTCTCTTCTTGAGGGGAGAGTGGCGAGTAGTAATACTGTTTATAGGTATTTTCATCGAAGCTCAATGATTTCTGCAACAACACAGTTATCATGTTAATATCAATTTGTTAACACTTAATCATAAAAGTTAAAAAGCTAAAGTTACAACCTATTAAAGTCCACTGCTGAACATAGGCCTCCTCTCATTTCTGAGAGGGTTTTAGGGCTACGCTGAGCACGTGGTAAATCAGCACTTAAAATTGTAATTAACAATTTAATTGGTGCCGGCGGGGATCGAACCCGGGTCGCGTACTGTGAATTTTACATTTTGCGCTAACCATCTGAGCTACCACGGCTTAACCATATACACACACATAATATTTAAATATAATTTGTTAACACTAAATCATACACACGTAAGAAAATAACAGAAAGAAAAGTAAGTTTGTCAATAGAATAAACACTTACATCCATGGCCTTTGATGCGTTGAAGTAACACAAACGTAGTATTGATAGATCCACTGCGGTCAAACGACCATACACTAACTCCATGACTGCAGTTGCTTGGTCTTATATAGTACCAGTGAGTAATAATTCTAATCTAAAGAATTTCTGCAGTAGAATTGATAGTATCTTTATGCGTCAACAAGCTTACCTTACATTCTGTTGCTTATCTCTACATTCCTACGTCCTTCCTGTCGTGTCTTGTTCAGTGTATTGGTGACTCAAATACGATTTGTATAACACAAAGAATGCAATTTAATATTTAGAAATCACTATAATTGATCACTCCTATATTAGTCATTGAGTAGATTGGTACTGTAATAATCTACTAATAGCAGTAATATTATGGATACACTAAATGTACAACAACATCTGAAAAAGATTCACCCCACTCTAGAAAATAATGTGTATGCTGCCAATAAACTACCCATGTACACCCACGTACCAACGTATATAATATGCAATTTGGATACAGATGATAAACCAGGGTCACATTGGGTAGCTTTATATATCGATACGAATGACGTCGGTCAATATTTTGATTCATTCGGACGGGCACCTGTACGATATCATCTAGAGTTTTTTAAAAGAAATTGTAAAAGATGGAACTGGAATGTTGATAGGATTCAGAATGAGTGGACTTCAGTTTGTGGCGAATATTGCTTAATGTATTTGCTATATAAGTTTCAGGGATGTTCAATGCATAGTTTTACGAGTATATTTACAGGGAACACATTGTACAACGATATTTTAGTGGATGAGATGTTTCGCTCCTATTTTATAGATAATAAGTAATAAGATTTTGTATTTTATAAATAAAACTTTTAACAAAATTGGGTAATGTGTTTTATTAATGAGTCAGATTAGTGTAGATAGGAACAAAGGAGTATAATACAATAGCATAAGCCGACCCACACGCCGACGAATAATAGATAATGACGGTAGTCAATCAACAATAGATAAGAAGATAAGGACAATGGAGCGCTAATGACGGTTGAGGCTCGAAGCGGATATCAATTAGATAAGAGTTAATTGATCTGCACATCTCCGGAACCGTACATCCTACGTTCAACAAAAATGGACCGCAGATTCGTGATCAGAGCATGCCAAAACTTTTTTTTTTTTTTTTTTTTTTTTTTTTGGATCGTGAATCGACGAACGTCGTACTTGTACAACTTCTGACTCAGTGCGCCAGAACTGGTAGTACAACCTCTCTACAAGTGAGCCAGAACTGGTACATCGTAACTACTAATGTTTCTTTGTTTCGTATGGTGAGTATCGGAGAACCGAGGAACTTTTTTCTGTAA
This sequence comes from Parnassius smintheus behrii, assembly GCA_036936625.1. NCBI lineage: Eukaryota > Metazoa > Arthropoda > Insecta > Lepidoptera > Papilionidae > Parnassius > Parnassius smintheus. The sequence goes on from JAUPFT010000021.1 coordinate 43,635,830, forward strand.
ACGAGGCATTCCATTTTAATACTCAGGAGTAACAACGTCTCTACGTTTTTGTTTTTAAACCGAGAATAGATGTATGTACTGCATCCATTTATCATCAGGTTGAGTGTGTGCTTGTTTGTCACCCTTCATGTATAAAAACGTTTTTTTATAAAGCGTAATTTAACTGATTTGTACCCAAAGCCCATATCCCACAACGTTATCTAAATACTTATTATCAAAATTATAAAAGCTCGAAGCGAACATTTCTCAGCTAAACTAAGTATAAACACATACACCACACCAACACCAACATTTAAAGTTAAAACAAGCTAGCTATAGAATTCTGAAGTCAGAATTCATGAAATCTCGAATTTAAGCTAAACAAACACACACAATACAAAATTTGAGTAACTTTGTATTGGTTTATTTTTAACTAACTAGTTTAACTAACTTAAAATCTAGATTGTTTCTAAATCCCAGCTTTAGAGACTAATTTCCACCAAAGCTGAATTTAAAAAGTCTGTTTTTAATTTAAAATTTAACCCAGGGGTACGCTTGCAACAAAATTTAAAATTTTGTTTGTAAATAAATATTAATAATTTTTAATTAATGTTAAAAAATCAAACAGCCAAGATCGACACAAGTAAACATAATGTGTCTTAGTTTGAAAAGCATCTCCCGCACCATTTCTTCAAACTAGATAAAACACATAACATTTTGTTAATCGTGCGGGTCGTGTCTGTTTGATTTTCAACATCGCTAATATAATGGATTTCCACATAGTATCGCCTGATTATCTAAATTGTTATTAACAAATATTATTAATATAAAGATACTGTATTAAACTAGCTAGCGGATGTTCTACTCTTTCAGGTAGGTCACGTGATGAGTTTCACTCATAATGCACTTAGGACTTTTTATAGATAAATATAAAATTTATTTACAACTTGGCATATTCCACGTATCAGAAATTAGATCTCATGGATTGCTTCTTGAGACGATATTTGCCACAGTGGCCACGCTTTGTATGTGGAGTGGCATCCACAGTTTTTTAAATCTCTTCTTTTAGTTATTAATAGGAAGAGGCAACCAACCACATAGTAAGGAGGTGAAGGCTGCATTCCATATCCTGGTTTGTTTCCCTTTGTCACCTCTTACGTCATCTACTGGACAGTATGAGATAGTGGATTATCTTACACCACCATTATCCAACTGCTAATATAACTTTAATAAATCATACACACTGTGGCGAAAATGAAACAACATCTGGAACAAAATTTATTTCCGTAGATATTTCGTGCAAATCAATCAATCTAAGACTCTAAGGTCACACATATATTATTTATAGGTATCACATTATTCACTTTTCCTTTTCGTCTGCAGAACAATTTTACAGATTTATTACCGCCGGAGCGTTAAAGCTGCTACTTCGATAAATATTTTGTAAAGCAATATCTATAATATACAAGTAAAATTTAAAAAAATAAAATAATTTTTATATAATACTATAAATAGTTCGACAAAAAATGAGATTGACTTCATTATGACGACCAGACGCCAACTGTTCAGTGATGTCTCAGTGATCGCAAGGGTGAAAACTGGCAGCGATCACCGAATGGTTAGAGGCACACTGAACCTAAACGTTAAGTTGGAGAGGTCTCGTCTAATGAAGTCAACGCTCCGTCCCCCTCGTGCTCTAATCCAGAATCCCGAAACCTTTCAGCTCGAGTTACGTAACCGCTTCCAGTGCCTAGAAGATTGCAATGCAGTGGACGATATGAACGACAAGCTCGTGGAAACTGTCCATGCGGTCGGAGCTAAGTTCTGCAAGACCCGCCGCAGAAGAACACAAAAACTCTCCGATCACACTCTTAATCTCATGGCTGTTAGACGGGAGATGAGGCTGCAATCGTCAACAGATTTGACAGCATACAGGCAACTGAACAGACAGATCTCCAAGTGCATGCGGCGAGACTTACGCAACTTTAATACTTCTCGTATTAAAGAAGCGATCGAGCGGAACCAGGGCTCCAAAGTCTTTGCCAGAGATCTGTCTGCCAGAAAGAGCCAACTGTCAAAGCTGAAGACTGAGTGTGGCAACATCGTTTCCGGGACACCTGAGATTTTGAGTGAGATTGAGAGGTTCTATGGGCAGCTGTACACATCATCGTTGGAGCCACACGCAAGTGTGAGTAACGATCCAAGAGCAAGTCTTATCCGACACTATTCCGATGATATCCCGGACGTCAGTCTAAGCGAGATTAGAATGGCTCTCCAGCACCTTAAAAACGGCAGGGCCCCAGGCGAGGATGGAATTACAGCGGAGCTTCTGAAAGCGGGTGGAACACCGGTACTTGTAGTCCTTCAGAAGCTCTTCAATTCCGTCCTCCATGGTGGCACTACTCCAGAGGCGTGGAGCAGAAGTGCGGTGGTCTTGTTCTTTAAGAAAGGCGACAACGCTCTCTTAAAGAACTACAGACCGATTTCCCTTCTGAGCCGCGTCTACGTGCTGTTTTCGAGAGTCATTACGAATCGTCTCGCACGCAGACTTGACGACTTCCAGCCTCCCGAACAAGCCGGTTTCCGAAAAGGCTTCAGTACCATAGACCACATACATACCCTGCGGCAGATTGTACAGAAGACTGAAGAGTACAATCTGCCACTTTGCCTGGCGTATGTGGACTATGAGAAAGCCTTTGATTCCGTCGAAATTTGGGCGGTGCTACAGTCCCTTCAGCGGTGCCAACTTGACTGTCGGTATATCGAAGTGCTGAAGTGTTTGTACAGTAGGGCTACGATGGCTATCCGAGTACAGAACCAGAGCTCGAAACCTATCCAACTGCAGAGAGGTGTAAGACAGGGTGACGTTATATCCCCGAAACTCTTCACCGCTGCATTGGAAGACGTTTTCAAGCTACTGGACTGGAAAGTATACGGTATTGACATCAATGGCGAGTACATCACTCACCTTCGATTTGCCGACGATATAGTCCTTATGGCAGAATCGCTGGAGGACTTAAGCACTATGCTCAATGACCTCAATAGTGCCTCCCAACGGATAGGTCTTAAGATGAACATGGACAAAACAAAGATCATGTTCAATGTCCATGTCACACCTATGCCGGTAGTTGTTGGGAGCACTATGCTCGAAGTTGTTGACGAGTACGTTTACCTGGGACAAATAGTCCGACTAGGTAAGTCCAACTTCGACCGAGAGGTCAATCGACGGATTCAACTCGGCTGGGCAGCGTTCGGGAAATTACGACATATCTTTTCGTCAGGTATACCTCAATCTCTAAAAACTAGATTGTACAACCAGTGCGTGTTGCCAGTGATGACTTATGGATCTGAGACGTGGTCCTTCACTGCTGGCCGTATGAGGACGCTTAAGGTCGCTCAGCGAGCTATGGAGAGGGCTATGCTCGGAGTTTCTCTGCGTGATAGACTCAGAAATGAGGATATCCGCAGTAAAACCAGAGTGACCGACATAGCCCAACGGATTAGTAAGCTGAAGTGGCAATGGGCCGGCCATATATTCAGTCTGCGCGCGCGCTCTCAGCGAACGGACGTCTGTTGCATAATAGAATTTGACAAGTCTACGTTTGGCTCGGCTAACTAAAAGCAAAATGCCGAAGTTGCAATGTAAAAAGTGTAAACAATTTTTACCAAATACCAAGGAAGACAGTGTGGAGTGTAAAAAGTGCAAACATGCCTTTCATAGGAAGTGTGTAAAAGATATAAATTGTTTTAGTGCTAAAGGCATTTGTGATATGTGTGAAGAGGTAAAAACAGGGGGCGGAACGCCACGCTCGCCAACGACTAAAGACAATGAAGTCGTACAACAAATTAATGAACGAATGGCTATAGTGGAGGGAATGAGCAAAAAATTGGAAGAAATTAACTTACAGCTTAAATACTACGCAGAGAAGTACAAAGAAATGTTAGATTTTACGAAGGAAGCTACTGAAAAATTCACTAAGCATGAAAATCAAATTAAAGATTTACAACAACGTAATATTCACCTAGAGAAGTGCAATAAAATGATGGAAGAACGTATATTTGTATTTGAAAATCGAGAAAGAGAAAAAAATATCGAGTTGATTGGTGTTAAATACAAAGAAAAAGAAAATATACTCGAAATTGTACGTAAAATTTCACATATGATGGGAGTAGAAGATGAAATAGAGAGTGCTTGGCGGGTGGGAAGAGAAAAAAATAACGGAAAGCCGCGCCCAGTGTTTGTGCGATTGAGAAGCCGAGCGGCTCGCGACAAATGGCTGAATGCACGAAAACGAGGTATAAACAATAATCAGCTGTATGGAGATAACACCGAAGGTCCAATTTACATAAATGAAAATATTTCTTCACAAACTCGAGAATTATTTTACCTTACCAAGAACAAATTAAAAAGCTCATATAGGTTCATATGGATACAAAATTCTAAAATACTTATTAAGAAAAGTGAAACTGAAAATAAAATTCACCAAATCAAAAGTGAGAAGGATATCGAAAAACACCTTCAAGGTGATTGTAATTTGCGTCTTTAATGGTAAAAAAGGGCACCATGGTGCAAGATGATAACAATGGCATTTACTATGAACGAATTAATAACAAAGATCGTCTACAACTATTTATAAAGGAACAAAATGCGTCAATAAATATTGTACATTTAAATATAAGATCTATGCGTAAAAATTTTAATGAAATATTAGTGTTGTTGGATGAAAATTTGTATAAACTAGAAATTATAGTATTAACCGAAATAAACATAAAAGAATATGAAATACCATTGTATTATATACCGGGCTACAATGCGCATGCGTATACAAGAAATAGCAGAAGAGGGGGAGGAGTTTTAATGTTTGTTAAAGATACAATAACTTGTACACCTACTGAGTATAGCGGGCAATCCTGTGAGGTGTTGCATGGCCTTATGACAATTATGTATGATCGACCTGTATACGTATTCGTTGTGTACAGGCCCCCTCATACTAATAAAAATAGATTTGTGGAAGAGCTGGATGAATTATTGCGGGGTGTCCCAGCGACGACCGATGTTATCCTGGCGGGTGATGTCAACATTAACATTTTACATGGTACAGAAAATTCGTCAACGTCGAGATATAAAGACATGTTATGTAGGTACGGATTGCAGTGCGCCTATGATGATGTAACGCGAGAAGAGATAATTGATGGGAGATTAGTAGTGTCCTGCATCGATCATATGTGGGTAAGGGACGGAGGACGCTCGGCGCCGCCGGCGTCGTTTGTTTATACAGCTCAGAAGATAACGGATCATTATTTAACGGGACTTTCTTTGCGTACACGTAATTATGGAGAAGGTGAACGGCCTGAGCATGTAAGTACATTTATTGATAACAAAATTGTGATAGAAAAATTGAGTGCAGTTATTTGGTCAAACCTATTATTAATTAACTGTCCGTTAAAACTTTATAATAAATTGTGTGAAATTTTCGATGAGACATATAAATGTGCTATAAAATATAAAACTGTGAAGAAAAATAATAGATATAAACCATGGATTACAAATGAACTAATTCTAATGTCTAAAAAAAGAGATGAACTTTTTAAAAGGTCAAAATCTGCTCCTCAAAACATGTGTTATCGGTTAGAGTATACAAGATATAGAAATAAATTAAATAAACGTATTAACCAAGCTAAGAATAACTATAAAAAAGAGTTAATTATTAAGTGCGGAAATAATATGAGAAAAAAATGGATGTATATTAATGAATGGATAGGTAAAAAAAAAAATTAGTGTGGATGATATTGTATTACAACATTTTTCAAGTGATAGTGATATCAGTTCGATTTGTACAGGCTTTTCTAAAACATTTACACAAGAAGTAGATAGAATCAACCATAAATGTAATATTAATTTTTTGGACAGGAGTAAATATGTTAATGAAAGCTTGGTAAGTATAAGATTTAAAAAAACGACACCGGGCCAAATTGCAAAGTTAATTAATGAGTTGTCGTGTGAAAAAGCTCCTGGTGTTGATGGAATAAGGGCCCAAGATTTAAAATATGTCAAAGACCAGATTAGTCCTGTCATTGCTAATTTTATTAATTTATGTGTAGAAAAAGGTACATATCCAGATAGGCTTAAAATGGCAAAAATTCGACCCATTTATAAGCAAGGATGCCATAAAAGTTATGAAAATTACAGACCGATTGCCATACTTTCTGTTATAAATAAGTTAGTTGAAAAAGTAATTGTTAAGCAAATAACGGATTTCTTAGAGGATAATTCTATATTAGGCGACCATCAGCATGGATTTAGAAGAAATAGGAGTACAGCTACAGCTATAACTAGTAAAAGGTTAAATGAAAGAAAACATGTTGTAGGAATATTTATTGATTTTAAAAAAGCTTTTGACACTTTAGAACATAATGTCTTGTTGAAAGCAATGGATGAATGTGGTATACGCGGTCCTATTAATAGGTGGCTAAGTAATTATTTGAAAAATAGGAAAATAGTGACAGTCATTAAAAACATTACGGGAAACGAGGAAAATGTAAAGTCAGGTGTACCTACTGGATCCGTTTATGGACCAGTGGGCTATATAATGCATGTTAACAGTATATGTAACGTAATTGAACACTGTGCTGTTTTTATGTATGCAGATGACATGTGCATCCTCTATGCTGACAAAAATCAAGATGAGATAGAGAAAAACATACAAAGTGATTTTAACAACATAACTAAGTGGTCTCACGATAATGGAATTATTATTAATACAGCAAAAACTAAAGGACTACATATGTCATCACCGCATAATATAAAGAATGCAAAAAAATTCAGGATAGTGGGTCACTCTTATCAATGTATACACGACAATATGTTTAAATGTGAATGTACAGTTATAGAATTTGTAAAAAAATTTAAATACTTGGGCTTAACAATAGATAGAAATATGAACTGGAGTAGCCATATTGAACTGGTATGTAATAAATTAAGAGGTATTTTAAGTAAATTCTATTTTTTGAAGAAAGTAACACCTAAAAATGTACTGTATGTTGTATATTACGCACTAGTTGAGTCAACGTTACAATATGGATTAGTAGCATATGGAAGGACATTTAAAACATATTTAGATAAATTGAAGCAGTTTCAAATTAGATTTATGAAAATATTAGTGAACCCAAAAGCTAAAATAAAATATAGGGATAATTATGAGCAGCTCTTCCAGGAGTGTAATTTAATACCGATACATGAGCAATTTAAAATATCATTTGCGACATGTGAAAAGTATTATACAATCTTATGTGACGCATTGCGTAGTTTTATCCCCATAAATAAGAATACGCGCAGACCACATAAATTAATAACTTTACAATATAAATGTGCTAATTATTATGGTAAAAGAACGTTCCAACATTTAGCAGCAAACATTTATAACAATTTACCCCAAGAATGCCTTACGCATAAATCAAAACAACATTTTAAAAATAAGTTAAAAAAACTTTATACTAATAAAAAGTAAAAATGGAATGTATCATGACGATCCATTGTACAACATCATAGGTAAGCTGTAATATTAAGGTATGCATATATTTGTACGCATGTATGTATGTATATGTATAAGCGTACATGCAAAATTTATATAAAATAATATATAAATTTTGCATGTACATAAAAATGCCGTTATCCTTTAAATTACTGAATAACGTTATAGTAATACTATTGGTTTGTCATATTAGTGGTAGTATAATTGTATTAAGCTAGTTCTTTTTTTTCTTTTTTTGCATGTTAGAAAGTAAGAGAGCATTTTCCTGCCAACAAACTGCTGAGCAGTTTGGCAGACTGTAAAAATAACTAATTATGTTTTGTTTTTATGTTAAATAAATAAATAAATAAAAAAATAAATAAAAAAATATAGCTCGAAGAACCGATAACCGATGGGGAAGAAAGGTTCTCGAGTGGCAGCCTCGTACCGGTAGGCGTAGTGTAGGGCGACCCCCCACTAGATGGAGTGACGACCTGGTAAGACATGCAGGAAGTCGATGGATGCAGGTGGCTCAGGACCGTGCTTTGTGGCATTACTTGGGGGAGGCCTATGTTCAGCAGTGGACTTGTGAAAGGCTGTAATGATGATGATGATGACTATAAATAGTTTATATAAATTGCCGGGTAGCGGTTACCGAGTAGTGGCGACGTATAATAATCCACTAGCCCCTTTGAGTTTTCAAACAACAATACTCAAAGACTAGCTTATATCATATCGTGGGTGCCGTAAGAAGCGACAGAGGAAAACTAACACAAATAAAAACCGGCCAAGAGCGTGTCGGGCCACGCTCAGTGTAGGGTTCCGTAGTTTCCATTCCATCCATTATATTCGCGCTCCTGCAACTGCTCCCGTTAGTGGGTACTGTTGTTTCCATACAAGTTCAAAATGATTTTCCTCCTTATAAAGTTCTACTTTTCAGATTTTTTTCATATTTTCTAAACTTATGGTTCAAAAGTTATAGGGGGGACACATTGTTTTTTACTTTTGGAGCGATTATTTCCGAAATTATTGACATTATCAAAAAATGATTTTAGTAAACCCCTATTCATTTTTAAATACCTTTCCAACAATATATCACACGTTAGGGTTGAAATTAAAAAAAATCACTTCCCACTTTACATATAGGGGGGCTACCCTAATAAAACATTTGTCGGCGTGATTGATACACATATTGGTACCAAATTTCAGCTTTCTAGTGCTAACGGTCACAGAGATTAAGCGAGGACGGACAGACGGACAGACAGACATGGCGAAACTATAAGGGTTCCTAGTTGACTACGGAACCCTAAAAATAAGCAGCACCATCTTTCTGATAACAGCCGAACGTGGTAACTATAGCAAATATCCTTCTGATAAGGCAATGAATAGGGGAGGCGCATGTACGACAGTGGAGTTTCGAAAGATGATATTATAAATAATAATAATTGAAAGACATTTTTTTTTCAACTTTGGTTCAACTAATCTGGTGAAAATAACAAAAAACCCAGTAGAATTTTTTTAAAGAAATAGTTTACTATGATATAATAAATGAAAATATAAACTAATGGTACAACCATGGTGCAGCTTACAATGGCTGCAACACGATCGGTTCGGCTTGGAACCACACTCCCACAGAATACCAGCGTAATGCTACTTTGTTTAGTATGGCAAGACACGAGAACAGGAGACCCTTTCTTCTGGTAAATTGCCTTCTTAGACCACAGTTACAATGATTTTAGGTATTCATTAAGTAGGGTATAATATCATGATTCCTTATGTTTACGCAAACTCTACATATTTAAATAAAACTAGTTTTTAAGTCTAGTCTTTTAAGTTTTTAATTGAAATCCTAACATACAACTACAAGCCTTAAAGATATAAGCGTATTTTGTGTTAATCGGGCCAATAATTTGTAATTTTAAACCGAAGGTAGCCGAGGTTTACTATGATATGGAGACCGTGACCATGGGTAGCATCCGTAAAAGACAAGTTTAATTTAAATTAAAGCAAAGAAAGAAAGCAAATCTACAGTTGTGAGTGCAAATCATCAGATCGAACACGAACAAATTCTATTTTACAATGGGTAAGTTGATTAGTAATGGTTTTGATTGGTAAAACTGGACTGTTTAAAAAAGGATTGTAATTATCAGTCATGTTTTTCGAACCGGTTCAAACGACAGAATCGTACACATTTTTGTCATCGTCAACAGCCCGTTTAAAATAAATTTCTAAAATTGAGCCTGGTTTGGTAGAATTTAACTATTAATTATTATTATTATTTTTATTATATTAATTTTGGTCACAGCAGCTACTTTCAAAGGAGACAAATTATCTGCGCGGGATAGTTTTATAGTGTACAAGTGTTCACAAAAGCACAGGTGCGCCGTTCCCTCGCTCTCATTGTCCGACGAGATATTAATGCGACACGATCAGAGGCTTTGCGTGCACGGAGATGAAAGACATCCAACTTCCTGACACCGGGCTGATACTGAGAATATCCTAACAGATGCATTCAATTACTGATTTTTGGCCCGGTCTGGGATTGAACCCGATATCTAGTCGCGCTTACAATCACTGGACAAACCAGGCAATCACAACGACAACAAATCTAAAACGTAAAAATATTTATAATGGCCGAAATTAATCAATATACATGGTAAAAGATATAAAATTATCTACTTCTATTAAAATAAGTAAATTAACGATTTAATTTTCTTCTGGAAAGTATTTTTATTAAAATATTAAACGAAAAATTTGGTTCACTTGATGTTTTATGCTCAAAAATACATTACCGGCGAAAAGAATTACATAATTTCCAAACAAAAACTCTAGAAACTAGTACAATTTATCTCTGGTATAACATTTCATCGATTTTGTTATAACTAAAGTAAAAGAAGAAACAAACAAATAAGTAATAAACAAGAAATTTAATAAACAAGCGTAAGTTAAGATAAATTACGACTAATACAAGCATTCACATTAATCAAGTTGCCACATGTTACATCTATCAAGTTAAAAAAATTTCGTTATATTTTTTCTGTTAGTACTTCGAAATAACTGACAAAAATCTGCCTTACAACATCTCGATGATTCGCAAATTCTCCCGGATTAAGAAGCGCCGTAACATTACATATTACAGTTATTTTAATAATCTGTTTCTGATAGGGATCACAAACCCTTCAAGCAGTATAGTGCGTTTATTGAATATATGGCAGGGCCATTTGGCTTGACTACTCCTCGGTCATTATTTGAAAGATGCGTACTCTTTATTTCCAAGAGGTTGTACATCAAGATATTTGGTACATTGGTACATATGCTTGAAAACATAGCATCTGCAGCCGAACTAGGAGACCTGTGAATCAGCTGTCAGCGCCATATCCCCACCGTTAATTTATAAAAATATTAGAATGCAAGCAAAAATTAAAGTTATAATGAATGGTGAGTGTAGAGAACCGGAGACCCTTTTTACTGGAAAAGAGGCATTCCATCTTAGTCCTCACGGGTGACAACGCGTCTGCATTTTGATTTGTAATCGAGGATAGATGTAGATCTCTATGGGCCGCAGCAACCGCTTACCGCAGGTGGACTGTGTGCCCGTTTGTCACCCTATCCTATAAAATATAAAAATAAAAATAAAAAACAATTAATTGGATCACATATTATGTTTATATTTTTTTTTTTTTTTTTTTATAGAAGAGGGGGCAAACGAGCATGCGGCTCACCTGATGTTAAGTGACTACCGCCGCCTATGATCAACCGCAACACCAGGAGAATTGCGGGTGCGTTGCCGGCCCTTTAGAAAGGAGTAAGCTCTTTTCTTGAAGGTCCCCAGGTCGTATCGGTCCGGAAAAATCGCCGATATATATTATATACTATGTTACCACTTATTACTTATACCAATGTACAAACAAGATAATAATATATACTGCTAATGTCGTTCCTCTCTCATAAGATCTGTAATGTATGACTGTAAGAAGTAATTGTGTTATGAGTGTAATGTGTTATGTGAGAGGAGCATGTAAAATGTGTGTGTATACATCTATGTGCGTGTGTTTGCGCATGTGCGTGTGTGTCTTTGGTTCTATTCTTTTCTATTCTTATTTCATTCCATTCCACTATATTCCAATTCATTTTATTTCATTTAATTCGATTCCATTCCATCCTGTCCCATTCCATGCTATCTCATTACATCTTATGCAATTCCAAAACATTGCATTCCATTCCATTTAATTACCTTTTATCCTATCTGATTATATTCTATATCATCCAACACCGCTAACCCATCCCAACCAATCCATTCTATTTCATTATATTCCATTTTCTTCCATGGTAATTCATTAATGTATAAAAAGGCAATAGATCCGAGGACATTTAAATCTCATACACTGCATTTATCGATATAGGTAACGACCTCTAAAGACACGGCTACCAAACTACACATAGAATATCGATGGAATTCAATGAGAGTTTGATCCTACCCCAGTAGAACCGACCCATTCGTGTTGCAATCTTATTATAGCTGCAACGTAGATCTACCACGTTGAAAGCTTATTAACAATTTTTTTACATTAAGGGTCTATACTACCTCCGCCCAAATTCCCCTCGCGTCGTATGCTATGTACCGACATTTTTGTAATCACTAATGCTGTAAGTAGATAGGTTGTCAGACGCTTATTTCATTAGGTTTATCATATTTATGTGTACCTGTTTCTTTACGTCAACCCATTCGCTACTACGGTTATTTCCCATTTTAAATTTACGTCATCCTGTTGCGTAATGTGTATTATGATCGTAGTGGGTGACACAGCTTTCCCGTTTGAAAGCCAAAGTGAGACCGATTGGGCGTCAGAGAACAAGCTTTAAGACGCCGATAGTTTAGGTAATTTCTTTTTTACAGTGAAAATACTATATAGTTAGTTCAGTTGGTATGCAAAGTTCCGTGATCTAATTTAAAGTATTTTACGAATACCAGCGGTTTATTGTTCAGTTTGGAGGTAACTTCGGATTTTTTTCTATCGAGAAAATTTTACGGAATCGTATTTTCATCTAACATAGTACTTAACATCGATCCTCGGCTTTACCATATACTTGTTTTAAAATTAATGCTGCTATATTTTCGGCATAAAGGAGGGTATTGCCATTTGAGTAGTATAGGCCCTTAAAGATAAAAAATATAATGTAACGGTTTTTAATACTTAATTTTCGCCGCTGATTTATGTAATCCACAAGAATTTATTTTTAAAAGCTATATTATTTTGACCATTATTTTACAAGGCGAAGCAGAACTGCTTAATGAGGTGCTGAACAAGGGTCTCCTAAGGTAAATTTATTGCGACAACTCTAGGATGTTACGCGAAATATTTTCAAGATCTCCTTATAATGATTAATAATATATTTTTTTTAATTTGAACAAATGTTCTTACTTTATTTCACAATATAATTGACATTACATCAGCCTTATTTTGGCTGGCCACATACATACGTAATTCCGTTTCGGAATTCCGAAAGGGTCGGCCACACAATCCTGTTTTGCCTGCAAATTTCGAACGGAAAATTACCGTAGGTGTATGACAGGTCCTTGATTTTATATGGACTTGCTGTGTTCCAAATCCCAAATCAGAATTCCGAAACGGAATTCCGTATGTATGTGGCCTACCTAAATCGGATTTTTAAAAAGTAAAGTCAGTTCCAAGCGTTTTAGTGAATCAAAACAAAACAAAATAAAACTGGAAAATATATTTTTACTGAATCCATTAATTCATTCATTACAGCCTATAATATTCTACATGAGCATATGCCCCTCCCATAGACTGCCTCATAGGCACAAACTAATAAGAGTACTAACGTACAGACGACCATCTTCCATACTAAAAAAATTGGTCTATAGCGAGCCTCAAAAATTGAAAATGAATGTATCTAAGGCAAAGGCATTTATTTGTTTCAGCCTAGTAGCCAGTGGCTGTAAAAAATCCTCTCAGCACTTTGAAAATTTATCTTCATTGGTTTAAACTTATGTACGTGTTCACAATGTGACCACGTACATAAATTTAAACCATTATTAACGTTTATCTACACTAATATTATAAAGAGGAAAACTTTGTTTGATTGTAATGAATAGGCTCATAAACTACTGGACCGATTTTAAAAATTCTTTCACCATTCAAAAGCTACATTATCCACGAGTAATATAGGCTATATTTAATTTTGAACAAAAATAGGGTTCCGTAAGATATTAGGGTTTTTCGGACACAAGGTGTAAAAAATCAACCAAAAAAGTTACTTATTTTGCGTACCCTGCCTAAACTATTAAAGATAGAACCATAAAATGTTCTAAGTAATTGTAGATCTTATAAATATCTATCACTAAGTACAGTTAATGTAGATAATATTTGGTCTTTGAATGATTAAAATTGGACGTTTGTTTCTGAAGTTATAGCGAAATTAAAATATTACGATTTCTGCTGCACGGTCTGTTGCGAAGTAGGCGTTACCAAGGCCCGGTGAGCGTGTGGGAGGGGGAGTTTAGATCTATGAGTAAGGTACCCGCGCGGCTCAGTCGCGCGGTCGGCTCCCTACGCAGCGGTCGTGCGTGAAGTAGAGATGAGTCGTACTAGGTAAATTTCGTACTAGGTGCACCTAGTCCAATTCCGTATAAATACTCGATCCAAATACCTGTTCCACCTAGTCCATAAAGTATCAAGTACGCATAAAGTTTAGTATTGTTGGAATAGGAATAGGATACGCTATAGTTTCAAGTACCATATTTTAAGTGCGTACTGCTGAAACGTGTGCAATAATGAATTCATACATCTTCCCTTCATACTTTACAAAATTATTATAATTATTCTCGTAACTAAATTACGAGAATTAAGGTTATATGAGAAATAAATTAAGATAATTTACTTCAAATTACTTCAAATGCTACTTAGTAGTACTTCATATTTTGTAAAATTTGTTTTAAAAGATGTTTATCTTTGATTTATTTGAAAAACTCTAGAATGGGAGTACTCACCTATTGATTTTGTATGTCTTGATTTTAAGCTGCTACGTTTTTTTACTATTGCTATAATTCTATAATTGGTTGATGCAGCTCATACTAATGACGGAAGGGAGAATTTAAAGTGGATTATTTTCATTTATCTCTCATATAATCTTAATAGTAACGAGCCTAATTATAATATTTTTTTGGTATATTGTTTGCATAATACTTATAAATAACATTAAAAAAAGAATTGTACTGAAAAATAAAAAGTGAGTTTGTCAGTTCCGGCGCACGACTGAAGTTTACTCCTTACGAACGATTATAAAATATATAGATTATTAAATGTGGGTAAATGAACGCATTTTTATACTACTGAAAGCATGCATGACACATTTACTTATATAAATTATTTAATGTATATTCATCAAAATATATTACATAATCATCGAAACGTAAATTGTTTACGCTTCCAATACTATGTTATGTAGTCAAGGAAACATGAAAACAGCGTCCACCGAGATCACATTCGCATGAGTCTGTACCGTATTTGACAATAGACACTCGCCTGCCATGTACTCTTGCTCGTATAAGTATTTGGTACAACTAGTCCGAGTCCCGACTAGTCTCGTACTAGTATTTGGTTGAACTAGTCCGAGTCCCGACTAGTCTCGAGTCTCGAGTATTGACAGACAAAGATAGAAAGACTACGGAATAGTCTAGTTAAAAAAGGACGGAATATATTATTACACAAAAAACACGAGTGCGCGTCACGTTACCTTTATGTCCATTAATATTTGGTTCAAATTCAAATGACTGACAAACTAATAATTTAGGCAAAGACGACCCGAGTTGAGCGCCTAGTAACTACAGTCTACGGCACCAAAATACGAGTACGACGCGTAGGCACAGTGAGACTAGATGGATCGAGTATTTTAAAAGTGGAATAGGTGCAACCTAGTCTCGTTAAATACTTAGTCCCTGGATCTGTTCTAGTATATACGCTTCATCTCTAGCGTGAAGTCTAATAATTTTCGTGCGATTTTTTTTAGGTTTCGTTCTTTAAACTACACCTACGCAAAAGTTCTTCTCAGAGTTAAACAACAGTTCTTCTTAGAGCTAAACAACAGTTCTTCTTAGAGCTAAACAACAGTTCTTTTCAGGGCTAACCAACAGTTCTTTTCAGGGCTTACCAACAGTTCTTTTCAGGGCTAACCAACAGTTCTTTTTAGAGCTAGAATATTACACGCTAATAACATTATCTTAAACATTTGAAAATGCCTAAGATAGCCAGGTCTGAACTTTCTAAACATAGTTCTCAAGCACGGGCAGCAAAAATACGTCGTATGGGAGAATCTTCACCTGAACGTTCACAACGCCTTGCTGAACAAAATCAGAGAAACTCTCAGGTACGCGCACGGGAGTCGAGTGTCCAACGTTCACAGCGCCTTGCAAAACAAAATCTGAGAACCTCTGAGTTACGTGCACGAGAGTCGAGGCTGGAGCGTTCCCAACGTCTTCATGAACAAAATGTAAGGACCTCTGACTTACGCGAACGAGAGTCGAGTGTCGAGCGTTCGCAACGCCTTGCCGTACAAAGCTTGAGAACCTCTGAGCTACGCGCTCAAGAGTCGAGCCTGGAGCGTTCCCAACGTCTTCATGAACAAAATATAAGGACCTCTGACTTACGCGAACGAGAGTCGAGTGTCGAGCGTTCGCAACGCCTTGCCGTACAAAGCTTGAGAACCTCTGAGCTACGCGCTCAAGAGTCGAGCCTGGAGCGTTCCCAACGTCTTCATGAACAAAATATAAGGACCTCTCAGTTGCGCGAAAGAGAGTCGAGTGTCGAGCGTTTGCAGCGACTTAGAGCTCAGGCAGAGAGACAGCAGTTGTCCACAAATAGAGTTCGCAATCGAATTTTAGCTAACAGCAACAGACTGGCTTTCAGATATGATCCGCAGTTTGATTATGCACAACAAGCGTCCGTCCAAATCGGATTCATGAATAAGATCTGCTCTAACTGCTCTGTCAAGAAATGGGCGGACGAACCTAATGGTATTTGCTGTGCTGTACTGTAACCTGCAGGAGCCGCCACAACCAATAAAAAATCTTTTGACTAATAACCATCCATTATCTGGGCATTTTTTAACAAACATACGTAAATACAATAGTCTTTTTCAAATGACTTCGTTTGGCGCAAAAGAAATCAGGGAAGGAAATTTTATGCCCACTTTTAAAATTGAAGGACAAGTGTATCATCTAATTGGTAGCCTTTTACCACCATCAGGCCAAAACCCACAGTTCTTGCAAATATATTTTATTTCGGATGCAGACCAGTTATCGTTGCGATCAAGCATCGCACCAACCTTAAAAATGGATTTAATTCACGAATTACAGACCGCTTTAAATAATCATAACGTGTACATACGAAGTTTTAAACAAAACTTAGAACTTAACTCCTCAGATAATTTAAAGTTAATTATTCATTCAGATCGCACTCCACAGACAGCACACAGAGGCAGATATAATGCTCCTACTGTAAACGAGGTAGCTGTTCTCTTGGTCGATGAAGACAAAGGTCCCAGGGATATAGTCTTACACGGTAGAGACGGGCAGCTCAAAAGAGTTTCTGAGCTACATCGGTCCTATGATCCACTACAGTATCCTATAATGTTTGTGACAGGAGAAGACGGTTATTATTTGACTATCCCTCAGCAGGGTTCTGCGCGTAATAAAACTGTTTCGTGTATGCAATTTTATGCATTTAGATTAATGATTAGAACTAACTCTTTTAATCTGTTACATTATTACAGAGACTTATTTAGTCAATATTGTGTTGACATGATGGCGAAAATGATATCAGAAAGATTCAATTATATTTGTCGGAATCAACAAAGACTGAGGGCTGATGACTACATTCATCTCAGAGATGCCTTAAATCATGACACAAATGTTGACCCATCAAATATCGGTCAACATGTCATATTGCCATCGTCGTTTACGGGTTCTCTGCGTTTCATGCACGAGAAAACGCAGGACGCGATGACGTACGTTCGAAATTATGGTAGACCTGACTTATTTGTCACTTTTACATGTAACCCCGAATGGCCTGAAATAAAAGCCGAGCTGCTACCAGGACAACGGTCTTTCGACCATCATGACATAATTTCACGTGTATTTCATTTAAATATGAAGAAATTCATCAAATTATTTGTCAAAGAACAGATATTCGGTAAAGTAAAATGTTATATGGCAAGTGTGGAGTGGCAAAAGCGCGGTTTACCTCATTGTCATTTGCTGTTCTGGCTAGAAACTAAAATACAACCAGATGAGATCGACAGTGTCATAGTTGCGGAGCTACCCGATCAACAAATTGATCCGGTACTACACGACATTATAACTAAAAATATGGTACATGGACCCTGCGGAGAACATAATTTAGCTGCACCATGCATGAAGAACGGTGTCTGCACAAAAAAATACCGTCGCCGTTTCATGAACGATACCCAGACCGGAGAGGATGGGTATCCAGTTTATCGTAGGCGCGATACAGGAAATGGCGGTCGGAGCACTACGCTACAAATCAGGGGCAACATGGTGACGATAGATAATAGGTGGATTGTTCCATACTCCCCGCTACTATGTAAGACTTTTAACGCTCATATAAACGTGGAGTATTGCCACTCTGTTCAAGCCATTAAATGTATATGTAAGTATATAAATAAAGGTTCAGATCAGGCAAATTTTAGCCTTAAAAACCCACACGATGAGGTCGGAAACTATTTAAATGGCAGGTACATAAGCACATCTGAAGCTGTCTGGCGCTTATTTGAATTTCCCATTCACGAGCGGCATCCTACTGTAGTGCATTTGGCCGTTCATCTAGAGAACGGTCGAAGGGTGTATTTTACACCAAGGACAGCTCATCAAGTTGTCCAAAACCCACGCAATACCACATTACTGGCATTTTTTGCTCTCTGTAATGAAGATGAATTCGCGAAAACTCTTCTGTATCATGAAGTCCCGCAATACTATACATGGGCAAATAATACATTCACTAGAAGGAGGCGTGGTGAAGATGTAGTTGGACATCCGGGGATAAAAAAAGATACCGCTTTAGGTAGAGTCTACGGGATACATCCATCCCAATCAGAGTGTTTTTATCTTAGGATTCTACTGCACCACGTACGCGGTCCGACCTCATTTGCATACCTTAAAACTGTAAACGGTATTATCAAAGAGACGTATCAAGCAGCTTGCCGTGACCGAGGTTTACTTGAAAACGATGATCATTGGGGTAACACTTTAAGCGAAGCTTCGTTATCACATTGTCCAAAAAAACTAAGGGAGTTGTTCATAGTCATACTTTTATTTTGTCAACCATCGGAACCATTGAAGTTATGGGATACTTTCAAAGATCAGTTCTGTGAAGATATTAGACATCGTATCAGACAACAAAATCAGGATAACACTTCACCCTTCACTGAAGTCATTTATAATGAAGTATTAATTGAAATAGAAAACAAACCTCTAGAACTAAACGACAAAAATTTAAGTGATTTTGGATTACCTCCTCCCGTTCGTACCCAGAATAATACTATTGACACAATGGTACAACAGTATAACAGCAATGATCTAACAGCGTTTGTTAATGACAATGTGCCAAAATTAGTACCAGATCAACAACATGCTTATGAGACTATTGTGGACAGCGTGAACAATAACATGGGGAGATTATTTTTTTTTGGACGCACCAGGAGGCACCGGAAAGACTTTTCTCGCAAATTTGATACTTGCTAAGATACGGCAATCAGGGAAGATAGCGATTGCAGTTGCTTCGTCAGGAATTGCTGCAACTCTCTTGAACGAAGGAAAAACTGCTCACTCTACGTTTAAACTCCCGCTATCCGTATCTTTAGATCAACGGTCTACGTGCTCTATTCGGAAAAATAGGCCTCTTGGTAAGTTGCTGCAAGACGCGTGGTTGGTAATATGGGATGAATGCACCATGAGTCATAGAGCTCATGTGGAGGCCGTGGACCGTACTTTAAAAGACCTCCGAAGCTCTGCTAATGTCATGGATGGTATCACTTTTGTATTTGCTGGAAATTTCCGACAAACGCTTCCTGTCGTCAACAGAGGTACGCGAGCAGATATTATGAAGGCATTTTTAAAATCGTCTCACCTTTGGACATCTGTTCAACATTTGAATTTGCGTACTACTATGAGAGATCATCTACATGGAAATACGCATAGCAATTTTCCACAACAGCTGCTGAAACTGGGAGAAGGAATTTTTCCATCTTTAAATTTGGGCACCGATTATGCGGTTACTTTGGATGAGTCTCTAGGGCAAATAGTCTATAATTTAGATAGTCTGATAGATGCTATATATCCTTACATCGAAAACTTACATCAAAATGATTTTCGTTGGCTGTGTTGTAGAGCAATAGTTTCTCCCAGGAATGAAACAGTCAACGAAATAAACAATTTAATTATGCAGAAAGTACCGGGTGAAGTTAAGTGCTATAAATCCATAGACACCGTCACTAACATCGAGGACACAGTGCACTACCCCCAGGAATTTTTAAATTCTCTGAACCCCGCTGGGCTTCCACCTCATGAACTGTCGTTAAAAGTTGGCACACCGATAATGCTTCTCAGAAATTTAAGACCCCCAACATGTGCAATGGCACGAGACTTCTTATAAAGGAGCTAAAAGATAATTTAATAGTTGCGAAGATTATCACCGGCCCTGCAGCTGGTGAATTAGCTCATATACCAAGAATACCCATGATCCCTACTGATTTGCCTATACCCTTCAAAAGGCTCCAATTTCCAGTAAAAATTTCTTTCGCACTCACGATAAACAAATGCCAGGGCCAAACATTCAAATTAGTAGGAATTGATTTACGAAAAGAATGTTTTACGCATGGGCAACTTTACGTTGCCCCATCACGGGTCGGGGCTCCCGACCATCAGTATATTTTGTTACCAGAAAATAATATAACGTCAAATGTTGTGTATAGAGAAGCTCTACAATAATAGCTTAAGTTTTCTATCCTAAAACAACGGGTTGCACTCCGGGACTTAACAACTAACATCCACAGAAAGAAAATCTGTTCAGCCTGCGGATAGTGACTGCTTCGTCGATGTTAGTGTCGGTGTCTGTGAATTGACCTGGGAATCATTTTGTTTGCTGACCGTGTTTTTCCTGGGTAGGCTTTTTGCAGCGGTAACCGACATCCGCGCGGGCGGAGCCGCGGGCGACCGCTAGTTTAGATATAAAGAAATAAAATACAGAAATATTTATTAACCCTTAATTTCGTGGTGATGGAAATTTCCATCGTTAAGAATTTTTGTCTTTATTTTTAGTTTGTGATCCGAATGAATTTATTTACGGACATGTATATAAACATCGATGTTTAGGCAACATTTTTGAACGAAACAAAGAACTGTCAATGTCAACTGTCATGGTCAATCATCTGTTCAAATGAAACGATAACTAGAGTGCGCGCAAGATAACTCTGCGCGCGGCCAAAATTGGAACTAATCGTGTGCCGCCATCTTACTGTTTATGGCAAGTGTCTAAACAGAGTGGTAGGTGTCCTGTTTTTATTCTTTTTTGCAGTAATTAATCGTTATCATTATGCCGAAAGTGATTAAAAGTGCTGGCAGGGATGTTATTTTGAAGGTCAAACGTGCTTGTGAAGAAGAACGAGACAATAACGGGCCTATAGTACCGTTTTCCAAAGTTAGAGCCCGCGTTGCATATTTAACGGGTGTAATGGCATCCCTAAGAATTACTTAGGGATGCCATTACAATAAAATTCCCCAATTTTCTCTATTTGTTCCTTTTTAATTTCCTCGTGTCATTAATATCATGTATTTATAATGCATTGTTTTTATTTTGTTTTAGGTGTTTCTGAACGCACCGTCACCAAGATAAGTTAAGAGGGTAATATAGCAGAAGCTTCATCTTCTAAAATTGTGACGCCGGGAAAAACTAGGAACCGCAGGAAAAAAATTTATGATTTAGACGATTTCGATTAGTGCGCTATAAGGCATTTAATTCAATCATTTTACGTCGTGAAGAAGGAGATTCCTACCATAAATAAACTTTGGTTGGAATTGAAAACTGATATTGGTTTTAAATATGGCAGAACATCGTTGAGGAATATTTTAAAGACTATGGGCTACAAATACAAAAGGTGCCAGTCTAAACGAAAAGTATTGGTAGAACGCAGTGATATTGCAGCTTGGAGAGCAAAATATATTCTGAGGTTGCGCAAGAATCATAGGCTGATGGATATGGAAATGGATGAATTTGTAATTAATGTTACAGGTGACACATCTGAGTCATCTGATGAAGACTCTAGCATGGATTCTGATGAAGATTTGCGAATGGAAGGCGTTGATCCACTGCAGGACCATTGTTACACCAAATTTATAAATAATAATAGGTATTCAATAAAAGATTTACAAGGTTTCCTTGGACTTTTTATTTCGTTCTTTATAATAAATATTATACTGCTATTTCAGTTGTTTCAAAATACCTTTTTGGAATAATTTATTATAGACAAAATATCAGTAGTCATTAATCTTAGTATTAGTCCTTTTTATACACGCATATAATAGGTACCTGTAATTGTGTAAAAAAATTGTAGTGGCGTAGTTAAACTTGTGTAGTGAGGTGTCAAACTTATGAAAGTTAGAATCAAGAAATGTATTTATTACGCGGATCTTAAACAATAAATATGGGGTTTAAAAAATTATTAGGTCTTTGTAAGTTTAGGCTGAACATTACAGTTTTTTTTTAATTGAGATTTGGTAATCAATTAGGTAATTTATGTAATTTGATATAATTATACAATTCCAGTAATAAGATTAAACGAAGGAAAAAATATTAGTTAAGCTGGCAACATTAAGCACGCCATCAGTCGCGCGCAAAGTTATCTTGCGCGCACTCTACTTGTGGTTTGTGGTAGACGTGGGTCGTTACGTCATTTTCAAGAAACGTAACGAAACCAGTGACTTGATCGGCGTCACCTGTTCCAAAACTAGTGATTTTTGTAACTGGCTATTTTTATTCGGCTAATGTGATTTTTTGCATAAATATCACCACCAACTATACAGTTACACACGAAACGAACATAAATTTAATCACAATCTGTGTTTGTAGCTGTACAATAACTGTCAAAAAAAAATCAATAAATTAACTTTCCTTCATACTTTATTCAGGTTTAGGACTGACTGCATTAAATGTATTTATGATTGATTTGCGTTTACTATGACACTAAGATTTTCATACAATGATTAATGCAGGCATTTTTACAAGTCAATTTGATTCTATATACAATGATTATTGATAGTTAGTTTATTTACACTTTTTCAACGTTTTAACTATCATTTGTTTTTGCACTTTTATTTACACTGTACAATTAATTTGTTTGTTTGTTTTTTTTTTTATAGAAGAGGGGGCAAACGAGCATGCGGCTCACCTGATGTTAAGTGACTACCGCCGCCCATAATCAACCGCAACACCAGGAGAATTGCGGGTGCGTTGCCGGACCTTTAGAAAGGAGTAAGCTCTTTTCTTGAAGGTCCCCAGGTCGTATCGGTCCGGAAAAATCGCCGGTGGTAAACTATTCCACAGAGAGGTTGTACGTGGAAGAAAACTCCTTGTGAAACGTACAGTGGTGGACCGCCAGGCATCCAGATGGTGTGGATGGTATCGGGACGTTTGCCGTGTAGTGCGTTCACGAAATTTGGCGGCTGAGATCAATCCGAACAATTCCTCAGAGCACTCCCCGTGATAGATGCGATAAAATACGCAAAGATATGCAACATCTCTTCGCAGCGCCAGTGAATCGAGTCGATCGGAAAGCACTCGGTCGTCGACGATTCGAGCCGCTCTGCGCTGGATGCGGTCAAGTGGAAGGAGCTGGTACTGGGGAGCCCCAGCCCAGAGATGGGAACAGTATTCCATGTGCGGCCGAACCTGCGCCTTGTAAAGTTGCAGGCGGTGTGCCGGCATGAAATACTGTCCCGCTCTGCTGAGCACGCCAAGCTTTTTAGAGGCCAATTTGGCCTTCCCTTCCAAGGGACCACGAAACTGCACGTCACTCGATATGTCGACGCCGAGGATTCCGATACTGGCTGAGGCAACAAGGGGATTGCCTTGAAACTGAGGGGATACGACAAAGGGGTTCTTTTTAGCGGTTAACGCGCAAACTTGTGTCTTCTGGGGGTTAAACTGGACTAGATTTAGTCGTCCCCAATCCGAGACTCTGTTCAGCAAAGACTCGACTTCAGACACAAGTTTGTCCCGGCACTCGGAGACGTTTTCCCGAGAAATATTGGCTCGGCCGGTGTAAAGAGCATCACCAGTGCTGTCATCTGCATAGCAATGAATGTTACGGGTATGCAACATATCATTGATATACAGAAGAAACAGCGTTGGCGATAGCACGCAGCCCTGAGGACCAGTATTAATAGGCTTGCAATCGGAGCTTGCACCGTCTACAACGACCTTGATGCTCCGATCTGCAAGAAAGCTGGTGATCCAATCGCACAATTTCTCGGGAAGCCCATAGGAAGGGAGCTTCGAAAGAAGCGATTTGTGCCAAACCCGATCGAAGGCCTTCGCAATGTCCAAACTAACGGCCAATGCCTCCCCCTTGAACTCTACTGCCTCCGCCCATCTGTGAGTGAGGTAGACCAGAAGATCACCAGCTGACCGACCACAGCGAAAACCGTATTGGCGGTCACTAATCAGCTGGTGATCCTCAAGGTACCTCATGAGCAGGCAGTTTACAATGGACTCCATTGTTTTGGAGACCAAGGAGGTGATGGCGATTGGCCGGTAGTTGGACGGGTCTGAGTGGTCGCCTTTTTTAGGGATCGGGTGGACGAAAGCCGTCTTCCATGATTTTGGGACTACGCCTAGGGAGTAGGAGTACCGGAAAAGACGCGTTAAAACCGGTGCCAACTCTGGAGCACACGACCTCAGCACAATTGGGGGGATTCCGTCAGGCCCACTCGACTTGTGGATGTCCAGGGAGAGGAGTGCTTTGCGAACCGAGCGCTGTGTGAACTGCACTTCCGGCATGGAGCACTCACACCGCGGGATGGTCGGCGGCGTACTCCCCCCGTCATCGAGAGTCGAGTTAGACGCAAAGAAAGAGCCTAGAAGATCGGCTTTCTCCTTTGCAGTATGGGCCAGTGAGTCGTCCTCCCTGTGCAGAGATGGAAGAGATGGCTGACAGAAATTCCCCTGGACAGCCTTGGCGAGAGACCAGAATGCACGGGTTCCAGAAGGAAGGCGAACTAGTTTCTCGCCAATTCTGCCTATGTGCTCTGACTTTGCCTTGGCAATGACTCTTTTGAAGGACCTAGAGGCGGAATTATACTTCTTTTTTAGAGCGCTGGTGTTTACATCCCGGGACGCTGATGCATCAACCCAGGCTTGGTAGCACCCCTGCTTATAGCATGATGCTATTTTACAGGAGCGACCTAACCATGGCTGAGATTTGTTTCCAATGGGCACCACAGAGGAAGGAATAAAAAGTTCCATACCCTGAAGTACCACATCAGTAACAGAATCCGCAACAACGTTGGGATCATCCGGCGAGAAGCAAACCCGCCCCCAAGGGTAGGATGCAAAGAAAGACCGCATCCCATCCCAATCGGCTGACCTATAGTGCCAAACACGGCGGCAGCCTGCAGAATGCAACCGCGATTTCAGCGTGAGTGGCACAACACTCCGGACCAGACAATAGTCCGAGGAGCCTAAAGGGGCCTCGACGGAAATCTGATATCCGTCCGGGTGAGAGGTCAGCAGAAGGTCCAACAGGGAAGGTGCATGATCCTCCACATCTGGAATCCGCGTAGGCGAAGTAACAAGTTGTGTCAGACCATATGCCAAGGCAAAATCATGAATAGATCTCCCCGCATGATCGGTTAAACGTGAACCAAGCCGTTCGGCGTGATGGGCGTTAAAGTCGCCGAGGATCACGATCTCTGCGGAGGGGATCTGCTGTAGCAACGAATCTGCAGCCATTTGGACGTGGTCGAAGAGTCGGTCTGTTTCGGCATTACCGCTATGGGACCTATAGAGGCACCCGTAGACGCGCGGTTGGTCGTCACTGTCTACGCGTAGCCAAAGGATAGACAGGTCCGAACCTTCAACTCTGCCGAGGCGTCGAGAACAGATGTCCTCTCTGACGTAAACGCAAACTCCAGCCCGAGGCACAAAGGAGTGTTCCAGTTTGTACCCCGGGTAGGAGAGATACGAGACATCAGCCGGAGAGGACACCTGCGTCTCGATCAGAAAGAGCAGAGTCGGCCTCGCCGTCTCGAGATGGTAGTGGACGGCGTTTAGGTTAGAGTGAAGTCCCCTGATATTGCAGAAATTCACGGACAGCGTGGCAGGGGTCGCCTTGTTCTTGTTGCTCCGTTTGCCCCGAGCAGTTGTAGTCTTGAGCGGAATTTTGCCCCCCCCCCCCAGAATACGCGGGGCAGCCTGAGCACCCACGCTCAGAAGTGGAGAAACATGGTCGTGGATGCTCAGCGAGGGATTCTCCAGGGGTGCTGGTACCCTCCTGGGGTAGTCTATCATTATTTAATTCCGCTACCTTGTTGATGGGGGGGGGGGGATTTGGGCCTCCGGCCACCTGCACCCACCAGACGAAACGCGGAAGCAGAGCTTCCACTTCACGCCGGTATTCTGTGAGGTCGTGGTACCACCCCGGTTTGAGCCGGCCCATACGTGCAACAGCAAAGCTGCCGCGTGGCTCCACCACTGTTAAAACTGTTTGTTTGGCTTACACACAGTTTTTAAGATTTATAATATTACTAGCGGTCGCCCGCGGCTCCGCCCGCGTGGATGTCGGTTACCGCTGCAAAAAGCCTACCCAGGAAAGACACGGTCAGCAAACAAAATGATTCCCAGGTCAATTCACAGACACCGACACTAACATTGACGAAGCAGTCACTATCCGCAGGCTGAACAGATTTTCTTTCTGTGGATGTTAGTTGTTAAGTCCCGGAGTGCAACCCGTTGTTTTAGGATAGAAAACTTAAGCTATTATTGTAGAGCTTCTCTATACACAACATTGGACGTTATATTATTTTCTTGTAACAAAATATACTGATGGTCGGGAGCCCCGACCCGTGATAGGGCAACGTAAAGTTGCCCATGCGTAAAACATTCTTTTCGTAAATCAATTCCTACTAATTTGAATGTTTGGCCCTGGAATTTGTTTATCGTGAGTGCAAAAGAAATTTTTACTGGAAATTGGAGCCTTTTGAAGGGTAAAGGCAAATCAGTAGGGATCATGGGTATTCTTGGTATATGAGCTAATTCACCAGCTGCAGGGCCGGTGATAATCTTCGCAACTATTAAATTATCTTTTAGCTCCTTTATAAGAAGTCTCGTGCCATTACACATGTTGGGGGTCTTAAATTTCTGAGAAGCATTATCGGCGTGCCAACTTTTAACGACAGTTCATGAGGTGGAAGCCCAGCGGGGTTCAGAGAATTTAAAAATTCCTGGGGGTAGTGCACTGCGTCCTCGATGTTAGTGACGGTGTCTGTGGATTTATAGCACTTAACTTCACCCGGTACTTTCGGCATAATTAAATTGTTTATTTCGTTGACTGTTTCATTCCTGGGAGAAACTATTGCTCTACAACACAGCCAACGAAATCATTTTGATGTAAGTTTTCGATGTCAGGATATATAGCATCTATCAGACTATCTAAATTATAGACTATTTGCCCTAGAGACTCATCCAAAGTAACCGCATAATCGGTGCCCAAATTTAAAGATGGAAAAATTCCTTCTCCCAGTTTCAGCAGCTGTTGTGGAAAAATGCTATGCGTATTTCCATGTAGATGAGCTCTCATATTAGTACGCAAATTCAAATGTTGAACAGATGTCCAAAGGTGAGACGATTTTAAACATGCCTTCATAATATCTGCTCGCGTACCTCTGTTGACGACAGGAAGCGTTTGTCGGAAATCTCCAGCAAATACAAAAGTGATACCACCCATGACATTAGCAGAGCTTCGGAGGTCTTTTAAAGTACGGTCCACGGCCTCCACATGAGCTCTATGACTCATGGTGCATTCATCCCATATTACCAACCACGCGTCTTGCAGCAACTTACCAAGAGGCCCATTTTTCCGAATAGAGCACGTAGACCGTTGATCTAAAGATACGGATAGCGGGAGTTTAAACGTAGAGTGAGCAGTTTTTCCTTCGTTCAAGAGAGTTGCAGCAATTCCTGACGAAGCAACTGCAATCGGTATCTTCCCTGATTGCCGCATCTTAGCAAGTATCAAATTTGCGAGAAGTCTTTCCGGTGCCTCCTGGTGCGTCCAAAAAAAATAATCTCCCCATGTTATTGTTCACGCTGTCCACAATAGTAATGTGGTATTGCGTGGGTTTTGGACAACTTGATGAACTGTCCCTGGTGTAAAATACACTCTTTGACCGTTCTCTAGATGAACGGCCAAATGCACTACAGTAGGATGCCGCTCGTGAATGGGAAATTCAAATAAGCGCCAGACAGCTTCAGATGTGCTTATGTACCTGCCATTTAAATAGTTTTCGACCTCATCGTGTGGGTTTCTAAGGCTAAAAGTTGCCTGATCTGAACCTTTATTTATATACTTACATATATATTTAATGGCTTGGACAGAGTGGCAATACTCCACGTTTATATGAGCGTTAAAAGTCTTACATAGTAGCGGGGAGTATGGAACAATCCACCTATTATCTATCGTCACCATGTTGCCCCTGATTTGTAGCGTAGTGCTCCGACCGCCATTTCCTGTATCGCGCCTACGATAAACTGGATACCCATCCTCTCCGGTCTGGGTATCGTTCATGAAACGGCGAGGGTATTTTTTTGTGCAGACACCGTTCTTCATGCATGGTGCAGCTAAATTATGTTCTCCGCAGGGTCCATGTACCATATTTTTAGTTATAATGTCGTGTAGTACCGGATCAATTTGTTGATCGGGTAGCTCCGCAACTATGACACTGTCGATCTCATCTGGTTGTATTTTAGTTTCTAGCCAGAACAGCAAATGACAATGAGGTAAACCGCGCTTTTGCCACTCCACACTTGCCATATAACATTTTACTTTACCGAATAACTGTTCTTTGACAAATAATTTGATGAATTTCTTCATATTTAAATGAAATACACGTGAAATTATGTCATGATGGTCGAAAGACCGTTGTCCTGGTAGCAGCTCGGCTTTTATTTCAGGCCATTCGGGGTTACATGTAAAAGTGACAAATAAGTCAGGTCTACCATAATTTCGAACGTACGTCATCGCGTACTGCGTTTTCTCGTGCATGAAACGCAGAGAACCCGTAAACGACGATGGCAATATGACATGTTGACCGATATTTGATGGGTCAACATTTGTGTCATGATTTAAGGCATCTCTGAGATGAATGTAGTCATCAGCCCTCAGTCTTTGTTGATTCCGACAAATATAATTGAATCTTTCCGACATCATTTTCGCCATCATGTCAACACAATATTGACTAAATAAGTCTCTGTAATAATGTAACAGATTAAAAGAGTTAGTTCTAATCATTAATCTAAATGCATAAAATTGCATACACGAAACAGTTTTATTACGCGCAGAACCCTGCTGAGGGATAGTCAAATAATAACCGTCTTCTCCTGTCACAAACATTATAGGATACTGTAGTGGATCATAGGACCGATGTAGCTCAGAAACTCTTTTGAGCTGCCCGTCTCTACCGTGTGTAGTATAATGTATAGGTATAGAGTATAGAAATAAAGTCAGTGTCAAACCAACTGGCGTGTGTTTTACTACATGGTGACAGCGGTGGGATTTCAAAAATTTAATTTATTTGCGAATCCACCAATAATACGTGTATTTAGTTTATTATAAAGCAGTTTTGTGTGTATTTTATAATAAATATCATGGAACACGCGCGTCCTCCAGCGGAATTATCACTCGAAGGCGGGCCAGCCGTCCGGGCCGAAGCGTGGCGTCAATGGCGACGGCTATTCGAAGTGTTCTTAAAAGCATCTGGAGTGAGCAAAGAGCCTAAAGAGATTCAGGCTAGTTTGTTGGTTAACCTCATCGGCTCGGCAGGATACGAGGTGTTCACGACTTTTACTTTCGAAGAAGGCGAAAGCACAGATGATATCAATTGCGTTTTGAAGAAGTTCGATAGTTATTTTGGTACTAAACCGAATATAACAGTAACAAGTTTCAAATTCTTCTCGCGAAATCAAGTGAATGGAGAAAATATCGACCAATATGTGACCGCTTTGCGGGTACTGAGTCGGCAATGCGACTTCGGTGATTTGCACGAGAACCTGCTGCGAGATAAAATCGTTTGCGGAATAGTGAATAACACGATCAGGGATCGTTTACTTCGTACAGACGATTTGACGTTATCGAAAGCGATACAAATATGTCAAGCGGCAGAAATTTCTAAGGAAGAAAGTCTGTGTATCGACGGCAACGAGGCGGAGAGCGGTCAGGTGAATGCAGTTCAAGGCAACCGCCGTGGGGCGTGTGGTTGGCGCAGCGGCAGGGGTCGAACGCAGACCGCGTCCACGTCCAGAAGGGGGCGTGCGGTTGGCGCAGCGCAGGCCGCGCCGGCGGCGGCGGAGCCATGCGTGCGCTGCGGGAGCGTGCGCTGTGCTGGCGGCGATAAGTGTCCGGCACGTCAAGCCAGATGTTTTGTGTGTGATAAAAAAGGTCATTTTTTACGGATGTGTAAACAAAAGGGTGTAGTAAAAAAGGTACATAATTTGAGTTTGGATTCTGCGGAAAATGATAGCGACTCGGAAATGTTCTATGTTGATACTGTAAGCGAGGGCAAAAAATGCGGTAAGTCGACTAAAGAATGGTTCGAAAGCGTGAAATGTAATAACAAAGAACTTTTAGTTAAAATAGATACTGGTTCTATGATGAATGTTATTTCCAAGAGTGAATATTTACGTATTGGCTTATCGATTAAACAACTTCGTCCGTTTTCAAAGAGAGTCTATTCCTTCACAGGAAACAGGTTACCTGTCTTAGGCGTTGTGAAACTAAACGTAGTTTATAATAACAAACAATTTGTATTGCCGTTTATTGTCACCGATTCATGTTGTCAAAATCTACTCGGATTAGAAAGTTGTATTACGATGGGTGTAATTAATTGTATCAATGCAATAAATATTGAAAATTATTCGAGTTTGTTTAAAGGTTTAGGCATGTTACCTGGCAAATACAGTATTGTAGTGGATAAAAGTGTTCCACCCGTTATTTCTCCCACTAGGAAAATACCTCTAGGTATGAAAGACAAGTTATTAGTGGAGTTAAAACGAATGGAAGGACTTGGTGTTGTTAGAAAGGTCACACATCCGACAGAGTGGGTAAATGCAATTGTTTTAGTGGCTAAGAAGGACGGTAGCATTCGTGTTTGTCTAGACCCTAGACCGCTTAACCGAGCAGTGCGCCGCGCGCAGTACTCGCTGCCCACAGTGACAGAACTGGCGGTGAAGCTGCATGGCGCGCGTGTGTTCAGCGTGCTCGACGCTCGCTGTGGGTTTTGGATGGTGCAAATTGATGACGCTAGTGCTGACCTTTGTACGTTTAGCACGCCCTTCGGTAGGTACCAGTTTTTGCGCTTACCATATAGCATAAGTTGTGCGCCAGAAGTTCTTCAGCAGCTCAGACAACACTTGGAAGACCTCGAAGGTGTCGAATCGTTCATCGATGACGTAATTGTGTACGGATCAACTCAGCATGAACATGATCAACGATTAGAAGCTCTTTTAAAGCGTGCCCAAGATGTAGGCATTAAATTTAACCGCGACAAATGTAAATTCAGTGTTCCTGAAATAACCTATTTAGGTCACAAATTTGACGCTAATGGAATGAAAGCCGACGATTCAAAGGTAAAGGCTATATTGGACATGCCTTATCCAACGGACAAAAAATCTCTAGAACGATTTTTAGGAATGGTAAATTATTTATCAAAATTCATTCAAAGTTACTCTGAATATGTGAATGTATTGCGGTCTTTATTAAAGAAAGATGCCGAGTGGGTGTGGGAGGCTTACCATTCTGAGGCTGTCGATAAATTAAAAGAAAAAATAGCGAGTTCTCCGGTGTTAGCGATTTATTCGACGGAAGCGCCAGTGGTATTGTCGGTGGACGCTAGAAGCGTCGCGATTGGAGCTGTACTTCTACAGAATGAGCGACCGGTAGAATTTGCTTCGCTAACGTTGACAGACACACAGACTAGATATGCTCAAATTGAGAAAGAGATGCTCGCGATAGTTTTTGCTGTCGAACGGTTTAGGCAGTACATATACGGTAGGTCAGATATTACAGTTCACACTGATCATAAACCACTGGAAGCATTATTTAAAAAACCGTTAACTTCAGTACCGATACGTTTACAGCGTATGATGTTAAGAGTGCAAGGGTTCGATATCAAAGTTATATATACACCGGGCAAGTACATGTATATTGCGGATACTCTGTCGCGGGCCCCTCTGGGTGAGTTAATGCAGAACTATGTATCTGATGAGGTCAATGTACAAACCTGTTTTATGCTAAAGAACATACCATTCAGTCTATCAAAAATAGAGTCTATTATAAAGGACACCGAAACGGATAGTGACTGTAAATTATTAATAATGTATATTAAAAACGGATGGCCAAAACATAGGCGCGATGTGAGTGACAACGTTAGTGTATTTTGGCCATATCGAGAACAACTGTCGTATGTCGACGGGTTGATTTTTAAGGGAGACCGTGTGTTCATTCCGCGTAGGTTACGGGAGCAAATGTTAGAGCGCGTGCACGAGGGTCACCTGGGCATCGATCGGTGTAAGAGGCGCGCGCGCGAAGTGATGTTCTGGCCGGGCATGAGCGCGGAAGTGGAGCGCGTGGCGCGCTGCTGTAAGGCGTGCGCGCTGCACGCGCCGCGCCCGCGTCGCCAGCCGCTCTTGCAACATCACGTGCCGGATTTGCCTTGGCAAAAACTGGCTTCCGATATATTTGAATATAAAAGAAAGAAATATATTCTCCTTGTGGACTATTTTTCGAATTATGTTGAAGTCGAGGAGTTACCCGGTATCAGTAGCAAACATGTTATAAATTTTATGAAAACGCAGTTTGCTCGACACGGTATACCCGCTGAAATAGTGACAGACAATGGGCCGGCCTATAGGTCGAAAGAATTTCAGAATTTTTTGAATGAAGGGGAAATAGATCACGTTACCTCATCCCCCCACTATTCCCAGTCTAATGGAAAAAGTGAAAGAACCGTCCAAACTATAAAAAGTTTGCTAAAGAAATGCGTAGACTCAGGCCAAGACTTTTATTTAAGTCTATTAAATTTCAGGTCGACGCCTCGAAATGGTTTAGATTCTCCGGCACAGATGCTTATGGGGAGACGGATAAAAACGAAACTGCCAATTTCTGAAAAATTATTAAGAGCTCCAGTAGATAACGATCGCAATTACCAATCTTTGATGGCTCATAGAGAAAAGATTAAAAAACAATACAATAAGTCCACGAAGTCACTTGAGCGTTTATCGGTAGGCGATAAAGCTACTTTATTATGTAATGCTGGTAGGAAACCTGTTTCAGTAGTAGCCCGTGCCGAGGAGCCAAGGTCTTTTATAGTTGAAGATGAACAAGGGAAACGGTTCCGACGTACTCGTAGCCATCTTATTTTACGCTCCAAGGATTATGGGAAACCAAGGTTGTCTCGGACTTCATCCAGTACTGCAGAGTTTCAGTCTAGTATTCTAGATAAAAGTACGATTGCCTCCTGGGGCGTACGACGTCGACGAAAGGTTGGGTCCGAGACTCAGGCAGACTCTCAAGTGTGTCCGCAGACAGACAGAGCGCCGTCATCACAGCCCATTACTCCTACTACTCCTGGTACTGATAGAGCATTTACAGAATGTGTTTCTTCACCACCATCACCAATAGTGAACATAAATAGGTCCAAGGAACGGACTGCACGAATGTTGGCCGAAAAAAAAAATGAAAAATAATAATGATACAAAATAACTCGTTCGTTTTCGGTCGTATGTTTTATTTATCACAAGAATTGTGTATTATGTCACTATTTATTGTTGTAAAAATAATAGTTTTAAAAAAAAAATTCTTTCATAATTATTGTGGTAGTAGGTCAAATATTGTTTTTTTTTTTTTAAATAACCTACATATAATAGGAGAAAATTTCTTATAGTTATTTTTGTTTAGAATTTTATTATTGTTTTTAAAATTATTTTAGGAAGGGAAAGATGTAGTATAATGTATAGGTATAGAGTATAGAAATGAAGTCAGTGTCAAACCAACTGGCGTGTGTTTTACTACACCGTGTAAGACTATATCCCTGGGACCTTTGTCTTCATCGACCAAGAGAACAGCTACCTCGTTTACAGTAGGAGCATTATATCTGCCTCTGTGTGCTGTCTGTGGAGTGCGATCTGAATGAATAATTAACTTTAAATTATCTGAGGAGTTAAGTTCTAAGTTTTGTTTAAAACTTCGTATGTACACGTTATGATTATTTAAAGCGGTCTGTAATTCGTGAATTAAATCCATTTTTAAGGTTGGTGCGATGCTTGATCGCAACGATAACTGGTCTGCATCCGAAATAAAATATATTTGCAAGAACTGTGGGTTTTGGCCTGATGGTGGTAAAAGGCTACCAATTAGATGATACACTTGTCCTTCAATTTTAAAAGTGGGCATAAAATTTCCTTCCCTGATTTCTTTTGCGCCAAACGAAGTCATTTGAAAAAGACTATTGTATTTACGTATGTTTGTTAAAAAATGCCCAGATAATGGATGGTTATTAGTCAAAAGATTTTTTATTGGTTGTGGCGGCTCCTGCAGGTTAGGAAGAAAAACTTTACCTGAAGCACAGCAAATACCATTAGGTTCGTCCGCCCATTTCTTGACAGAGCAGTTAGAGCAGATCTTATTCATGAATCCGATTTGGACGGACGCTTGTTGTGCATAATCAAACTGCGGATCA
Organism: Parnassius smintheus behrii; assembly: GCA_036936625.1. Classification (NCBI taxonomy): domain Eukaryota; kingdom Metazoa; phylum Arthropoda; class Insecta; order Lepidoptera; family Papilionidae; genus Parnassius; species Parnassius smintheus. The sequence continues at coordinate 43,670,360 of JAUPFT010000021.1, forward strand.
TATCTGAAAGCCAGTCTGTTGCTGTTAGCTAAAATTCGATTGCGAACTCTATTTGTGGACAACTGCTGTCTCTCTGCCTGAGCTCTAAGTCGCTGCAAACGCTCGACACTCGACTCTCTTTCGCGCAACTGAGAGGTCCTTATATTTTGTTCATGAAGACGTTGGGAACGCTCCAGGCTCGACTCTTGAGCGCGTAGCTCAGAGGTTCTCAAGCTTTGTACGGCAAGGCGTTGCGAACGCTCGACACTCGACTCTCGTTCGCGTAAGTCAGAGGTCCTTACATTTTGTTCATGAAGACGTTGGGAACGCTCCAGCCTCGACTCTTGAGCGCGTAGCTCAGAGGTTCTCAAGCTTTGTACGACAAGGCGTTGCGAACGCTCGACACTCGACTCTCGTTCGCGTAAGTCAGAGGTCCTTACATTTTGTTCATGAAGACGTTGGGAACGCTCCAGCCTCGACTCTCAGCAAGTAACTCAGAGGTTCTCAGATTTTGTTTTGCAAGGCGCTGTGAACGTTCGACACTCGACTCTCGTGCGCGTACCTGAGAGTTTCTCTGATTTTGTTCAGCAAGGCGTTGTGAACGTTCAGGTGAAGATTCTCCCATACGACGTATTTTTGCTGCCCGTGCTTGAGAACTATGTTTAGAAAGTTGAGACCTGGCTCTCTTAGGCATTTTCAAATGTTTAAGATAATGTTATTAGCGTGTAATATTCTAGCTCTAAAAAGAACTGTTGGTTAGCCCTGAAAAGAACTGTTGGTAAGCCCTGAAAAGAACTGTTGGTTAGCCCTGAAAAGAACTGTTGTTTAGCTCTAAGAAGAATTGTTGTTTAGCTCTAAAAAGAACTGTTGTTTAGCTCTAAGAAGAACTGTTGTTTAGCTCTGAGAAGAACTTTTGCGTAGGTGTAGTTTAAAGAACGAAACCTAAAAAAAATCGCACGAAAATTATTAGACTTCACGCACGACCGCTGCGTAGGGGCCGACCGCGCGACTGAGCCGCGCGGGTACCTTACTCATAGATCTAAAGTCCCCCTCCCACACGCTCACCGGGCCTTGGTAACGCCTACTTCGCAACGGGCCGTGCAGCAGAAATCGTAATATTTTAATTTCGCTATAACTTCAGAACCAAATGTCCAATTTTAATCATTCAAAGACCAAATATTATCTACATTAACTGTATTTAGAGATAGATATTTATAAGATCTACAATTACTTGGAACATTTTATGGTTCTATCTTTAATAGTTTAGGCAGGGTACGCAAAATAAGTAACTTTTTTGGTTGATTTTTTACACCTTGTGTCCGAAAAACCCTAATATCTTACGGAACCCTATTTTTGTTCAAAATTAAATATAGCCTATATTACTCGTGGATAATGTAGCTTTCGAATGGTGAAAGAATTTTTAAAATCGGTCCAGTAGTTTATGAGCCTATTCATTACAAACAAACGAACAAAGTTTTCCTCTTTATAATATTAGGGTAGATAAACATTTAAATTTTTATACACATTTTTTAGTTTTATTTTAATTTTATGAATAAAATGGCTCCGTCAAAAATGTTTTAAAAATTATTTTAGTTAAATTCAATGTGACTCGCTTCCCGGAATCCAAACCGTTGAAATTATTTACAAACAGAGATTACTCTATTTTATTGTCTATATCTATAGTCTTACGTATGAAAATTAAACGTACAATAATACTGTTACTTACGATGTTTTGTTTATTTTTGTATGCCACATGTGCGCTTTTTCGCTCGACCGACCGACAGTCGACTCCCGCAATAATCATGGTTAACAGTAATCATACGCATTTACAAAAATCACTACTTGTAACATGACTCGAAACTAGTGATTCGGTTACATGCCGCGTAGCTAGTTACTGTATCTAGTGACGTGAAATAACGCCCACGTCTAGTTTGTGGTGTTTCTGATTGTTAGTTTGTGAACTTATACGGACAAGTAATTATTGAAAAAATTACTATTTCATAAAATAAGGTAAGTTTTCAATACCTAAGCAATTTGTTTTAGAAAAATCATAGTTTTTAGATGTATTCTGGGTCTTTTTGTTTATGATGGAAATTTCCATCAATATGCATTAGTCGTAGTTCTCGATGTATGGAACCTAACTTTTCAGCACTATTATTCTTTTATAGTTTATCTCAAGTTTATAATAATTTTTATGTAATATTTCAGCAAAAATGTCTTTTCCAAGATCAAGAATAATCAATGATAGAGACATTGAAGAGTACTTGTCTGCTCTGGAAGGAGGATATCTGTCAGAAGATGGCATGGAAATGTCTGATACGGAAGATAATGAGGAAAGTATCTTTTACACCAACAGAAATGAACCACTGCAAGACGTAGAGGATGATGATAATCTGGAAAATGAACCTACTTTACATGAAGAACAAGTTGATGTGCATGATCCCCCTCTGATTCTAGAAACTGTGGCATCTAAAGCAGGAGAAAACTCTGCTTGTTCGACTTGGGTGTTAGACAAGAGGAAGCTGATTTGGAAGAAGAGTACACTTCATTTTTCTGAGTCAAATATTGAATTTGAAGGAAGCACTGATCTAGGTATTGAAATAACAGCCCTAAAAACACCATATCAATGCTTCAACTATTTTTTTACACCTGAACTTTGTAACAAAATAATATCAGAAACTAATCTATATGCCAACCAATTAAATCCTGAAAATAGATTTAATTTGTCTCATTATGACCTGAAAAAGTTTTTAGGCATTCTGCTTTACATGTATGTTCAGCATTTCCCCAGCACACGCAAATACTGGTCAAGGCGTTTTGGATTTGAACCTATAAAGCAAACTATGAATGTGAATACATTTGAAAAGATCAAAAAATATATCCATTTCAATGATAATGACAAATATATACCAGTTAACCAACCAGGACATGACCGCTTACATAAGGTGAGACCAATTATTGATAGTCTAAATCAAACCTTTTCCAGTGTGAAAAAACATCAAAGACTATCAATTGATGAACAAATGTGTGCCACCAAAGTGGGACATTATCTAAAACAATATCTACAAAATAAGCCCCATAAGTGGGAATTTAAGTTGTATGTTTTATGTAGTGTTTTTGGATTTGCCTACAAATTTGAAATTAATTCTGGCCAAGACATTTCTACAAGACCTGAAGGTGAGCCTGACTTAGGTTCTACAAATAATATTGTGCTTCGCTTAACCAGAGATGTTCCACGAATGGTCAACCATATTATCTTCTTTGATAATTTCTATACATCTGTGCCATTAGTTATCTATTTGGCTAAGCAAGGAATACATTGCCTTGGCACAATTCAACAAAACAGAATTCCTAATAACAAACTACCAGACAAAAAAGAGATGATGAAAAAAAATACCCCTAGGGGTAGGTACTTATGAAGAAAGAACAGCATCATATGACGGAATTTATTTAGCTTGCATAGCATGGAAGGACAATAAAATAGTGACTATGTTATCAAGTTACGTAGGAGCAGAGCCTGTTTCAACCATCAAAAGGTTTGATAAAAAGACGAGGGAAAGAGTTGATATATTGTGTCCAAAGTCCATTAGAGAATATAACAGCCATATGGGGGGTGTTAACTTGTTAGATAGTTTCTTGGATAGATATCACATAAGAGTAAAATCTCGCAAATGGTATATTCGTATATTTTTCCATTTGTTTGATCTGGCTGTTATCAACTCCTGGATTATATATAAAAATAATGCAAAAAAAGAAAATGTTGCAAAAAAGAACATTTTAAACTTAGTTGAGTTCAGAAACGAGCTGGCCTATGTTTTATGTAACTCAGGCACAAATGAAAATAAAAGAGGTCAGCCTAGCTCTTCCAGCCTGGAGCAGGAGTTGCAAGCTAAGAAGAAGAGGTTACAATCAAAACCAATCCCTCCATTGGATATACGGATGGATGGTCTAGGGCACTGGCCAGATGTTGGTGTGTCGCTTCGTTGTAAGTATCCACATTGTACGGGATACACCACCATAAGCTGTGCCAAATGTGGCATAAATTTATGCCTAAACAAAAATAATAACTGTTTTACTAAGTTCCACACTACCTAATATCAAATATGGCAATTACCTATATGTATATTAACTCTAAGTGCATAGTAATGGAAAAATCCATCGCATGATTTATATTATATGAAAAAAAAATTACTACTATTTTAACCTTTTTTTCTATATAATAAAGAAACTTTTTTCTGCATTGTGCATAATTTTTTATTTTTAAATCCATAATCATAAATATTCTATGCATTTAAGGGTTAAGTCTGTTATTTTTACATTTCAGTGTAAATTTATAAGTGCAAGCTTCCTTCTAGGCGCAAAACATCAATTTCTTTTAAATATTGCTACGGCCATTGAAACCTCTACAATAACAATCTAATTTTTTATCGAAGGAACTGATGGTTCTTTGCACATAGGTCACATATTTAATTCAATTGATGTAACAACTTTTCTCAAATTTTTCTCCTTGTAGTATTTATGGTTTGTGCTTGTTGCTGCCCCATTAGCCAAATATGCAGCAATATTCAAAGCTTAAGTTATTTATAGCTGAGTGCTCCTAGGCAGTTTTTAACCTGCAACAAAAATAAAATTTATTTAAAAAAGTAATACAGTAGCATTTTATTTAACATTGTGTGAGTATTGCAAAGGTTCTTTTTAGATACAGACACTAAGGGTTAATTTTTCAATGGTCCCATATAAGTTATTTATAAGTAGGGCCCGGATTAATATGTAAATCCATATTTTTAATTGAAATGGTTTTTGTTCTTGAATATGTTTTCTACATATATTATGATATTTTGATCAAGAAAATGCAATTTCTATTTTCCATATTTTTCCATATTTCAAGTATAAATCCATATTCCACAAGAAATTAAATAAATTTATCCATATCTTCATTATTTTATGTTAGGTTGATGAGAAGGTATGTGAAATGACTAAAAATTAGTTTTAGATGACGAAAATGCCAGCAAATCCTTTTTATTGGCGTGTGAAGAACTTCTTTAATGCAACCACCAAACGTCAGTAAAGCTTTTTAATGATGCAATGAGAGTTTTGTGGCCTTATGGAGTTAAACATGACAAAGTTGTCTTGCTACTTAGTGATGCTGCTCCTTGTATGGTAAAAGCTGTAGATTCCCTACAAGTTTTGTATCCAAAAATTATTCATATGAAGTGCTTGGCTCATGGTATGAATAGATTTGCTGAATGAATAAGGTCTCAGTTTAAAAAGGCTGACAGTTTAGTATGAAACGTAAAGAAAAAGTTTTTGAAAGCAGCAAGCAGGATCTTAAAATTTAAAGAGTTGGTATCCCGACATTTCTTTACCGCTAGAGCCAGTGCTGAACCGCTGGGGAACTTAGCTGAGAGCAAATGAATACTATGCCCAGTATTACACTGAAATCAAAATGATTATCTTTGAATTGGAGAATAAAGCTGCTGATATTTCAATCTCAAAAGAACTTCTCCAAGATTACCCTACGTAACTATTTGCTTTATGTACATAAACACTAATTATTGCTTTTTATCATACCATATAAAGGCACTCGAAAATTCTTCCACTTCTCTAAATGATAATTTGATGACTATCGAAAATATTTTTAGAATCAGAAGGTCCCGTTGCTGAAGTAGCGAGGCAAAAATTACTCTATGTACTGAAAAAAAAACAAAGGATTTCCACACAGCATGCTGTTGATTTTCTTTAGGAAAGGATCCTAAAGAAAATCAACAGCATGCTGTGTGGAACATTAGAAGGCACCATAGATGTGCCCTACTCACTTGCAGAATTATGCAAATTTAAATAAGCTCCAATCACATCCTATGATGAAAAATCATTCAGCTAGAATAAAGCATTATTTCGTCCAAACAGAAAATTTAAGGAAACACGTAATTATATACTGTAATTTAAATAATAATGAACCTAAGCTAAGTAAAATCGTATTTTTTTTGTTTTTTCTTAATAGGAAATCGTTTTAATGTACAATGTCGTTATCTTTTATTACACATATTTTTTCCATATTTTAGGATTTTAAGTCCATATTAAATGTACATATTTTGATATTATATATACATATTAATCCGGGCCCTATTTATAAGATAATATCCAACATAAACAAATGAGAACTACAATAGAATTCATAAAATAGTTTAATTGTTTGACTTCACATCAGCTTGTAATCAATCTACTCTATTATACTTGGCAGATTAGCATTCACATTCTTACTTTTTTGGTCGCCAGTTTAGATATTAGATATGGCTATATTCTAGATATTCTGCAATCTGTCGAACTTCCATAAGATGTCCATTAATAAACACAGGATAATATAGATAGCGCGCATAACCATGTATCTTAATGGCTACTTTAATTTGCTTGTTTGTATAATGAGAAAAAGATGTGAGAAAAGTATAAATAAATATTTCATTGTGTCAATCCTCCTTATTTTCATCAGTTCCAGAAGTAGTTGGCATGTGCATTTCTGCATGTATCAAAATATATATTATTATCAGGAATACTGAAAATAGATTATATATAAATACTCTTTCCTCAGTTACCATCAGATTTGCATGAATTAGATATGGGGTAATATTCTATACTGACTGAAAAAAAATCTTACTTCGTAGATTCATAATATGCACCTTAAATGATAATGCATTTGAAAGAGAATTATCAGGAGTTTAGTCGAGTCGGTCACACACCATTTAGTGTCACTGCTACTAGTTATGTCAAGTGCGATAAAACAATTTATTAAAAGTAGAAATGCTATCTTGTCTTTAGACATTGTAAAAATTATTATTCAAGTGTAAGGTTAAAAATGTATCATTTAATATAAACACTTTTACAGATTTTATCGCGTTTCATTTAGTTGATTTTAATTGAATTTCGGGTGCTTTCCAGCTTTTAAAAGCTGTACGTACTCCGGGTAACACTGAAATTGGGACGTCAATCACCTCAGTTCCCCATAACCATGAGTGCTGGAAAGGACCCGAAACGTCGGGAATTAAAATCAACTAACTTTAACGCGATAAGATCTGTACAAGTAGTTTTATTCAATGTGTAGTATTCGAGTAAATATAAGGAATCATAAGGTATCATTTACTTAACTCTGCCTGCAACAGGAAGCACGGGCAACTAACTTTGTCAATGCTTTTTGTTGCTGCCGGTCCCAAGCCCGGAAAAGAGGAGGGAACGGTTCCGCCGCAGAGAGTGGTTGTATCCGGTGGACGAACACACCCACCTGCGCTAGGACCTGCGCAGTTGAGCGCCATATGCGGGTATGAAGGAGTCCTGGAGGGTTGAGCCGATCGTCACTGGGGTATATAGTGTCGAGAGGCAACACGCCCTCTTTGGTCCGGATTTCAAGCTAAACGGTGGCCTTATCTGCTAGCCACAGATAAGGAAATGGCCAAGCGTCCCGTCAGAGGGTCGCAGGCGAGGGATGTGGGGGCTGCCTAGTCTCCCTGAAAAGGGCTAGGTGGTGGTAAAGGCCATGCTGACGGGGCAAGTGAAAGTCAACTCGGGCAGTGGGGATGGGCCTTTTTCAGCCCTATCTGCCAGCTGGATCGAGCTCCCGATGTCGTGCTGTGAGCCAACTCTGCGTCCCTATATTTCCCCGGTAATCCTAACGCCTGAATTTTTTTTAATAAAGTAGGGCATTCCCAAAGGTGCGGGCTCCATGGAGGGTGGGAAGCCGGGGGGACGAATTTTTACACATTTCAAAAACTATGGACAACACAAGGCCCATCAGGTGGGTCTATCCCAGCAAGCAGTAGTGCAAAGGTCAAAAAGAAGAATAAGAAGCAGCGAGAAAAAGGCTGCAGAGAAAGAGCCGCGCTCGCTGTTTCCAAGAGCAAGACTCAGGGAGCTGGGCAAGCTACTGCAACTGCGGTGCTTGGGGCTGGAACCAGTAGTCGTGCTAAAACTGGGAAGGATGAAAATCCAGCCCGAGCAGTAGGCACGGCCGCCGGAACCAGTTCCAAGAAATCCGCCAGGAACCAGAGAGCAGCCAAGCGTCAAGGACAGAGCAGCCAAAAAATGCTGGAGGAGTCCACCTCGCCGAGAGGAAAGCACAAAAAAGTGAGACTTGAACAGCAACCGAAGGCTGCAAGAACAAGCTACGCTTCTGCTGCTAAAGCAGATTACGTTGTGGCTTTAACGTGTGCGCGTTCAGGTCACATAACAAAGGAGGTAGCTGATGACATCCTCGTGGCTATACATAGGAAGATGATCAGCGAGGCCTGGAGTAACCAGGACCCTGATGCGTAGGGCGCGGTTTTTAGAGGCAAACCCGGAAGCGCGGATTTTAGATACGGAAGGTGTCCTAAAGCTGTGGTGCGATGACCAGAAGGCTCTGGACTGGTTAAAGGGGAATATTAATACCCTTGACCTCAAATCCAAGACCTCAGAAACACTCAGAGATGCCACAAAGAATCAAATGTGGTATCCTTATATCTGATGCCCAAGGTGTCTGGAAGGACTCACGCGACATTGGTCGTGTGCTTGCGTACCAGAACCGCTGGGTAAACATCAAGGACTGGCTACTACTCAAAGCGGACAAACAGACGGACGGGTGGTTCCTCGTTGTTTCGGTGCCGGAGGATCATATCCCGACCCTGATGAAAGCCGGGCGCCGTCTCGCGTGTGTATGTGGGGCGGTATACGTTAAATTCCAGGGTCGTGGAGGAAAATTCGTTGATTCCCCACCTAGCAAAGATGCAGAAAAGAACCCGGAAGTCATGGATACCGTGGCCATGGTTGCCGGTACATCGAAATCACTGGATGTCAAGTCCAGTGATAAAACAGCCTGTACAACCAAGCCGAAGCCCCCAGTGGAAACTGAGCTTAGCGGCAGCTCTCTGAGCGACGAAGAGGACTGCATTTTGCCGTCCAATTCCGACTCGATGGCTGACGATGAGACCCGAGATCTGCTGGCAGGCTTATTTTTAGGCGGGGACGGGGATGACGCGATCGATGATGGCGTGCCCTTCGTCCTAAAACTAGCCTAGTGCAGGCCAACCTCCACTATAGTGAGACAGTGTCGGCTCAATTACGCAAGTGGTTGGAGGCAAAGGACGGCCATAGCCCTAATCCAAGAGCCATGGGTTGGGGCTGGTAAAATTAAAGGCCTAAACAACCTAAGAAGTAAGTTAATCTACAACTCTAAGCACGACAAGCCTAGAGCGTGTATTTATACTACTGAAGATATCTGTGCAAAACCATTAACAGATTTCTGTTCCAGAGACATGTATGCCATAGCATTACAAAACACACAGGAGGAAAGGTTAGTCGTCGCCTCAGTCTACATGCCTGAGGAAGACACCCCTCCCCCTCACGACCTCGTCATGCTGGTGAACTTCTGTGAGAGGGCTGGACTAGAGGTTGTGATCGGGACGGACTCCAACGCGCATCATCCTCTTTGGGGAATGGAAAAACCTAATGAACGATGTAAGGTTTTAGTTGAATATTTATTTAGCACTAACCTAACCATTTTAAACACTGGTTCTGAACCAACCTTCATAAATAAACGCTGTCGCACAATAATCGACCTCACCCTTGCAACAGAAGGAGCAGCTAAACTAATAACGGGATGGCATGTGTCGAAAGAAGCCTCATGCTCAGACCACAGATGGATCTGCTGCGTACTGTTATGAACCGATGTACAAGGTAGTAATTGTTGTTGTAAACATTATGTAAAGTATATAAAAGTGATTTTTCATATAATTTAAGCAGTCAAACTCTAACCTCTGTTCGGTACACAACTTTGTTATAGTTTATAATATTCCGAAGTGTAAATTAAATTAGTTTTGCAGCAGTAAAGGTGTCTTTTTTTAAAAAAGGACCCCAGGCGAGCCATTGTAACAATTTTGGTGTCAAAAGTGGGATATCCTGGGAAAGCAATTAAAGTACTGGGATTCCTAGGTGTTAGGCACGTCGCGACAAGGAATTCCCGCCTAATACTTATTTGGCTCCGTGAACCTTAGCGTTCATCACCACGGTCCTTGTGTAAGGTGCCAGCTGTCGACGGTAAGTCTTGGGTACATGTGCCTAAGCCCGCACGGTTGCACTTGTGGTCGACGATAAGACTCCGCTACTAAGCGCGAGCCCGCACCGCATCATTCAGAAACTCCTGCTGCTCCATCGTGGTCGACGATAAGACTCCGCTACTAAGCGCGAGCCCGCACCGCATCATTCAGAAACTCCTGCTGCTCCATCGTGGTCGACGATAAGACTCCGCTACTAAGCGCGAGCCCGCACCGCATCATTCAGAAACTCCTGCTGCTCCATCGTGGTCGACGATAAGACTCCGCTACTAAGCGCGAGCCCGCACCGCATCATTCAGAAACTCCTGCTGCTCCATCGTGGTCGACGATAAGTCTCCACTTTCGAGTGTGAGCCCGCATCACAACCCATTGCACTATCAGATCACCGGACAGTTTGACTCGCCACCAACATCAGACCTTGCATCATCACCACCATCACCACGTGTAAGGTTTCTTCACGGACAACGCAACGTGACTTCGAGGTAGCGTCGTAATTTAAGACTTCCTGAGTCGTCGAATAGGTACTCAAGCCACCGCTGCAATTGACGTCATCGCTGCAGTGTCGAATTAACTGACACGCTTTGGAAAACCAAGATGTTCGTGAGAATCTACATTTTGTGAGTAATTTTTATATAATATAAAATTAAAGTTTCTAAGGTTATTAATCAAAGTGCAACAAGTGAAAGTGATTTAATCTAAAAAGTAATCAATTTTAAGAGATTTATTTTAACATTAAGTCATTGTATTTTAATACCTATTTGTGTAACATATTTTGTTGTGTTCTGATGATCTGTACTGTATTTTAAAAATATTACCTATTAATTAATGTTCTCTAAAAAGGTAAAAGCAGAAGAAGTTAAAATTTCGAACTCTGACTCCTCAGATAGTCCACTGTCGGTATCAAATCCAACACGAAAAAATATTAAATTAAAAATGTCCGAAAAAATCACCCTTTCAGTCCTTATCAAATTCGTTAAGCCCTACAATGGGGATCGCGAGTCTTTGCCAGCATTTCTTACGAATTGCGAAAATGCAATTTCATTGGCAAGTACAGACCAACAGAATGTTTTGTTTAAATATATTGTGTCCCAACTTGAAGGAAAAGCACAATTAGCTTGTTGCTTAAAGAAATTTAGTAGTTGACCCGAATTAAAACAATTTCTTAAATCAACATTCGGAGAGAAAAAACATTCAACGCATTTACTTGTAGACCTACAAAATTGTAAACAGTTGCCTTCTGAAGATGTGACACAGTATTCATTAAGGATTGAATCATGCCTTACGCGGATCCAATCCGACATTCACTACAGCTGTGCGGATGAAAAAGAACTTTTAGGTAGACTTGCAGCAATGGAAGACTTAGCTTTAAATACTTTCTTATTGGGTATGAATTCTAGTTATTCGCATATTGTACGCTGCAGGAACCCTCGAACTCTATCTGAGGCGATTACGCATGCTATCGAGGAAGAAAAGTTATTTAAATTAAGTAAATTATCGCTGCGCTCATCTAAATCGTGCTCAATTTGCCACAAACTCGGACACACTTCTTCCGAGTGCTACAAAAATAAATCAAAGGTTTCCTATCCTAACCACCATCATCTTAACTCTAATTCTAATTCATTGCGTAATAAAAAATCCAAATAATCCAAATAATTATTATAATAAACCCCATTTTAATTTTAATCCCAATAAAATATGCGCATATTGCAAAAAGAAAGGCCATTTAATAAGTGAGTGTCGCAAACTGAAGTTTAAAAACAATAATATGCGCTCCGATGAGTGTACTGCACTATCAAGTACACGAGTACCGAGCACTAGTAATGTGCCGGACAATAATCGCTCTAATGTACATGTTGTTTGCGCCTCTGAAAATACCAATGATAATTTAAACTAAACAGGGTTTCGGTGCCGTGTCTGCCGGAACGTATCGTTAATTTAAATGACACGAAAACTATTAATCTCTCTAAATCCCGTGTTCCTAAATTATCTTAGAAAACACGGATGCCAAAAAATATTAATGAACATTTTTTAAATTCTACATTCAACGAGTCTTCAATGGAGTCTCAAGGTCGCACCTGTGGTCAATTCTCGGTTGCACAGGATTCTAATTTTAATGCACCTTCATCAGAATTTACATGCTCCAATTCAAATAAAAGGCTCGATTCCTGTGTTCCTAAGTTATTTTTAACACAGAGTAATAAAAAATCAGAAACTCAAAGGAATAAAAATGATGTCTCAATTTCTAATAACTTTTGTAATAAAAAATTTAATGGTTGCCAACGTGACGTCATAAATTGTGAAAAATCTACGTCACTCTCTAGGGTTGGCACATGTAAGAAAACGTATACAATAAATGATATTAATAATAATATTTCTCTGCCTCATGTTATGTTAAAGACTAATTTTAATGAAAAGCCCCTATGTTTTCTTATCGATACTGGTTCTTCGATTTCTATTGTGAAATATTCTAGTTTATTAAATCAACCAGTTCTAGGGACTGATATAATTACAATGAAAGGTCTCAGTGATAATGACTCCACTTGCTCATCTCTTGGGTCTATTAAGATTGATTTTGAATACCAGATTTCGTCTAAGAGTAAGATAGTATTTAGTTTTTTGTTTCATGCAATTGACGACACAATTAGTTTACATTACGATGGTATTATAGGTAGCGATTTTATACAACATTTTAACGTAGATATACAGTACTCTACTAGTTCTCATAATTTACAAGGTCATGCAATATCCTTTTATTTTAGTAAACCACTATACGTTATACCTCCACGGTCGGAGATGGTAAGTGAGTGCCAAGTAGCCAATTTATTAGAAGTAGGTGATTGTAAAGTAGCTTTAGTATTAGATCAGAAAGTTTGCGAAGGCGTATTTTTGGCTAATTGTATTGTAATGTTAAAGCCGAATAATAGAGTTAACGTTACCATCTTAAACACTACGGAAAACGAAATCGAAATTAAAAACTTTCAGGTTCAATTGACTCCATACCAACCTATGTCGTCAAAATTAGATAACACTCATAAAGAAATTATTCATAACTTAAATTCTTTAAATATTGATCGTTCTCAAAAAGTGCTTGAACAAATACGATGCTCTCATTTAAATTCCCAAGAAAAAAAATGCATTAATGACGTGCATCTCAAAATACACAGATATATTTCATCTTGATGGTGAATTCTTAAACCATACAAACAGTATTCGACATTCTATTAATACCGGGAATGCGATACACGAAACGAAAGACGAAAATCGAAATTTGAACCTCCTATACATGTAAAGTCATACCGTTTTCCCGAGATACATAAAGATGAAGTCGAGAAGCAAATTAAGAAAATGCTTGACCAAAATATTATCAGACCCTCCACTTCGCCTTGGAATGCCCCAGTTTGGGTTGTCCCAAAAAAATTAGATGCTTCTGGTAAGCAAAAGTGGCGAATTGTTATTGACTATCGCCGATTAAATGATGTCACTGTTTCTGAAGTTTATCCTCTTCCCCTCATTACAGATATTCTCGATCAATTAGGTCATTCCAAATATTTTAGTACACTAGACTTAGCCTCTGGATTTCATCAAATTTGCTTAGATCCTAAAGATACTGAAAAAACGGGCTTCAGTGTTACCACTAATGGTGTTTCTGGGCTGTTCTTTCTGGACTACAAGGTCTTCATTGCTATATATATTTAGATGACTGTATTGTGTACTCTCATGATCTTGACTCGCACGTGAAAAAACTTGAACTAATCTTCTGTAAATTCAGAGAGGCTAATTTAAAATTACAACCTGACAAATGTGAGTTCTTGCAGCGAGAAGTAGCTTATCCTGGGCATGTAATTACAGATCAAGGTGTCCTAAAGACGTAAAGTCATTTCTTGGATTAACAGGTTACTATCGTCGTTTCATAGAAAACTTTTCTCATATCACAAAACCTCTTATTTCCTTACTTAAAAAAGACACAACCTTTCACTGGTCTTATGAGCAAGAACATGCTTTCAATCAACTTAAACAAAAGTTGGTTACAGCTCCTTTACTACAGTATCCTGACTTCTCTCAACGCTATTGGCGCAGTTTTGTCTCAGGGCGAGATTGGTAAAGATAAACCTATCGCCTATGCATCTCGTACCTTAAATAAACAAGAAGGAAACTATTCGACTACAGAAAAGGAATTATTAGCAATACTCTTCAGTATTAATACTTTTCGACCGTATCTTTATGGGTATAAATTTAAGATTGTAACAGATCATCGCCCTCTTACATGGCTATTCAATGCCAAAGATCCAGGTGGACGTTTGCTCAGATGGCGATTAAAATTAGAGGAATACGATTATGAAATCGTTTACAAGCCAGGTAGAATTAATTCAAATGCGGATGCTTTATCTCGTAATCCAGTAAACGCTATCACGCATTCTAAATTAAATAAGACTACATATGAACAATTTTTTAAGAAACAATTTACAAAAACAATTTGGAATGATACACAAATTGAAGAGCACAATCAAAGTTTATATACTGCAAAACAAAAAATAATTGCTTGTCCAGTCTCTCTGGACTTTGATTGCTCTATGCCGAACTGTGAACAGCTATTGTCAATGATAAATAATACTGCCGAGTTGTTGTCAGCGGAACGCGAACCTGAAACCGTACACTCGGTCGACTCTAACAATAAAACATTTTACTTTCTTTACACTAAAGTTCATCATTATGACGAGACAAGTTATAAGATAATTTATAATTTATTACGTAAGTTTAGGGACTTAATTATTTCTAAAGATAATTATGATACTGAGATAGCATTATCTGACTTTTCGGAACCATTTACAAAGTTAGTATACTTAAAAATTTACAATATAATATCTTATATTTTCCATGGAACAAATATTAAGGTTCACATATACAAGAATCGAATACAATACCCTTCTCCAGCCGAGATTCCAACCATTTTAAAAGAAAACCACGGGACTACCGTAGCTGGTCACCCAGGTATAAAACGCATGTATAGTAGAATTAAATCTTTGTTTTACTGGAAAATATGCGTGCAGACATAGAACGCTTCGTTAAAGATTGTACTCTATGTCAAATTAATAAGCCGTTGCGCGCTTGTAATAAGGCACCCATGGTCATAACGTCCTCAAGCACCAAGCCGTTTGAAAGATTAGCGCTAGATATTGTCGGTGTCCTACCTGAAGTCCTTCAAAAATTTAAATACATACTAACGCTCCAGGATGACTTAACTAAATTTTCCTGCGCCTATCCAATGATTACTTCGACAACTGATGAAGTCGCGCGTAATCTCATTCACTTTATTTCATTATTTGGATTCCCTAAAACGATTCTAACTGATCAAGGTTCATGCTTTACTTCAGAGTTATTTAAACAATTGACTAGCATTCTTAAAATAAAAAATATATTCTCGAGTCCATACCATCCCCAAGCAAATGGCGCATTGGAACGTAGTCACGCCACCCTTAAAGAATATTTAAAATCATTTGTAAATGAGAACCAGGACGACTGGCACTGTTATCTTGCTACTGCAATTTTATCTTACAATACCACTCCACATTGAATGAAAAAACAGAATTTACTCCTTTTGAATTATTGTACGGACATAAGCCATTTATCCCTAGTAGCATATACAACTCTGATGAAAATACAACCTATCACGAGTACATTCGCGCTCTACAATATAGAACGAAATACTCCAGCGAAAAAGCTTTAGAAAATATAAATAAAAGCAAGGAATCTTCAAAAAGATACTATGATGCCTCTTCGCGAGAAATATCTTATAAAGTAGGTGATTTAGTATATATTAAACAGCACCATAGGTTGCGCAAGGCCCTGTCTCCTATTTGGAAGGGACCTTTTAAAATTATTAAGGTTAACAGCAAAAATAATGTTACTGTATGCATAAATAGGAAACACGTAAAATACCACATTTATGAAATAAAACCAGCGTAAATTATGTAATAATTGTTTCAGATTTCGCCTCCGATCGAGTTATTCAGAACCGATTGAACAAATTGTACATAGTCCAGGATTATACTTCGATCCGACTTCTATGGCATACTTCTACAACGATTATTGGAATGTAGTAACCTATGTGGAAATAATACCTATAACGCCTTATTTAAAGAAAATTGA
Source organism: Parnassius smintheus behrii (assembly GCA_036936625.1). Lineage (NCBI taxonomy): Eukaryota > Metazoa > Arthropoda > Insecta > Lepidoptera > Papilionidae > Parnassius > Parnassius smintheus. The sequence goes on from JAUPFT010000021.1 coordinate 43,686,562, forward strand.
TCAATCTATTTCAAGCATGTCTAGTTTTTGTGAGAAGGCTCAAAATACCGCGATTATTACTATAGATTGCAAGGATATTATAAACCCGTTAGAAATTTTAATTAACGCTAATTATCTTAAATATGACTCGTTATCACATATTATTTCTGAAAACCCTATTAATCGTTTTAAAATATCTCTTGAATTTGGCGGTCAAATTCTTAAGTTTTTCTTCGGTACATTAGATGCCGATGACGCCAGAAAATACGATGAAGCTATTTCTACTTGTCAGCATAATGAAAACGAGATATATTCGCTAATGAAAGAAAACATACACATTGTTCAATCAACCGTCAATAATTTTAATGTTTCTATTCGTCAATTAAATAATAACGAAATTAGATTAAATAAACAAATAGAAAAATTAAATTACATATTTTCTGAAAATTCTAAAATTACTGCAGACTTAATTAGTTCAGCTAAAATAAATTCTATTTTTAATGTGATTGAAGGTTCACTGCTATCGGTTTCAAACATACTAGATACAATTTTAAACTCCATTTTATTTGCAAAATCAAACATCCTCCATCCCTATGTCTTAACTCCCACTGAGTTATTTAAAGAGCTCTCTAATAGCAAAATGACCAAAATTAATGTGGAATTTCCCATTTCCTTATCATTAGAGAATATACATACAATTATTGATTTAGCCGAATTAACTTCGTATTACTATAATAATAAGATAGTATTTGTTATAAGAATTTCTTTAATTAACCCCATTAAGTTTAGTGATTATAAGATTTTGCCATTACCTACACAACATGATATGTATAATTTACAAACTTATGTTCTCATTCATCCTTCCAAGCTGTATGTAGCCCTTACGGATGATAGATTAAATTACGCATCGTTTGATAGCTAAGTGAGTGTAAAAACGTTAACAATAAGTTTATGACATGTTTGTCACCTTCTGTTTTGTCCACAATTAATAATCCAACCTGTGAAACTCAACTCTTGACTGAAGTAATCATGTCAGTTCCAGAAACATGCGATTCGAAAATAATATATGGTAATATTAATTTATGGCAAAAACTTAGTGACGGACGATTTATTTATGTTCAGTCTAAACCAAATAAATTGACTGTTAAATGTACAAATGATAATAAGATTTCGGATTATACCGTACAAGGCACTGGAATATTATCTTTAAAAAATGATTGCGTTGCATACTACCAAACATTGCAATTTCACCCATCGCATAATTATAAGGCCGTGCTGCCTAGCCAAATATCAATCGATTTTAACATAGTTGAAGATAATTGTTGCAAATACAATTAATTAAACCACAGTTCTAATGTCCTAAACCCAATTACGCTAACAGATATTGATTTGGAATCGTTAAAATTAGCGTCATATAAATTAGATAGTTTAAGGGTACACTAGTCGCTCGTTCTTCCATACAAACGTAGTCTGGCGATAACTCCACTGTTTGATGGTGTAGGTACAAAATAAAAAATGTTTTGAATTCGTCTTATCATTATCTAGCCCTGTATGGAAACAAAAAAGTAGAAAAAGATTATGTTTAAAAGTAATAAGCGTCGAAAATTCCGAATTTCCACACTATTTTTAACACATCTTTGGGCGGAAATAAATACCATAAGAAGAACGAAAATGGCAAAACAATTACCATACAGGGATAGATTAGTTATTCAAAAATACAAATAATTTGTAATTAAATTATTTGCATTTTTAAGTACTATTTATAAGTAAAATTTAAGTAAGTAATTAAATTTTATTCTAAACAGATACATTCAATAGATTTTTCATGACATCCAGACCACCAAAGGTCTGTTTATAAAATTTCGCGCGCCCGTTTTTGTTATAAAACATCTTGCCTTTCGCTACAAATTGTTTCCCCGATCAGTGGGACGGACGGAGGGGGGGCGCAGCGCGCACTCACACATGCTCACTAGGTTAGCCGCTGCTATCTATTTATGGTTGTAATACCTACATATCTACATCTTTATTTAGAATAATTGCTTCCTTTTGTTCGTGTCCACTTGCTGAAGGCTGAAGCCGGGATGAATATAGCTGGTAAAATGTACCCATAAGTTTGTTGAAGCACATGTATGATAGTTAAAATTGAAAACAGGTAGGTACATAATAATGAACTTTCGATACAGGTAGTACATTAGGTACTTAACTAGTTTAATTTGCCAGCTAACGAAAACATCTCAATTATCGATTGTCGAAAATCTTAAAATTATCTATAAATTTAATTAGAATAGGTAATTTTTAGATTTTCGATAATCGTGCTTACGTATAGGAGCCTCATATCCTAATATACCTAATGTAATTTATGTAAGTAATCTAAGAACAATAATGATTTCTTATATTTACGCGAACACTACACATTGAAATAATACTAGTTTTAACGGAATTTATCGCGCATATTTAACTTTTTTACCCGACGTTTCGAGAGCTTTACAGCACCCATGGTCACGGGAAGGACTGAGATGTTCAACGTCCAGCTGCATAGTTAACCGCGGTTACCATAGATTAAAATTTTAACTTTTGTTCCGATCTACACAGTATGAGCTTATGGTATCATGGAGTCTTGCAGTTGTATGCTTGGGTTGGGATTTAATTTTATTTATTATAGGATCCCAAGCAGATGGTAGCACCCAGCCATCTTCTCTATTGAAATTAGGATGTTTTTTGATTTCAATAGCCTCACGAATCATCCTTGGAAGGAATCGGTGTTCTTTAGCGAGGATTTGTGGTCTATCAAATCTGATGTAGTGACGGGGGCGATCTTGTACATGTTCACAGACTGCAGACTTCCCGGAGCGTCGATTCTTCACATCAGCTATATGTTCTTTGACGCGGGTTTTAATTGATCTTTTAGTTTGTCCTATGTAGGAGAGACCACATTCACAATCAAGCTTGTACACTCCTGCATCTTGCAGAGGGACGTTACACTTGACTGATGGTAAAAACTGACCAATCTTCTTCGGCGGCTTGAAGTATGTTTTGATGGAAGCGCGCTTCAAGATGTAGCCAATCTTGTCAGTGACTCCTCTAACATATGGCAGTACAGCAGGTACACGCTCGACTGTGGCCGGCTTCACTCGTTCTCTGTGACGTAGGCGTGGGACCCGAAGCTTGTTATCATGCAAAACTTGCTTGACATGTTGGAGCTCGGCAGCCAGGTGTTTACATGTAGTGACGGGGGCGATCTTGTACATGTTCACAGACTGCAGACTTCCCGGAGCGTCGATTCTTCACATCAGCTATATGTTCTTTGACGCGGGTTTTAATTGATCTTTTAGTTTGTCCTATGTAGGAGAGACCACATTCACAATCAAGCTTGTACACTCCTGCATCTTGCAGAGGGACGTTACACTTGACTGATGGTAAAAACTGACCAATCTTCTTCGGCGGCTTGAAGTATGTTTTGATGGAAGCGCGCTTCAAGATGTAGCCAATCTTGTCAGTGACTCCTCTAACATATGGCAGTACAGCAGGTACACGCTCGACTGTGGCCGGCTTCACTCGTTCTCTGTGACGTAGGCGTGGGACCCGAAGCTTGTTATCATGCAAAACTTGCTTGACATGTTGGAGCTCGGCAGCCAGGTGTTTACTGTCACAGATCCTTCGTGCTCTCTGAAACAAAGATTTACCCACGGTAGCTAACTGTGAAGGATGGTGGTGAGAATCACCGTTTAAATATCTATCTGTATGGGTCTTTTTTCTATACACAGTATGGCTCAAGGTGTTATCAGGATTCCGAATTACTAACACATCTAGAAAAGCTAAGGAATTGTTTGCCTCTAACTCCATTGTGAACTGAATTTTAGAATTTATAGAGTTAAGATGGTCTAAAAATGCAGTTACTTTATCTAAAGGTAGAATTGTGAAAGTGTCGTCTACGTACCGCTTGTAGAATCTTGGATTTATGGGAGAAGTAAGCAGGGCTTTCTCCTCAAAGTCTTCCATGAATATGTCGGCGACAATGGGAGATACAGGTGAGCCCATCGCCACACCATCTACTTGCTTGTAGAACTCCTCCTTCCACAATAGGTAGCCAGATGTAAGGCAGTGTCTGAGTAATACTGCATATTCTGCGGGCATGTTGTTTTCTTCCAGCCTTCTAGTTACAATTGAGATGCAGTCTTCAACAGGTAAGCATGTAAACAATGACTGCACATCAAAACTGACCATAGTTTCATTGTCTGCCAGACGTAGGTCTTTAATCTCGCTGACAAAATGGTAGGAATCCTTTATGTGTGCTCTTGTATGTCCCCTGAGCGGTGAGAGTATTTTCGCTAAGTGTTGAGCCAATCTGTAAGTTGGTGAATCGATTTGGCTCACTATTGGGCGTAATGGAGCATTGGGCTTGTGTATTTTTGGTAACCCATACAACTTTGGTGATTTGGCGCACGTAGGTATTATCCATTTTACGTCCAGATTTAATTTTTCGGAGTGTTTCTTTATGAGGTCACTAGTTGTTTTTAGTGTGCTATTTGTTGGGTCGTTTTTAACCTTTTTATAAGTACTTACATCCGACAAAAGTTCTTGTATTTTAGAATTATAATCTGACGTATCCATGACCACCGTGGCGTTTCCCTTATCTGCGCGGAGAATCGTAAGTTCTGGTTTATTGCGTAGGTTCTTTAACGCTATAAATTCGTCTCTGGGAAGATTCGGTTTAGGCACTGAACATCGACGTAACATAGACGAAATGTCTTGACGTATCGCCTCCAAATCTTCTTTCCGCATATTGTTTTTAAATAAACAGTCCTCGACACTACAGATAATTTCTTCGTACGGTAATCTGCTAGGAGTTATAGCATAGTTTAGTCCTTTGGACAAAATTTTTATTGTTGCATCATCCAGTGTTTGTTTTGACAGATTATAGAACGCGATTAATCTATGATCTGTGTTTGTCAATGGTTGCTTTTGGTTCTGGCATTGATTCGGATGTTTGACATTTGATTTGGCCGTTAATTTTTGATATTTTTCTATATGTTTGTTTTTGCATTCGTTATATTTACTAATTTCGCGTTTATTTAATGTTTCCATGCAAAAATTATAATCAAACGTCGTTAAAACTTTCTTTAATTCACTGGATGATGTGTCTATGGATTTATTTATGTCATATAGATCGGAGCGTTTTTGTTGGATTACCGCCCGTAACAACTTTTTACTTGCCTGATTTAAGATCTTAGCGCTTCCTCGAATGTCCTTTTTGGTGGATACACACGTAGGAATGAGATTATGGTCTCGACATCTCTTCAAGAAATTTAAGGCTGTTAGATATCTTGCGCGCTTAGTCTTTAGATCTTCTAATCGGCGTATTTTATTTGCAATTACCAGTCCGTACTGGTTTACATAATGATTTCTTATATTTACGCGAACACTACACATTGAAATAATACTAGTTTTAACGGAATTTATCGCGTATATTTAACTTTTTTACCCGACGTTTCGAGAGCTTTACAGCACCCATGGTCACGGGAAGGACTGAGATGTTCAACGTCCAGCTGTCATAGTTAACCGCGGTTACCATGGATTAAAAATTTTTTTAATCTATGGTATTCATGGAATATAATTCATGGAAGACTTTGAGGAGAAAGCCCTGCTTACTTCTCCCATAAATCCAAGATTCTACAAGCGGTACGTAGACGACACTTTCACAATTCTACCTTTAGATAAAGTAACTGCATTTTTAGACCATCTTAACTCTATAAATTCTAAAATTCAGTTCACAATGGAGTTAGAGGCAAACAATTCCTTAGCTTTTCTAGATGTGTTAGTAATTCGGAATCCTGATAACACCTTGAGCCATACTGTGTATAGAAAAAAGACCCATACAGATAGATATTTAAACGGTGATTCTCACCACCATCCTTCACAGTTAGCTACCGTGGGTAAATCTTTGTTTCAGAGAGCACGAGGGATCTGTGACAGTAAACACCTGGCTGCAGAGCTCCAACATGTCAAGCAAGTTTTGCATGACAACAAGCTTCGGGTCCCACGCCTACGTCACAGAGAACGAGTGAAGCCGGCCACAGTCGAGCGTGTACCTGCTGTACTGCCATATGTTAGAGGAGTCACTGACAAGATTGGCTACATCTTGAAGCGCGCTTCCATCAAAACATACTTCAAGCCGCCGAAGAAGATTGGTCAGTTTTTACCATCAGTCAAGTGTAACGTCCCTCTGCAAGATGCAGGAGTGTACAAACTTGATTGTGAATGTGGTCTCTCCTACATAGGACAAACTAAAAGATCAATTAAAACCCGCGTCAAAGAACATATAGCTGATGTGAAGAATCGACGCTCCGGGAAGTCTGCAGTCTGTGAACATGTACAAGATCGCCCCCGTCACTACATCAGATTTGATAGACCACAAATCCTCGCTAAATAACACCGATTCCTTCCAAGGATGATTCGTGAGGCTATTGAAATCAAAAATCATCCTAATTTCAATAGAGAAGATGGCTGGGTGCTACCATCTGCTTGGGATCCTATAATAAATAAAATTAAATCCCAACCCAAGCATACAACTGCAAGACTCCATGATACCATAAGCTCATACTGTGTAGATCGGAACAAAAGTTAAAATTTTAATCTATGGTAACCGCGGTTAACTATGACAGCTGGACGTTGAACATCTCAGTCCTTCCCGTGACCACGGGTGCTGTAAAGCTCTCGAAACGTCGGGTAAAAAAGTTAAATATACGCGATAAATTCCGTTAAAACTAGTATTATTTCAATAAGAACAATAATTTTAAAACACTTTAACACAACAAAAACATGAAACTGAGAAGAAACACCTGCTAGCTTTCTCTTGAATCCAATAACAATTTCGATCCAATCTCAATTTCAATCCAATGCTGACAAATTAGCGTACTCTTAAAAACAATTTTGACAACATTGGATTGAAGTCGGAGTTGCGCTCGGATTGGCCAAAAATTTTGTTGTACCACATGAAGTTAGCTGCGTTACTCTTAGCAACAGGCATGTTTTATTTATCGTTAAACCGGTAAAGTCATAATAAACCCTTTGTAACTTTCATAAACGAGCGTTTAAGTAGTAAAAATACTTAATAAATGGTGTAATTCGTCAAACATAACATCTTTTCATACAATTCTTATAAAAAAACGCTATATTTGCCAGTTTTAATTAATTATAAGGCTGTATAGGAGCGTGACTTTGCCTAATTTTTTTGTTGTCGGAAAAAATTGTTATCACGACGATCATGAAACAAAGTAAACAAATATCAACTTTCGAAGAACTCTTTTTAAGTTTAAAGGTGAAGTGCTTTTTAAGTATGTGTAGAGTGAATTAATAATAGACCTTTCAATTTGGGTATAACTATAAACAGTTTGAAATAGTTCATTACCGCATTAACACAATTAAGCATCATATGAAACAGACGAAATGGGCACTGTTAGCTAATTAGGAGGAACAAAATAAATAATAATGGTCAAGGATAGGCTAAAGTAAGTATAACAATGTTTTTTAAAAATTTCATAAGTAGATATGTTTTTTAATTTGGGTACAGAAAAAAAGCAATTTCTGGCCTGTTGAACAACATTAAATTAAGGATTGATAGCAGTCACAGATGGTCAAGTGTTGCTTTTGAAGACTCAACTTACAATAATTAACTCTCTCACTACTTAGTTGTTACAAATAACAATGTTGATTCGTTAACTTCTCAATATTTTTGTGTGGCATCTAATAATAATAACTATTTTTTTACTCACTTTTAAAGACAAACATTTTAATATTATTTTATTTTTCCAGGAATATCTAATGGATAGGCTAGGGCCACGGCACCAAATGGGCCAACAGCTGGTTAATTTCATGGAGAAAAGAGACTCTTTATGATGAACCTTATCTTCTAGATATGGCCACTTAGAAAGTGGACTTGGTCGAGCCCCTACCTACAGTTTGATAAAAATAAGGAACTTGCAATATGTATGTACTAACACTTACACTCAAGTGGTAAAAAGGTAATCCATCATTTTTTAATTGCAATAATTTACATAAGTTGACGTCATATGTGTTATCTCTTTTTGTAAAGAATATAGATGTTTCAATAAATCTTAAACATCCTTTTAAATGGTTTGTGGTGGATTAAGACTTCTAATTCAAATATTCCACCTTAATTTTGTCATTGATTTATAATTAACAACTATTAAACATTACTCTACAGAGATGGGATGTTATCAAATATTTATTTTCATTTTAGAATCACAACTTAATTCCATACCACATTCCCCAAGCAACAACACTCTACCAACAAGAAATGATCAATATATGGAGCATCCGAAAATAAAGTTATAATCAAATGCAATGTCCAAAATAGCCAGGACAATCGAGGGGTTTAATATTATTGTTTTAAATGTTCCAAACAGAGTACAACCACAATAACAATCCTGTAATTTAAAATAAGACTTTCATTTAATTTTATAAATGTTTATATGTTATTTTAAATTTATTTGTATTCTTTTAATTACTTTTGTAAAAGAAACTGATTTTTGGTTCACTGAAGATATAATTTTAAGATTTTAATTTCATAGGGTTATCATTTGATATATAATCAATATGTTTTTGATTACATATGTTAAGCTATATTATCAAATTTCAAATATGAAAAATAGATTTAATGTAGATTTAGTACCTAGGTAAGAATATATACTAATAGTAATAGGTTGATAAAAATATGTTTGCATTATATTAAATAAATGATCAAATTTGTATCAGAATTTTATTAACAAATCCTTTTTAAAAAGCAATGAGTGAATGCAAGAAAAAAAGTAAATGGGGCTATAAACTCTATCGTGAAAAGTCTGAATGTGTCAAAAAAGGCTCATATTATGGCTGTTAGTCCCTTTTTTAACATATGGTAGTGGAAGTTGGGTATGGCAGAAGAAGCACGAAAGTAGAATAAAAGCAGTAGAAATGCAGTCATTAAGTAGTATGGTAGGTATGAATGTGAGTTAAAGAGTGAGAAATTGCGTGATAAGAGTGTGGTTTGCAAGATGATGTGACCAGTATTAAGAAAAGAATGCTTCGGTGGTATGGTCATATACAAAAAATTTATGAGGAACAAGTGACAAAGCAAATTTATGTTGCAGAAGTGAGTGGCAGAGTTGGAAAGGGATGTGTCTAGGCGAAAGAATACCGACAAAATTGGCGATATATTGCAAATTGGGCCAAATTAAGGGTACCCTTAATCGACGAGCATGTATGTGTAGGTATAATGATGTGGAGGAGGCAAGAGAGGTGTGTCAGGATTGTGCCAAATGGAAGTCTGTAGTCTTTACCCACCCCTCGAGTGACAGGCATGAGTGTTTATGTTGTGTTAAGTTATGTGTTATTAAAATTACGTTAGCTAACCTCTCAGACATGATAAGAGACCTCTGCCTAGCAGTGGGATGCTTTAGATCATACTTGAGATATCTAAACAATCCTCTTTAAACCTTTGCGCCGCCTAACTATTGAACATATTTCTTCTACAAAACAACCACTTTAAAACGAATTAAAAATAAAGGCTGTAACAATATGATGTAAAATATATTCTCTATGGAGGGTCATATTTAGGTTTTTATTCATGCACTATTTTCTCACTAAATTCCTTAATAATACAATTATTAGCTCCATAATCATCATCACCCATAGAAAAAAACTTAAGTGCTTAAAACGCATAATTTGAAGCTCATTTCGTCATTTTTTTAATTGCAATGCACTATTACGGCGTAGAATAATAGACACACGAGTTAAACATGTCATTATTTTATCGAAAACAATAAGATAATTGCCGGGAAAAAAAAAGATTACTTAATATGAACACAATTCCTAAAACGTTACTGTTTTGCTATTGCCTTAATTCCAATTCCAACACAATACGCTGCTGTCAACTAACTGTCAAAAGTGCGTCGGGAGTACCGATTTCGCTCGGACAATTTCAATTCCAATCCTAATTAGTTCACACAATCACCACGCAACACTAAACTAATTTAGCGCTAGAGTCGCTTTCAAGAGTACCAAACGTCATAATTCCAATCCCGATCGATCGGAATTGTTTTCAAGAGTAAGCCTACAGATCTGCCGAAACAAACTCTGAGAGGTCAGTCCAGTACATTGGTCATGTAAAACGAGAACCAGGCAGGTGGCTAATATGGTCCTTTGAAGAAAGAACCATATAGAGATTCCGTACCCCAAGGGTAACCAGCAGGGCCCTATTACGAAGCCTCCGCTGTCCGTGTGTCTGTCTGTCTGCGGGCTGCATCTCATGATCCGTAACAGGTAGATGGTTGTAATTTTCACAGAACGTGTATTTCTGTTGCTGCTATAACAACAAATAGTAAAAATAAATTTGAAATTAAAGGGTTTCCTACTAGAAAAAGAAACGTGTATTTTTGGCTTTTTTTGATAGATAGTAATATGTAGTAGCTCGGAAGTCCGATTCGCATTTGGCAAATATTTGTTTATAATATTTAACCTTACCTCAGACATACTCATATTTTTTACATATAATTTACTATAAGTACTACTATACAGGGTGTCCGGTTTCCGATGTCCGATACTTTAAGGGGTTAAAATACAATTAATTTTATCGACAAATCAGGGATCAATGATTTTTTTTCGCCATCAATAAAAAAATGGCAGCACTTTAAAAAAAATTGTTGGCGAAGCATAGATGCTTGTATTAATTTAACAATATCTACCCAAGTAGAAGACTTTCAAAAACAAAATTGGTCTCAAATGTTAGTTAATAGTGTAGACAATAAATCTAGATTCAAAATATTATTTTTTAATTTTTCAGTATTAGTAAAAAACATTTTTGAAAAAATAAATTAGACAACAAATTGATGTTGTTTTTCAGATTCTTAGCTTTAAAAATAACCATCGTGTTAACCAATTTTTTTTACTTGTTTTTATTATAATACAGGATATTTGCTATAAATGCACATTTAAATCTTAACTCTGAGTTAGATAGTTTAGGAGCTATGATAATTTGAATGTAACTGTTCAAAGTGCCTCTACCCCGATATTAGATAACTAAACACCCATTCCAGTGAGTAAGATAAAATTCTTCAATAATTCAAGGAATCGTAAGCAAGCACAATAGCATCCTTTGTGTGAGCAGGTAAAAAACGCTGTGCACAACAGTGCGAGCGAGACAGAATAACGGCTGTCTCCAGGTAAAAAGCTCTGCGTTGTGATAACATTCCTGGTTTTAAGTAAATCTAATTACTGTACATAATTATTGTTTGTTGTTAAACTTTGTTACGTTTTTGTTTTGTTGTTGAACTGTAACAGTCTTACTACAAAAAAACATTTAAACACTGGTCCGACATATGTTTAGTTAGACACGGACTTAAATGATAAACACATGTTAAACAATGGTTTAAATTTCGCTACCACTAAACCGTGTTTAACGCGTGCCTCTATAGACAACGTTTAACTTTATTCTCCAGGTCACACTGCAGTACATTCGTTCAGCATTCGATCATTCGTTTTGTTTTACGCAAATTAATACGACTAACTACGTAAAAATTATATATTATTTTGTCTCAAAGGTCGATAATAAAAAAGATATATACATATATATATATATATATATATATATATATATATATATATATATATATATATATATATATATATATATATATATATATATATAAAAGCTATTATTCTCTACCGACGCCACACGTGCAAGCATAGTTTAATTTTGTACGAATCGAACTTACTTGATGACGAGCCCAGTACCGTAATGCACAAGCCACTTGCACTGCTGGATCTATTGTGTTACCACGAGATCACTCGGGATATCGTCTTTCACAAGATCTAATATTTTCTAGCAAAAAGTTTGCTGAACACACATTTTTCTTTAATTTATCATTTTATAAACGTAAGTATTTTTCAAACGGATTAATCCTCACACGAACCGTACTTTCTCGGAACATTTCCACATAGTTATACATGTCGTCTTCATCGAAATAATCAACAAAATCAATTATATCCATGTTAAATAAAAATACTGAACTGACGGAAAGATAGGTTAGACACTAGTTAAACAAGGGTTTGCGGCTGTTTAAATTTTAACATAGTCTAAACCGTGTCCATCTATAAACCACCGTTAAACACTCTTTTGTAGTACCCAATTTGCTAAACACGTGTTGAACAGATGTCTAACTTTTTTGTAGTAAGACAGTTACTTTTTGTTTATTACAATGAACGAGTACTCAAGCCAGCATATCGCTGACATCCATTTCGTGTATGGATTGTGTAACGGGAGTGCAAATAGAGCTGTTGTAGAGTATGCACGCAGATTTCCTAACAGACGTACACCGAATGCTCGCACTTTTGTGAGAATTCATTTGAGACTTGCGGAAAATGGAATAAGGCTCGGTAACGAACGTACTCGTGTTTTGTCGCTCCAAGATGAACATCAAATATTGCAAATGATTAATTACTCAAGACCCTAGCCTGAGCATTAGACGCATAGCTAATCGTCTCAGTCTATCAAAATGGTCGGTGTGGAAAATTTTAAAAAGAGAAGGATTACATCCTTACCATTTTCGAAGGGTGCAAGAAATACTGGAATCGGATTATGTAAGAAGAGCAATATTTTGTTCGTGGATATTGAGAGAAACGCGATATGATCCAAACTTTTTAAAAAGAATTATGTGGGTAGACGAAGCTACTTTCACGCGATCAGGGTATACGAACTACCGTAACGAACACCTGTGGCTTCAAGAAAATCCACATGCGATCCGCCCAAGTTCTTTTCAACATAAATTTTCTGTCAACGTTTGGGCCGGAATGATTGACGACATTCTAATTGGACCAATCATTTTACCGGAGACAATGAATAGCCCAAGATTCCTAAATTTCCTGGAAACGAATTTTATACATACATACATACATAATACATAAACACTCACGCCTGTCACCCAGAGGGGTAGGCAGAGACTACGGACTTCCATTTGGCACGATCCTGACACACCTCTTTCGCCTTCTTCACATCCATATATCTACGCATACATGCTCGTCGGTTAAGGGTACTTCTAACGTGGCCCATTTTCAAAATATCGCCAATTTGGTCGATAAACTTTTTCCTAGGGCGTCCCTTCCCGACTCGGCCGTTCACATCTGCCATATAAATTTGCTTTGTCACTCTTTCCTCATTCATTCTTTCCACATGACCAAACCACCGAAGCATTCCTTTCTTAATCCTGGTCACAACATCATCTTGCATACCACATTTATCCCTTATCACGCAATTTCTCACCCTGTCATTCAGATTCAACCCTAGCATATTCCTTAAAGACCGCATTTCTACAGCATTTATTCTACTTTCGTGCTTCTTCTGCCACACCCAGCTTTCACTACCATACATTAAAGTAGGGACTAACACAGAATTATGAATTTTTTACGAATTTTTTGGATGCTTTATTGGAGTTACCATTGGCCTACAGAGCCAGAATGATTCTGCAATTGGATGGTGCTCCGGCAGACTTCGCGCTTCTTGTGCGGAATCATTTAAATGCACACTATTCGTCGTGGATCGGACGCGGAGGAACAATTGCTTGGCCACCGCGGTCGCCGGATTTAATACACCTCTCGATTTTTTTTTGTGGGGCACACTCAAACGAAGAGTGTATGTAAATGTGCCAAATACACGAGAGGAGTTAGCAGAAAAAATAATTCAAGCAGCAAACGCATTGCGAGAAGACAAGGCAATGATCCAGCGCTCTACGCAACACGTTGCACTAAGAGCAACAGCATGTCTGCAGAGACAAGGAGGTCACTTTGAGCAGTTTTTGTAATTATTTTGCCAAATTAAATACAATTGATATAAATTATTTTGTTTTATTTCATTTGCTAGTGTATCCGCGCTTTACAAGTAAGTATGTTTACACTGTCATAGCTCCTAAACTATCTAACTCAGAGTTAAGATTTAAATGTGCATTTATAGCAAATATCCTGTATTATAATAAAAACAAGTAAAAAAAATTGGTTAACACGATGGTTTTTTTTAAAGCTAAGAATCTGAAAACCAACATCAATTTGTTGTCTAATTTATTTTTTCAAAAATATTTTTACTAATACTGAAAAATTAAAAAATAATATTTTGAATCTAGATTTATTGTCTACACTATTAACTAACATTTGAGACCAATTTTGTTTTTGAAAGTCTTCTACTTGGGTAGATATTGTTAAATTAATACAAGCATCTATGCTTCGCCAACAATTTTTTTAAAGTGATGTCATTTTTTTATTGATGGCGAAAAAAATATCATTTATCCCTGATTTGTCGATAAAATTAATTGTATTTTAACCAAGTATCGGACATCGGAAATCGGACACATTGTATAACCTACTACTAAATAAAATAGTAGCTTTGCTATGGTATTATAGTATATTTTGAATTAGATTTAATCAATGATATTATAATTAATTTCTTATAATATCAATGGATTTAATTTATTACAGAATAATACAAACTATATTAAAAACTAAGGAGCGCATAAACCTACCTCAGATATTGGGTTATGAATACAGATTAAGTACATACAGTCCCTGGCCAAATTATTAGACGCACTGTATTTTTTTAGTAATTTTATGTTTCTTAAGAGTTTTTATGCAATAATGGTATATTTAAACTACAATATTATTGATTTTTATTTAAAAGAATTGTTGTAGACTACATATTTGTATTTATTTTTAACATATGGCAACACTGTGTTGACAAAGTGATACATGAACGTAAACAAGTACAAATCTGTATCAGTCGCGATCGGAATCGAATCAGGTACGAACGTGTTTTTGTGGCTTTATGGACTGTGATTGTTTGTTTAACAGTTTTATACTACTCAGTTATTAGTTTATTTTGTATGCAGTGTTTTAAAAAAGTAATTGGATTATTTTCATTATGGGTAGAAAATGCGATCTTTCACCACGTAAAAAAGCTGAAGTGAAGGCCCTTGTGATTGCGAAAACATTTACAAACCGAGAAATATCACGAAGATTGAAGGTTTCTGAAAGTAGTGTACGACGCATAAAAAAGAAAATTGAGTCAGGGGAGGAATTAAGCCCGAAAAGAAAGAAAAGATGCGGTAGAAAACCAATTTTCACTCCACGGTCAGAGAGATGTTTGAAGAAAATTTGTCTACAAAACAGATTTGCTACCACAAAGGTAATAAAATCACAACTCCAGGATGCTAGCGTAAATGCTTCTGAGCGCACTGTTCGAAGAAAATTGAAAGAATTAGATTTCAAGGCTTGTCGTCCCGCCAGGAAGCCCAAGTTAACAGCTGCAATGAAAGCAAAGCGCCTGAAGTGGGCCAAACAATGGCAAGACAAAGATGTGGACTTCTGGAGATCGGTAAGATACAGCAATTTAATCAAAAATTGATACATTGTTATCATTTTCAGTTAAATAAAGCAAATAAACATGGAAGTTTATATATTTTTTCCTATTTTTGACAGGTCTGCTTCAGTGACGAAAGCACATTCGAAATTTTACAAAATAAAGCTCAGTATGTGCGTCGTCGTCATGGAGAAAAGTTTCATCCTGATTGTGTCGTCCCGACGGTTAAATACCCCACCAAAGTGATGATTTGGTCAGTCATCAGCGGCAAGGGCACTGGACGTCTGTACGTCGTCAAAGGAATAATGAGGCAAGATCAGTATAAAGAAGTACTGGAAAATCGGTTGATTCCGCAGCTCAGAGAATGGTTTCCAAATGGGGAACCATTCACTTTCATGCAAGATGGAGCTCCCTGCCACACTGCTCGGTCTGTTAAAGCTTTTTTGGCAGAAAAAAATATCCCTCTGTTGGATTGGCCCGGTAATAGCCCTGATATGAACCCCATTGAAAATGTGTGGGAGCTGATGAAAAGAGAAGTGGCTAAAGATGTGATTACCAACAAAACCCAGCTCCTAGAAAAGATTATTTATGTGTGGAATCATCATCCTCAAATGCAGGAGACAGTACAGTCTTGCATTGATAGCATGCCGCGCAGAATTAAAGCTTTGATAGCGGCTAAAGGTGGCTCAACTAAATATTGACTTTTACTAGCATTAATTTCACTTTTCTTTAAAATTTAATAAACTTACTCTTTTCTAAATTAATGCTGTTTTATTTATGTCAAATAAATAGGTAATTGATTGGATAATATAAAAATAAAAAACAAATCAATTTAAAATAATAAAACGGTACAATATCACTCGGTAATCAATATTTTACATGAAATCTTGCAGTGCGTCTAATAATTTGGCCAGGGACTGTATAGGAGAATAGGATTTAGTTTCTAAGTTGTACATATTTTATAGCCTTCGTTATCAATAGCATAAACAGGCCAAGCCCCCTAGCCTACAAACGTTTCGTAACGAATCTCTTTCTACAATCGCGCCTTTTATTTGTTTGGACTGACCACCCGACCCGTTCAGTGATGTCATTCCCATACAGTCTTTAGTTTTCAACTAGCGTTATCTATCATAAAATAAATCAAATTTTTATTTATATTTCGCTAATTGTGTCTGTACTGTGGATTTGATTTACAATCAATCTCAAGTTGTAGTTTTCTTCTAATTATTTAAATTGTCTAGACGTGTTCTTTGGACTTCTGTAAGGAAGTCTGTGTTGTTAGTATTCCGTTTAGGTACGTTACTATTTTGATAGACGTATGTAATTGTCCCTGCAGTGACACAATGCCTATTGTTGATAACTTTCTAAGTACTAGGAGAATATTGCAAACCGCTATTGAACACAAACAATCAATAAACAATTTACAAACTAACATTTTTATTTATTTAATTAACCTGCATAAAAGCCCCACTCACATCAAAATCGCGCAGTTGAAAAAGCAGTTATCCTGACACTGGCTTGCATACTCGTATACTTCGGGGAGTTGCCTGTGTGCTATTATAGCTAACTAGCTGTGGTAATAAATACCTATTTAAAAATAAATAGTACCTACAGTAATATTTGCATAACCTACAATAAAATACGAAAACATAAAGAAAACAGAAAAAAAGTGTAAAATAATTATGTTTGTGTTAGAAGTCGGTTACATTTTTTTCAAAAAAAAGTTTTTTATGTTACCATTTTTAGTTGAGAGTTATGTCCCTTTAGTGCGTACAGGCGTGATATTATACTGTGTGGTTGCGTAAAGAATGCATAGATACGCGATAGCAGCAATCGCGGTTGATTTGCTGTCATTTATTGAAGAGTTCCGTCGATTTCTCCAAAATCCCTTCATCAGATCCTGACCTGACCATTATCGATTACCATGGGATCATCTGGAAAGTATATTCTTTAGAACATACATAAAACCAACGAATTGAGAACCACCTCCTTTTTTCGAAGTCGGTTAAAAATTAGGTAAAAACAAATCAATGAAATTATTAGTATATAATAACACCCACTTAAATTCACATAAGAACTTTCATAATAACAACCAAATTGGGTTCATAATAATTACGTTTCACACAGCAGATCCTAAGTTTTAATGACACCAATTTGTTTCTTATACACACTAGGATTATACCACAATAGGATTTTCTTCTGTATCGTTGAGGCAGTTTACAAACATAAATTACACAAGGACAAACATCCAGACCCGGAACAACTATTTGTAGACCATACAAATATTTGTTCCGTGCGGGATTCGAACCCGCAGCCACAAGCGCAGCCACTCATTGCTAAGCCACTGCGTCATGGAGCTCGGAATTGCCTTTTGAGTTTATGTTATCATTCAAACATGAACCGCATAGGTAGGTATAATTATAATTATACGCGATGACGCCGTCGCTTTGCGTCACTCAGGAGTGCGTGTGGTGCGCACTAGCTTCTTACTGCTCATCACAGCGTCTATCCCTTTCGCACGTAATGTCGGTTGAGATAGCATGCATTTTTACCCCGCCCACCACTTAGTTCGTGCCATCGACTAGGGCAACCTTAAAGAATCAAATTCATCAAGCCGAGAATCAACCTCATATTGTTAAATACGGGCATTATTATTCAACGCTTACTTATATTGTAATTGCCAGTATTTTTAGTTATATACTGTATAAGATATATAATAAATGCTTTTCAAATTGTTGTAAAAATACATCTTGTTGCATCCAAATATATAATCAGTGTTATAATAAAAAATGTAATAAAAACGATACTAATGTTAACACTTCTATTGAACTAACGGATATTTCAGATGAATCAATTGAATGCGACAAGAAATCGATTAGCAGTCTCCCAGAAATAGAGATAAGTAAAAACAAGGACAAGGTTCAATTTAGGAAATTTAACAGAGCTTCTTGTAACCGAAATTTAAGCAATTATTAAAAATTTAAATTTATTAATTACTTTTCTTAACATGTTACTTGTTATAAATTGAATAATATTGCTAATATACTTAATAAGAATAAAATGTATAAATTTCTTCTTAGTTATTTTAATATTTCTAATCTTGTTTTAAGTATCAATTGATAATTATTATGAATATTGTTAAATAACAATTAAAATTGTAAAATTCTTTTCAAAACTATTTTTTAATTTTTAAACAAGTTTCTTAGTTATTAATCGATTAATATTAATATTACTTTGGTTATAATGTAGATTAAAATTCACTCATTTCTTTTTCAAGTTTTATATTTCTTATTATTATGTTTCTTAGTTGTTAATTGAATAAGATTGTCAATTAAAATAAAGCATTAGCTATTGCAATTGTATCAGTTAAAATTTTTATAATTGTTGAATGATTTTACTGTATTTCAATATTTTATTGTATTAACTTAGGATCTTGACTTTATTGTATCCTACATTTATCTTAAAGGATAAGCCTCCGTCTTAAGGGGGGGAGATGTTATGAACCGATGTACAAGGTAGTAATTGTTGTTGTAAGCATTATGTAAAGTATATAAAAGTGATTTTTCATATAATTTAAGCAGTCAAACTCTAACCTCTGTTCAGTACACAACTTTGTTATAGTTTATAATATTCCGAAGTGTAAATTAAATTAAATTAGTTTTGCAGCAGTAAAGGTGTCTTTTTTTAAAAAAGGACCCCAGGCGAGCCATCCTAACAGTACTACAGGTCGAATTCCCCGCTATACCACCATGGAGAAATCCCCGCAAGACGGATAAAACAAAATACCTAAAATAGGCTGACGTCTTCGCTCGCAGGTGTTGGGAGAACTAATACCATAGCAGATCAATCGATCCTAGAAGAACAGGTAGCAGCTGTCACTAAAGCCATGATCGATAGCTACCATGAATCATGTCCAGTAATCACTCCACCAAAACATGCTGAGCAAAAGCAACAGTGGTGGGGTAAAGAACTAGAAAGGAAACGTAAGAAGGTAAGAAAAGCTGGAATACAAAAAATGTATCAGGTATCGACGCTCAACAGGGTGGCGCAAAGTCTGTGGTAGCATAGAAACCTGTGAACAAGCAAATCGGATAAGGAAAATCCTAGCTAAACAGAACACGCCGGGATCTATCTCTTTAAAGAAACCGCTCCGGCATGAAGATGCATTGACACCAACAAAAGAAGAATGGGAATTAGCACAAAGAGTGGTGACGATGGACAAAATCCATTGGGCCATTCATAGTTTCCAACCCTATAAGGCAGCAGGACCTGACGGCTTATTCCCGGCACTTCTACGGTGGGGGGTAAAGTCCTTATAGTCAGACTTGTTGCCATAATGAGAGCATGTCTGGCTCTTAAATATGTTCCTAGGGGATGGAGGGAAGTGAAAGTCACGTTCACATCCAAACCAGGTAAGAACGACTATACAGACCCTAAATCCTACAGATCCATTAGCCTCACATCCTTTTTCCTAAAGACGATGGAGAGGATGTGTGAACGGGAGTTGAGAGCTAATCATCATCAAAAAAATAAAAGCTTAGGTAAATCAACAGAATCGGCACTTCACCAGGTAATAACAAAGATTGAAGATGCCATCACAACAACAACAAAGCAATATGTCTAGGCTCCTTCATAGACATAGAAGGTGCTTTTGACAGAACAAATTTCTGCAGCATAAAAGGTGCCCTAAGTAGATATAATGTTGAATTAGCACTGATTGACTGAATAGTTAACAAGCTCAGTACACGAACAATAAAGATTCCTGGTGAATCTCAGACAATTCAGATCATGAAAGGATGCCCGCAGGATGGGGTTCTTTCACCTCTCCTGTGGAATATGGTCATGAATGAACTCATCAGCAAATTAAACGCTAACCATTTCTACACAGTCGGTTATGCAGATGATCTGACAATACTGGTCTCTGGTAAGACAGCAAGCATTGTGTGCGACCTGACCCAAGCGGCTCTCCGTATTGTGGAGAGATGGTGCAGGGAATATGACCTAACCGTTAATCCAAATAAAAAGGTTATAGTAATGTTCACACAAAAATGAATGCTGAATAACTATCATCTTCCAAGTCTTTTCAGCACAAAACTCCAGCTTTTCTCCAAGGGAAAATACCTAGGTCTTACCTTGGACAGTAAACTTAACTGGAACAAACACATAGAAAACAAAATCAGCAAAGCTAGTTTAACTTTCTGGCAATGCAGAAATATGATTGGCAAACTGGGGTTTAACGCCAAAAATTATACTGTGGCTGTACAAAACTGTAATTCGGCCCATGATCACATACAGCTCTCTGGTATTGTGGACCAAAACCAATGAAGCCACCACTATACAAAAGCTTCAGCGTTACCAGAGATTAGCTTGTATGGCTACCACGGGCTGCATGAGGACTACACCAACAGCAGCTTTGGAGGCTATGCTGGAGCTAACACCGCTTCATCTACATATACAACAAGAAGCAACTTTAGCTGCCATTAGACTCAAGACCCTAAATCTTTTAAGTAAGAGTAGAGTCCCCCATACAGATACAATCGATAGAATTTACTCAAAAATTCCTATCTTACAAGCCAAGTATGATAGGATATCAAAACAATTTGTATTCGATAAGAAGTACAGGATACAATTGAAGGAAACTGATCATCTGGAAGGATTAGGTCTAAGAGAGCTCAAAGTCTTCACGGATGGCTCTAAGACAAATGAAGGTGTGGGGTCTGGGCGTGGTACCTGAAATAAACAGTCGTCTAAACAAATTTCTAATGAGACTGAACAAGCCACAGATCAGGATAGTAACAAGTGCTATCACAGGACATGGCTCTCTTAACAAACATTTGTTCACCATAGGTGTTACTGATAGCCCTCTGTGCAGGGCATGCATGGGAGAGGCAGAAACGGCGGCTCACGTGTTGCTGACATGTTCAGAAGTCGCTTCATACAGGGCTAAACATCTCAGCACGTTGGGATCGCTCCCAGAAGTTGCTTGCAACATCAAGGACTGCTGAGCTTCTTCGGGGTGATATAATGGCTCGAATAACCATATTATTCCTGCCCACACGCAAAATACGCGGTTAGACGTAGAGTTGCGGAAAACAGCCCGTCGTAAACTAAACTAGTATCATTTACTTAAAACACTAAATCTGTACCTAATAAGTCATTGAGTGTAACCGACAAAATATTCAGTCAAATAAATATTCAGTGAAATAAATATATCTTCATTTATTTATTTATTTGATTGAATATACCTTCTCTCAAAAATATCACCATCTCTCAAAAATTTTTGAGGTGTCAACCTCCATCATTTTAATATTTAATAAATTAGATGGCATCATGGGCATAAGAATATCTATAAATAAAAATGCCATATTTATGAGACACATTACAATAGTGGGTTATGTAAGATATTGCATTATGACATATGGATGTGAGATGTGGTTTGTTGATGGACATATAAGGAAGCTCAAGGTCGCTTAGTGCTATGGAGTGAGCTGTGCTCAGAGATTTACCACATGATAAACTTAGAAATGAGGGTATTTGCATTAGAACGAGAGTAAGTGACATAGCGGATTAATAATCTGAAGTGGCAATGGACCGGCAATATAGCACGAAGAAGCAACAACCAATGGAGAAGAAAGGATCTCAAGTGGCAGCCTTGTGCCGGTAGCCAAAGTGTAGGGCGGCCCCCCACTAGATAGAGTGGCAATCTGGTAAGATATACAGGAAGTCGATAGATGCTGGTGGCTGAGGACTGTGCTTTGTGGTATTCCTTGGGGGAGGCCAATGTTCAGCTATGGACATATAAAGGGCTGTAATGATGATGATAAAGTAAGTTTTGTTAATAGTAGAATAAAAAGAAACAAAACCACTAAAAGCAAAACAAGTTTTTATAAAACTTATAGGGATATTATTCCATTTAAATTTCTTGCTTTTAACTTCCGATATTTTCAGTGCTTTGCAGCACCCATAACACCTACGACCATTATAACAATTTTATTCAACATGTTGGAACTAATATGGAATGCCTTGTTTCCAGTAAAAAATCTCCAGATGTCTACACTTATCATACAAAACACAGCAGCATTAGGCTGCTATTTTACGCACGCATGTTGTGAGAGTGTGGTTCTACCTTAGTGGAGTTGATTCATACTACCATACCATAATAAAGCTTCATATGGTATATGATTACAACACATGATGTTAGTCAATTCATTAATCAACTTTTATTTACCAACCAAGTGTACATAAATGGTCTTATAATAATAACAATTTGTCTCAACTTAGTATTCTTTTTTTAGGCATTGCAAATTTGAGAAAGTATAGATAAAATAAGTTATTAAATACTAACATTATAGAGGAATTAGATTAATGATCAATAATATAGTCTAATAATTGAACAATATTAAATCATGCAAAATACAAAGGCATTTGTGACATTTTACATAAACACATAATTTTTCTTCTACCGATACTGTCCATAATATTACTGTGTATCAAAACGGCTTTTTTCTTTTTTTTGTATTTTATTTGTGTTAAAAATATGTAATTTGTGTTTTGTTAGTAGTGCTTCAATGTATTCTTTTATTGAGTAGAAACATTTTTCAATTAAGTAATGTTATTGTTTTTAGCTTTTTAATGGTAATTAGGTAGGTAATTTATTGTAAATGAAGTGTTTTTACAGCCATGTAGTAGGGACTCTGGTTTAGCATTTTAATTCTTGATGGTGGTAGGTATAGTCTCTGTCTCTGTGGTGTGTATTGAAATTGTGGTTGTCTTTTATTTATTTATTTATTTCATTTACATGTGGTTTTGTGTGATAAATTACAGCACATGCACCCAGCAAGGGTATAACAATATGAAATAAAGCTAGCTAGCTCTAATACTTTAATTCTAATACTAATATTGATATTATTTTAGTATTTAGTATATATTCTATTACTATATTTATTTACTTTAACTTAACATAATATTCATCTAATTTATAGTAACATTTCTTAATCAAAAAGCTATTTAGTGCTATCACAAACTTCTTATATTCTATTTCTATTATATATTTGGGTTATGTATTATATAGTTTAACTGCCATGGAATATGGTCCAGAATTGTATAAAAATAAAGTTGTTTTAGGCAATATTGATTTATTTCTCTTCATAAGTTGTGTGTGTTAATATCTTGTATAAGATATAGTCTACAGCTTCCCTAGAGTCAATATTCGCTAGAACTCTTATACATTTTTACTTTTGAGAAGTGATTTATGTTCTTGAGTACAAAATATGAAAATTTCAAATATGTATAATGATCATAGTGTGAGGATGTTATGTTTAATAAAGTAGGGCCTACAATTGTCAAGACCCTGAATTTGGCTTACGATACTGATACATTTCTTTTGCAGTATAACTATATCCTGAATGTGTAAACTATTTCCCCATAACACAATGCCATATCTTAACCAGGAGTGTGCATATGCGTAGTATGCTGACAGTGCGGGTTTTTCTTTGGTGCCGATTTAAATTGGAATAGAGTATGTTTGAACCTAGATAGTTTATTTTCAATATGTTCAGTGGGTGTTTTCCGATAGATGTGCATGTCTATAGTTATACTGAGTAATTTGAATGTATACACAGTTTCTATTTATATGTTATTGTATCTTGTGTTGTCAATATTAATGGGGTTTTTTTTGTATGTTCTACATTGAATAGTTTTTGTTTTGTGATAGTTTATTTCTAAGTAATGGTCTCTAAATGGTAAAAGCCTCTGATTAACTGTCTAGTTTCCTGAAGTATTGGTGTTGGGTTTTTGTTTTGTCATAAGTAATCAATATTGATATATCATCAGCGAATAAGATTGGCAATGTTTGTTCCTTATTTAGAATTTTTGGCAAGTGGTTGATGTATATCACAAATAGCACACAACCCAACACGCTGCCTTGTGGGATTTACATTTTATGCTCCTTTTTCAGATTGCACTAGTTTGAACTATTTGTGATCTATTTTCCCATATCTATATCTATCTCTTAGTACACATTTCTTGTCATTTATATGTTTTAGTCAGTCTGGATATTTTTATATACTGATAGTGTAGTTGATCTTGATTTTCTAAAGCCGTTTTGGCTGTCATTAAGAATATTATATTTTTCTAAAAAAATCATATAATCTGATACACATGGCTTTTTCAAACACCTTCACAAACATGGGTAATAGGGCTATAGGTCTATAACTACTAGGATTGTAAGTGGCATATATTTATACTATTGTACTATTGTATGTAATTAAGTTTTACCTTATAATATATTCAGGTGAAACTTGGAGTTGCTGTCCATTGATTGACCACAAATGTGGTTTACATGTTTTTTCTTTTGGGAATAAGAGTGGTCAATGGTCAAATCAACATATTCTGAAAAATAAAACAATTATTTTAAAAGCAGGATCCTTATTATATTTTTATTAACAAGACATCTTTATGTAGCTGGTCTACATTGCCTTTAAACAAAAGGAAAATTGACATAACTGTTTCATTATATAGGCACTATATCAAAAAATATTCACCACTGTTAATGATATTAACACCTCTTCTTTTCTATTTATAGATAATATCTATTAAACAAGAAATACAAAATGTTTTGGCACTAAAAGAAAGGATATGTTACTAACTAGTTTTGTGTTTTTGTAGTTATTAATATGGAGTTTTTTTTAATTTATAAATGAAAACAGATAAGATCAGATAATCATATAAATTAATTGATTACATCTATAGTCTTTCAAACATTTTCATTTGAAATACAGACTATTCAGACATGCCGACTTTTTAAACAATAAATTCAGGGTGATATGCTTGAGAGCAAAGTATGTAGGTATAAATTTATAATGAATATAACCAAGTAAATTATAATTTAGTACCGTAAAATGCATGCCCGGGATTTAACAATTTTTTGTTTTGTGATATTCATTAGAGCAGTACTTATTTAGGTACAAATATAAATGATAGTTTATACTTGTAGTGACACTTTGATATTGTCACCATAACTTTCATATTTTGCATTGTAATAGTTTTTAGACTACAGTATGTACATACAATATGTATATATGACATGACTGGTGTTCTTAATAAAATTAATGGAAAACGATAATCAACTCGCCTGCCAAGTTTGAAAACCAAGGTATATACACTACTCTTGCGGCAACTATGACAAAATCTTCCCTAAGTGGCAATCTATGGGGGATGCCCATAGTCATCAGCAGGCTTTCATAGGACATATATTTATAGGATTAAGTAATGAATTAAGGAAAAATAAATTATAGAAAAATTACTGACCGGTCGTGATCTCAGCTTCTGTAAACAACATGAGATACATCCTGGTACTTTTATCTTAAATCCTGGTGAATACCAGATTTATTCCGGATAACAAATCGTAGGGGTTGGATTTAGAATCGTTTGACAGGAATTTGGGGGAGTAAGGTGTTTTATTTGGTAGACGTTTGATCCCCGATTATAATAAAACCACTCACATTAAAAGGTAATGCACCGTTATCGAAAAAATAAATAAAAACTATTATATATAAACTTTCAGTTTATACAAAGGTACTCTGTGATATAAACATAACCCATAGAGTAGAGCAATACATTATACAAAAAAAAAAACAAAGAATATAACCTAAAATGCGTAAAGCGTAGTTCGTAGTTATCTAACTTTACGGCTCTGGGTTCTTGCCCTTCTGAGAAAAAATTATACGATATTACTGTGAAAGCTGGATAGCATACATAATTTTGTGGTTGTGGCGGGAGTAAAGGCAACCTGACTTTATAGATATCTGATCTGATCGAATCTGTAGAAAAAGAAAGTAAATCAGTACGCCCCGAATTCACGTAGTCTTGTCTGCCCTACTCCTAAAGTGTTTTTGTAAAGCCGTAGGCGCGGAGAGAGAGCAGCCCCCGCCTGTCGTAGCAAATAGCAAGCACATGTGCGAGCCGTAGTGTGCTTATTATTGTATTATATATATATATATATATATATATATATATATATATATATATATATATATATATATATATATATATATATATATATATATATATTATGTTTATAATTTAAAGTAATTATAAAACTGATATTTTGGTGTTTTGTTGAGTGCAAGTACGAGCGAAGCGAGCTCGGGAATTAGGGAACCCCGACTTGGACAGGTTAAGTTAGAAGGGGATGGCGGGGTCGAGTGAGCGAGCGAAGCGAGCAAATAGACGCCGCCATTCCCTTCGTGGTTATTTATATGTAAACCACTCAGAAGTAGGAGCCCCGCAAAGCGGGGCTCCGTCGACCTGGCTTCCCTGTGGTGCTTCCCTCCCTCAACGCTCTACCTCCATAAATCAGGTTTATAGGCAAAAACATTACAAAATCATTAACCTCAAAATTAGATTTTTAAAAATTCATAAAAAAAACTAAGCATGTCCGGCAGGTAGTAGAAGTGGGGGGCGACTCCAAAACTCTCCCGCCTCCCTCCCCATTCCCTCCCACGCCCTTAATTCATTTATTTGAGTTATCATTTTGAGGTTAGTTCTATGGGATTTTCTTTTTGATTGTTCTCAAGAATGGTGCATTGTCCTTTAATGTGAGTGGTATTATTATAATCGGGGACCAAACCTATACCAAATAAAACACCTTACTCCCCCGAATCCCTGCCAAACTATTCTAAATTTCAACTAATCGTAGCTCAATGTGTTGGTAGCACACATCATCATCATCAGCCTGCGGCAGTCCACTGCTGGAAATAGGCCTTCTCACAAGGTGCGCCACTTAGCCCTATCTTCGGCTACACGCATTCACACTACGTTTGCCTAGACGCGGTGTCCACTCCATAACACATATATAATAAAAAGTATCACACATGCACCTTATTATTATGCAAGTTCTTGAACATAAACTTTGTATTTTTTATTAACCTTTATGCCGTCGCGTAATGGCCGCGGCGCTTGCCGCGTCACGTGGTGAGGGTTGGACAGAAACGTCAAAACAAACTTCAATCTAAATCTATAGCTACATGTATATGTATATGTATATATATATATATATATATATATATATATATATATATATATATATATATATATATATATATATATATATATACATTTGTAGTCAATAGCTGTCAACATCGATGCTAAGAACGAGAACGAAGCTAGGAATATTAGTATGGAGATTACCACCCGTGCTCATAGAGAGATTTTTTTTATAGAAGAGGGGGTAAACGAGCATGCGGCTCACCTGATGTTAAGTGACTACCGCCGCCCATGATCAACCGCAACACCAGGAGAATTGCAGTTGCGTTGCCGGCCCTTTAGAAAGGAGTAAGCTCTTTTCTTGAAGGTCCCCAGGTTATATCGGTCCGGAAAAATCGCCGGTGGTAAACTATTCCACAGAGAGGTCGTACGCGGAAGAAAACTCCTTTTGAAACGTACAGTGGTGGACCGCCAAGCATCCAGATGGTGTGGATGGTATCGGGACATTTGCCGCGTAGTGCGTTCACGAAATTTGGCGGCTGGGATTAATCCGAACAATTCCTCAGAGCACTCCCCATGGTATATGCGAAAGAAAATGCAAAGAGATGCAACATCTCTTCGCAGCGCCCGTGAATCGAGCCGATCGCGTAGCCAAAGGATGGACAGGTCCGAAACTTTAAGACTGCCGAGGCGTCGAGAACAGATGTCCTCTCTGACGTAAACGCAAACTCCAACCCGAGGCACAAAGGAGTGTTCCAGTTTGTACCCCGGGTAGGAGAGATACGAGACATCAGCCGGAGAGGACACCTGCGTCTCTGTCAGAAAGAGCACAGCCGGCCTCACCGTCTGGAGATGGTAGTGGACGGCGTTTAAGTTAGATTCACTCTAACCTAAACGCCGTCCATCCAAACGGGTCGCCTTGGTCTTGTTGCTCCGTTTACGCCGAGCATCTGTAGTCTTGAGCGGAATTTTGCCCGCCCCCCCCCCCCCCGAATACGCGGGTTAGCCTGAGCACCCACGCTTAGGAGTGGAGAAACATGGTCGTGGATGCTCAGCGAGGGATTCTCCAGGGGTGCTGGTACCCTCCTGGGTAGTGTATCATCATTTAATTCCGCTACCATGTTGATGGGGGGGGGGGGGGGGGGATTTGGCCTCCGGCCACCTGCACTCACCAGACGAAATGCGAAAACAGAACTTACACTTCACGCCGGTATTCTGTGAGGTCGTGGTACCACCCCGGCTTGAGCCGGCCCATACGTGCAACAGCAAAGCTGCCGCGTGGCTCTACCACTGTTAGTTTCCGGAATACTTGCGATTGTTAACCGCAGTTTTCTATAATTTTGACTTATTATCAGATCGGCGCTGCGGCTCATCTTTTGTTTCAGTTTCCCTCTGTCGCCTCTTACTATACACACGGGAAGAAATGGGTTAGTGGATTTTTTTCTTCTGATTTTCTTCTTCTTTCTTTTCTTCTTTCTGATTCTTACACTGTAACTAGCAGAGTATTGCATACTCAGCAGTTTATTGAATACTCTAATAATTATTTACTATAATAATTTATTGAATACCTCTGATTAGCGTTAAAAGATTTGAAAATAGAGACGCCATCAAAAACATAACCTGTAAAAAAAACCAAGTCCCGCAACTCAGTTCTTCTACCGTAAAAAGTTGTAAGATCCATGTAATACCAATTCGGTTAATTTATTCAGTGCCTACTTAAGGGTCCTTCTGCTTTAAGTTATTACGTAATTAGCTTACCTAACAACATCTTATAGTGACCATATCAATGTTAAAAATATTTTATGTTTTGAATATATAGATTGACTTGGCCATCGCATAAAAACACAATGTATCTCACAAGTAATACATATTATATTAAATTAGATTGCTTAGTGCGATTGCGAAGTCAATGTGTATGTTTAAAACATAAAAGACTTTTTACGTCTCTATCTACACCTATTTCACATATACAAGTACACTGATTCATTCACTGCAAATGTAACTTTGTAATTCCATATATTTACATGGGATTACAAAGTTATTTATGCAGTTGGTGTATCTTGAAAACTGGACCGAAATTGAAAAATATTTTAGATTTTCATTAATTTATACACTAACCACTAATTTTATTCTAAATTTGAAGCTTCTATGTCCGCTAGAAGTGCCTTAGAGTTTTAATGACCGGTCAGTCAGTGAGTGATAAATTTGACGCTGTATACACAAACATTTGACGCTGTATAACCAAAATCTACAGTGTGCAGCGGAAGATAGCCATACAGATCGTACGAGGATACCGCACTATATCCTTTGAGGCGGCGACAATTCTGGCTCGCTCTCCACCGCTAGATATACTGACGGAGATGGATGTGAGGGTCTACATCGGGATTCGTGCCCTCCGCCAGACCGGTAGTAGTGAGCCAGAAGAGGCGCTCCGATCAATTAAACGGTAGGAATGGCAAAACACCCTGGTGACATGACGCACTCGACTCGAGGTGCGCTATGAACGCAAACACGTCATTGGATCAATCCTGCCGGTCTTCGAAGCCTGGATGCAGCGACTAGAAGGAAGACTCACCTACAGACTTACACAGATAATTACCGGGCACGGGTGCTGCGGTGATTACCTGTGTTAGATCGGACGCGAGGCGACGGCGAACTGCTTCCACTGCGGAGGACGGGACCAGGAAACCGCTTCCCACCCGATCGCGCTGTGCCTAGCGTAGGAACGGGCGCGGATGATTCTGGTAAACCGCATTGGACGGAACCTCTCCCTGCCAGCAGTCGTGTCGGCGATGCTGTGTGGGGATTCGGCGTGGAGGGTCGTAGCCACTTTTTGTGAATCCGTTATGATTCAGAAGGAAGTTTCTTAGCGAGATCGGAAAAGGGCGGATCCCGCTCGGAGACGACGTTAGTCCTCCTCTGCTCATCTAGCCCCCGGGGTTGTAAGCGCTCGAGACCCCCGCCCCCTAGTTGTGTAACCCCCGAGGAGGAGGATGACTCAAAAGTGGTCTCGAAACATCGTGGTAGCACTGCTGTGCGCTGAGTGCTGTGGGCAGCAAGTATTGCCCCCGGAACGTGCTATTAGTGTAGCAAAGCGATGGAATGGCTCCAGTTGCGTTCCGAACGGAGATCCCAGGACCCCTCGTATACGCTGATGGTGATCACCGTGGGGTTTTAGCCGGTAGGAGTTCGGCATAACCTCCTCCTCCAATGAGATAAGTAAGATAAAATGATAATAACTCGACGCACCAATCGATGTGTAAGAAAGGTTTTCAAATATCCACGCACCGGCAAACCAACGAATATTAAAGGTGTCGTTTCTGCGTCAGATGTTATAAAAACTTGACTCCTTAAATTTACCGTATAGTACCTACGTGTTACTTATGTCAAAGTATTTTACAATAAAAAAAATTCTTACGTCCCAAACGTAACAAAAACAATGTTCCCTCCAGGATTTATTTATTCACAATGAAATTATCTCGGAAAGAAGAGCGCTTTTAATGTCACATTTTTTTTAGTTTGTTTCGTAATTGAATCTGGTTTCACTCTCCTAACGTAACACATTTTAAACGAATATTGTACACTCAACAAGTCCATCAAATTGATTTCGATTTCTTATCTTTCTTTATAGCTCCATCGCTTTTCACTGATTGTATTCTTCTTCAACTTTTCTTCGAATATCTCAATAATATCCTATAATGCGAAGCTGTTTTCTTCTGTAACAATAAAAAATGAATTAGAATATATCATTGCATTAGTTTGTCGTTTTTAGTCGACTTCCAATGTTTTATAATATTAATTAATTTTTAATTACCTTTTAATGTGAATGTTTTTTTTTGTATTCTACGAGTACGTTACGCGATATATTCGCCAATTATGAACCGATTTTCACGATTCTTTTTTTAAATAGGTTATATTGATTAAAACTACTTTTACGGATTTCTTTCGCGTTTTATTTATTTTATTTTTAACCCGACGTTTCGGGTGCTTTCCAGCACCCATGGTCACGGGGGACTGAGGTAACTGACGTCCCGATGTCAAAGTTAACCCGGAGTACCTTCAGCTTTTTTAATTATTGTCTTTGGTCCGATCTACGCAGAATGAACTAACTGTGGTTTGAAGTCTTGCAGTGGTATGCTTGGGTTTAGTTTTAATTTTATTAATTATAGGATCCCAAGCAGGTGGTAATACCAAGCCTCCTTCTCTATTGAAATTAGGATGTTTTTTAATTTCAATAGCCTCACGTATCATCCTTGGTAGGAATCGGTGTTCTTTCGCGAGGATTTGTGGTCTATCAAATCTGATGTAATGGTTGGGGCCATTTAAGATATGATCGCAAACTGCAGACTTCCCGGAACGTTGATGCTTCACGTCAGTCTGTAGTCACGTAAGTTTCACGTCACGTAAGATTTTACTCAACAAGTGTTTTTTTTCTTTGAGGGATTTATGCGCCCTAGGTGTCATTTATAAAGATTCTGACGGACTCTGTAATAACCAGTAATACAACACGAGAAAAATAATGAAATTGATTTATTAACTTTTAAAAAATAATGGTGCCAAATACATCAAATACATCTGATAGATGTTGTGGCTCTTTACATCTACATCTATTCTTGATTAAGAGTCAATATGCAGATTTATTGTCACCCCTGACGACTAAGATTGAATGCCTCATTTCAGTAAAAAGGGTTTTCGGTTCGTTACACTCACCATATGAAACAACAGCATTAACCTCTATTTTGCCATTTGTGCTTCAAGAATAATATAGCTGCAGCATGGATCTACTACGTTGATTTTAAAGATTGGAATTTAACCAATAAACCCAACATTACTGCTCCAAAACCTCAAAACTTGGAAAAACACACCACGATTTATAATAAGACACGTGTTTCACCTCCAATCGAAGCATCAACAAGAGAAATATACTCTGCCATGACTATCCGCTAAGTGAGCGGTGAACCTACCTAGTTGCCTATTGACAAAATTTCGCTGACGAGTACGTACAAATTATATGATCTGAAAATTAAAGTGAAATTGCAGCTTTGCTCTTCATTGATGAGCACAGTCGCTTATTTTTAAAAGTGTTATGAAGTAGCGCGCCGCGTTTCTCCAGAACGTGTTGATAGACATCTAAACATACAGGTTTCATGATGTTTTCTTATAATATCTTTGCTGGTTGGGATCGATTTTAGTTTTCACGCGTATTATTAAATTTGCGATACAAAATATTCGTTTGGCCGTAGAAGTGAAAACCTCCCACCGTGTAAGGTATTTAACCCGAGAAGAGGCCAACATATATTGTAGATTCGTTCAAAAACTTTGATTACATGATCTAGGCTTCGGTTCGGTTACACTACTGTGGCGAGATGACAGCGCCTCCTCCTCCTCCTCCTCCGCCACATCCTCTTCAATTAACTTTTTTATATTGAATAAGGGTGATAAACCAGGACACAGTCCATCTGATGGTTAGTATAACGTCATACATTTTCATCAATTAAGAAACAAAATGCAGATGTGTTGTCACCGTAGCGACTAAGATATAACACCTCGTTTCCAGTGAAAAGGGCCTCTGGTTATCTACATTCACCATAAGAAATACAGCAGCATAAGGCGGCTATTTTACGCAGTTATTCTGTGATATTACATTGTTAGCTTTGAACGTGTAGCAGCGTTGTAAGAATAACCACTATCCCATGGTATACGGTGGTTATCGTAAGATGTGATAGAGGGAAACAGACCAGGAAATAGCCGCGTGTTCATAATTACATCTCAATATAGAAAGCTACGGCTGCCAACCCGCCTGCCAAGCCTGCCAACTTTGGCAAAGATTCCTCCATGAGTCAAGCTTTGAGGAAAGTTACGTTCAGCAGTGGACTTTTAATAGGCTACAACTGTAATGGTGACATTGTTAATTTAAACAGATTTCTTTACAGGTTGAAAAATGATTGAAGTAAACATCAGTATCTGATGAAATCCCTTTGTTATTTTATATGTTTAGAAGTGTATTATTGTGTTTTATAAATTGACTTTATTTGTCGAAAATTTTTATGGTAAATTTTAAAGCGGTATGCAGAGGCAGGTGTTCGTGCGGTTTCGAAGCTCTGAAATATTTTCATGTATAACATATTAAACTATACAGGTACAAGTTTTCATTCACTCTTTTACACTGTGGATGTTTGTAATAAAATAACAGCTTAACCTAACCATATCAAAATTGTCAGACTTGTAATACATTAAGTTTGTAAGATTATAAACAGTTCTAATTAAAAGTCGCTATTTTACTTTTAGTACTGATTCGAAAAACTATTAAGAAGAACAAGCGAGAAACCCAGCGGATTTTTTCAAAATAACATTTTAAAATAAAGTTAGTTGCCAGTTAATTATAAATATGATTTTAAAAAAATCATGACAGCGACATTCCCAGTAATGAAAATTCATGCAGTCGATTTTTCATAAAAATAAACTTAAAAAAAGTAAAAGCCGATTTCTAAAAACTAAAAATAATAAAATAGTTTCCAGTCAGTGCTAAGACATAGTGTATAGAAAGCCAGTCTTCAAAAGCTATTTGAGTGATATAATTCAAATATAACAGACAATATAAAAAAAAATACTCAACGTAACAACTACAATGTTGTCATAGTTACACTAAAATTACATCCCCGATTTTCCACCCTCGAAGGTGGTATTTTTGATAATGATTTTGTATCCCAGTTTTTTTTTAAATGTAAAGGAAATGGCAGATGAAATTACGGGCCACCTGATGGTAAGTCCATGAACATCTGCAGCCAACTTAAGATCAAGAAGGCTATAGATGCGGACGAAGCATTAGACATTGTACAACAGTTCAAAGTATAAATATTTGATTATTTTCTAAAGTTAGACTTGGAAGTCTGCACTGAGTGATCTAATTAAAGGACTGCCATGTTAATGGGAACTTTTACAACCCCCCTCCCTTGATGATGGGGGGAACACACCGCCGACTATCGCTGGAGTGAGTGCTCTATGCCGGATGTGCGATTTACACAGCGCTCGGTTCGCAAAGCACTCTTCTCCCTGGACGTCAGAAAGTCAAGTGAGCCTGATGGAGTCCCTCCCATTGTGCTGAAGACGTGTGCTCCGGAGTTGACACCAGTTTTAACGCGTCTTTTCCAGTACTCCTACTCTCAAGGCGTAGTCCTAAATTCTTGGAAGACAGCTTTCATCCACCCGATCCCTTAAAAAAGACGACCGCTCAGACCCGTCAAACTACCGGCCTATCGCTATCACCTCCTTGTTGTCCAAAATAATGGAGTCCATTGTAAACTGCCAGCTTATGAGGTACCCTGAGGATCACCAGCTGATTAGTGACCGCCAACACGGTTTCCGTTGGGGTAGATCAGCTGGTGATCTTCTGGTCTCTTGTTGTTTTAAATGTAAACAATATAAAGATTTGTTTCACCAAATGTTTTGCGGTGAAAGAAAACATCGTGAGGAAACCTGCTTGTCTAAAAAAATATTTCCAAGAGATGTGAAATCCCCTGACATGTACGAGGTCCGCGCGTCCAACTTTCTTTGCCCTAAAACCTCTAAGACATGAGGGGTGGTCTGGGATGCGATACCCTTCCATGCATCACCAGCAAGCTCTAGGTTCACATGACGGTAACTGACCAAGACCGTTAGCTTGATGTTCAATTTAATAATATAAAAACAGGCGGAGTAGTACCACACCTTATTTACGAAGAACAGTCCGAATGGATTCTTTCACAATAAGCTTTGGTAATATTCAAGAGAATATTATATCAACGACAAAATAAATCCCGTACATATGATGGATCGTTAACGATGGAAAAGTAAACATAAAAAAATAGTTTTATGGATCTAGGGAAATAAATTTCTTTACTGAGATAGACAATAAAGGTAATTTATATAATTTTGGTGGTAGTAAATTTAGTCAACTTCAAAAAGGAGGTCCTCCGTCAGTGATGTGATTTTTGTACGCATATGATACGCGATATCATTGCAAAGGAGACGGGCTAATTTGGGCCTAACCGTTACACAAGTGAAATATTTATCAATATTTTTTTACAGTTTTTTTGTTGTTAATAATGTAATATTAAGCAGTTTTATCATGGGAAAAGAAATTAAATATTAAATAAAAATAATACTGACTTCCGTTGTTTTCATTTTTAAACAATGCTGCCGGATGAAATAGGTTAGTTAATCTATTTTAATACAAAAATAGAAAAAAAAACGAATAAAAAGTAATTCAGTGTTTTCTTCTTTAGGTAATTAAGAAACTTATTATTTAAATAATGGTTTCCTCGTGACACTTCAAGGTTTCCAAAAAGTCGTAAAATAAATTGACCGAACCGATTAATAAATCGTTTTCACAATCGATTATCAATGTTTTATACAGGCCACAAAGCGGAAATGTCAACGTTAGTTCAAAAACTCAAGCGTCAATCAAATCATTTGTTACGTTTGTTTGGCTCTGATCTTACGGTGGTAGTGAATATTTTGTGTTGTTTTTGTGTGCTGTAATAATATTCCGATCTTTAACGACTCTGGCTACGTGTAAAGGATTCTGACGGTTTCTTTTCTGATTTTAAAAGAATACATGCACAAAATGATAACTTAAATGATATATATATATATATATATATATATATATATATATATATATATATATATATATATATATATATATATATATATATATATATATATATATATAATCGGGATCTCGGAAACGGCTCCTCCAACGATTTTTATAAAATTTAGTGTCCAGGGAGTTTCGGGGATAATAAATCGATCTAGCTAGGATTTATTTTTAGAAAATGTCTTTTTGTTCGTGTTTTTAGGCAATGAAAAACTGCTACAATATCGTTAGAATAAGAAGGTAAATTTTGACGAATTGTTAGTGATTATAAATAGCTTAATAATTGGTATAATGGTCGGTCACAGAAATCTTAAAACCCCGGTTCGACCCCAGACCGACCGACCGACTTTTTTTAATTTTTTTCAAGTTCCTTTCATTTTTGGGAAAAATCTATTTTTTCGTGACCTTTTTTTAGTATTTTTTAAAAACACGAAAATTTAAATTAAACTAATCGCACTCATGATTTTTTATTCAAATAACCAGTTCAGTTTTTTCTATTATTTTGCTAAGATCAAAAAATAATATTCGTATTTCATCAGTATGTAATTTGTATCTAAATATAATTTTCGAAACACAAGAATTAAAAAAAAACCAGCGAAAAATACCGAGCAAAGCTCGGTCAACCGGGTACTTTATCAAATTAAGTAGGCTAGGTCCCATTATGGAGAACACATACGACAAGGTGGGCGATATGAAATAGAAGTGTGTCGAGAAACGGTCAGCAGCCTACTAAGAGAACTGTCAATATCCAACCATCCTAGCTGGTTATTAAGTGGTCGAATAAAATCGAGACATACTTAAGCTCAAAAACATATTTTACATATATTTTAGTTGACAGCTATCAAAATGGTAGAGAAGCCATCAAACGGTATTGTTGTAATTGCTTGGTAAGAAAAAGAACTGTAGGTTGCTGTTGTCATGTAATGTCCATAATATGGTACCTAGGCTGGGCAAGGCATCTAGAGAATTTAATACCGCATGCACCGTTTTTAGACGATATTTTATTTGTTTATGATGAAGTGGACGATTATAAATCAATAAAAGAGTTTTTAATTCGTACTCCCTCAGCTTTTTTATAATTATTTCAAACCTCTAGAATTTAGTTGAACGGCGACGTCTGACTCTATGTGTGAATGTCTTACAGTACATAAAATTATGTTAGTCTAGTTTACAATAAAGTCTAATAAATATTTTCTTAAAGTGTAATGGGAGAGCTTGGTGTAAGAATTACATTGTAAGCATAACATAATCAATAACATTGTTTTCATACAAATCAATAACATCCTATATTTTTATTCTACCATGAAGCAGTTGTAAATATTTTAGTTTTTTTAAAATGGTATTGTATATAAATAATATAATGCAGTAATCGTTACTGTAACATCAGGCCCAGCTTTCTATGAACTTTCGCCCGTCTCCTTTTGAGCCCATTTTCACGATTCGATTCGATTTACTTTTTAAATATTATCTTATAGTAATAAATGGCTTATATTTAATAGGTCAACGATGGGCTCATATAAAATCTACACTAGGGTTATATTTATATAAGGGATCTTTTTTAATGTTATTATTCAAACGGTATTCTTGTTGTTACTATGAGATTGTCATATTCCTTAATCCACAAAGGGGTCAAAAAAGTATTTTTTAATAAAATGTTAAAGAAGACTTCCAATAACTACACGATTTTTATAATTTGATACAAAATGTCTTAGCACCGACTTCGGAAGCTCTCATGTGGATTTATTATATTTCATTAGTTTTTCGATTAATATGACATTAAAAGCTGTTAGAACTACAACTGTTCTTAATTTTTATTTAAATTTAAGTTTACGCGTACTTTTTATGCTTAATTATTCCAACTTAAATTCAAATTAACTAGTGGTTTATCAGCAGGAGTCAAATTATATTTACGACAAAGAAAACCCTCGAGGAAATGAACAAACTTTATCACGCCGTCTTTTTTCAGTCAACATAAATGTAAATTATATTTTTCCTAACTTCAAAAGAATTATGGGCTCTCTTTTATAAATAACGAAATAAATAAAAAAGTATCATCAACAAATTTCAAGTGAATATTAAGTTAAGTTTATATTTATTATTATTAACTAGGTATCTGCCCCAGATAGAATCTACTAATGTGGCGTTATGCAGATTTAAGATAATCGAAGACTATTTATTTTATAATCTTAAAAATTCTTCAAGGGTTCCTAATAAAATATATCTACATCTCTCCTGGGATTGCTGTCTATTTGTTGGTTAAGTTTCATCACAATCAGTTCAGCATTTGATGACTAACTCGCACAGACAGACAGGTAAACATTTTAAAAATGGTTATTTATTTCTTAATTGAGGGATAATAACCACCCGAGCTTCGAAATATCCAGTTATTATATATTACAGACGGATGCCATAACTTTGTTTACACGTTTACTTAACTATACGCAAAATAATAAACATAAATAATAAAGATTCAAATAGACACGAGGACCTTTTCCCGAAACGATCGGATATAAAAATAGTTATTGGCAATATTGTTTTAATGTTGACGTATAAACGAAGCTAACTTCAGCACAGTGAAATATGTACGCAAACGTAGCTTATACTTACATAAAGAAATGGGAATCGAAAGTACTTTAAAACAAGAATATTAATTTTACGTCTGGTGTTTACAATAAGGTTAAACCGCTATCAATGGAATGTTATCATCTTTTTGGGGTTTCTGACAGATGCCTTTTACGACACCCACGGAACTAAATGGAGTGATGGATTCTTTTAGTCTGCCACTACTTCTCTTACCGTTACCATTAATGCCTATTAAAACCCACTGCTGAACATAGTCTCCCCATATTTTGCCTCATAGGATTTGCGACGCAGTTTTTATTTTTACTCGTTATTCAGAAGACCCTGCTGCCCATCTCCTGACTATTTTCCTCTGTCGCCTCTTACGATACCCATGGGGTAGTGGATATTCGTACACTGGACGGTACGTAAACGGGTCACTACCTCTCGTACTACCAGCTATACCTATTAGGATGTGAAGCATTCCACCTTAGTCCGTGACAACGCAACCGTAGCCTTATTTCTATGAAGTTGGCTGCAAGTCTCCATGAACTGCAGGCATGTCTAAAAGGTAAAAAGATCGAAAACATGTGATTGTGTTTCATTCTATTATATAAATATAAAACTATCCAATGAAGCTGTGCTACTGGTAGCATTTCAATGACTGCCTCTGTTTGAGTCGCAGCTACAACGTGGTGTGGATACTTTTCTGCCCAGTAATGATACACGATAGTGTCGTAGCACTTGTAGAATGACTTCGGCGGAATCTCTCGCGCACGGCGCCTACAATAAACTTTACACTAGATAAACGAGCGAGGGTTTCTCGATATCCCCTTAAGGGGATATACCTAGTAAGTCAGCTCAAATTCTAATTTCGTCCCCACTTGCCCGCGCGTCGTATGCTTTGTACCGACATGTTTGTAATCACTAATACTGCAAGTAGAAGGGTCGTTTGACACTTATTTCATTAGGTTTATCATATTTATGCCTGTTTCTTAACGCCAAGCCAGTCGCTTCTTATTTTTATTACGGTTATTTCCCATTTTAATTTTACGTCGTCCTGTTGCGTAATGTATATTCTGATTGTAAGCGACACGACCTCCCTCTTCAAAGGCCGAAGCGAAGTGACCGGGCGGCAGGAACCACGCTTCAAGAGGCCGATAGTTTAGGTAATTTATTTTTACAGTGAAAATAATGGTATTTTAAAAAGAGTAAATAACATAAGCACTGCTTTATAGTTAGTTCAGTTAGTATGAAAAGTTTCATGATCTTATTTAAAGTATTTTATGAATAACAGCGGTTTATTGTTTATTTTGGAGGTAACTTTGGATTTTTTTCTATCGAGAAAATTTTACGAAATCGTGTTTTTGTCTAACATAATCCTTAACATTAATCCTCAACTTTACCATATATTTATTTCAAAATTAATGCTACAATATTTTCGGCATAACGAAGGATCTTGCTAAGCCATTTGAGATTATATTTCCCCTTAATTCCACCTCGCCACGAATGACTCCGCTAGAGTGACGCAACCTCTCGCTTACTCTCGATAAAACCGGTATTTTATAGAAGCGCCGACATATCTTGATACTCTTTTCAACGCTGACAGTAATGCCATATTAGCTTTGTTCTGGTATGTACTTAATATAGATAATGCTGCAGACAAATCTGGCCTGCAAACTGCATACATAACACAACGTATGCAGTTTGCAAGCAAGTCCTTTTACTTTTCTACATATTTTTTCAAGAGTTTTATCTGACTTTTCACTACAATTTAGCAGTATATTAATATTAAATAATTTAATAATATTAAATCTTGTACGTGGTGAGCCATGCTGCAGTTATATTAGAAGTATAGTTGTAGCACGAATGGGTCGGCTCGACCGGGGAAGGACCACGCTCTCACAGAATACCAGCGTGAAATAGTAGCTTAATGCTGCTGTATTTCGTATGGTGAGTGTAGAGAACCGGAGAACCTTTTTACTAGAAACGAGGAATTCCATCTTAGTCCCCACGGGTGACAACGCATCTGCATTTTGATTCGTAATCGAGGTTAGATGTAGAAGTCTATGGACCACAGCAACCACTTACCATCAGGTGGACTGTGTGCTTGTTTGTCACCCTATCCCATAAAAAAATTAAATTTTTTATCTCTAGGGGATGATACTGGTTTTCAATTCTCCATATGAAAACGTTTTAAAATATTTCCTAAATAATTATGTTGAGATAATTTAGTCACACCTATCTATAAATTTTGTTTTTCATCAATACCAATGAATTCCGATATAAATTTTATTATTTTCATTTTAATTTTTCTACTTAATACATTTATTTAAATTAATTCACGTGTCAAATAAAATATCATCAACGTACTATAAAATAAAAGCTTTATTTTTCCCATTATGTTAACATATAGACACACTTTGATTTCATAAAGTCTTATCCAATAATTATTCAATTAACCCTGTCATTCCAGTACTAAGGGCATTTTAAGCCATATACGGTTTATTTAATTTAACAATATTATTACTGTCATTAAATACTCTATTGGTAATTTTTGGTACACATTTTCATTGATTTCTTCAAAGAGAAAAGCTTCAGTGACATAAAATATTATTAATAATAGGTCTTTACCTCTGAAATTATCCGTTCTGTAGTGCTGGCCATTTCAAGTCAAAATGATTTTTGTTTTGTTAAGAACTCTAATTTGAAATAAATTTATTTTATAAATATGGTTTTGTTTAGTTAGTCATATTTTTATTGATTAGAATTATGCTTTCATTGCACTAGAAACTTTACGTTATCATGGATACATTAAAATTCAAATAATAATGGAATATGAGTACCGTCATGACAGCCACGTGGCATAAGCGGCACGCAACATCAACGACGTTTACGAAGCGAATACTACAGAAGAACACATCATCTGTTGTTGGTTTAACGCTTTCATTCGAAAATTTCGACCTGAAAAATGAACTCTGCGGTTATTTCAAAGCTTTGGTTGACAATGATGATGAATTAGAGGCGATTGTGAAAGCTGATGATAATCAATTTACGGCTGAATTAACAGCAGTTTTTGACGTTGGCATCAAAACAATATTGGTCCATTTGCGTCAAATTGGCATGATAAAAAAGCTTGAAAAATAAGAGCCCCACGAACTCAATGATCGCTAGCACGAAGTACCCATCGTATGTGCCTTGTACTCCTCAACAGGCTTACAAACTACAGATTTTAAAACGCATTGTTACATGCGACGAAAAATGGATTCTGTGTGACAATCGCAAGTGCTCAAATAGTTGGTTCGACATCCATTTTGAGCGCGTGACATCACCTGATTTAGCTCAAGGTGACGAGTGATTATCGCGCTCAAAATGGATGTCAGTGTCTTGTATATAGTGGGTAGACACGTGATGGGGCGGTATTTGCTCGGATCTGTGGTATCCTGATCTTTAGGAACCAAGTGAGTGATCCCAGTAGTGAAGAGGCTCGGGAGCGACTTCTGATCGAGAGCCTCTTGAAACTGTCGGGCGAGCACAGCGTGACACACTACGAACCCCTTCAGCCAGTAATGATGCAGCCCGTCGAACCCCGGACTTTTCCAGTTCGGGGCCCTACGGACCGCCTCAGCCACGTCTTCCAGCGTTATGGTGACGGGGTCCATAGGCGTAACACTCGCACTCTAGCTCGCCAC
The DNA here is from genome assembly GCA_036936625.1 of Parnassius smintheus behrii. Lineage (NCBI taxonomy): Eukaryota > Metazoa > Arthropoda > Insecta > Lepidoptera > Papilionidae > Parnassius > Parnassius smintheus. Next base: position 43,728,812 of record JAUPFT010000021.1, read on the forward strand.
AACTTCCATCCAAGGGCCCTCGCTGTGGTTTACGGGCTTTGAACACAGGCCACGCCAAAATGCGACAGTGTTAGACTGATCCGGTCCTGCGCCCGCTCCACATACCTCTGGTCACTCCAATGATTTATAGAGCTTCTTCTGATCACTCTGGAAGAGACGATTCTGGTTGAACCGCCTTGACCTCTCGGTAAATTGTCGAATCCGCTTCCCCCAAGCAGCGATCTTTTGCTTCAGGTCGTCTATGCGCTCCGTTAGTTTCTGCGTGATATCCGGCTAGGACAAACTGATATTTGTCCCAGCAAACGCTATTCTAACGGTGCGCACAACCCTCGGTCTATTATTACCTGACTTGAAGCTTGTCATTCTGCCGATAAGGGCCCTTGCCTTTACGATACGGTCCTCAATTCTTTTTCTCCAGGCTGGGATGGCGCTACTTTGTATAGTAGCGCGTCCAGCCATGGGAAGTTTGGCGCCAATAATACGGCAAACTGCCACTGCGGCGCCAAAGAGAATCGAGTCCGTCTCGCAAAGGTCTCGGCTGGCTTCCAAATAGGTCACCAGCATTGGATTAAGAGCCCTCACGACAGCCCGATTTTGCTTGCTTAGGGTTATGCGGGGAAGTCGCGGTCGATTTTCGAGAGGGGTGCTGCGCGTTTCCAAAATCGCCTCTTCCAATATAGTCCTCATTTCTCTAGTTCGTGGGAGACCATTTCATCATCGTCCAAATCAACCACAACTGGAAGATCCATGGCGGCTTCCACGCGTGGATGCTATTCTGTCGGCTGAGGAGCCGCATCCCCAGCCATAGCCAATTAATTCGATGGGGGAATGGCCTCACGTCGTAGTCGTTCGAGCTCGGCATCATCAAATATTTTCGAGCGCATGATGTACCGAACTCGGTCTGCCAGGTTTTGTTCCGTGGCGGGAATCATAACGGGCATAACAGGCGGGGACGGCTCCAGCTCAGCAAAAAAGCAATGCATCCGAGCCCGATACGCTATCCCTGCAGTTTCTCCCCATTTCGCCCTATAGTACGCCCGCAATGCGTTTGCGTTCATATTTTTTGTCCAACGCATGCGGCGCACTCCACCAGCGGCGGATGCCGCTTGCCGAGTCCGAGAGGACCCTGTTGACATCAAGCCATCTGGTGGGGATGGTGGATGCGGGGGGCTGCTAGGTGATCTTGCAGCTTCTCGCGCTTGGCTGGCATCCCACATGCTGCCGCGTCCAGCGCCAGCTCCAGACGCGCCCCGGCGACCCCCAGGAAGCGGCCCTATACGCTTTCTATTACAATCCATCATCCATTTTTGGGCGCCAATTAACGGGAGATACCCAGGCCCGGCACCGTTTCATTGTATCATTGTACGGCCGTAAGCACAAACGGGCCTTTGCACACTAAGTACTGCCGAGGCACGAGGCGCTCACACCTCTTGTTAAGGCGCTGACTGATGCACTGACGTAGCAGTTTTGTCACTTAACTGTTACATCAGCGGGCGATGGGGTCGTCACTTCCCTACGCCGTATTATTATTATTATTCTATGGTCTTAACAACGTATTTCTCATACTCGTATTTAAATCAGTTGGCATTCTAATTCATAAATTTGCTGGCTTTCTTATGTTCGTATTTTTGCATTCAGGCACAACTCATCGTGATAAAGATGATAACTCATTATTAAATGTCCAAAAATACCTTATCTAATAATAATTATAAGATAAAGTGTTTTTATTTAAATAGTACCTTCAACTTTTTTAATTATTACATTTGGTCCGTTGAAATTTTGCAGTAGTATGCTTGGGCATTGTTTTAATTTTATTAATTACAATATCCAGCCTCCTCCTCTACTGTAATTTTAAGTTTATGAAACTTATTAACCAAAAAAATTAAATATTATTGATTATATATCATATTTAATTTTATATCCTAATTTTATTTTTCAGCGCGTATATAAAAACAATATTACGTCACGTCAAATGGACTTAAGTTTTCACGGTTACTCTCTCATATTTCACAGCTTCACAAGGACATCCTATTCAGTCTACTGCTCGTAAATTAAGATATTCCGTCTTACTTTATTCACTTTTGCATTTCTTTACAAAAGGAAGTTAATTAAGTCGGCTATCATCAAGACCAACCCATTCCTAAATATAATACACCATTACCTTTTTGTTATAGAGACTTAACATCACCGAAATCTTTCCTTGTCTGATAAGGTTAACTAAAAATAATGCTACACGACATTAAACCCATAATACTTTTAATTTATGTCGCAGACATTAAACGTTTAAAGTAAATAAATATATTTATTTATTGTTGACATAAAATTTATAATGCCTGTTGTTGAATGATATACGAATAGACATGTATTACTTATAGATTTATTCGATTCCAATTAATATAATATGTAGAAATTAAGATGTCGATCCAAAAAGATAATAACTAGAAAGTACGGGAAGCATTCGTTTTACGTCTGTGTTCAATACTTAGTGTCGCCCTCGGAGCTCACGCGGATCTCGTTCTCGCCAGCGGTCAAAAGGACGTTCAACGCATCGCATAAGACGTCTCAAATGCGCAGGCACAGGCACGGTGCGAGGTCTTTCTACGTTCATAACAAGACGTCGCGAACATGCCTGCTACTGGTAAAAGAATATTGTAATGCACCATAGCATTATTGTTATTGACACTTTACACCTTCTAAATTTTTTCTTTTTCTTCCAAGATACACGACAAGTCCATCATACTTTCAATTTATGTTGCAGACATTTAACGTTTGCAGTAAATAAACATAAAACATAAACATAAACACTCAAGCCTGTCACCCAGAGGGGTAGGCAGAGACTACGGACTTCCATTGGGCACGATCCTGACATACCTCTTTCGCCTCTTTTACATCCATATATCTACGCATACATGCTCGTCGGTTAAGGGTACTTCTAACGTGGCCCATTTTCAAAATATCGCCAATTTGGTCGATAAACTTTTTCCTAGGGCGTCCCTTCCCGACTCGGCCGTTCACATCTGCCATATAAATTTGCTTTGTCACTCTTTCCTCATTCATTCTTTCCACATGACCAAACCACCGAAGCATTCCTTTCTTAATCCTGGTCACAACATCATCTTGCATACCACATTTATCTCTTATCACGCAATTTCTCACCCTGTCATTCAGATTCAACCCTAGCATATTCCTTAAAGACCGCATTTCTACAGCATTTATTCTACTTTCGTGCTTCTTCTGCCACACCCAGCTTTCACTACCATACATTAAAGTAGGGACTAACACAGCATTATGAATTACCATACGTGCCTGTTTTGACACATTCTGGTTCTTCATAATAGAGTGTAGTGCCCCATTCACTCTATTCCCTGCATTTACTCGTCGTTCTATATCCCTATCATATCTACCATCCCTGCTAAATACACATCCCAAATACACAAACTCATCCACTTGTTCAATTAACTCTCCTTCTATTCTTATTTCACATACCGTTTTGCTTTCTTCTCTTTCAAAAACCATCACTTTCGTCTTACATGCGTTCACCTTCATTCCCCTTTCTTTTAATTCCCAGTTCATTAATGTAACCATCATTTGCAACTCAGCCGCCGATGACGCAAATATGACTTGATCATCGGCATACAAGAGGCATTTGACGGTTAACTCGCCCATTCTTAACCCACATTCTTCATCTTTCAAAGTTTGCAAACACCGGTCCATAAATAGGTTGAACAGCCAAGGGGAAGCTACACAGCCCTGTCTGACACCTTTTTGGATGCCAAACCAGTCCGAGTAGACCCCATTGATCCCGACACAAGCACTAGAGTCCCTATAAAGAGACCTCAATGCCTGTATTAAACCATCGCTCAACCCATATGACTTCAGTGTTTGCCATAACACATTCCTGTCCACTCTGTCATAAGCCCTTTCCAAGTCCATGAATGCACAAAAAACTTTCTGGTTTTTGGCCAAAAACTTCTCCGCAATCATGCGCATGGAAAAGACTTGATCTGTACACCCCATTCCCTTTCTAAAACCCGCTTGCACATCCCAAATTTTTCCATCAGTTTCTTTCATAACTCTTTCAATTAACACCTTAGCATACAGTTTACCCACAATACTAAGCAAGCTGATACCGCGGTAGTTTTTGCAGTCCTGCTGTGACCCTTTTCCTTTATATATTGGTACTATAACTGCTTTACACCAGTCATCCGGTACCCGTTTTAATTCCCAACATAACTTAAAAAAGGTGTACAGCAGGCCTGCCACCACTCCCTCTCCAGCCCTTAGCATCTCGAGTGATACTCTATCATATCCAGCTGCCTTACCTGCTTTCATGCTTTCCATTGCTTTCATTATTTCATCTACACTTATCTCCATACCTATTTCCACTTCTTTCGGAATTTCTAGTTCATTTAATTCAGACGACTCTTCACTCATAAATACGCTTTCAAAGTATTCCTTCCATCTGTTTAAATTCGAAACTTCATCATTCAGAATACATCCATTCTCGTCTCTTATAGCATTTATTATATGCTGTTTTGTATTTCACCTGGCAGTTCTTACGAGTTTCCAGAACATTTTTATGTTAGCCTGGAAATTAGCAGATATCCTTCTATCATTCTTATCCGTTCTTTCTTTCTTTTTCCTTTCAACAACTTCTTTTACTCTCTTATTTAGACGTCTAAATTCTGCCTTTTTTCTTTCAATCTCATCATTCATACCAGAAGAATTACCAGCTTTGGTTGCTAGTAAATCTAACCATGCTTGCTTCTTTGATTCAACTTCCACCCGTACCTCATTATCCCACCATAACGTATTACTTTTCCTTTCATTTGTTCTCTTACTTACACCACATACTTCGGTGGCGGTATCCACCAAACCTTTCTTAATATTATCCCACACAGTATTCAAGTCTAAATCATTCATACACAACTCATTCAAACATCTAATATTTTCTCTCAGTCTACATTTATACTTCTCTTTCACATTTTCATCTTGTAACTTCTCTATTCTTATACGCTGTAACGCAGTGGTAGACACAGATGTCCGATGCCGCCAACGCTTGAAAAGACCATTAATTCGACATAAGACCAAGTAATGATCCGTCCCTACGTTGGACCCCCGGTAAACCCTTGTATCTACGACTGCGCTCCTCATTCTTTCATCCACAATTACGAAATCTATCATGCTTCTATCATCACCTCTTTCCCATGTATACATGTGAATCTTCTTATGACGAAAAAAAGTATTCGTCACAAAAAGATTCTTTTCCGCACATACGGTGAGGAGGTCTTCACCATTCTCATTTATACTTTCATCACCAAACGTTCCCAATATCCTTTCATAACCAGACCTCTTCACCCCAACCCTTCCATTAAAGTCTCCTAACATAATAATATTTTCATTTTCCTTACAATTTGTCAACACCATCCTTACCATGTCCCAAAACTGCTCTCGGATGTAAATGGGCTTAGACATGTCTGGGGCGTACACCCCCAGCAGGAACAGCTTCTTTAAGCCCACTTTCATTCGTAACCATAGCAGTCTCGGGCTTACACATTCATACTCTTTCACACATTGACCCATTCTTTCTGAAAGGATGAGACCGACTCCCTGGCATGCCCGTTCGGTCTCGCCTACACCAGACCAATACGCGGTATACGTACCATGTGCAGTGGCATCCTTTCCCTTTCGTTTCGTCTCATTCACACATAACACATCTATTCCTCTGTCATTCATCATTTCGCATACTTCATCCATCTTATCGTTCATTCCTCCACATACATTCAGCGTAGCCAGACGGGTTTCCGCAATCCACTTTTCGCCCCTCCGGGAGACAGAACGTGACGGGTGGCAAACCTCGTCGCCGGTTTTTCTCCCGGAGATTCTTCGCACCCCTGCAGTAAATAAATATATTTTATTGTGGACATAATATTTATATTATGTCTTCACATCACATAGATGTAGCCTGTGGCAAAAAGCGGGTTAACGATCTTGAGTATCCGACCTACAATACTGAAAATAGTGAGGAAGAGGTGATTAAAACAAAAATGAATCCGCCGTAGTCTAACTTCTAAAATGTATTATACTTTCTTATATTTATATATCTTATCATTATCAATAAAATGTGGTTTAAAATTTTTAACCATAACGAGGAATTCTGTCTACGTATACGTTTTAATTCTCATTCGATATTTATAGATAAAGGTTAATTAAAGTTATATTGATAGATAAAGGGTACTATAGAACATAAAATTCATTTACCATCAGATAAATTATGTGCTTAATTGTCAAATATATTCCACAAATAAAAATATCAAAGCAGATAAGTAGACTGGTGACAAATGTGTCGGCAATATAGCTTAAAAAACAAATGCCTATCCTATAACCCCACCAAAATATCAAATAAACTAATAGGATGAAAAAAAAAAACTAGAAAGTATAATTATTACCATAAAATAACAAATAATAAATGTCCAATAAACTTCTCGTAAATCGAAGGATTTGAGACTGCGATAAAGTAAACTTATTTTTTTTAAAGTTAACTTATACCACCACCTGTTGAAAGATATTTCTGGAATTTCCCATAGTCGCCTCTCATGACACTAAGCCATTTAATAAAAATAAAAATTAAAAATAAAATTATATAATTAATTTTGGTACTTTGAAGATTTCAACATTTTATAAAAAGTTTAAATTCAGAGAACCCTCAGGAATATTACAAGTAATAGTTAACAACAAAGTTTGTGTCCTTTTTTTCTAAGAGGACGCAATAAAGTTTTTTAAATAAAATAAAAAAAAATCTTGAGTATTGTTGCGCGCCACAGTTGATGGCACTAGCGCCATCTGGTATCAAGTATCAGAAATAGGAGTGTCAAGATATTTCTGGAACTCTCATAACAGCGCCATCTAGTAATGAATAGAAGAATTATGCTTCTAGAAAAGTCCACGCTAGAACTTTCCGCACTTAGTCGGTCGGGACCGGTATTTGCTGGATCATTCTGGATGTTTCGATAGATAAAGATGTATTTAAAGCCGCTACAAGTCGCGACCGGGGTAGTATTGAATTGGTGATACGAGCATTTGGAGTGAAATAAACTAAATTGTTAAGTGGGAATAATTATTAGTGTGATTTTAATTGGTGTTCAGTAATAAAAGTGTCAATTTTGGTAATTCAATCGGCAGTTTTTAATTGTCACGAACCCTAAGCTCGTAACAATTGGTGTCAGAAGTGGGATCAAATAATGCCGATTTTACCTAAGGACGAAATGGAGGGTGTCCGTAGCCAAAGTCAACGCCAGCAGGAGACGGACCAGAGACGATTTGGTGGTGCAACGCCGCATACGTCCGAGGGCCAGCAGCCGGCCACGGAAGCCGACCCATCAGCAGCTCCTACGTCCGTAGCACCTGACTTAGGTGCTCTGATGATGATGATGCCACGGGGCAGACAGGAGGAACAGGCTCGCTGACAGGAGGAACAGGCCCGTCGACAGGAGGAACAGGCCCGCCGACAAGAGGAACAGATCCGTCGTATGGAAGATCAGCAGGCGGAACAGGCTCGCCGATTGGAAGAACAGCTGCGGGGCAGACAAGAGGAACAGGCCCGTCCAACCGACGGAGCATCTGCTCCTCATGTAGGACCTTCACGCTACCTTTGTTAAAGAGATAAAGGAAGTGAAGGATAGGTTTGCTCAACAGGACAACGGCCTGTCGGAAGCTGAAACCCGAATCGTGGGAGCTGAAACTCGAATCGAGAAAGCTGAAATCCGAATTGACCAAGTGAACAATCGGGTTAACAACGTGATGGCTGACGTGAAGAAAACGCTGGATGATCTCAAACTTGGGGATGGAATTACGGCCCCCGTAGTAGCTACAACACCTTCGCTACGTGGATTCTAGGTGCCGCCGTTAGACGGGACTTCTTCCTGGTCGGCCTACAAAATCCAGTTCGAAGTCGTTATGAAGGCGAACGGCTGGAATAAAAATCAGGCCATGACTGCTCTCACACTAGGCCTGCGAGACCAGTTCTTAACTGCTCTGGAATATCTCGGTGAGGAAGTGACTTATGAGCAGCTTCTTGAGGCATTGAAGGCGAGATATGGCGACGCTCAGCTGGAACACGTCTTTAGTACTTAATTAATACTACTAAATAAGTAAATATTTTAACTCATGTCAATGGGGTTTACATATTTGGAATCGTGACAGTGCTTAATTTTTTGTAGGTATCTTAAAAAAAGGTATAAGGAAGCTTGGGGACACAGTGAGTGAGTCCTAGTGGAGAGAGCAATGCTCGGGGTTTTCTGCGTGACAGACTTAGAAATAAGAATATCCGCTGTAGAACCATAGTAACGGAGGTAGCACAACGGATTAGTTAGCTGAAGTGACAATGGGCCGGCCATATTGTCCCAAGAACCGAGAACTGATAGGGAAAAAAGGTTCTCAAGTGGCAACCTGGTACCGGTAAGTGAAGTCTAGGTTGGCACCCCACTAGATGAGGTGATGACCAGGTAAGATATGCAGGAAGTCGATGGATGCAGGTGGCTCAGGACCGTGTTATGTGGCGTTCCTAGTGCGAGGCTAATGTTTTGCAGAGGATGATGATTATGATAATCTTTATGAATATAAAATTGCCAAGGGGTATTGAATCACTACAATAATACGCACTGGCTTGTCCCTAACCCTTTACAGCTACACACGCTTACATATTTATATAATTTCACTCATTACGTTTTACATCTAAAACTTCATTATTGTACTTAGGACGCCGGTGTTAAAATTAATGAACGCTTTTAGTTATTCAGGTCTCACCCTCGTAATGAACATTAATCATTTTCTTTTAAAGAACTGCCAGATGACCAAATTAATAAAATACTAGCGGCAAGCCCGCACTGCTCCTAGCGAAAACGTTTTAACTATTGCAATTTTTGTTGTTAATAAAATAAAAAATATCATACCTGCAGAAATTCTTTTGTCGTTTTTATCATGACTACAGCCGATCAAAGCCCACTGCTGAACATAAACTTCTGCAACATATTGTCTTGAAAGAGGGAGATTTGCCGTAGTTGCCGGATTAGTAACCACTTCTTTTTAGTTGTTTTAGTTACTAGTTAAGATGTTGCTGCCCATCTTCTTTTTCAGTTTCCCTCTGTCGCTCCGTCATTTGACGACCTCGGAATTATATGGCGTAGTGAATTTTCTTATACCACCACTGCGAGCGCGACACTGAAAGTTTTGAGAACTGGCCACTTGTAAACGATATAATAAAAAAGTAAGTTTAAATTTTGATAATGAAACTCTGCCATTATTTACTGTATATGTATTTTATTAATTTGTCATTTGTTTACGATTTGGCGGCAAATGGAAAATTGTCTGTGTTACGTCAGCATGAATTTAACGCGAGAAAATTTTCGTGCAAAGATTTTTTATGACTTTCGATGTCATATAATTCAACAAGAAAGTTATGATAGACTTTGATTGGCCTTTCACGATGAAGTCCCATCTCGTGCCACTGTTTACAACTGGTTTAATGAGTTTAATAGTGGTCACACTAATCTCACCGATGATCTGCGTGAGGGACGGCCTTCTACGGCGACGATTGAAGATAACATCAGTGTTGTGCGGCTTCTGACAGAGACTGACAAAAAAGTGACTTATTAGCGGTTTCGGATTAGCTTAGGCATCAGTGTGTCAAAATCCTCCATGAACATTTAGCGGTTTGGAAGATTTGTGCCCGGTGGATACCTCACAATTTGACAGAGGCCGAAAAACTCCGTCGTGTTGATTGGTTTCGTGAAATGGTTCAAAGATTTAACGGAGGTGACTCAAATGCTGTGTTCGACACACTTACGGGTGACAAAAGCTGGATTTTATTGTTATGATCCTGAAGCAAAGAGACAGTCTTAAATACGTGGTAGAGCCATTCTCCAGGTGTATTGGTAGTATAGTTGTGGCACGAATGGGTCGACTCGACCGGGGAAGGACCATGCTCTCACAGAATACCAGCGTAAAATAGCAGCTTAATGCTGCTGTGTTTCGAGAGTGAATGGTGAGTGTAGAGAACCGGAGACCCTTTTTACTGGAAACGAGACATTCCATCTTAGTCCTCACGTGTAACAACGCATCTGCATTTTGATTCGTAATCGAGGATAGATGTGAATGTCTATGGGCCACAGCAACTACTTACCATCAGGTGGACTGTGTGCTCGTTTGTTATCCTATCTTATTAAAAAAAAGTCAGCTATCAGGGTGTTTCCTTCCAACTAAAGTGAAGAGAGGTCGAAGCGTGGGAAAAAAGATGGTAGCCTAGTTCTTCGGAAGGACAGGTCACTATGCAACAATTGTTTTAGAAGATCGAAAAACAGCCGCTTGTCTTGGAAACGGTTCGGGAGAAACGAACTCGTATATCGAAATGTATAGGATCTTCCTTCACCACGACAACGCCTCGTCTCACAGCGCCAAGCAAACAATCGACTACTTGGCGACGTCCAACGTGGAATTACTGGGTCACCCGCCCTATAGCCCCGACATCGTACCTTGCGATTTTTATTTGTTTTCGAAAATAAAAGAAAAATGTGGCTGCGTTCAAAATGCCATCGAAGAGACCCCTAAGGACGAGTGTGCAAAGTGCTTTTCTCAGTGATTCCATCGGATGCAGCTATGTATTGATATAAATGGACACTATTTTGAAGAGTAAAATAACCTCCTAGTTTGTCCAGTTTTAGATTTTCTATGAATTTTCAATGTCACCCTTGTATACAGTGTAAGAGAACCAAATGTGTCCAATAAAGGTATATATGTTCAGCACTAGACCTTTATGGGTTGTAGTAAATATAATATAAATAATATGAATCTTTTGGTACGAAAATGCACATTGAAAAGGCGGTCTGCATTCATAGAGTCTAATTTTAATTCTTCTTTTGACGTCCTAAAATACCTGACTAACAACTTAACTTGCCTGCAATAATTATCTTAAATACCTCCAATTGTTTGTCGTGAGATTATTAAGTTGACTTCGACTTTACAACTCGAAAACGTTTTGTTTCTTTACAGTAGTAGAAATAATACAATTTGTTTGTTAAAATTTATTGTCAAAGCTTATAAGACTTGTAACGAAATATTTTATATTTTTATAATATAAAATAACAGTTTCTTAAACAACTTTCGCCAAACTGCAAGACTTAATGTTGGCGAATACAGCACTGACTTACATTCTATGTAAACATTATATAAACATAAATATAAACATCAGCAATGGTATTTTTAGATTATTATATTAATATATGAATATCTACGTACTAAATATCATATTATTCTAAAGATACTATACCATAAATGAGCAGATAAAAATGTACATATTGTCGTTAAGCCGGGTAAAATAAAGTAAAGCCACGCAAAACTTATTAGTTTACAAAACTCTTTCAATTTCTATACAAAACGCCTTAAATGCAAGCATAATCATTATCATAGTTGTAAGCATACAAATTTGCAGGCTATTTAATAATAATAATTCGCTGGATTTCTTGCTGATTCTTCTCAAAACAGATGTTTTTTCCCGAATAGATGTAATTAAACACTAGAGTGACTTTCAATAAGTGTTATTTATAATCTACATTGAATAAAAAGATTCTATTTCTGTTTATTTGCTGCTGTGTTTTGCATGGTGAGTGTAGAGAATGGGAGATATTTCTTAATGATAACGAGGAATTCCATCTTAGTCATCTGCATTTTGATTCTTAATAGAGAATAGAAATTAACTTAATAATAACTTAATAGTGCCTATATATATTAGAAACATGTAAATTTGTAAAAAGACACCCAAGTTTTTACACCAAAATCATAGACGCGCCCCGACATAACGTACCTCGCTATAAGAATAACCTTTTGCAACCAAAATCTAAAATAAAATTACACAGTACAGGTCCTTACTCGATGTCAATAAAAATTTATAATAAATTGCCGGAATACATAAAAGCCGAAACAAGTATTAATAAATTCATAAGATCTTTAAAAGAGATACTTATTAAAAAAAGTTATTATTCAATTAATGAATACATTGAGGAAAAGAATTTTTAAGTGTCTGCCCCTCTCCTGTTCATTGCTATGCCTTTCGAGGTGCACGTGATTGTTAGAACTTGCATGTTTTGTTTAGTCTCTAAGTCACATGTAACGCAATTTGTGAATAAATAAATAAATTAAATAAATAAATAGATATTTGTACTCATTTGTCACCCTTAGGAAAAGGTGAAAGAAATTTTTAAAAATGTTAATACCTACCTATAGTCATTTTTTAGTTCATTGCTGAGCATTAGTCTTTCCAAGAATGTGTTTGCTGACATTCATCAGTTGGTAGATTTTCCCATTTTTTTTATTTTTGCAAGCAGTTATGCAGGTCTAAAAAGATCAATTTCACTGCCACCTGTAAGATTTATTGTGATCACTGCTATGGCTATAGTTCACTAATACCCCTATCTCCAGTGAATTGAAGGAGTTTAAGCAACAAAGACAGACCAGCATTTCAAAAATTAATCTTCATGTCTTAACATACAAATAACCCTCTAAGCTTAATAGAAGCGAGTAATATCGATATTACAGATTACACTTCAATTTTATAATTAACTAATCTAATTATATTATATAATTAAATGTTTTATAATAATTTTAATTCTGTGATTTAATTGAAATTATAATTAATATATTTGTGTACTGGTAAATATATTTTTAAATAATAAACAAAGGCTATAGAAAACATTAACTCATTTTATTTTTAGGATAAACGTGAGGTGGACTACCCATGGTGCGCCACTGAGTTAAAGGATGAAAAGTAAAAGTAAGAGATCTGGAAGGTGTCCGGAAAAAGTACTTAACAAGACTCAAGTTCACCCGTGCGTCTAGCCTCAAATGGCGACAAATTAAGATTTGAAACTTTTTCAATATTAACTTATTTAAATAATAATTTGATAAATAGTATCAATTTTCTCAAACATTTATCATATCTGCAAACCATGCTTGACATATATCGCAATAATTGATTTCAGCTATACGAATCTGGAACGAAATCACTTTTGATATGAAAAACTCTCAAAACTTTGTTTATATATATATATATATATATATATATATATATATATATATATATATATATATATATATATATATTAATAACCAAAACACATGAAAAGTCCTAGAAAGTCGTAAATTAGCAATGCTGTACACATTAGTATAAAGAAAGGTTCTATCAATACGTTGATAATTTTCGTGTATGAGGCGCTCGCATATAAATACTTTTTTTTTAAAACGTTACCCCTACACTAAAATTTTCTCCTGTATCTCGGGGACAGTTTACAAACAAAAATTGCACAAGGACAAACATCCAGACCCGGAACAACTATTTGCAGGCCATACAAATACTTGTTCCGTGCGGGATTCGAACCCGCGACCCCCAGCGCAGCCACTCATTGCTAAGCCACTGCGCCACGGAGTCGTCATACTTGGTGTTAGATGATTCCTTTTTTGCCTAGGTGTTCGTCTGGGTAGGCTCTAACCTTTTACCTACTTCTGCTGCCTAATAACAGCGCTGCACTGCTGTGTTCCGGTTCTGAAAGGTGTAGAGAGTCAGTGTAATGACAGACTGTGAGGCATTCCATCTTAGTCCTTAGAGATGAAAAAGCATCTATAGCCTTATTTGTTTGAAGTTACATAAGAAAAGACTGTAAGTCCGTTTAACACTTCAATTTTATAAAAACAAATAAAAAAGTATGCGTAAGTTTATTCAGTGATACAAAGTTTTATTGTAAAACGAGAATTATTATTGTGTATCATCTTAGGCAATATTCTTGAAGCGCTCACCGAACCAAAAGAACTTTATTACCTCCTAAAAGTTTAGAGGCCACGTTTTAATATGATAATTAACTTTCCAGCCCTTGGCGCAGTTAAAAATAAAAACAGTGGTTATACTTAGCCTTGAGACCGGGACTTATGCGGCTTCTTAAGTCGTTAAATGTCTACATTTTCGCTTGTTGAAAATTCAAACTGGTATTTATTTATAAATATTTCATTTCATTCTATTTCATTACACAGACTTTAAAAGTCCACCGTACTGCACTGCACGGTAATATAAGTAATTATGTAACAAATGAAATTCAATAATAGGACGCCATAACGTGCAAATTATACCGCAAAAGACGTCTTGTTTGGCCAATTTGGTAATAAATTTAATTACGCAATTTGTTGTACAACAATCCATCCATAAGTTGTATAAAATCAAATTACAGTGTTAACTGCCTAAAATAATGTTCAAATAAGGGGTGCTCAATATAAAATTTATTATTAATAGTACTATTAACTACTATTAAAGTCGATCGTTATGAAGGTTATACTGTTATGTAATAACGAGGAAGTGATCTTTAGATATACCTATATTATTTTAATTTTTATGTAAGAAAAATATAGCAAAATATTATATTTTATGTTTTTACTATACTGTATCGTCCCGTGGGAGTCGTAAGTCGCGACAAAGAGAAATATACCATGACACCTGCGGTTGTCAATCCACTTGCCAAGCGTGGTAACTATGGCATATATGGGACAATTAATGGGAAGGCCTATGTTCAGCACTGGACTTTTGGCAGGCTTTAACAGTATTCTGCTTCAAACAAGAAATACAAAATTTTCCTCGTCTTTCCGTACTGAGTAAGCTATAATTAGAAAGGTATTCCAAAATAATTCTGAGTTTGCGTTAACTACTCGGTTTTATAATTGGTCGTGCATGTAATTTTTTTGTCGAGTTGGATTAGGTTCTAATTCAAAGTAAGAGTAATATTAACATAAGTATCAAACTGCTTTACAATTCCGAATAACATTGTTGTTAGAGATTTCTCAAGCTATTTTCACAGAGAGGCATTTGTTTTGTTTGCATGTGTGCTTTCAAATTAATTACTATAACTACTATACATAACTTAATCTAAATTTAATTGAATCTGAAGTACGTTTAATTACGTCATTTAACGTATGAACAAACATTAGGTAATTATAAACGGCTAATAATTTCGCGGTAGCAGCTCATACAATAGATACAATTAGAATAAAAGTCAAGCTAATATAAAGCGTGTAAAAAGCTCCTGACATATAATGTAATAAGATTGATTGTGACGCAGCTGTTTTGATTCTTCGTTAGAAGTAGAAAAAGATTGTAGATTAGATTGTAGAAAGATTGTAGTAGAGTTTCATCGGCTACTAGCCATTTTCGCAGAACAGGATTATGATTATGTGCGCGTAAAAGATAGTACCTATAGAAAAGAGAGCACCCATGCACGTGCATAAGTACTCTCTTTTCTCTCGTTATCATAGTCTGATGGGATGAAAATCCAACACGACCGGAGAGATATAGGCGCAGGAGCAACGGCTTCACGCGCTTGCCGCGAGGCACGGGATTGACACAGGCAACTGGCTGACTCCGGGCTGCTGTTGAGAATTCCTCGACAGGAAATTCCAATTCCAGTTCTAGCCCGACCCGGAGTTCGAACCCGGAACCACGTGATAATCAATCGCGCTTATGAACATTGAACCAACATGACAGTACGTCGAGTAATTTTTAATTAAAAAAGCGTCAACTATAAATTATTAAAACAAATTAAAAAAGAAAAAAATTCTAAATCCATTATAAAAGATATTCTATTTTATTATATTCTGTTTAAACTAATAAACTGAAAAAAAAATAAATTTCGTAAAATATCTACTGTATGCAAGAAAAAACAAATTAATTAAACAAAACTTTTATAATACCTTACACGAGACAGCCAAATCTGCTTAAACAATGCGTTAAGTTCAAACGGTGAACAAAACATTGTTTTTAAAAGTTTACACTCAGCATTCTCCACCGAGAGATCTAATTAAGGAAACTTCTATGTAAATGAATGAAGCTCTTGCAGAAATCTCCCGCTCCAGTTTAAATGTTTGGTTTCTGAAGATAAGAATTACTTCATTTCATTAACGCAGATAATATTTAGTGCTCATAGCTGCCAAAAGTTATAATTATTACAAGAAAAATGGAATAATTTTCGTTGTTTGTTTTTGGATATATTGGATATATGCCTTGTCTATTTTCAAAGGCTGTTAACGCACCTAAAATTAACCTGGTAGCACCATATGCTTAATGGCGGTGGCAATTATTCTTCAACAATCTAAAAAAAATATATATTTAGCCATGCAGCTGCGGTGTAAAAATAACCAATTCCCCATATTACCCCATGGATGTAGGCGACAGAGCGAAACTAAACCAAAAGATGGGATTGAAGATCTTCCTGCAAACTTCTCAAAATAATAAAAAACCGTTGCCTACCATCCGTCAAGCGTTACAACTTTGGAAAAACTTTCTCTACAAGAGAGTTTTATGTTCAGCAGTGGACTTTTAAAGGACATAATGTATGATGGGATGGACGGAATATATTGGACAACAATAGCTTAACAGTTACAGGCGACAATCGTCGTAGGTTGTAACTTGTAATACGCGTTTTCTCCAGTATTTCAGACGTTTATGGGTGGCGGCAATCACATGCCGTAAGGTTGCCTCATATTCTTTTGAACTATATTTTTATATTAGTACCCGGTTAACCGAGCTTTGCTCGGTATTTTTCGCTCGGTTTTTTTTAATTCGTGTGTTTTGGAAATTATATTGAGATACAAATTACATACTGATGAAATACGAATAATATTTTTTGATCTTAGTGACATAATAAATAGAAAATACTGTACTGATAGAACTGATACTGATAGAAAAAACTGAACTGGTTATTTGAATAAAAAATCATGAGTGCAATTAGTTTAATTTAAATTTTCGTGTTTTTAAAAAATACTAAAAAAGGGCTAGAAAAAATAGATTTTCTCAAAAAAGAAAGGAACTTGAAAAAAAATTAAAAAAAAGTTGATCGGTCGGTCTGGGCTCGAACCATGGTATTACGATTTTGTGACCGCCCAATATACCAATTAAGCTATTTGTAATCATTAGTAAATTGTCAAAATTTACCTTCTTATTCTAACGATATTGAGACAGATTTTTTCAACACCATGCTTGTTCAATTATAACATCCATGTAATCCATATTGGATTTGAGATTATGGCTTTAAACCAATATTATGAAAATGTTGGTTTCCTTTATGATTTAAACAAGTAAAAGAATATTTCAAACTAATCTATTCTAATATTAATTCTAATATTAAAATAACTGTCAAGATTTACACACAGCCCTGCAAGTTGTGTGAAAGGAGTGACTTTCAACCTTACGAATTATATGAAGAATTACAATTCATGATCCCTAATTTACCTAAATTCGTAACAGATGTGAAACAGCTTCTCCAATACGTTACAGAAAATAATTTAAAAAAATATACCCAATCATTTACATCGTTATTTAACAATACCGATCAGTATAGCTTCCGCTGCAGCTTCTTAAAATTAAAACTCATTAAAAATTATCTCAGGAATGCAAAGTCACAGAAAAGACTATCAGCGTTGAAAGTTTTATCTATTGAGATTTATCAGATATAGCATCCAAGCTGGATTATGAGGCTATAATTAAGGATAAAAAGCGGAATATCTATTTCTTCATTTTTCTTTGAAATTGTTTGGTGTTAGTCTTAATGATTTTGTATGAATAAAAATTTCATAATGTCAAGTGTTTTGTTTTTCATTTCATATAATCCGTCTTCTTGCGCAGGCAGAGGGCCTCGCAAAATGTATCTTGCCCACATAAAATTTAGGTCTTGCGCCGCCACTGTAAATAATAATAATTAATTCATTTTTTCATTACCGTAGCCAAAAGTATCAAATATGTTGTTTATAAATTAATTCAATACAAACTGTGGTTTTCAGTTTACTTATAAAGACTTCAGTGAAAGAATTATTACAAAAACCGACCGGAAAATTACTGAAGAATTATGTAAATATTATAATAATATTGAAAATATGAATTAACAAGATTGATACTGAAAACATGAATTAAATAGTGATCCGCCCCAGATTCCCTTGGGTTTCTTTTAAATTTCGACAATAGCGCCACCTACCTGGTCCTACTATACTCGTAGCAAATAAATGATAAAAATATAGAAAGTAATGAATTAATGAGACGTAAACTTACAAAGAAAGAAGTCAAATTACTTTTGTAAAGAACAGAACCCTCGAGCAGAATAACAAAGTAATTTGGTCTCACTGACATCTTATCGCATTAAATCTTCATTTTAATTTGCAAACTTTTAAAAATAATCCTGATTTTGACAACCATACTTTTAAACTTTGACATATTGTCTTATGCAATACGTCGTTGACATTAGCAGCCTCATATTATTTAACTCCATTGTATGACGTAGGCACAGACTTCCAGGTAAAAAGAAGCTCTATCACTTAACATGTTCGTGTTCACAAAAAAGTGCACAGTCGGTACACAGCTATTATATAAAAGTTACTGTTTGTTTGTTCGTATTTTATACGCTGCCATACCGTTCGTCAGATTGCGGTTAAACTTTCTCAACACTTGCGCAAAGGTATTAAGGCATAGTACAGTTAATTTACAATAGGTGGCGCACATATCGCAACAACAAATTTATTTTAAAGTTATATATAATTCGCCTTTAATGAATTTTTATATATATATATATATATATATATATATATATATATATATATGTATATATATATATATATATATATATATATATAAAAATTCATTAAAGGCGAATTATATATAACTTTAAAATAAATTTGTATATATATATATATATATATATATATATATATATATATATATATATATAAAAATTCATTAAAGGCGAATTATATATAACTTTAAAATAAATTTGTTGTTGCGATATGTGCGCCACCTATTGTAAATTAACTGTACTATGCCTTAATACCTTTGCGCAAGTGTTGAGAAAGTTTAACCGCAATCTGACGAACGGTATGGCAGCGTATAAAATACGAACAAACAAACAGTAACTTTTATATAATAGCTGTGTACCGACTGTGCACTTTTTTGTGAACACGAACATGTTAAGTGATAGAGCTTCTTTTTACCTGGAAGTCTGTGCCTACGTCATACAATGGAGTTAAATAATATGAGGCTGCTAATGTCAACGACGTATTGCATAAGACAATATGTCAAAGTTTAAAAGTATGGTTGTCAAAATCAGGATTATTTTTAAAAGTTTGCAAATTAAAATGAAGATTTAATGCGATAAGATGTCAGTGAGACCAAATTACTTTGTTATTCTGCTCGAGGGTTCTGTTCTTTACAAAAGTAATTTGACTTCTTTCTTTGTAAGTTTACGTCTCATTAATTCATTACTTTCTATATTTTTATCATTTATTTGCTACGAGTATAGTAGGACCAGGTAGGTGGCGCTATTGTCGAAATTTAAAAGAAACCCAAGGGAATCTGGGGCGGATCACTATTTAATTCATGTTTTCAGTATCAATCTTGTTAATTCATATTTTCAATATTATTATAATATTTACATAATTCTTCAGTAATTTTCCGGTCTCTAGATGTGATCTAGTGGCGCACATATCGCAACAACAAATTTATTTTAAAGTTATATATAATTCGCCTTTAATGAATTTTTATATATATATATATATATATATATATATATATATATATATATATATATATATATATATATTCTTTTACAACTTTTGGCAGCTATGAGCACTAAATATTATCTGCGTTAAGGCCGAATACGAAGAGAACTGGCGAAAATTAATGTATTTCTCTTGACTAGAACTTTGACCTACATAAGGTAATTCTAAGCTTTAAAACATTTTTGTAGGTTTGTTCGGGTCCTTCACAATGTCACCGTCATTTTAAAATTTTAAAATAAATGAATATTACAACAAATAAAAGAATGTTAAGAAATGATATATAAAATTATTGTTCTTCCGAAACTCTGTGAATTTTAATTTAGGAAAAATTCTTTTACGTAAAAATGTTTGTATTGTGATTCCGAAGGTACCTCCTATCTTTATTTTCGATACAAAATATTATTTATTAACATAATTCGTTTTAATTAAAAACACCTAATAATAATATCGTATATTGCCAGATAAAAGTTTGCCGTAATAAATTACCAGGCGCTTCGACGTGTGACGTAAGGTAACAACAGTCGATGTGTCTGTAGCGAAAATCGTTAATTTATTGTTTTATACGCGTTTAAGTGTCTATAAATGTAAATATGGGTAAGAAAAGAAATAAATGTTACCTAAGTGGTAAAACAAAGAGAGTTTATCGCATGAACGCTGCTCGAATGTTGTATTTTGAGGTTAATACTTATATTTTTGTAAGGTAATTTTTTGTTTGAGGCTGCCTAATAGGTTGCATTTTTACTCATTTACATTAGCCAAACTGATCGTTTATACTTTTCTAGTTTCAAGTGAGAAACACTAAAAATGTAAAATATCAAGACCCAGTCGGAAAAGAATGTACAGAGTAGTGCAAGCACAGAGACCGCAAATAATGTCAGTCAATGTATTGTCCGAAAGCATGGGGTAAAAGTACATAATTAAGAAAAACTGAAATACTTCGGATGTGAAGTGATTGACCAGTCGGAGTAGTCTTGTGAGAATTTACATACACAGTACCTATCCCCACTATGGGGCAATCACCGACCTTTTAGTTTTTTTCTTTATTATTTATGCAATTTGCATTACGGCATCTTGTAAGCCTCACAAGAACAAACATTTTCAATTATATGAGATTCTTTACGTACGATGCACCAATTTAAAAAAAAAATCGTTATCAATTCAATAACTTTTCGAACAATATTTTATAACGAATAAAGTACAGAATTTATAATCTATAGGAACTAATATTATAAATAAGAAAAATTTATTTAAGAAGTAAGCAATGCTCTCTGTGTTGTTCATTACTTTGCATCTGAGCTAGTTCAGTCAAATGTAATCAAAGCCCGTACGGCTTTAATTATAGGTATTATACATGTCTATATAAACAAAGCGTAGGTACTGGCGGCGCGTGGTTTGCTGCGAAACTAGCAAGGTCATTCGCGTCGTATTCGGCCTTAAGAACTTGCAAAATTGTTACCTATTTTGGTAGGGTTGTCACTATAGGTGAAGACAATTTAAAGCACTTGAACGTTTACGTTTTGTGACTGGGTTAAAGAATATCGACAAACTTGTTTCAAAAAATGCTTGTCTGGTACTCAAAAATTTATTGAAATAAACTGTTATGCCAAATATCTGCCAAAAGACCATAAAAATAAAAGAATAGCCAAAAAAGAGACGTTGGATTATGAAGGCAAGGATTAACCTATACAGTCTCATAAGTCAGTATGAGACAGATTTTTTCAACACCATGCTTGTTCAATTATAACATCCATGTAATCCATATTGGATTTGAGATTTATGGCTTTAAACCAACATTATGAAAATGTTGGTTTCCTTTATGATTTAAACAAGTAAAAAATATTTCAAACGAATCTATTCTAATATTAATTCTAATATTAAAATAACAGTAAAGATTTACACACAGCCCTGCAAGTGTGTGAAAGGAGTGACTTTCAACCTTACGAATTATATGAAGAATTACAATTCATGATCCCTAATTTACCTAAATTCGTAACAGATGTGAAACAGCTTCTCCAATACGTTACAGAAAATAATTTAAAAAAATATACACAATCATTTACATCGTTATTTAACAATACCGATCAGTATAGCTTCCGCTGAAGCTTCTTAAAATTAAAACTCATTAAAAATTATCTCAGGAATGCAAAGTCACAGAAAAGACTATCAGCGTTGAAAGTTTTATCTATTGAGATTTATCAGATATAGCATCCAAGCTGGATTATGAGGCTATAATTAAGGATAAAAAGCGGAATATCTATTTCTTCATTTTTCTTTGAAATTGTTTGGTGTTAGTCTTAATGATTTTGTATGAATAAAAATTTCATAATGTCAAGTGTTTTGTTTTTCATTTTATATAATCCGTCTTCTTGCGCAGGCAGAGGGCCTCGCAAAATGTATCTTGCCCAGATAAAATTTAGGTCTTGCGCCGCCACTGTAAATAATAATAATTAATTCATTTTTTCATTACCGTAGCCAAAAGTATCAAATATGTTGTTTATAAATTAATTCAATACAAACTGTGGTTTTCAGTTTACTTATAAAGACTTCAGTGAAAGAATTATTACAAAAACCGACCGGAAAATTACTGAAGAATTATGTAAATATTATAATAATATTGAAAATATGAATTAACAAGATTGATACTGAAAACATGAATTAAATAGTGATCCGCCCCAGATTCCCTTGGGTTTCTTTTAAATTTCGACAATAGCGCCACCTACCTGGTCCTACTATACTCGTAGCAAATAAATGATAAAAATATAGAAAGTAATGAATTAATGAGACGTAAACTTACAAAGAAAGAAGTCAAATTACTTTTGTAAAGAACAGAACCCTCGAGCAGAATAACAAAGTAATTTGGTCTCACTGACATCTTATCGCATTAAATCTTCATTTTAATTTGCAAACTTTTAAAAATAATCCTGATTTTGACAACCATACTTTTAAACTTTGACATATTTTCTTATGCAATACGTCGTTGACGTTAGCAGCCTCATATTATTTAACTCCATTGTATGACGTAGGCACAGACTTCCAGGTAAAAAGAAGCTCTATCACTTAACATGTTCGTGTTCACAAAAAAGTACACAGTCGGTACACAGCTATTATATAAAAGTTACTGTTTGTTTGTTCGTATTTTATACGCTGCCATACCGTTCGTCAGATTGCGGTTAAACTTTCTCAACACTTGCGCAAAGGTATTAAGGCATAGTACAGTTAATTTACAATAGGTGGCGCACATATCGCAACAACAAATTTATTTTAAAGTTATATATCATTTGCCTTTAATGAATATATATATATATATATATATATATATATATATATATATATATATATATATATATATATATATGATATTTCCACGATTATATCTGCGCCGGGTACCAGACCCGGTGCGTTACTGTCGCAGAAGAAATAGTCGGTTATAAGAAAACACCATACTTAAAGTAGGCGCTTACTCCACTTTTCTATAGAATAAGATTGACCAACGAGCACACAGTCTACCTGACGTTGAGTGAATGCTGTAGCCTGTAGACACATCTACATTTGTCCTTGATCGAGAAACAAAATGCAGGCTAAACTTTCCAATATGGACCATCGTTTTCAAAGCCCATATTTTTTTGTAGATAGTACTCACTAAAAGAAAGCGTTTTGCAAAGTTTTAGGTTGCGGAAACTTACGGTTCATGAGATATATTTTTTAAACTTTTCATACAAATTGGTAAATAACACGTAATTACAAAATAAATTTGACAAATGATTGATGTCAAACGTCAGTTAGTGTAGGGTACCGAATATTTTGAAAGTATCGATACCTACTCGATACCAAGTATCGTATCAAAAGTATCAATACTACTTGGTATCGTGTATTTCGTTAATTTTGTAGACGAAAAATTATGACAAACCAATTAGTGCAATTATATATGTATATAAAGTAGAATAAAGTTTACTCTATTTGAGTTCCACCTTAGTACTTATTCATTATATTACATATTACATATTTCATTGCTTGCAACTTGTTTGTATTTCTTAATTAGTACAGCTTTTGTACTTTTATTTTATTGTTTGCAACTTTCTATATTATCTAATTCTTACTACAATAAAGTGTTTACTTACTTATTGACTTACTTATTTAATATCCAAAAAGTACCCAAAACCGAATCAGAGCACCCCACTATCCACGTGGTCTTGTCTGCCCTACCCCTAGAGTGTATATAAGAGCCCGGAGGCGCGAAGGGTCCCTGCGCAAATGATCGCGGTATTTCACGTCTGACGGAAACAAAAACGTTACACCACCATGTCTCAAACGCTTTAACATTTAATGATTTCATATGTTTACACGAACACAACACATTAACTATTGCTTATTTTTCGAATACTTTAAATTAGCACTTACTATAATACTACAAGAGTACTTTAAAATTATTAATTTTCGGTCTGAGTCTTGTCCTACTGCGTAGATATGAACAAAAATTAATAATATTTATGTGAAGGTAGCCGTGGTTCACTATGACATTGGGAGTTCGTACAGCTCAGTCTCCCTGTGAACATGGTTGTTGTAAAATACTGCAAACGTTGCGAATATGAGATAATCTAATATACGCGATAAAATCCGTAAAATCTTATCTATAAGTTATATCTAAGTGCTATAACATTTATCGGCCATTCCCATACTCACCTCTTATGACACACATGAAACGAAATTCGAATGTGGATCTCATAGAGATTAGTTTATTTTAAATCCAAAATTTTATATTGATTCAGTAGAAGCCTACACAGCTCATTATTTAAAGGAAAAATTTTACTTATTTTGTTTTTAATCTAAAACTTCATCAAAACTTGATGCTCCGGGGTGCAATGTTGTTAAAATTAATGAGTATTTTACACGTTCTGCTTATAACTAACTAACATTTAACAGGGATCTTAAATAAGGTGTAAAACAGATGTTAAAAAATGAAGTGTTACATTTAAGATTTATTCTCTACTCAATAAATGCATAAATATTATGTAAGAGAATAATAACTACATATGGTTTAAAATGTCTGCTGAAATTAATAAGAAAAATTTTAGGTTTTATACTCCGGTTGGTTACTCGGATAGCCATCCTGCTGTATAAATACTTAAGTAATTAAATATACGGACAATCGACTTGGCACCGCTTATGGACCTGTAGCACTGCCTAAATTTTGGCGAAAGCAATATTTCTCATTGTCCACATACGCAAGACAAAGTGGCAGATTGTACGCTTCGTTCTTTTGTACAATTTGCCGAAGGGTTTGTATGATTAAGCCTTTTTGGAATTCGTGCAAAACGATTCGTATCTCTATATACTGTATAATATCTCGAAAATAGCACGTAGAAGCATCTCTGAAGGTAAATCGGTCTATAGTTCTTCAATAGAGTATTATCGCCGTTATTGAAGCACAATCTTACCGCACTGCTGTTCCATGCTTCTTGAGTAGTGCCAACCTTAAGAACAGAATTTGGGAGAATTTGAATGACTCTAAGTTCCGGTTTTTCATCCGCTTTCAAAAGTTCCGCTATAATTCCATCCTTGCCCAGTGCCTTATCATTCTAAAGTAATGCAGCTCAACCTATCTTGCTACATGAAACAGTGGTTATCTTTGTTAGACGGAACTTGTGCTTTTATGATGAAGAACACACGATAAGACGATAGAGGAGAAACGAGCACACAGTCCACCTGATGGTAAGTTAATGCTGTGGCTAGTTGACATCTTCATTTATCCTCTATAGAGAGTCAAAATTTAGATGCGTTGTCACCTATGAGGACTAAGATGAAATGCCTCGTTTTCAGTGAAAAGAGGTCTCGGGTTCTCTACACATACCCTAAGAAACACAAAAAGTTCGGTATCTGGAGTAAAAGTTAAATCTTCATACACATATACCACATGCATGCATATCGGGTACTTTGCAGAAAAACACGTTTTATTTTTAAATTCATATAAGAATTAAAATGATTCTCATTACAACATTATAAATGTCATGCTTATTAATTGCTTTAAGGCAAATTAAGTTGAGTAGAAAAGTCTCAAATTTTTTGTACGTAATTGATTGACGCACAAAGTTATGATTATCTGCGAAGAAACTTTGCGTTAATGATAATACAAACATATAAGTTTGAAACACTAATCTGTCAGAAGTGTCTGGTGAAACGCGTTTTTGTTAGAATTTTATACTTACTACTTACTTACTTACTTATCGTCACGCACAATCCCTAACAGGGTAGCCAGAGAGAACAGATCGCCAAGTGTCACGATCCTTACATACCTCTTTCGCTTCTTTCAGGTTCATTAACTTCTTCATACATGCACGTCTAGGTATCCGAGTACTCTTGACCCTCCCCTCTTCGAGCAATTTGCTCACATGGTCTTCGAAAGTTAGTCTCGGTCTACCTCGACACCTTTTAATATTTACTTTCGCGCTATATATTTTCTTCACCATTCGGTCTTCACTCATTCGTTCAACGTGTCCAAACCATTGGAGTACGCCCCTATCAATTTTTGTGATAAGGTCATCTTTCAATCCTGCCATATTGCGAATCTCTTCGTTTCGCTTTCGGTCGGCTATGGTAACGCCACACATTTTACGAAGAGATCGCATCTCCACTGCATTCAACTTGCTTTTATGCTTCTTCTGGCATACCCAGGTTTCGCTGCCATATAACAAAGTCGGTACCAACACTGCGTTATGTATTGCAAGGCGTGCACTCTTCACCACGCCTTGCCTTTTTATTAATGCATTCAGGGCACCATTGACTTTGTTTCCGGCAGCGACACGCCTATCCACATCTAAATCACATCTTCCATCCCGGCTGAAAGCACTCCCCAAGTATACAATTTCATTTACCTGTTCTAGACATTCCTGATTTACCCATATTTCACATTTCGTTCTCTCTTCGTCCTTTTCAAATACCAGAACCTTAGTTTTATTAGCATTCTATTTAGTTATATAGCATTTAGAATTTTATATTAATTAATATAAACAATGTAACTCGGATACCTTTTTACGATGCCTTATTAATTACTAATGTAACTCAGACATCTTTTTATGATGTCTTAATAATTATTAGAATCAGACTTTTCTTTGAGGAAGTTCATTCCATTTGTCCTCCTTTCCAGAAGTCTACAGGCTCTCATTTCTGAGAAGGCTTAGGAGCAAAAATTTATGGCGGACTTCATATGTCCTTTTTAATACTCAGTTCATCTGCTGTTATTTATTTTACAGCACCCTTGTTTTCTTTTCAAGCTATTGCATAGCTTCTATCGCGGGTCTTGAGTGCGGGAAAATCCAGAAATTTCGTAACGAAAAAAACCTCACGCTCTCCGACGGGCACGGAGGTGTGGCTTGAAGGCCGTGCATTGTCTAACGATGGTCTAACGTCGTTTCTTTTCCTCAGTCTTTGTTGTCTTTGTCGAAGAGTTTTGAAATTTTGAATATGAATGAACAAAGTGCATTTATTAAGGCTGCTTTCTCGCAAAAAGCTTGAAAAAAGCGTGCAGATGAACAAAGTTTTCGTAGACACTTACAGAGAAATTACATATGAAAAAAATAGCTAGTAATCGACATGATCTGATACGTAATTTGGTTTAGCCATAATTTTCTATCGCTGTCACATAATAAATAAAAAAATACCCAAATCACCTCCAAATCGTTGAGATGAAACCACTTTACTCCTTCATTGTTTATCAAAGGAATATAAAAAAAATATCTACTGCTTTGCAATACAAAATAAAATAATTTGGTTTGGTTACTTTTTAGAAATATGTATTATTTTTATGATAATAAATTAAAAATGCGTCCCGATTAAATACTGCGTCTATATCACCCCCGCATTCGTCCACGAATTCAGTGCGGGGCGCATCGTGTTGCTAGGTGGACGTACGCCGCGTTGCTCAGCACTACGAAATAAAATCGTAAAATATTACTGCAAAAATTTAATTTTGTTAATAGTGGAGTAGGTTTTTTCTGATTCTTGTTTAATAGTAGTGTTTTATAGTTATATTAATTGTACAGTTTTATTAATGTTTAAGTTTAGTTTGTAAAACATGGGGAATAAGCAGAAACGATTGAAGAGAGGTCTAAAAAAATATTACAAACAAAAGGGTATACATTTATCAAGGTAAGTTTTAAGTTTTATCTACATATTTCATAATATTAGACAGTATCTGTTTATAAAATACCTATATTTCCGTGATTTCGCCACTCTGTGACGAGACAAAGCGCAGCAAATGCAAGTGGCGGCAAGGCGCGGGCCGCGTCGTCGCATGCTGGTAGCGCATGTCTGAGAAATTAAAAAATATATATTTCGAAGAAATGTGAAGTTCGTCAACACGCATTGAGGCAGCGTGGCGGACATTTCCTTGCCTTAAAACTCTCTCAGAAATTAGAAGAGGCCTGTGCCCAGCAGTGGGACGTATATAGGCTGTAACTTTACTTTTTTTTACTTTTATAAATATGTTATTTTACCGACGAAAATTTTAAAGAAAAATAAAAAATAAGCAACCGACAACCTCCTAGGTCCCTAGGTGACTTGCGAGATGTCAGTGTAACAAAACAAAACGGCCCAGAAAAACAGACTTTCCAACTGATAGCTAAATCAGCACGCAACAATTTCATTGGTGCCAGTGGGGATCGAACCCGGGTTGCTCCCGTACTATGATACCTATAACGAGCGCTAACCATGTGAGCTACCACGGCTCTCAAGGACATCGTTCCGTTCGTGTACAGCGCTGAAGATAGCAGAGTAAAAAATTAGAGATTGTGGTGTTTGAAATTTGTCATCTGTGAGAGTGAATTTTATCTGTGTACTCTGTAACAAATAACTATATAGAAAAAATCTGAAAATGATATTTCGCCATTTTTGCTTGTGTACTGGTTAGGAACTCGATCAAAAATTTGATAATTTTTCTGTTTTTATACGTTATTTCTAATGTTTTTTTACATCAAATTAATTGTGAAGATATTTTCTTTAGGAAATATGTTTCATTACGACGATTCAAAAACGTTTACATATAATAATTTACCTCGAAATTCACTATACGCGATTATCGTTTATTGATTATAATAGAGCGTGCCATTTGAATTTAAAGACAATTAATTGGACAATAAATAATAAGTGACAAATCTTGCCGTGGAGCGTGGAACTGAGTAGTTGCGCGTCTTGTTAATATAATTGCCGTACGGCCGCCCTGACGTATGTACTGCGCGAACCTGAGTTTTTTGCGACGCGGTCCGGTGATACAGTATTTTTCACAAACAGTGAGTTCGTTATAACGCGGGTTCGGTTAAATCTGGTTGAATTTGATTGGATTAACCTAAGTAACTTGAATTAATATCAAAGAAAAAGAAATACTGCATAAATAAAATAAATAAAATAATTATAATTGCATAAGTTGATACAAAATGCTATGCAATAGCTTTACCGCGGCAGTCCCCGAGTGCCACACGTCTTTTTTAGTCTAAAGTCCAATTGATGCTCTTTTTTATTGTTTTTTTTTGTTTCGTCCATGAGTATATCGTCTGCTTATCACTAGTTTATACATTTCTATTCAGTATTGTTTTACAAGTATAAAATAAATGGATTACGAACTATTTTTTTTCTGTTTCAATTCAAAACATCATTGTTTGTTGTGCTGTGCGTACATCAACATACTTAAAATGCGTTCATACTGACTGAGTACTATTAACTTAACTCTTACTTAAACTTAAATTTCAGTCAATGTTAATAAATATAAATAACGTTTTTTTAATATATGCATTGTTACTGACGAACTG
Organism: Parnassius smintheus behrii; assembly: GCA_036936625.1. Classification (NCBI taxonomy): domain Eukaryota; kingdom Metazoa; phylum Arthropoda; class Insecta; order Lepidoptera; family Papilionidae; genus Parnassius; species Parnassius smintheus. The sequence continues at coordinate 43,758,235 of JAUPFT010000021.1, forward strand.
TTTTTTACTTAAGTCTTAATACATCCTGCTACTGTTAATCAGACCACTAGTTGTTTAAAATGAAAAAGACAAAGTTGGTATCAATTTGTTACAAAGGTATTACTATTATCAACTAGTTACTGCTACTACAACTATGTTTTTTTAATAATGCACCCTACTACGAGTACGATTGTAATTAACAGTTACGTTAGTGCTGGCGGGTATCTTGTTCGGGTAAATCACCTACACCTACTAAAATATATAAAACAGTGTGTTATCTTGTAAAGCCAAATGTCTCACCTAGCCGTTAGCCATCTCAGATTCTATTTCTTCCAAAGATACCACGTTTAGAGGCTATACGCGTCTCATATTATAAACGGCTTAAAAGTTAGCCGTGGCTTGGTCACCCATCGGTGGGAAACTTACGGGGCTGACGCGAAGGGCCACCTCGAAGTGACTACTCCGGATGAGTGTTAGTACACGGCTGCGGAAGGGTTGTCCTCACACCCTGCACTCCACAGCTGAGGTTAAGAGGAGTGTGGGTATGGCAAAGCACAACTCCACCTATCCTATATGACTGGCGTCACCGCTCCATCAGCGGTAGTAGGGCCGCGGAGCGATAGGAGTGTCGGTGTTGTGATGCACCGCTCTCCAAACACCCGCGAAACACTTTTAATACGTGGTAGATAAACATTTTTATACGTGGTAGAGCCATGCTGCAGTTATATTAGAAATATAGTTTAGTGTTACGTATTTCATGTAAAACGCAATCACCTTGAAGAGATATCTCATATGTGATATATTAGTGTTTTGTTTATTTTTAAAGGTAAAGAATTAATTCACCATTATTATTATAAGCCCTCAAACAGTTCACCGTTAGAATTAGCCTCTTTCTCTCCCTTCTTTTTTTCTGACAATGGGTGTGGTATAGACATATGTAGAGAATTGTATTGTACATTCTAAATTTTAAATTCTCGTTTAATAGGTTTGTGAAGGGGCAACTGTAAGTAAAGCGGATTACACCTAACGTCATAAATGTTTTTGTTAGTACTTCGAAATAATTAAAAAAATGCCGTTTACGACATATCGATGGTTCGCAAATTATCTCGGATTAAGAAGCGCCTTAATACAGTTATTTCAATAATCTGTTTCCGATAATGGTCACAAACCCTTTAAGCAGTTTAGTGCTTTTATTGAGTCTTGGGGAACGGTGGTCCATGTACGGCTTGACTATTCCCCGATCATTAGGGAAAAAGTGCGTATTTTGCAGTCCTTCCCAAATATTACCAGTTTTTTCTCAAAGGTTTTTGGTTCTATTCTTTTCTATTCTATTTTATTCTAATTTAAACTATTCCTTTCTACTCCATTTCATTCTATTCCAATATATTCAGTTCCGATTACTCTCCGACTACTCCAGTTTAATCCCCAGAAAAAAAATTTTACGGGTTTACCGCTAAAAAGAACCCGTTCGTCGTATCTCCTCAGTTTCAAGGCACTTCCTTTGTTGCCTCAGCCAGTATCGGTATCCTAGACGTCGAAATATCGAGTGACGTGCAGTTTTGTGGTCACTTGGAAGAGAAGGCCAAATTGGTTTCCAAAAAGCTTGGCGTACTCAGCAGAGCGGACAATATTTCATTCCGGCGCACTGCCTGTAACTTTACACGGCGCAGGTTCGGCCGTACATGGAATAATGTTCCCGTCTCCAGGCTGGGGCACCCCAGTGCAGCTCCTTCCATTTGATTGCATCCAGGCACAGACGTTCGAATCGTCTGTGACCGAGCTGATCGGCTTGACTCACTAGAACTGCGAAGAGATGTGGCTTCTCCTTGCGTATTTTATCGCATTAACCACGGGGAGTGCTCTGAGGAATTGTTCAAACTAATTCAAACTAATTCAAAATAAATCAAACGGATACAAGTAAGAAAGGAGTCTCCGGGATCGTTATTTTACAAATATAAACTAAGTGATACGACTTCCAAAGAAATTGACATTGCTGCATGTAAAAAAAAGAAGAAAAATGGATCAAGTATTTTTAGCTTATGCAAGCCGTTAAAAAAAGCATACAATTCCCAGATGCCAATTTCAAAGGCTAAGAAGAAGGATTTAATGACGCTGTTGAAGGAAGGAGTGATCCCAAACGACTACGTTGATTATTACACTAACATTCCTTCTATTGATGAAGAAAATATAATTAAAGAATGTTCAGGCTCAGAGTACGATGACTGACCTTAAAAATTTACAGTTTTGATACTTAAATAATAATACTAACATAATACTTAAATGTTTGATTTGTTTGGTAATAAAGAAACTTTTATACGTAATTATTTTTTTAATACATCGGTACTAAATTCTTCAATATACCCTAAATTAATGTACAAAACACGAAAGTGTTAAGTGAACAATATTATATAAATTTTGTGTACAAACGTACTAAGTGATATCCTTTTTTGCTATTTTGGTATTTTTATAGAATATTTTAGATAATTGATGTTTGAATTTACGATAATTAGGTATTTTATTTTTATTTTTATTTTATTCTTATTGGAAAACTTACAGCTAACATTAACAGTAAATAAATGAATAACAACTAGAAGGCCATTTAAAAGTTTTCACCTATAGACAATATGAACTTAAAAACAATAATTCCAGTCGGTAAAAGATAAACATCGATTAAGACAAATACAGTAAATTAACTAAATTAAACAGAAAAAAAACACTCAACAAAAGAATTTTTTCGATAAAATATTTTTGATTCGAGAAACACTGGCACTAAACAGATCCAAGTCAACGATATTGGAAATGTCATTAAAAGTTCTGCATGCACGTATAATAAAAGATTTTTGCCTGTATTTTTCCGGGTATGCGGCTTGTTGTAAAGCCTAATTTGCTCAGTAGCTCAGACCAGACTAGACATTCAATATGACCATTTGCCAATTTAAAAAGATAAATCATATCTGCTATGCGCCTACGTTCGTGCAGAGGCAAAATATGAAATTTTTTACATCGCGAAATGTAGTTATTAGTGTAAAATTGCGTCTTAAATAGCAGAAAACGTAGAAAACTCTTTTGTACTTGCTCAATCCTATCTATATAAATGTTATAATTTGGATTCCACACTTGAGAGGCGTACTCTAAATGGCTGCGAACAAGAGCGCAATAAAGTATCTTATATGTTTTAATATTATGAAAATCAGTGGAAAATCTCAAAACGAATCCAAGTGCTCTATTGGCTTTTTTAATGATATTGTCAATATGTGCATCAAAAAGTAATTTAGAATCGAAAAATACACCAAGATCCTTTACTGACTGTAATCGCTCTATAGTAGTGTCTTGTAATTTGTAGTGAAAGACAGTGGGATTGGGTTTACGGGTAAAAGTAATGATAAAACACTTGGACACATTCAAGTCAAGTTTATTGCGTGAACAATATCGTTCAAGTTCATTGAGACCACGCTGCAGACCAAGGCAGTCAGAAGTATTTGTAATGGGACATAAAATTTTCATATCATAAGCATAAAGGATTATTTTGGAGTAAGTGAAGCAGGATCCTATATTAAAAATTATATATTAAAAAGCAAAGGACCAAACAGCGATCCTCCGTTGCTGACGTATAACCATTGAGTACTACTGTCTGACAACGATTCTCAATATAAGATTTAAACCACCTAAATAGGTCGCCGCTGATACCTACCTCGAGTAGTATGCTGAGAAGTATAACGTGATCTAAACGGTCCAACGCTTTACTGCAATCAGTGTAGACTACGTCAACTTGTAAGCGCTCAGACATGATGTTAGTTAAATAGTCAGAACAGACAATAAGGTTCGAAACCGTGGATCTACCTTTTAAAAAGCCGTGTTGATAATCACTGAGTGTTTGTAAGATGCCATGATATACAGACGAGTATACGATTTTCTCAAAGATTTTGTTGAATAACAAACAAAATATAAACAAAGAAAAATAAAAATATAATAATAAACAAAGCTTGGATATTGGCCTATAGTTTTCTACACGGTCCTTTGGACCATTTTATATAGTATATTTTATATAGTATATATTTTATACAGTATATAGATAAATACCCTAAGTAATTATAGGCAGTATATACACAGTTTCAATGACCAGTTTTAAGTTATAGTATCTAGAAGTTTTGAATCATTAAAAACAGTCCTCCTGAAAAATTGGCTGGTCCGTAATTACCATGTTTGTCTTCTAGACCATCGAGAAAGCCTTTTTGGAATTCATGCAAAACGATTCGTATCTATATATAATATATAATATCTCTCGAAAATAGCACGTAGAAGTATCTCGGAAGGTAAATCGTTCTATAGTTCTTCAATAGACGACGGCAACAATACTCTATTGAAGAACTATAGACCATAGTTATTCAATAGAGTATCGTCGCCGTTCTTGAAGCACAATACTACCGTACTACTGTTCCATTCTTCTTGAGTAGTGCCAACCTTAAGAACAGAAATTGGGAGAATTTGAATGAATCTAAGTACCGGTTTTTCTTCCGCTTTCAAAAGTTCCGCTATAATTCCATCCTTGCCCAGTGCCTTATCGTTCTAAAGTAATGCAGCTCAACCTATCTTGCTATCGTGCTTTACAGCACCCGTGGTCACGGGGGGTACTGAGATGTTTGACGTACCAATGTCATAGTTAGTCCGGAACTGAAGGTAGGAAGGTCAATTATTGCTGTTATAAACTTTGTTATGTCTCTTGCTTTCTTTTGCACATCTGTTACCATTCTAGGAACTCGGAGAACGACCACCTTTTTAAACTTAAAGAATGAGTTAAAATAAACTGAATTGTTCAGAAAGAAGGCTTAAGAATATCGGGTAAATATCGGATCGTCATACGTCTATCTACCGTAACCATTTCTTCCATTTTTTAACGTCTTCTTGAGTAGCGGTCGTCGTTGGTCGCTAAGAGTATTTGTTGCCATTACAGGCGGTTCCGCCGCGTTTAAATTAAGCGCACCATTATTTAACTGTAGAATAATATGAGGCATTGTCTGCCAAAGTAGATTGCAGTACTTCAAAAAGAATTTTTGAAGAAAAAATTCCCCCAAATGTAAAGGTTGAAAAAATTGTGTATAAATTTTAATTCAGTTTTTTCTGGCTTCGGTTACTAACGAATTTAAGATACTAAAACAAAAAGAACGTAAATTTCTATAACTCATTGATTAGTGTGCTATTGAAAAGTTCATTGATCAACCTAGTATATTATATTATTTATATGATTAAATTTGAATAAAAGCATATCCATTTGACACTTAAGTCAGGTATTCATCATTTCAGTTATACATCATCATCATTAGAGTCCCAAGTAAATTGCCAAACATAGGACTCCCTCAAGGAATATCACCATACACGGTTCAAAAGTAAAACAGATATAAATGAGAATGATCAAATAATCTGAAAGTAAATAAAGTAATTATAATACAAATCAGGTTGGTATCCTTCAGGACACGCATTAATTAAACATCATAAAACCATTAGAGGAATAATTTACAAGGACATAGATAACTGCTTAATAACAGAAACACTTCTAAATGGAAATTGGTTAGATAATGTAGAAATTAATTCAGTGGCCGTAATTTGTGTTTAGTTTTAAGTATTGTCTGTGTTTCTGCTACGAGTAGAAAATACAACATGTCACCACAATTAGACAACAAACAAATATAAAATGCGATAAGATCCGTAAAATTAGTTTAAATGAAGTTAAAATTTCCAAGTTCATGTGAAAGCAACCTTGAAGAATTTTCCTTGCTCCAAAAGCGCTCTTAGAAATGTGAAAAGCCTTGTGCCCAGTAGTGGGAATACAGCAAGGTATAGACGAAGCCAGTAACGCTGGCGCCAGTCCTTAGAAAAGCCAGCGCTGGCCTGGTTCGTGTTGTTTAGATGAGGCCGAATGGATTCATTTCATTCCTAGATTATTTTTGTAAATCGTTGTTTTAAATTTTGATTTTTTAAACTTTAACTGAAAAAGAACGTTTATCATATACATACATCAAATATAGGGATTTGTACAATATCGCTAGCAAAATTTTTATATTACAAATAATTTATTCTGGCGCGTGGATAGCGGGGCACGTCTATGGCTTGAAAAATAGACAGGCGCTCTATTCCCGCCAGTGCTGGCAGCCGGTGCTGGCATGTCTTGAAAAAATGTTTATACGAGGCCAATAACATACCTTCACTGGCTTCGTCTAAACCTTGTTTGATCCTTTACTTTTCACCCAACTTCAAAAACAGGAGGAGGTTCTCAATTCGACTGCATTTTTAATGTGTGTTTTTTTCAGAACTTTTTTCTAGGTGAACCGATTTTGATAATTATTTTTTTTATTTTTAAGCTAGTGCTTCTCATGTGTTCCCATAAATTTGGTCAAGATATGACCATTAGTTTTTGGATTATCCTTAATAAATCGTATTTAATTTAATTCGACTACACATTTTATTTATATCATAGTCGGCTGTACAAAATTTTTAATTTTACCACCTGTTACATATAAAAATTAGGCCAGGTAGAACGCCTCTATGTACTTAACAGCGTTAGAATTGACTGTATATGTATATCTTACCAAATTATCGTAAAAAAAAATCGCTAATGCGTTACCACCTTAGCACAGCGTAGTAGCTCGTTACCGGTTGAGCCGCCTTAAAGGAACGCTGATTCATTAAAGAGTAGTGGACGGTATGGCAATGAAATTAGCAGTTGTCAGTCAGAACTATATTTTTAATTTTTGACATATATTTACGTGGCTACGCCACAAAAGCATTTATCCTGTAATTACATTACAGATGAAATGTCACATATTTATATCAACCATTGTAGATTAATGAGTACAGAATATAATTCTATAACAGTTGCATTGAAAAAATATTCCCAACTGTACTATCAGAGAAAAACGGAGCGATGTCTTCATTTCAATTGACGCAAAAACCAAGCCAAACCATGCTTAACCTATTGTAAGAACACGCACTCACACACACATTTTATCTGAAATCATTTGCAACCAACAACACGGTTTTAGGTGCAAATGTGTGCATCTTAGCAGTTAATTTTTACAGTGTGATAAAGAAAGACGAAAATGTACGTGGTTGCATTTACAAAGTTTAGCATGGTTTCGGCATCACTTCAAAACTTTTCTGCGTTCAATCCATTGAGCTATTATGTACAACGTACTAGAGGCGACACTGCATTCAGCAACTCTGTTCCACTCAACTGCGGTGCATACACCGCACTTTAATCAGTCACTCGCTACGCGTTTGTAGAGTAGTCACGTGTTATGTTGATTTAAAAAAATCTAGATAGAAATATGCCGTCGTGTGTACTTAGATATTGCACAAATAATTCAAGAAATGTCAGTAAAAACCAAGGAATTACTTTTCATCGGTTACTAAGATACTTAATCAATAAAAAAGTATTATAGATCAATAATAACACAAATTATTCCTAAGACGCCATCTCGTGTCATGGAATATAGATTATAAAGTTAATATTATCAAATGCGACATTTCTGTGGGTACTTAAGTATTGGACGAATATATTAATATACACATTTTTTTTTGTAGAAACATATATAAGATATTATAATTAGGCCAAATTTTTCGTCTTTAAATTTGCTTATTATTCTTTTATTTTATTTTTAGGTTTCCACATCAAAGTCAAAGTGGAATGAATTCGTCCATTTTTAACTCTCGCGTGCCCAGCATTTATCTCTCTCTCTTATTTTAATTTTAATAAATATATTTGGAATTTAAATGTTATGTTAATAAGTTTTGTTAAACATACATTTAGTATGTTTTTTTAGTATTTGACAAGATACCTTTTAAAATATTCAGATAAAAATAAAAAATCATTAAAATGTAGTTGTGATATAATATTATGTAGTATTATATTAAATAAGCAAATATAATATACAAAATAAATGACAAAACTTAAATATTGTCCTCGATATAATTTACCTATTTAACAATACAATCTACTATTACCTACGGATCATTCTCCGTATGTTTATTCTATGATAAAAAAACAACCGCGCGAACACAGAGTAGTGCACATTTTTTGTTTGAGATAGCTGTTCTAGTACGTAAGTACATATTACTTCAATAGTTCAATCTAACTTTCTTTGTTGGTTTTAGGCTCTACATGAGAAGATATAAAGATCAGAAATCCCCACAAACGTTTCACGATCCCAGCGCATGTCAAAGCAATGATAACATAAGAGATCATTAAAGGGCGGATTTTTCTTTTAAGGACATAAAAAATAATAATATTAGACTTTAAAAACCTTAAACAACACGCATAGATGATGATCTGAGACGATCCAAGTGAGATTACCAAGTTATAGTCGTGAAATTATTTTACTAGTATTGTCATCGGTTCTTAATGCGTCGCGAAATTTCAGATTACCGTCTAAAAGTGAATGAAAAATAAAATTCATAATTCCATTACATTCATACATACATACATAATACAGGTCAAGCTATAAAATGTGTAAAATGTGAATGTTAAATAGGCCGTATTCACCGAGTGTTTGTGGTGTCAGTATATCCACTACACCATATGGTCCGTGGGTGTCCTAAGAGGTGACAAAGGGGAAACATTTCAGGAACTGGGTAGCAGCTTCTTTCTAATAACAACTAAAAAACTGCGGTTGTTATCCCGCCCGCCAAGCGTGAGACCCTCCATGAGCCAATTTTATATAAGGCCTATGTTCAGCAGCGGACATTAAATAGGCCGTAATGATTGAGTAAATAAATATCCAAAATATTAAAAACTATGTTTGTTTGTTGGCTGCCTTACCGTTCATCAGATTGCATTGAAACTTGGTCAAAATATTGATTGCACTTCCGTAAGGGTGACAAACTAGCACACACTCCACGTCAGAAGGCGTGAATAATATAGCTATCTTATTTCGTACCACGTAAAATTTCATATGTGAAAAAATTCAACATAAAAAATGTTACTCCTATTTTGGCATTATCTCTATGTTAGTAATTACTCCGATGTCCAGGCGACGCTTGAGTAATTACAGGCATATTATTATGAATACCTTGAAATACTCTGAGAAGCGTAATTTATGTGTTAAGATATGAACGTTAACAATGTTATATTTAATGTATGTATAATGTATTTGTAACACATCTTTTAAATAAATCCTTGCTTTCCGCTAACTATGCCAAATCTCACCCTCCACAGTGCATGCAATATGCTTAAAATGGTTACAAAATTTTCTCTTCTTGTATTAGTTTTAAGATTCTTTTTAGTATCGTAATAAATAATGCGCATTTTCATTTTGCTTCACTATACATATTCTATACATATTTTGAATGGAGTTACATAAAGTTAATGATGTAAGTCCTTGTAGGTACTATAAAGCAGTTTTCGACCCTCGGAAGTGCGTTAAAGCCATTATGGGAACCCTTATAGTGACCTTTCAACATACGCCGATAAACGTTTTCTAACGTTCAACGAAAAATAGTGATAAGATCGTTAAAAGCTATAAGCTTTACATAGGTACTTAATATTTTTTTTTGAAATTTTTTAACCGCGTATTAATTAACTCGCTTTCTTGTGTGTATTTTTATACCCCATAGAACGTGAAAATTTGTTTATTTTTTTACTATCTGAAATTGTGTTTACGCAATTCTACGATTGTACGGCTTACACCGGCCACTTCTTCGTTAGACTTTAAGCTTACTATGACATTTAAAACGTTTTTCAATTACGTTTCATAATGACTAGTGAAAGCCTTTATTTGAAATAATCCTTGTAGGATGGCCAAATATTATAAATTCGTCACCGTTACAGCCCGTTAAATTTCGCTGATAAACATAGGCACACAGGCCTCCGCATAGATTGCCTCATAGGGGGGACATGACACATGGCCTCCTCCATAAAAAATGCCATAATGCACGTCACGCAAAAAATGCCACAATGCACGTCACGCAAAAAATGCCACAATGCACGTCACGCAAGAAATGCCACAATGCACGTCACGCAAGAAATGCCACAATGCACGTCACGCAAGAAATGCCACAATGCACGTCACGCAAGAAATGCCACAATGCACGTCACGCAAGAAATGCCACAATGCACGTCACGCAAGAAATGCCACAATGCACGTCACGCAAAAAATGCCACAATGCACGTCACGCAAAAAATGCCACAATGCACGTCACGCAAAAAATGCCACAATGCACGTCACGCAAAAAATGCCACAATGCACGTCACGCAAGAAATGCCACAATGCACGTCACGCAAGAAATGCCACAATGCACGTCACGCAAGAAATGCCACAATGCACGTCACGCAAGAAATGCCACAATGCACGTCACGCAAGAAATGCCACAATGCACGTCACGCAAGAAATGCCACAATGCACGTCACGCAAAAAATGCCACAATGCACGTCACGCAAGAAATGCCACAATGCACGTCACGCAAGAAATGCCACAATGCACGTCACGCAAGAAATGCCACAATGCACGTCACGCAAAAAATGCCACAATGCACGTCACGCAAAAAATGCCACAATGCACGTCACGCAAGAAATGCCACAATGCACGTCACGCAAGAAATGCCACAATGCACGTCACGCAAGAAATGCCACAATGCACGTCACGCAAGAAATGCCACAATGCACGTCACGCAAGAAATGCCACAATCCATCGACTTCTTGTATCTCTATTATTTATTTTATTTTTATATGCCTTTATATATTGATGTGTTTACCTTTATTATAATAAAATAAATATTATAAGCTTGCGTAGGTAGTTGTTTAGATGCTACTATCCTTTTCTCCTTCTTTGCAGTGACGAATTAAAATGTTGTTTTTCTTTCCTCTTTATTTCTTTTGTCGCAGGAACATAAGTATTTACCGTATGTCCTTCGATAAATAGCATCTGGTATATCACTGAAGCAAAATACAAACCAGCGACCGGAAACCGCGAAGATGATCGTATCAAATATGGAGAAATCTTCCTGACGGGTGGAGACCACGTCCAGTAGTGTCTGTCTGCGAGGGGTAGAGGATAATGGGAATTTTCCGGGGCACCCTATGCTACACTGTTCGTGCCGATAAAGGATCTTCATTGAAGACTAAGGCTTAGGTTAAGGTTAGTAATAATTTAATAATAGAAGCGACAGTAGCTTAATAGCAGGGCGCGGACCGCGAACTCAAAAAGGTCGTGGATTTGAATCTGCCATTCGACCATTGAACCACTCGTAACACAAGCAATTTAAGCTTACCACGAGTGGTTAAGGGGAATATTAATAATGTTTATAGCATTGTTAATATTCTTTAAAAAAAGAAAAACAAATGAATTCATATTGACAAATAATTTCGTGTCGACTTAAATAAAAAGCAAATCAATTTTATCACTGGCAATATTCAAGAGTATTGAATTCGTAAGTGAAATTTTATGAGTGGCTTGCCGTATCTCAACGTTATTGTTTGCGTATTACCATAGATGGATGTTTTTCTGTAGGGATATATAAAATTTTATATTAAGACATAATCATATTTGAGTCTGTGTATCTATTAAACGATGATCTCTACTACAGTGTGGAAGCTTACGTATTTAATCATGGACAAACTTTTAGACATGGAACAATTTACACATATCAACACATTTTCAGTACGGAATCTAACCCGAGTTCCTCTGCCAAACGCTTAACCACTGTGCTATCGAGCTTTGGGCTCAAACCACGTTAGTGGTACAAGTGTGTGCATTAAAATTGTGCCCTAGTTATTAGCTCAAAAGTCATTTAAATTAGAAGTCAATTTTAAACAAAAGGTAATCAGTTTCGAGTAGTATACACTTAAAAAATTACTTAATGATATGATCTCAAACTTATTGCACATTCTTACCGCTTCTGTAATTTTTCTGCTTTTAAGAATATCTGCATTTGGTTTATAACTTTTTATCTTATTCCTAATCTTCTTATTATAAATTACAACTAATATTACAGAAAAAAGCATAAAACCCTACATTTTCTTAACATTTTGACCTCCTTGCCATGAAACCGGACAAATATTTCACCTTATTCCAAAATGGCGCCGCCCTGGTGGCAGACAAGTTCAACGTCGTGGAACCCTCATTGGGTCATTCATGTCATCAAAGTTCAAATAAAAGTACTCTATTCGACTGTATGTTCTCTACATACAGTCGAATAGAGAACTTCCTCCCAAGTTGGCTAAAAATAGCGGACGTTATTATTCACTTGGGTTAGAAGATTTTGTTATGTTTAAACACAATATATTTAATGAGCTGTGATCGCTTAGTATAGCGCACTCACAGAGTTAGATCCTTGTTGAGACCAATGAAATTGTCCGTTTTCCAAAAGTCTAAAACGTTCTCAGAAATGAGAGAAGGCAGTGTTCATCAGTGGTATGTATGCAGGCTGTTACTTTACTGTTAGGTACTTTTTTTACGAAATTATTTTGTTAATTTATAATAAATTTACGTCAGCTTTACATCTATTCACATAATACCGGTATTGTTAAAAGTTGACCCTTGAAAATGCGCCAAAACCATTACCATAATCCTGGAAAACGACTTTAAGTGCGCACTCATAAGTATTAATCGTTGCAAAACTTGCAAAATTATATTCGATATAGCTATTATCAAGTTTTCGGGGGAATTTGGCTTCTTTGTCAACACAAATGCCAATGTCACTGGTAACATAGATTATAGATTATACTCTCTCTTTCTCTCTCTCTTAACGAAACACGTCCTTTCCCATCTTGAATCAGTCAAAGACTGTCTTCTAGATAAAGTACTCTTTCCCTCAATGAAGCCACCCTTTCTATAGTCATTATCATAATAATAGCCGCGTTAAGACGCGAAAATCCTTCAGGGCAGCATGAATGATTCTCCCCAATGATGATCGGAACATGGACATGTATATGATACAGACGGAACGAAGATTCATTTTATGTATATAGAAGACCAGTACATACATCACCGACCCTTAGTCGTTTTATAATCCTGTCCATTCCAAGGTTGACTGGAAGAAATCGCTTTTGTAATATATATTTTCTATTTTTTATAATTTTTTTCTCGTATTTTGAGTTTGGTGTGTGCAATAAAGATACATCTATCTCTCGAAATTAGATTTAAAAATAATCATTTCATATGCTACTATAAGTTGGGTTACATCGGCTGATGCAATTTACCTCTAGAAATTATGAAGAGTATTTCTATTTTAAGCATCATACGATAAACTGACGATTCATTGTAATTCGACTATCACTCAAACCTTAAGAATATTTTAATAACTGTTTTCAACAGAACGAAATACTATGTTTTTAAGTCTTAATAATCTAGTGCTTGATGGTAAGTGGCAATGCAGCCAAAGATGGAAAATTACACTGACTTATTTTTACAAAAGTCTATTCACATCTTAATATATATAAATTATGTGTCACGTTGATTGTCCGCGATGGACTCCTAAACTACTTAACCCATTTCAATCAAATTTGCACACCGTGTGCAGTTTGGTCCAACTTGAGAGATAGAAGAACACTCGCCTTAAATACACCCACATTGTAAACGGATGGAAAGGCAGATGCTTTCAAATATATTTATTTTAACCTCTCAAACGCCAAGCGTATAAATTTGACCGCTTCAATATTCCGTCAAAATTCAAGAGGTCAAATTTGACCGCACCCACCCCCAGCAATTAAAACCATTAAAATTTATATTTAGAGACTACTTTTCTATGAAGAGGATTGGCATTATAATCTCTACTAATACTGGCAACGTTAATTTCTTCTTGAAATTATGCTCGTAAACTACGATCGTGTGTTTATTTTTGACTCTCCAACTTAAATATTATACATCATCACTATAATCATTATGTTGCCCTTCACAAGTCCACAGCTGAAGTAAGACCTCTCCAAAGGAATGCCACAAAGCACGTTCCATCCATCCATCGACTTCCTGTTTGTCACACCAGGTCGTCACTCCATCTAGTGGCAGGCCACCCTACACTTCGCTTACCGGTACGAGGCTGCCACTCGAAAACCTTTCTTTCCGATCGATTGTCGGGTCCTTGAACTATATGGCCAGGCCATTGCCACTTCAGCTTGCATTTAAGTATTATACAAACCAATACTAATCTTCACCATTGCCCTGCACACTTCTGTCAAAGAGAACATCTTAAAACTTACAACGCCATCCGCCTACTGGTAAAGATAAGCTAAAGGGCGAGATAACATGATGAAATCTTTAATTAATTTAAACGCACCCTAAAGTAAAACATTTTTCTATGTTAGATAGTATATTTCAAGGTAAACTTGTTTCTTAGCAATGTGAAAGGATAAAGGTTATCTTGATAGGTATTTGGAACTTACATCTAACTTACCGCCAATCTCTAAAGTTTCTTGAAAGGTAAAGAATGTAGTTTTAAACGTGTTTTAATGCTTTACCAGCTTTCAGGTTTTGAATTACGCTGAAATTTAAAATATAGCTTTAAAAAAACCTGAATTAAAAACATGCTGTCAAATTTATCTCAGTAATTATTTCCGTTACTTAATTGAACCTGACGTTACACAGCTTAAAGTCAAAAAGATGTGAAAATCAATTTCATGAAACTAAAATAATAGAATAATGTTTAATTAGGTAGTCTACACTATTTAACACAGATCTTATCCAATTAATTTTCACATCTTTAATAATTTTTCTTCCTTCTCTCCAGGCATTAGATATTTATATTTATTCAAAAAAATCTTATCAACGCCCTACGGTATAGTGCCAACAACGCCGGCTGCGGTTCCTAACTTCGTAAGAAACTTAAAAACCACACGTGGACTCCACGAACCGATAGTCTCTACAGCAAATTGTACTAATAGTAGTCATTTTTTATAGATTCATACTTGCTCTACTTACTCAGTTCAGCCGCTTCTGATGGCACCACGTCTCTAAACGAGGTACCCATGTGACACAAATCATGCGACCATGGTACACAAACAGTTCACTAAATCTTAAAAGTGGGTTTCTACGCGGTAGAGCCACGCTGAATCTATATTATGGTTGTAGCACGAATGTGTCTGCTCGACCGGGAATGGACTATGCTCTCACAGAAAACTAGGGTAAAGTAACAGTTTAATGTTGCTTTGTTACGTTTGGTGAGTATCGGAGAACCGGAGAACTTTTTTCTGTGAACGAGGCATTCCATTTTAGCACTCAGAAGTAACAACTGTATTTTGATTTTCAATCCAGGACAGATGTACATGCGTCAATTAGATCGAACACAAACAAATACTATTTATCCATGGGTAAGTTGATAGGTTCCGTTAATGGTTCTGATTAGTCAAACTGGGTCGTTCAAAAAAGGATTGTAATTATACATAAATAATTTTTTTAGAACCGGTTCAAACGACAGAATCATACACGATCGACACACGATCATTTGTGGCACCCGATTTTTGTCATCGTCAACAACCCCTTTACAGTAAACTTCTAAAAAAGAGACTCCTTTGGTGAAATTTAATAATCCCCAAACTTGAAAATCGCAATATCAGACATCTTGAATCTTACAATACGTGGTCTTGCCTATGACTAGATATATTTTAAATTTTAACGGGTGTGTAGACAAAAACTTTCATTAAAAAGTCTGTGACGATTAAATTTAAATATAATGTTATCCAGGCGGAATTTCGGTCACAGTAACTGCTTTCAATGGAAACGAGTTATCTGCGCGATACAGTGTTGTAGTGTACAAGTTTTCACGAAATCACAGGTGGACTTCTCCTTTCCCTCGTTCTCATAGTCCGATGGGACGGTAATGCGACACGACCAGGGAAAGATCACACGAACCGACAGCTTTGCGTGCTTTTTGAGGCATGCCGATGAAACACTGAGACCATCCTAACAGATGCACGCAATTTCTGATTTTGGCCCGACCTGGGATCGAACCGCAATCATAAGGAATACGAGACAACATGCTCAAAATGTTAAAATATTTACTATGGTCGAAATTAATTAATTTACGTGGTAAAAGAATATGACACGATCTACTTGACATGACTTAATTTCTACTGAAAAGTATTTTTATATAAATTTTGAACATAACATTTGGTTCAGATGATGTTTTATGCTCAAACCGCCCAAGATAGATAATAAGATTAAAATAAAATAGGAAAGAAACAAATAAGTAATAAACAAGAAATTTAATAAATAAGCGTAGGTTAAGATAAATTACGACTAATACAAACATTCACATAAATCAAATTGCCGCAACGCAATCACCTTGAAGAGATATCTCATATGTGATATATTAGTGTTTTGTTTATTTTTAAAGGTAAAGAATTAATTCACCACTGTTATTATAAGTCCTCAAACAGTTCACCGTTAGAGTTAGCCTCTTTCTCTCTCTTCTTTTTTCCTGACAATGGGTGTGATATAGACATATGTAGAGAATTGTATTATACATTTTAAATTTTAAATTCTCGTTTAATAGGTTTGTGAAGGGGCAACTGTAAGTAAAGTGGATTACACCTACCGTCATAAATGTTTTTGATAGTACTTCGAAATAATTTAAAAAAATGCCGTTTACAACATATCGATGGTTCGCAAATTCTCTCGGATTAAGAAGCGCCTTAATACTGTTATTTTAATAATCTGTTTCCGATAAGGGTCACAAACTCTTTAAGCAGTTTAGTGCTTTTATTGAGTCTTAGGGAACGGTGGTCCATGTACGGCTTGACTATTCCCCGATCATTAGGGAAAAAGTGAGTACTTTGTAGTCCTTCCCAAATATTACCAGTTGTTTCTCAAAGGTTTTTGGTTCTATTCTTTTCTATTCTATTTCATTCTAATTTAAACTATTCCTTTCTACTCCATTTCATTCTATTCCAATATATTCAGTTCCGATTACTCTCCGACTACTCCAGTTTAATCCCCAGAAAAAAAAAATTGCGCGTTTACCACTAAAAAGATCCCGTTCGTCGTATCTTCTCAGTTTCAAGGCACTTTCTTTGTTGCCTCAGTCAGTATCGGTATCCTAGACGTCGATATATCGAGTGACGTGCAGTTTTAGTGGTCACTTGGAAGAGAAGGCCAAATTGGCTTCCAAAAAGCTTGGCGTACTCAGCAGAGCGGACAATATTTCATTCCGGCACACTGCCTGTAACTTTACAATCTCCTTGCGTATTTTATCGCATTAACCACGGGGAGTGCTCTGAGGAATTGTTCAAACTAATTCCAGCCGCACAGTTTTACCATCGCACATCACGATACCATCCATACCATCTGGATGACTAGCAGTCCACCACTGTGCGATTTCCTTCCTTCTTTGTGGAATCGTCTCCCACCAGAGATTTTTCCGAATGTCTCGCAATTCATATACGCTATAATCATATAATGTAACTGTAATCTGAGGGCTCCTACTTTTTGAAGCTGCTTCTCGTCACCGGTCTAAATATCCCATTTACATCAAAAGTAAATAAAATGGTTATATCGCCATCCATAAGATTGGAAGCCCTGGCGCTATTCATAGTCCACTTAATGATGGGGTGATGTATACTGGCACTTTTGGCAATTTAATATTAATTTGTGACATTTATATATATATATATATATATATATATATATATATATATATATATATATATATATATATATATATATATATATATATATATATATATAATAAGATTTATATGTGGTAGATCGGCTCGCCCGGGAAGGACCACGCTCTCACAGAATAGCAGCGTAAAATAGTAGCGTAATGCTGCTGTGTTTCGTATGGTGAGTGTATGGACTGGGAAAGAATTCTTGGGAATATTTTTTGTTAAGATTGTCTGAATGTACATTTTAGTAGTGGGCGATACTTATTATATCTAGATACAATATCTATATATCAGTAGAATATAATAACTTAATACATACACGTTGTGCAACGTTGATAACGACGTTTAATGATAAGTGGATTATTAAGGTAGAGCTATTTGATAGATAAAAGGCGTTTTAATAAAACTTTTGCAAAAAATAAATAAAAAGAAAGTGAAAGGTGTTCAAAGGTCTTTCTTGAATATTCTTATTAAACATGTTTTTTATTGAAACATTTAATTATCAACTATCATGTAATGGGTTTTTCAACAAGGACTTTGTTTTTCAATTGGGGCAACACCAACAACATGACAGTTTTGACATTTCGTTTTTTGACCTATTCGTAGTAGATGCTTTGGCAATTTCTACAATGAATTCAATTTCGCTCGAAAATCGCATTAAAATAATTAAAATCCACTATGAAAATGGTGGTTCTGTTAAAGTTACGTTTCGTAAAATTCGTGATATTTTCGGACAACATAATCGTCCGTCTGAGACCGCTATTAAGAATTTGGTCGCTAAATTTGAATCGACAGGCTCGGTACAAAATGTGCCAACACCAACGCATGTTCGACCGGGTCGTTCAATCGAAAACATCGCAGCCGTGAGCCACAGTGTTGAAGAAGATCGAAATTTGTCAATTCTTCGACGTTCTCAACGATTGGGGTTATCCAAAACCACCACATGGCGAATTTTGCGTAAGGATTTGGCTTTGAAGCCTTACAAAGTTCACCTGGTGCAGGAATTGAAGCTGACCGACCATTCACATCGCCGTAGATTCGCTCAATTCATTCAGGAACAGCCCGCTGGTTTTTCTGAAAAAATCATTTTTTCAGACGAAGCTCATTTTCACTTGTCAGGGTACGTCAACAAGCAAAATTGACGCATTTGGGCTTCTGAAAATCCTAAAGCGATTATTGAGAAGCCTTTTCATGCTCAACGTGTCACTATATGGTGCGCTATGTGGTCTGGAGGCGTGATTGTGCCGTTTTTTTTTTCGAAGATGAGGCTGGAAATGCGGTAACGGTCAATGGATCACGCTATCGCGAGATGTTAACATCTCAATTTTTGCCTATTATTGATGACATCGATATCACAAACATGTGGTTTCAACAGGACGGTGCCACATGTCACACAGCCAACGAAACGATCAATTTATTGCAAACCAAATTTCCCGATCGCATAATTTCACGAAATTCAGCTGTTAAATGGCCAGCCAGATCGTGTGATTTAACACCACTGGATTATTTTTTGTTAAGGAAGCTGCTATGTTAAGGACAGAGTCTATACGGAGCCAATCGAATCGATTGCGGCCTTAAAACCAAAAATCCGTGACGTGATTAACGAAATAGATCCGCCATTTTGCCAAAAAGTGATTAAAAACTTTGATGAAAGAATTGACATCTGTCAGCGTGGTCGTGGTGGACATTTGCCGGATATCATTTTTCATTCATAATTGCCAAACTTTTCTCTTCCTAATACAATAAAAATTTGAATCGTCTTCATCTAAACTCTTTGTTTTATTTTGTTTTAGAAAACAAAGTTCTTGTTGAAAAACCCTTTAGTACACAAAATGTAGTACGTTTCACATAATAATCAAAAAATAAAAGCGTTACTAGTTTTATCCGAAAAGATTTGGAAAATATACACAAATACAATATATTTAAAGTATCAAAATCTAAATCTGGGACAAGATATTTATTTTTACAACAGTGATATAAATCAAAGATGAATACAATTTACACATAGCTGACGTGAAGCATCAACGTTCCGGGAAGTCTGCAATTTGCGATCATATCCTAGATGGTCCCAACCATTACATCAGATTTGATAGACCACAAATCCTCGCGAAAGAACATCGATTCCTACCAAGGATGATACGTAAGGCTATTGAAATTAAAAAACATCCTAATTTCAATAGAGAAGGAGGCTGGGTACTACCACCTGTTTGGGACCCTATAATTAATAAAATTAAAACTAAACCCAAGCACACCACTGCAAGAGTTCAAAACACAGTTAGATCATTCTGCGTAGATCGGACCAAAGACAATAATTAAAAAAGCTGTAGGTGTCGATCCGTGTCGTCCCGATGTCAAAGTTAACAAGGAGTCCCCCGTGACCATGGGTGCTAGAAAGCACCCGAAACGTCGGGTATTAAAAATAAAATAAATAAAACGCGATAAAATCTGTAAAAGTAGTTTTAATCAATGTGTAGTGTTCGCGTAAATATAACAAATCATTATGAATACAATTTACGCAAATTTGTGAAATTTATTATTTTTTTATTTTTTCTATTAAACGTGATTAAAAACTTTGATGAAAGAATTGACATCTGACATCATCATACCCTTTTCTTCAAACGTGAAGCCTCTCATACAATTATTAAAACGAAAGGAATACCACAAAACATGTTCCTGAACCAACTGCACCTATCGGTGTTCTGTACCTCTCACCTGGTCGTCTCGCCATCTAGTGAGGGACTGACCTTCACTTCGATTCTCAGTATAAGCTGCCACTCTAAACTCTTTTTTCCACATTGGGTGTCGGTGGCTGCTATATGATTGGGCTTCGTCGGTTACTTTTATTATGATACTGCAGATATCCTGATCTCGAAGTCTATAAGTGACCAGAACAGAAGACACTTCCTTAAGCCACCGCCACACAAAGACAAGTCAAGTCAGCTATTATAACTAGCAGTTTACATACTTGTATGTAATGTGAGTCTCTTTAAGGCAAGAGTGAATAGGATTTTGTTAACCTAAGTCGGTGCGCTTTAACACCTTTGACTCCACGTACCATCGTGTGGGACAGAACTCAGGCACTGGCTAATAACAGTAAAAGATATTGTACGAGAAACACAAGGAACGTTCAAGTTGTAAAAGCAATAGCCTATGATTTACTAACTACGTCATTTCGGCAAAGAGAAAAGTTTTGAAAGGGTTTCATCTTATGTTGGATCTTCTCGGATCGTTCAAACTTGGTAAAACTACCTTCAAAGTTGATTGAAGCAACAGATACATAAATTAGTAGATACCAGGGCTTATAATATAAATTTCACGTCAAGGAAATTAAAATAGTTTGAAATAAAAGTTAAATCATACATGAATAACTTTTACGGATTTTTCAGAAAGTAAGAATTAAGCTCGTTAATTCTTACTTTTATGTTAGGGTTGAATCTGAGGGTGAGAAATTGTGTAAATAAGTGAATAGTGTAAATAAAAGAAGAGTGTAGTTTGCAAGATGATTTTGTGACCAGGACTAAGAAAGGAATGCTTCGATGGTTTGGTCATGTGGAAAGAATCAATGAGGAAAGAGTGACAAAGCGAATTTATGTTGCAGAAGTGAACGGCAGTGTCGGAAAGGGACGTCCTAGGCGAAAGTTTATAGACCAAATTGGTGATATATTGAAAATGGGTCAAATTTGGAGTACCCTTAACTGACGAGCAAGTATGTGTAGGTATATGAATGTGGAGGAGACGAGAGAGAGAAGTGTCAGGATCATGCCAAATGGAAGTCTGTATTCTCTACCCAGAGCCTACCCATCTGAGTGACAGGCGTGAGTATTTATGTATGTATGTATATGAAAGAATTAAGCAAGTAATATTTGAATGTTTTTGAAATAGGGGGTAAAAAGCATGCTTGTCCACTTATGGTAAGTGTGACCACCGGCACTGAAGAACAACTGCAACTCTATAAAAATAAAAAGCGTGTTGCAAGCCTTTTTTAACAGAAATAGACTCATTTATTATTTTATTTTAAAAAACGCGTCTCTTGTGTTCCGGCCTGAAGCGTGTAGAGAGCCAGTATACACGTTGGGTGATCTTATTTTTCAAAGGTAATAACACCTAGTCTTCTGTCTTTTAAGTTAGATTGTCACTTGTTTAAAGAAATTCTCTAAAATTACACGTCCTGTTAGTATTGCTATGATAATTTAATTACGCTTCTCCTGGTGTCTATCCTCCATTATGAACATGTAGTTGAAAGGAATAAAATAAATATTTTTGTGAGATTATCTGTTTCCAAACTGCGAGCTGTATGGAAAAAGTGTATTCCAAAATTTTAATTCGGAGAATAGAATAACAGATAAGGGTTTCCCAAAAATGAAATCCTAAAAATATAAAATTGATAGGGGCGTACTCCGATGCTTTGGGCACGTTGAGCGAATGAGTGAAGACCGAATGGCGAAGAAAATATATAGCGCGATAGTAAATATTAAAAGGTGTCGAGGTAGACCGAGACTAACTTTCGAAGACCATGTGAGCAAATTACTCGAAGAGGGGAAGGTCAAGAGTACTCGAATACCTAGACGTGCATGTATGAAGAAGTTAATAAACATGAAAGAAGCGAAAGAGGTAAAATAAAATGGGTCAAATTTGGAGTACCCTTAACTGACGAGCAAGTATGTGTAGGTATATGAATGTGGAGGAGACGAGAGAGAGAAGTGTCAGGATCATGCCAAATGGAAGTCTGTATTCTCTACCCAGAGCCTACCCAAACTGAAACTGAAAGAAGCGAAAGAGGTATGTAAGGATCGTGACACTTGGCGATCTGTTCTCTCTGGCTACCCCGTTAGGGATTGTGCGTGACGATAAGTAAGTAAGTAAGTAAGTAAGAGCCTACCCATCTGAGTGACAGGCGTGAGTATTTATGTATGTATGTATATGAAAGAATTAAGCAAGTAATATAGTAAGGATCGTGACACTTGGCGATCTGTTCTCTCTGGCTACCCCGTTAGGGATTGTGCGTGAAGATAAGTAAGTGAGTAAATAAGTAAGTAAAAATATAAAATTCCAATTTGTATACGAATCCAATCCAGTTTCTAGACGAAGTAACATAGGTATAACCAAAGAGCTATTGACGTTTTCAACTACTTTCAGAAGGACTTGAACATTTAAAAGCATTAAAGCCATTATACGGGTAACGGAAGAACTCTTAAGATCTGAGTTCTTAAAGTCCGGTTTTTTTGTTGGGAACATCAGATATTGTAGAAAAAATTTCTACTTTGTATGTAAGCTTAAATACTGCTTACATAAAAACTGGAAAATGCGCTGCATAACTTATTAAATAAATAATAATCTAAACATATAGAAAGGGTTGGACGATCGTGTAGCTCAATAAAATTATTATAGTGGCGGCTGAAACCGAATATAACTAAATTCCTTTAAAAATTATTTGATGCAATAAATACGTTTAAAACTATGGGAAACTAATTCAATAAAAAATCACTTCTCAATCACAAATTGAAACAAAATTTTGTTGATAGTTAATAAAATCAGGGGTTACTTTGCGAAAATCCAGTATGTTATACTATCCGCCAAATAAAATAAAATAATGTGTTATCAATAATCCTAACACATATACTCACATCAACACTACACGACGGCGGGGATAGAGAGGCGCGAGGTGCTCTTCAAACTAGGTAAGAGAAACCATTTTATTTCATAACACGGATCTGAGCTAATACATTTTTATTATATTTTAATAAAACTTAGTTGAATCAATTGAATATTACGATGAATGATTTTAATAAGTAGTATATAATTTTAGTAAGTCAGCCTGGATAGGATACAGGATAACGCCCCGTTACCTATTTCTGCCGTTAAAGAGAAATGCCTGTGCAGCTGTGTTCTGGTCCAAAAGGATGAAGAGTGCCAGTATAATTACAGGTTGTAAGGAATTCCATATTAGTCCAGAGAGGCAACAACGCATCTGCAGCGTTCTTTGTTTCAAGTTGGCTGCAGGTGTCCCAGTGCAGTAGCCACTTGCTACAAGGTAACGGTACTGTACTTTCGTTTGTCACTGCATTTTATTAAAAAGGAAGGAAAAATCGTGTGGAAGCCTACCTGTCTGGGCATAAAATATTTTGACATTTAATTATTCTTTGTGTCCGACTAGAGGAACTAAACAGCGTGGTGATATAATCGCTTCAAAACCATTTCAGAAATGAGAGAAAGATTTTTCTTTGGAGACGTATACCAACACACACAAGGCGAAGGTCTGGAGAAAATATTTAATTCCTAATTACCCCCGGCTACTGAGATACTGCGGGCTGCATATCGATGCGAGATAATTTGACGTATATATTTAACGTTCTAATATAAAAACAAGAAACAGCCGCAAATATCATCAGCGCCGCATCGTCTTCACACGCCGACTATCTTCATGCATCCATCAACCATTTTCGAGTCGTTTATTCAACGCCGCAGCTTCGCTTCTTCTTGCTGTTTCGGAGATGTGTCCCACGCCACCGCTTTTTTTTTGCGCCCGAAGCAAATATGAGCAACCCTCCGGAAAGCGGGGGAGGGAGGCGGTGAATGCTCATAGCAAACCACGCAGCCGGCTGCGTGGTTATGTGGAAACTGTTACCCACTAAACCCCACCTTTTAGGGACTGGCTTACCGATCTGACGAGAGATCTCTAAGCCGTATACGGACGCGACCCTCCTTGGCAGAAAGAAGGGCGCAAGCAGCGAAAAACCGCTTAGAAGTGTGCCTAACTGAGGCAGATTAAGGGATATGTTAAGTAGGCTCGGCCTGAGCCGCCAGGTGGCAGTTCAGGTCAGCCGAAAGCTTGTTGGCCGAAGGCTTGGGGGTCCGAGAGAGAGTTTCTCGGTCTGCGCACACTATAACGAGTGTGGAGAGGGGCTGCATAGGCAGCTGTCTCACGAATGAGATGACTTGGGTGGAACTCTGAGGCTTTAAAAAATCTCTCAGAGAGTGATTTAAGGAACTGTTGGATTGTTGGGACCTCTAAGTCTCGGTGTAGGTCGGCATTACGGACATAATAGGGTGAGTTAGTCGTATGCAGACCTTATATAGGGTTTGCTTGTTGCGGAGGGGCATTTTACTGTGTCTGTCCAACATGCTGTTGAGCCTATCTATGTAAAATCGCGCGGTGCGAGTAACCTTCTTGATGTGGGGCTCGAAAGTGAACCTTGCATCAAGGGTGACGCCTAAATATTTGGCTTTTGTTTGCCATGGGACAAGGGTTCCTACCATCCTGATTGGCGTAGTTGCGGTGAGACGGCATCGTTTATATTCGAAGCAAAAGGCGAAGCTCTTCTCCGGGTTTACGTCGATATGCCATTTTTGGATCTAAGCTCCTTAGTCGTTAACTGACTTTTGAATCTTGTTCCGAATCTGTGGCAGTGAGTTGGCTTTAGAGTAAAGGGCTGTGTCATCTGCGAAGAGGGCTAGTTTAACACCATTCGACAGGATAGGGATGTCGTTGGTGAATAGTATATATAGGAGGGGGGCAGGCACATAGCCTTGAGGGACACCGGCTTTTATTTAACGAGTAGAGGACAGCGTGCCTTCGTGTCTAAAACGAAAGGTACGATCCTTCAAATAGGAGGCTACAAGGCGGACGAGGCGGTCAGGGAGGCCTAAATTGCACAATTTGTAGATAAGGCCCTCATGCCAGACTCTGTCGAATGCCTTGGCAATGTCGAAAAAGACCGAGATGGTCTTTTGACGACGAGGATAAAAACCGCTGAGGATATATTCCACTATGCGATGAACTTGCTGGGGCCACGAGTGTTTGGGTCGAAACCCGAATTGTTGAGGGATAACAAGAGGGTCGCCATCTGTGGGAAACAAATGGCGCCTCATGCGCACGAGACGGAGCAACGGAGCAACGGACGGAGCAACGACAATGGAAGCAATACCTACCGATGATACTTCAACTGAATCCGTCGCAAAGATAATTTATGAAAATTGGATTACTCGTTTCGGATCACCTAAAATCATAACAACGGATCAAGGAAGAAACTTCGAAAGCAACCTATTACTCAAACTTCTTCAAATTATGGGAATACAGAAGACACGTACAACAGCATACCGTCCTCAATCAAACGGAATAGTCGAACGATGGCATCGTTCATTGAAGACCGCACTCTAAACTCGTTTATCTCAACATAAAAAGTGGATTGATGAGCCACCTACAGTGCACTTGGACTACGAGCAACACCGCGTGCAGACACTGCTTCTTAGCGCCGCTCAGCTAACCTACGGCTGCAGCATAAGACTACCGTGTGACTTCGTCACTTCAACATCGTCAAACAATCAAGAAATGAATTACGATTTTGTAACTCAACTTCGAGAATCAATCAACAAAGCCTTATCGTCGAAATGCACATCATCACACGGAGATAATAAATCAGTATTCATTCATCAATATTTGAACAATTTCAACCTGCCTACGATGGACCGTATAAAGTATTAGTGCGAAATAGCAAGACTTTTAAATTACAAATACCTGGAAGGAAATCTACAATTGTATCGATCGACCGACTAAAACCTGCCTATATTATTAACGAGGATACTTCAGAGGAGTCATCATCATCATCACAACCACCAGCGAGAAAGCTTGAAAATCCATCATCTACATCGACCCAGATGAAACCTATTTTAAAAACTACGAGACACGGGCGAGTCGTCAAGCCTCCGGTACACTTTCGCTAGGGGGAGAGTGATGTAGCAGCCAGGCTCATCAACCCTAAACGGGAATAAATAATATATACCATGCTGCTACCATAACACAGAAAGCGAAGGTCTCAAGAAAACATTTATTTCCTAATTACCCCCGGCTACTGAGATACTGCGGGCTGCATATCGATGCAAGATAATTTGACGTATATATTTAACTTTCTAATATAGAAACAAGAAACAGCCACAAATATCATCAGTGCCGCATCGTCTTCACACGCCCACTACGTTCATGCTTCCGTCGACCATTTTCGAGCCGTTTCTTCAACGCCGCAGCTTCGCTTCTTCTTGCTGTTCCGGAGATGTGTCCCACCCCTTCGCCGCTCGCCGATTACGTGCCCGTGCTTTTTTTTTTTGGGCCTGAAGCAAATATGGGTAACCCTCCGGAAAGCGGGGGAGGGAAGCGGTGAATGCTCATACCATACCACGCAGCCGGCTGCGTGGTTATGTGGAGACTTTTACCCACTAAACACCGCCTTTATGGATTGGCTTACCGATCTGACAAGAGATCTCTAAGCCGTATACGAACGCGACCCTCCTTGGCAGAAAGGAGGGCGCAACGTGCGCGCGCTTATCTGCACCACTTTTATAGCAATCTTTATTGGTCAGAATGTATGAATTGTAATTGGCTAGGTACATAAAAATTGTTACTATTAGTAAACTAACGATGTAGCATACTTCATTCGTCTGCACATCAAAAAATAGTTTCATTTCTCCGCCACTAAACCACTCGGAGTCTGTTAATAGTGGATCTCATATCACCACTATTACAGATCTAAACAATTTTCCGATTAACGATTCATTACTCTAAACCATTTTTCTTTCTTTTTAAAGGCATAGAGGTTATATTTTAGACTTTTTAGGAGCGTCTAACAGAAATAGGAAACCTTTTTTTAAATATTAAAGTGACGAACACGGTTTCGTATGGTAAAGCTACATTGAGCGTAATAATTCTGCAGCACGGATTGTGTGTCGAACCATCGTGAAATAGCAGCATAATGCTGCTGTGTTTCATATGGAGAGTGACAAGAGCCGGAGACCATTTTTACTGGTATCTTATCACTAAAATTCAGTCATCAGGGGTGATAACAGTCCATGGACTGCAGCACCCTGGTTTTTTCTTCTCTCGTTTCAAGTCTCATGCTGAATAAAGAATGAACTCACCCAAGGAATTCCATAAATTCGGTTCTGAACTACTGCATCTCGATAGATCCTGCAACCAGATCGTCGCTCCATCTAGTGGGGGGAACCGTATACTTTGCTTATCAGTTATTCAAGCTAGCTGGGAAGTTAAAATTAATAATAATTAGACCAGGTTCAGGACCAGGTTTTCATACGTAGTAGAGCCATGTTGCAGTTATATTAGTAGTAAAGTTGTAGCATGAATGAGTCGGCTCGACCGGGGAAGGACCACGCTCTCAAAATACCAGCGTAAAATAGCAGCTTAATACTGCTGTGCTGCTTTCGTATGGTGCGTGTAGAGAACCGGAGGTCCTTTTTAGGGTTCCGTAGTTAACTAGGAACCCTTATAGTTTCGCCATGTCTGTCTGTCCGTCTGTCCGTCCTGGCTTAATCTCTGTGACCGTTAGCACTAGAAAGCTGAAATTTGGTACCAATATGTGTATCAATCACGCCGACAAAGTGGTAAAATAAAAATTGGAAAAAAATGTTTTATTAGGGTAGCCCCCCTATATGTAAAGTGGGAAGTGATTTTCTTTTTAATTTCAACCCTAACGTGTGATATATTGTTGGAAAGGTATTTAAAAATGAATAGGGGTTTACTACAATCATTTTTTGATAATGTCAATAATTTCGGAAATAATCGCTCCAAAAGTAAAAAAAACAATGTGTCCCCCCCAACCCTCTAACTTTTGAACCATAAGTTTAGAAAATATGAAAAAAATCTGAAAAGAAGAACTTTATAAGGACTTTCTAGGAAAATCATTTTGAACTTGGAGGGAAACAACAGTACCCACTACCGGGAGCAGTTGCAGGAGCGCGGAGCGCTGCTGGAGCGCGAACATAATGGATACCCACCTTTAAACTCATAAGTGGGAACACTTATTGTGACGGACGGGAAACTACGGAACCCTACACTGAGCGTGGCCCGACACGCTCTTGGTCGGTTTTTATTTATGTAATAAGATGCTAAGTGGATTATGTGGCCCCTGACATCTTCATTTATCATCTATTGAGAATCAAAATGCAGATGCGCTTTCACCCTTGCGGACTAATATGGAACACATTATTTCACGCTGGTATTTTGTGAGAGTAGTGTTGCCAGGTTCAGTGTATCAACTTTCAGGACGGAAGGTTAAAACAATCGGGACTTTGGTTTTCAAATTGGGACAGCTACAATGGGTACAAAAAACCACGGTTTTTGTAGCCTGTTTGGCTGCCATGAGTTATCCTCGATCGCCCAGACAAAAATCCTTGCATCGTACGCATAATGTCATTTTATTTATTGAGACAATGACAAGACAAACAATACAGCCGTTTAAAAAATTACTTAGGGTAGAAGTTCTACCACTAGTCAATTTTTTAATGAAATACAAACGCCTTGTGGGTAAGTTCTACCGTAGGATTAACTCACAAGACGTTTGTATTTCATTAAACTTAACTCCAGCGTATAAGTTAGGTACTGTACTACTTACAAGTAAAATAATGAAATAATGACTGATCGTCGAATTAACGACGAAAATTATTGATCAAAGTACGAACTAAGAAAGTTTGTGAAAAGTTGGGACATTTGGCGTCCCGATCAAGAGTGAATCGGGACGTGTCACCAGACCCCTGAAAAACGGGACGTCCCGCACAATTCGGGACACCTCACAACACTATGCGAGAGCGTGACCCTACCTCGATCAAGTCTACCCATTCGTACTACAACCATAATTAAGCTCTAATGTGGCTCTACCACGATTTTATGTATTACTGTTTACAGAAAGAGTTCGTAGACTATTTTATTTGTTCGAAATACATTTTTTATGTTTCTTCGTTTAATAACAGGTGAAATAACAAACTGTTTGTGGAATTTTGTTTGAAATACGATTTATTTTATCTAAAACTAACGATTCGCCACGGCTTCACAAGAGTAATTTCTGGATCTCCTACACCTACTGGGTCCAATTTTGAATCTAAACCATCCAGGAACCCACTTAAACGGGACAAAATGTTCATTATTATCGTTCGTGCCGTTTTCGAGTTTTAGCGAGACTAACGGATAGCAATTGATTCTTATATATAGTGATTACCAGCAACTATACCAACAAATGATATACCGGTCAGCTGAAATATTGTTTCTATATACAACTAATTTGATTTTTCAATAATATTATTATTATTAATCTCCTATGTTATTAATAATGATATAGCAATTCTTTGATGTTAATATTATTTTACATAGTGTACCTTCGGTATAAGTCTAATAAAGTAACAAAATTGGCTTAACAAATGTGGTTTTGGTATACTTAAAAGTACGTAACCTAATTATAAGACTTTTAGGAATGCCTTAAAATTATTCTTTTGGCGCTTCGATGCCCGCCGACGCTGGCTTTCTCGCGCGTCTTGGTCACCAGTAACTTATAGCTCATTACTTCGCTCGTCGTGACCCTCTACTATAAGTAAAGTATTTTACAAATTTCGGTAGAAAATCTTTGACCATATAGGCTGCACTTCTCTAGAACTCCTTGCTGAAGACGTTAGAAAAACATCTAATAAAAAGATTTTAAAAGATTCAATACTTTTTAATGATGTCCGACGTTACTATATTATAATCAATGTTATCATTTGGTTAACTTTGTTGTAAGTTTATATTCCAATATTATTGTATTATATTATATATTATTTTAGTGTATATATTTTATTAATTTATCATTTGTTTATGATTTGGGGGCAAATTGAAAATTATCTGTGTCACGTCAGCATGAATTACACGTGAGAAAATTGTTCAATGATTTTTTATGACTTTCGATGTACGTCAAAAGAATATTAATATCAAATAAATTATGATAGACTTCGATTGGTCTTTCACGATAAAGCTCCATCTCGTGCAACTATTTACAACTGATTTAATGAGTTTAAACGTGGTCGCAATAATCTCACCGATGACGTGCGTGAGGGACGGCCTTCTACGGCGACGACTGAAGATAACATCAGTGTTGTGCGGCGTGTGATAGAGACTGACAAAAGAATGACTTATCAGCAGATTTCGGCAAGCTTGGGCACCGGTGTGAGTCAAGTGCACAAAATCATCCATGAACATTTAGCGGTCAGGAAGCTTTGCGCCCGGTGGATACCTCATAATTAACAAAGGCTTAAAAACTCCGTCGTGAAGTGGTTCAAAGATTTAACAGAGGTGACTCAAATGTTATGTACCACATACTTACGGGTGACGAAAACTGGATTTATTGTTGTGATCCTTAAGCTATGAGACAGTCTGCTGTCAGGGTGTCTCCTTCCTAGGATTTGTCTACTAAAGTATAAAGACATCGAAGCGTGGGTAAAAAGACGGTGGCCTCGTTCTTCGGAAGGACAAGTTATTACGCAACAATTGTTTTAGAGTACCGAAAAACAGTTACTTTAGAGTAGTACACTAATAACTGTTTGCCACTTATCTTGGAAAAAGTTCGGGAGAAACGACATTGCAATAGGATCCTCCTACACCATGACTACACTTCGTCGCACACCGCCAAGCAAACAATCAACTACTTGGCGATGGCAGACGTGGAATTTCGGGGTCACCAGC
This sequence comes from Parnassius smintheus behrii, assembly GCA_036936625.1. Lineage (NCBI taxonomy): Eukaryota > Metazoa > Arthropoda > Insecta > Lepidoptera > Papilionidae > Parnassius > Parnassius smintheus. The sequence goes on from JAUPFT010000021.1 coordinate 43,789,293, forward strand.
CCTATAGCTCCGGCCTCACGATTTTCCCAAAATATGCTGTCTAAAAAATGCCGTCGAAGAGACCCCTAAGGACTAGTGATTTAAAATGCTTTTCTCAGTGTTCTCATTATTTTGAAAATATATAATAAAACTAATGACTTGCTAGTTTGTTCAGCTTTTGAATTTCTAAGAATTTTCGGTGTCACTTTCGTAGTAGCTTATTCTGCTTAGTAAAAACTTTTACAAATATCGGACATAATACCTTTACACATTATTTGCTATTCCACTAGTTTGGATTGCCTCGTTTAAGAACTCACTGTAAATTTCATAGTATGTGATCGGCCCGGGTTCCTCGCCAGCACCATTGAAATTGTTAATTGCAATTTCAATATATAAGTGTTGTTTATTTTAATATATAAGTGTTCAATGGTGAAGTAAAACATCGTGAAGAAACCGCCATGTCCAAAAAATTAAAAAAATATTTCGAAAGCTTGTTAGGACTGACAACACGCATTGGCTCAAAGCGTCGGACAATTCCTTGTTCTAAATCTTCAGCTTTCTTTAGCTTCTTTAGCTCTAAACCTTTCAAGAAATGAGAGGAGACCTGTGCCAAGGAGTGAGACTTATTATGGGCTGTAACTTTACAATAGTTTTTCTGAAAATATGTTAATTTAATTTCCTTCCAAAGTTTCTAATATGATATAATTGTTATATATTATATAAAGAAAAATTATAAAATAAACGCTGATTTATTGATGTATTTTCGGTTTTATCTCTTTGGTAGTTTTATCATACACTACTTACTTATCAGTACGAGATGCTTTAAACCAAATCAACAACACGAGTTCAAAGGAAGATAATCCCTTGGTGGGGGTCTCATGTTTGCTTTAAAGTTTCTTGAAATATCTTTGAAGCTTATGGAAGCTACATACTTGCTTGAGAATTACCAAAATGATTTAACTTTTTAATATTCAAAAAATTCCATTTAAGGGGAAATATAACCTCAAATGGCTTAGCAAGATCCTCCGTTATGCCGAAGGTATTGCAGCATTAATTTTGAAATAAATATATGGTAAAGTTGAGGATTAATGTTAAGGACTATGTTAGACGAAAACACAATTCCGTAAAATTTTCTCGATAGAAAAAAAATCCAAAGTTACGTCCAAACTGAACAATAAACCGCTGTTATTCATAAAATACTTTAATTAAGATCATGAAACTTTGCATACTAACTGAACTAGATATGACAGTGCTTATGTTATTTACTTTTTTTAAAATACCATTATTTTCACTGTAAAAAGAAATTACCTAAACTATCGGCGCCTTGAAGCTTGATTCCTGTAGCCCCGTTAGTATCGCATAGGTTTTTGAAGGCAGAAGTTGTGTCGCTTACGATCAGAATATACATTACGCAACAGAACGACGAAAATTTAAATAGGAAATAACTGTGATAAAAATAAGAAGCGACTAGGTTGGCGTTAAGAAACAGGCATAAATATGATAAACCTAATAAAATAAGTATCTAACGACCTATCTACTTACAGTATTAGTGATTACAAACATGTCGTTACATAGCATACGACGCGCGGGAAGTGGGGGCGAAATTAGAATTTGAGCTGTGCAGCAGTGTAACCTTGTAGTGGGAGTGTAAGAATGTCCACTCATGTCGTCCCGTGGATATCGTAAGAGTCGATAGAAGGAAACTACAACAGGCCATGGGCGGCTTCGTTTTGCTAATATCAATTTAAAATTATAAAAAGAAACTGCGGTTGCTAGTCCGCCTGCTAATTGTACTTTTGATAAGCTGTTACGGTTTTCAATAAAATTAAAACCAAATACAGCAGTCATGTAGCATAATGAAATAAATGTACCTAAAAACTACGTAACAGTTTAAGTGTTACGTTTTAGATATATAAGATGCTTAAGATTAACTTTTAATTAATTAAATATTTAATTAGTTAATGACTAATCTTAAGCATTCGATTACAGGACTAACCAAGCGCTGAACAAGCCTCTTTATAAAAGTATTAATTACTTTTTTAAACTATTGTTCGTATATTTGCAATGTTTCAAAGATAAATTAACCTCATCTCAACTGACATCTAAAATGTAGCTATTTAATAAGCAACGGTAGCCTGTCAAAGTTAAACCAGGTTAATGTGATATAGCTAATCTACAATTTTATTGAGGCTGCAAGCCGTCGAGCTGATGATCGGAGGATCCACGTTTGCACAGAAATAAATACCAGCATAAAATAGCAACATGCTGCCTTGTTTCGAATTACGCAGATTAACGAATTAACGAATTACGACGTATTTCTACGATATTTGGTATTTTACACATCCATTTATATAAATAAAATTGAAGTGTCTGTCTATATCGCAGTAACTAACTTTTACTGAGCTGCGCGCGTTATTTGCATACCGTTAAGTCTGTCTGTCTAATTGTCAGTCTGTATGGTGTTATCTTTGAAATAGCCAACACATCACATAAAAAGGTGCATTAAAACCGCAAACAAAACCGTAAAAAGGTATTTTATGCCAGCCGCGCGCCCCGCACTGCCGCGCAGATTTTGTTGCCCGTCGCGGTGTCTGTTCTATACGTAGTACATATTAGTTCAATGTTTATTTTAATGATTATGGCATATTTTACTAGTTCGTCACTACATCTAGCGGGGAGCCACTCTGCACTTCGTCCACCGGTACTAGGTTGCCACTCTGGAACCTTTCCTCTCTAACGGGTGTCGCTTCTTTGAACTTTATCGGCGGCCAGTTGCCACTTTGGCCTACTTATCTGTTGGGCTTTGTCGGTTACTCTGATTCTACTATAGATTCTCATTTTTAAGTCTATCACTCAGAGAAAACCCGAGCTTAGACCTTGAGCTTCCTCATACGGCCAGGTAAGACTTGCAGGAAGTAGATGGATGCAGGAGGCTCAGGACCGTGCTTTGTGGCATTACTTGGGGGAGGCCTATGTTGTTCAGCAGTGGACTTGTGAAGGACTGTAATGATGATGATGATGACGACATTAGTAGTATACTTCATTTATTATAGCCCACCAAGAGTCTATCACTGAATACGGGCTGCCCTCATTGATTGCCTCATATATTTGCCATAGTTGCCACGCTTCGCAAGCGGGTTGTCAAAGGCAGTTTCTGTTATTTGAGCCGTTACCAGAAAGATGTTGGTCATATTTTCCTGTTTCAGTTTCCCTCTGTAAGTTTCCACAATATCCAATGGCAGTAAGCTTGCTTCATTCTGTTTGCATAATTAACTTTCTTTCATTCATAACAACACAGATTTATTACTTCCGTTGCGTAAAGTGCTGTATATCCAATCAATTTTTCGGGTTCTTTTCTTGATCTTTGATGTAATATGTGGTCGTGCTTTAATTTTGCAAATCTATGCCAAAATAATGTCTTATACGATGGTAAAAATATAATCCTTTTAATTAAAACTAATTTTATGGACTTTATCGCATTTAATTTTATCTTTTTATATTTTGGTCTGATCTACGCAGAACGAGCTCACAGTGTCTTGAAGAATTGCACTGATATGCTTGTGCTTGGATTTCATTTTAGTTGATTTTACAAACTTGAACAAGTTCACAGACTGCAGACTTCCCGGATCGTCGGTGCTGTGAAATGGTGCGGTGACAATGGGGGCTAAAAAAGCACCTGAAACGTGAGTAATTAAAAAATTGGAATAAAAGCAATAAAATCCGTAATATTAGTTTAATTTATTGCATAATATTCGCGTATATATAAGGAATCAAAAAGCGCAATGCAAACTTTCACTGTATAGTGAGTGATAGTGTAAGATATTCTGTCTCTGTATAAAATACTATAGGGATAAACCTAAACAGCTAAATCAGCATCAACATCTTTTTTATAGGAGAGGGGGCAAACGAGCATACGGCTCACCTGATGGTAAGTGACTACCGCCGCCCACGAACAACCGCAATACCAAAGGAATTGCAGATGCGTTGCCGGCTTTTTAAAAGGAATAGGTACTTTTCTTGAAGATCCCTAAGTCGTATCGGTCCGGAAAAATCTCTGGTGGTAGTCGATTCCACAAGGAAGTTGTGCAAGGAAGGAAACTTCTTTGAAATCGCACGGTGGCGGACCGCCAGTCATCCAGATGGTATGGATGGTATCGCGAGTTTTGTCGCGATGTGTGATGGTGAAATTGTGCTGCAGGAATTATTCCGAACAATTACTCAGAGCACTCCCCGTTGTAGATGCGATAAAATATGCATATAACATCTCTTCGCAGAGACAGTGAGTCAAGCCTATCGGAAAGAGCTCGGTCGCTGACAATTTGAACAGCTTTTTAGAGGCCAATTTTGCCTGACAACGAAACTGCACGTCAGTCGATATGTCGACGCCGAGGATTCCGATAGTGGCTGAGGAAATAAGGGGAGTTCCTTGAAACTGAGGAGATACGACGAAGGAATTCTTTCGAGCGGTAAACGCGCAAACTTGTGTCTTCTGGGGATTAAACAGGACTAGATTTAGTCGCCCCCAGTCCGAGACTTTGTTCAACAAAGTCTACTGCAGATACAAGCTTTTCCTGATACTCGGCGATGTTTTCCCGAGAAATATTGGCACGGCCGGTGATTAAAGCATCACCTGAGCTGTCGCCTGCATAGCAATGAATGAATGAAATGAAATGAATGTTCCCGGTTAGCAACATGTCATTGGTATTCGGTAGAAACAGCGTTGATGATGGCACACAGCCTTGTGGCACACAGCCTTGTGGCACACAGCCTTGTGGCACACAGCCTTGTGGCACACAGCCTTGTGGCACACAGCCTTGTGGCACACAGCCTTGTGGCACACAGCCTTGTGGCACACAGCCTTGTGGCACACAGCCTTGTGGCACACCAGCGTTTTGATATCAACTCAATATTGTAAAGATTGCGGTTGCCAACCCGTTTGCCAAGTGTGAACAATGGCGAAATCCCTTCTATGAGGCAATTCCAGGAACGCCTATGTTTGGCAGTGGCTTTTTATAGGCTGTAATGGATGTTTTTTTTTAAATTTCTACTAAACGTTTAATATACCATGCTTCTCATATTCCTACACTGTCATCCTATTCTGAACTGTGTTCAACATTACACGTCTTTAGCTCATTGGGAAGTGCTCGAAACGTGAGCTGCATAATTCCACCCAGAACTACAGACAAACAGACAAACAAGAAAATTACTTAATAAAAATAATGGCGCAAATATGAGAATGAACTATTTAAGCGCTTTGCTGTAGAGACTATCGGTCCGTGGGGTCCACTTGCAGTGAAGTTCATTAAGCGACTAAATGCAGCCAGCGTTCTGGACACGATGCCTCAGAAAGTAAGTTAGTTTTTAGTTTTAGTTTTTTTATTATAGGCAGTTCTTTTAATAATATAATCGACAAAAAAGCATATCTTTCTTATGATTCCATTTTATTCATTATTATAATAAACTTTCGTAAATATCTTTTTAGGCGCAGCTATTACAGGTTCGTTTGTTATATTACAAAACATTATATTTGGACAGATTTTCAAACATTGAATATTAAACTTGTTTGCAAAACAATAGGTAATTGTTTCACTTAAAAATTCAGTCAGGTTAGTAACTTAGTTGATGGTTACTTTTTTCGTCGATTGAAAAATCACCTCTTCAGGAAATAAATTATATAATAGTGACCCGCCCCGGCTTTGCGTGGATGTTATCTAAGTTATTGTTACTAATGTCATGATTTTTATTTAAGATAGTCCAATTGTTTATCAAATTCTTTGAATTCACAAAAAAGGTATCTAAGATTTACAGATAAAATATAGCTTAGGTCACTCCTGGCATTGCTGTCTATTTGTTCGTGAAGTTTCACAATTGGTTGAGCTATTCTGAAGACGAGCCCGGACAGACAGACAGACAGACCAGCGGCCAGACAGACAGATTTAAAAAATAAAGTTTCTTCATATCTTAATGGGATGCAAATATATCACTCACCTCAATATAAGTCATTTAGATATTAGAGATATATACTTCAGGTTTAATTTTTTGTATAAAAATAAGAGATAAGGACCGTAGATTGATGGTACATGTATTTAAAGAAAAGAATAGTCGAAGAAAATAGTCTAATAAAAATACCAATATCTCATATTAGCATAAACTTGCATCTTATAATAATAATAAATAAAGCCCGTTTTTATTTCCGATTAACATTTTTGATACAGTTTAACTTAATTTTATTTTTGTTTCATTCACTATCATTATTTTCGTCACCATTGAAACTTGCATCTTACTTAAGCAAAAAACATTTTTTTTAACTGAAACCTTCATAAACGACGCTCTGACCGTTGAATTAAATCGAAATATGGAATTGGAAAGCAATTGTTCGTCTTGCGGATGTTTATGCGGTTTTAAATTATAATGCTTGTCTCTTCCAATGTGCTATTGATACCGTTAAACCATAATGCTTGTCTCTTCCAATGTGCTATTGATACCGTTAAACCATAATGCTTGTCTCTTCCAATGTGCTATTGATACCGTTAAATCATAATGCTTGTCTCTTCCAATGTGCTATTGATACCGTTAAACCACAATGCTTGTCTCTTCCAATGTGCTATTGATACCGTTAAATTATAATGCTTGTCTCTTCCAATGTGCTATTGATACCGTTAAATTATAATGCTTGTCTCTTCCAATGTGCTATTGATACCGTTAAATTATAATGCTTGTCTCTTCCAATGTGCTATTGATACCGTTAAATCATAATGCTTGTCTCTTCCAATGTGCTATTGATACCGTTAAACCATAATGCTTGTCTCTTCCAATGTGCTATTGATACCGTTAAATTATAATGCTTGTCTCTTCCAATGTGCTATTGATACCGTTAAATTATAATGCTTGTCTCTTCCAATGTGCTATTGATACCGTTAAATTATAATGCTTGTCTCTTCCAATGTGCTATTGATACCGTTAAATCATAATGCTTGTCTCTTCTAATGTGCTATTGATACCGTTAAACCATAATGCTTGTCTCTTCCAATGTGCTATTGATACCGTTAAATTATAATGCTTGTCTCTTCCAATGTGCTATTGATACCGTTAAATTATAATGCTTGTCTCTTCCAATGTGCTATTGATACCGTTAAATTATAATGCTTGTCTCTTCCAATGTGCTATTGATACCGTTAAATCATAATGCTTGTCTCTTCCAATGTGCTATTGATACCGTTATACCATAATGCTTGTCTCTTCCAATGTGCTATTGATACCGTTCAATCATAATGCTTGTCTCTTCCAATATGCTATTGATACCGTTAAACCATAATGCTTGTCTCTTCCAATGTGCTATTGATACCGTTAAATCATAATGCTTGTCTCTTCCAATGTGCTATTGATACCGTTAAACCATAATGCTTGTCTCTTCCAATGTGCTATTGATACCGTTAAATTATAATGCTTGTCTCTTCCAATGTGCTATTGATACCGTTAAATTATAATGCTTGTCTCTTCCAATGTGCTATTGATACCGTTAAATTATAATGCTTGTCTCTTCCAATGTGCTATTGATACCGTTAAATTAAAATGCTTGTCTCTTAAAATGTGCTATTGATACCGTTAAATTATAATGCTTGTCTCTTCCAATGTGCTATTGATACCGTTAAATCATAATGCTTGTCTCTTCCAATGTGCTATTGATACCGTTAAACCATAATGCTTGTCTCTTCCAATGTGCTATTGATACCGTTAAATCATAATGCTTGTCTCTTCCAATGTGCTATTGATACCATTAAACCATAATGCTTGTCTCTTCCAATGTGCTATTGATACCGTTAAATTATAATGCTTGTCTCTTCCAATGTGCTATTGATACCGTTAAATTATAATGCTTGTCTCTTCCAATGTGCTATTGATACCGTTAAATTATAATGCTTGTCTCTTCCAATGTGCTATTGATACCGTTAAATCATAATGCTTGTCTCTTCCAATGTGCTATTGATACCGTTAAACCATAATGCTTGTCTCTTCCAATGTGCTATTGATACCGTTAAATCATAATGCTTGTCTCTTCCAATGTGCTATTGATACCGTTAAATTATGATGCTTGTCTCTTCCAATGTGCTATTGATACCGTTAAAGAGATCGCTCAGATCATCACTGCTGATTGCAGGTTAATTATTAGAGCGGATATATCATCTTTGCGTTTGTTGGTCATATGGAAGATTTTTTGCGCTATTCACTACTTTAAAATAAGCACGACGCTGTTTACTGGAAATTGGAAAAATGGAACAGGACGAAGAAAATAAATAATGATATTTAACCGACAGTGGTATGTAATTTATAAAAAAAGCCGCAATTCTTTTTAATTCTTAATAATTTAAATACCCGCGGAAAGAAATAATTCAACACAAAAACTATGAAAGTAATAAATTCCTTGAAATGCATTATCGTGTTATATTGTGAGTTCATTATAATTCTGCATTTGCTTTTAAATACGAACAGTTTTTCGTTTTGTATTTGCTACGGAGTCAGTGTATATTATTTTCGTTATTGAATTTTCTCCTGGTTTCGTAGCAGCCAACGGTAACATAAACTTATATTGCAGTACAAAACGTATTCTTTGCGACGTGTTTTAGCGTTTCATTGAAACACTAGCACGAGAAGCTTTTAGTATCTGTATTACACGTCAGACTTCTGTTTTAAGTTTAAAGTGCTTGTCACTTTGCTTTGGTCATATGTTATGAGTGTCACATTGTATATGTTGCCAATAATCTCTCTGTTATATCTCTTGCCGTGTGGTGGAGGGGTAAGAAAATCAATCACCCAATTACGTAGCATCGGATAGATGGCGTTAAATCTCCTTATAAGTCCTTATGCTAGACGTTAAATACCCGGACTGGCGATGGGTACCAGCATCAAAGGTATGCGACGTCTAGCACGGCGAACGTCAAGCGTGACGTTTACCAGGCAGATTCTAACTACAACGTGAGAGGCTCACGTCCAACAGAGTACTTTTATAGACTAATAAATAAAAAGAAGGGAAGCAGATGTTACGTTAACCCTGAAGACTAAGATCCTGGCAACATTAATAAATTCTCTCTACAGAAAGCATCCATGATTTTTCTGATGTATTTATTTTTGTAATATTAGTTATATTTTATATTAATTAGAATAATAGCGAGCAAGAGTCACCTGTTCTCTACACTGTTACTAAACTATAGTCATGCAGAATTTTGTTGTTATTTCACGCTAGCTTTATGTAAGAGCGCAGTCCTTCTTCGGTCGAGCCAACCTGAAATATGAGATACTATTCATATATACCTAACTAGCGGCCCGGTGCGTGCTTCGCTACGTATAAAATGAAATAATACAAAAATCAGTTAGAACATCGATTCATTTCTTAAAAAAATATATTACTTAATTGCTAGCTATTTAAAAACTTAATCCAAAACATTTGGATAAACAATATTTTTTGTTTTTCCATTTTCAGTCTGAATAAACAAACGGGTACCAACTCTGGACTCCCAGCCGCTGCAAGGCAATCTAACTTTGCCATTAGCACAACACATGCCGAGCGTTTCACCTGAAAATTTTGCCCCATCACAATGTGGACATATTACGTCCATCATTCCAATGTATCCGTACATACTTAATCAATCTGAGTGTTGTAATTAAAAGCAGCACACATCGTTTCAGTCAAAGTAGCACGACGTATTCGTGATCAACGTGGAAGATTCCAGGGTCAGCAGACCTATTTCGTGCATTACGTTCACGCTGCGATGCATTAGCTTGTGTGCGTTCATCTGCAGTCTGTGATCGTCTTTGTGACGTCACATAATTTGTATTACGCGTTCACCTACCTATATTTGCTCGTCTGGCTCGTGGCATTTATCCTTCATATAAAAAAGAAGAAATGAAATTAAAAACAAATTGCTACATTAATAGTGGTGTATCAGTATTTATACATGTGTGTCTGGAAATATACGGAATGAAATATTGGTGGTTGTTTTCCCGTAAGATATCGATTCAGTTTCGCGTAAAAATAACAATTCAACTTTTCATACAAAAGGAGTAGGTATTGACTACTAAATCAATTCTTTGCGGGAAAACAACCACCAAAATTTCACCCTGTACCTGTATAACTGCATACGTTGTCAATGTTTAAAAAATGTCAATAAAATAATCCATTACAAAATAATAAGCACACACTTACAAATAGTATGCACGCCAATATGTTTTTTTCAAAGAAAGAAACACAAATTGTGCTGAGGACATGTGCTCCGGAGTTGGCACCGGTTTTAACGCGTCTTTTCCGGTACTCCTACTCCCTAGGCGTAGTCCCAAAATCATGGAAGATGGCTTTCGTCCACCCGATCCCTAAAAAAGGCGACCGCTCAGACCCGTCCAACTACCGGCCTATCGCCATCATCTCCTTGTTCTCCAAAACAATGGAGTCCATTGTAAACTGCCAAATTGGCCTCTAAAAGGCTTGGCGTGCTCAGCAGAGTGGGACAGTATTTCATGCCGACACACCGCCTGCAACTTTACAAAGCGCAGGTTCGGCCGCACGTGGAATACTGTTCCCATCTCTGGGTTGGGGCTCCCCAGTACCAGCTCCTTCCACTTGACCGCATCCAGCGCAGAGCGGCTCGAATCGTCGACGAACGAGTGCTTTCCGATCGGCTCGATTCACTGGCATTGCGAAGAGATGTTGCATCCCTTTGCATTTTCTTTCGCATATACCATGGAGAGTGCTCTGAGGAATTGTTCGGATTAATCCCAGCCGCCAAATTTCGTGAACGCTCTACGCGGCAAACGTCCCGATACCATCCACACCATCTGGATGCTTGGCGGTCCACCACTGTACGTTTCAAAAAGAGTTTTCTTCCGCGTACAACCTCTCTGTGGAATAGTTTACCACCGGCGATTTTTCCGGACCGATACGACCTGGGGACCTACAAGAAAAGAGCTTACTCCTTTCTAAAAGGCCTGCAACGCACCTGCAATTCCCCTGGTGTTGCGGTTGATCATGGGCGGCGGTAATCACTTAATATCAGGTGAGCCGCATGTTCGTATGCTCCCTCTTCTATAAAAAAAACATGCATGTAATCACTTCAGTCAGTCAGTCAATCAGAAAGTCAATCAGTTCAAAACTTCATCATCATCATCATTACAGCCCTTCACAAGTCCACTGCTGAACATAGGCCTCCCCCAAGTAATGCCACCAAGCACGGTCCTGAGCCACCTGCATCCATCGACTTCCTGCATATCTTACCAGGTCGTCACTCCATCTAGTGGGGGGTCGCCCTACACTACGCCTACCGGTACGAGGCTGCCACTCGAGAACCTTTCTTCCCCATCGGTTATCGGTTCTTCGAGCTATATGGCCGGCCCATTGCCACTTCAGCTTACTAATCCGTTGGGCTATGTCGGTCACTCTGGTTTTACTGCGGATATCCTCATTTCTGAGTCTATCACGCAGAGAAACTCCGAGCATAGCCCTCTCCATAGCTCGCTGAGCGACCTTGAGCGTCCTCATACGGCCAGGAGTGAAGGACCACGTCTCAGATCCGTAAGTCATCACTGGCAACACGCACTGGTTGTACAATCTAGTTTTTAGAGATTGAGGTATACCTGACGAGAAGATATGTCGTAATTTCCCGAACGCTGCCCAGCCGAGTTGAATCCGTCGATTGACCTCTCGGTCGAAGTTGGACTTACCTAGTCGGACTATTTGTCCCAGGTAAACGTACTCGTCAACAACTTCGAGCATAGTGCTCCCAACAACTACCGGCATAGGTGTGACATGGACATTAAACACGATCTTTGTTTTGTCCATGTTCATCTTAAGACCTATCCGTTGGGAGGCACTATTGAGGTCATTGAGCATAGTGCTTAAGTCCTCCAGCGATTCTGCCATAAGGACTATATCGTCGGCAAATCGAAGGTGAGTGATGTACTCGCCATTGATGTTAATACCGTATCCTTTCCAGTCCAGTAGCTTGAAAACGTCTTCCAAAGCAGCGGTGAAGAGTTTCGGGGATATAACGTCACCCTGTCTTACACCTCTCTGCAGTTGGATAGGTTTCGAGCTCTGGTTCTGTACTCGGATAGCCATCGTAGCCCTACTGTACAAACACTTCAGCACTTCGATATACCGACAGTCAACTTGGCACCGCTGAAGGGACTGCAGCACCGCCCAAATTTCGACGGAATCAAAGGCTTTCTCATAGTCCACATACGCCAGGCAAAGTGGCAAATTGCACTCTTCAGTCTTCTGTACAATCTGCCGCAGGGTATATATGTGGTCTTTGGTACTGAAGCCTTTTCGGAAACTGGCTTGTTCGGGAGGCTGGAAGTCGTCGAGTCTGCGTGCGAGACGATTCGTAATGACTCTCGAAAACAGCACGTAGACGCGGCTCAGAAGGGAAATCGGTCTGTAGTTCTTCAAGAGAGCGGTGTTGCCTTTCTTAAAGAACAAGACCACCGCACTTCTGCTCCACGCCTCTGGAGTAGTGCCACCATGGAGGACGGAATTGAAGAGCCTCTGAAGGACTTCAAGTACCGGTGTTCCACCCGCTTTCAGAAGCTCCGCTGTAATTCCATCCTCGCCTGGGGCCCTGCCGTTTTTAAGGTGCTGGAGAGCCATTCTAATCTCGCTTAGACTGACGTCCGGGATATCATCGGAATAGTGTCGGATAAGACTTGCTCTTGGATCGTTACTCACACTTGCGTGTGGCTCCAACGATGATGTGTACAGCTGCCCATAGAACCTCTCAATCTCACTCAAAATCTCAGGTGTCCCGGAAACGATGCTGCCACACTCAGTCTTCAGCTTTGACAGTTGGCTCTTACGGGCAGACAGATCTCTGGCAAAGACTTTGGAGCCCTGGTTCCGCTCGATCGCTTCTTTAATACGAGCAGTATTAAAGTTGCGTAAGTCTCGCCGCATGCATTTGGAGATCTGTCTGTTCAGTTGCCTGTATGCTGTCAAATCTGTTGACGATTGCAGCCTCATCTCCCGTCTAACAGCCATGAGATTAAGAGTGTGATCGGAGAGTTTTTGTGTTCTTCTGCGGCGGGTCTTGCAGAACTTAGCTCCGACCGCATGGACAGTTTCCACGAGCTTGTCATTCATATCGTCCACTGCATTACAATCTTGTAGGCACTGATAGCGGTTGTGTAACTCGAGCTGAAAGTTTTCGGGATTCTGGATTAGAGCACGAGGGGGACGGAGCGTTGACTTCATTTGACGAGACCTCTCCAACTTAACATTTAGGTTCAGTGTGCCTCTAACCATTCGGTGATCGCTGCCAGTTTTCACCCTTGCGATCACTGAGACATCACTGAACAGTTGGCGTCTGGTCGTCATAATGAAGTCAATCTCATTTTTTGTCGAACCGTCGGGGCTCGACCAGGTCCACTTTCTGTGGGGCCGCTTCTGGAAGAAAGAGTTCATCATAAAGAGTCCCTCTTTCTCCATAAAGTCGGCCAGCTGCTGGCCCCTTCGGTTCCGTTGCCCTACTCCAAATTTCCCTAACTTCAGCTCACCGCTTTCTCTTGTGCCTAATTTTGCGTTGAAGTCTCCCATCAACACCGTGTTGTGGGTTTTGGAGGAATGCATGGCTTTGGAAATATCCTCATACATTTCCTCCACCTCCTCATCGGGATGTGCCGAGGTTGGTGCGTAAACCTGTATGACCTTCAGCGAATACCGTTTGGTGATTCTGAGTATCAGGTACGCGACCTTCGTCGACACACTCCCAATCTTTACAACGTTGTTGACGAGAGACTTGTGGACGATAAATCCGACACCTCCTTGGGACAGATGGTCGCCCTCCCGGTGACAGAACAAGTTGCCGGATTCGAGAATCACCGTGTCCTCCCCCTCTCTTCGGACCTCGGATAATCCTATAATACTCCAGCGCAACTTGTCTATCTCTTCTTCCAGCTCCAGGATCTTCTCGTCAGTCCTCAGTGTGCGTACGTTAAATGTTGCCAGGTCGAGTCGTCGTAGGTGGCAACCGAACCTCCACCGGAGATTCTTAACACCCCCTGCCTCGCCGTTACCATGGTCGCCACCGTAGCCAGGAATAGCGGGACCGCCGGGGACTGGGGGCCGTCTATTTGTGTTATTGTTCATGGGGGGTATATTGCCATAGTTGCCACGCTTGGCGAGCGGGTTGGCAACCGCAGTTTTTTTTGTGTAATTGTTGTTATCAGGAAGATGCTGCTGCCCATCTCCTGCCTGTTTCCCTCTGTCGCCTTTTACGACACCCACGGGAAGATATGGGGTAGTGGATATTCTTAACCGCCACTACACGGCACGGTTCAAAACTTACCGTTTGTGTAAATGTCGTTACCGTTTGACAATTTAATTCAAATATAAACTGCTTACTACATGAAAAAGTGACAGCGCACAAAAAACTGAGAAAAGTACATGCTACTTTTTGGCTCAAATCACACTCCCGAAGAAATTTCTTCGCTTCGACTCGTTCACTATCAACGGTTACTGAACTCTATTCCCAACTCATTAAAGTACTCATTTGTTTCAAAAATACGAAAACAACTGCAGTTTTCGCCGACGCGGTGCGTCGCTTTGTTTATTGTACGCCAAAACAAAAGAAACAATAAAGTACTAAGTTCTTATTTCTACTTTTAATTTGACAGCACAATTCCCCGTCTAAAAATCTCCATTGACAAAATGACCCGCCAATTATTGAATTCATTTGTTACAAAAAATATGATAAATGAAGAACCACTCGACCGATTTTGTGCAAACTTCACATAAACCATCTATTAAATAGTCCAAACAAACCCTGAAAATTTGGTTTGTATAGGTGAGCCCGTTTTTGAGTAATATATTAAGATATGGGATACGGCTAATACATTCTAACAACGGAAATTTTCAGCAATAATAACGAAATAGATAATCCGTATCTGCATGACGGTAGTGCAAATTGCAGTAATACTTAAAAATTAACTGAAGATCCAGCGACGGCTAACTGCAATGGTAACAAATACTCCAAGTGATCAACAACGAACGCTACTCAAGACAACGTTAAGAAAATGGAAGAAGTTGTTAGGGTAGATGGAGACCTGTGACCATCCGTTATTTAGCTGAGATTCTAAAGCTTTCGTTTCGAACCATTCAGTTATTTTAACACATTCTTTAAGATTAAAAAGGTGGTCGTGCGCTTAGTTTCTAGAATGCAAGAGTTGACATGACAGAAAGATGCCACTGCCCATCATTTGTTTCAATTTCCCTCTGTCGCCTCTTGCGACACCCACGAGATGATATGGAGCAGTGGATATTCTTACACCGTCACTACACGGCAAGCAACGTTAACACAAAATACCAGCATGAAACAGCAGCCTTGTGATGGTGGAATAAGAGGATTCATCACACTATGCCGTCTCGTGGGTGTCATAAGAGATGACTGCGGGATATGCGAGAAAGATCCTGGACCTCCCGTAGATGGCAGTCTTGTTCACGCCGGGCGTAAAATAACCAGACGGGTATGTTTGCTAAGTCGTTCATATCTGGTACAGCGAATGTCAATCTACCTGCCAAGTGTGACAATTAAAGCAACGAATACGTGTTAGAGCAATGCTCCAGCTATTTTATTGGATTGTCTCGATCGGCGAAGGACCGCGCTCTTACAGAATACCAGCGTGAAATAGTAACTCACTGCTGCTGTGTTTCACATGGTAAGAGCTAGAACTAGAGACCTCTTTCAGAATTTAGTTAATATATAAGGTAATTTTACGTGGTAGAGCCATGCTGCAGTTATATTAATTGTATATTTGTAGCACGAATGGGTCCGCTCGACCGGGGAAGGACCACGCTCTCACAGAATGCCAGCGTCAAAAAGCAGCTTAATGCTGCTGTGTTTCGTATGGTGAGCGTAGAGAACCGGAGACCCTTTTTACTGGAAAAGAGGGCATACCATCTTAGTCCTCAAGGCTGACAACGCATCTTCATTTCGATTCGCAAACGAACATAAACATAGATGTCTATGGGTTACAGTTACCACTTACCATCAAGTGGACTGGGTGCTCGCTTGTCACCCTTCTCCTATAAAAAAAAAATTGGATTAAATATGTCACTCGATTCTTAAAATATTTCGCGAACAAACAATTGATTCCGACTTTCTTGCAAATGATAGTCCATATCACTGATATTAGTACGGCGGTCGTGTGAGAATGACCGCTCTGTCATTTTCCGACACCGACGTTATTGGCCCCGGACTTGAAACTCCCTGGGAATGTTTTAGGGGGTTTATAGAAATATGTTACAGGCCTACACGTAAGTACTAGTGCGGGAATAGTGTGAAAACTACATTGCACTGTTGAACAAAGTATAAGAATCTATGTATTTTGTTTCATAATGTTGGAAGTATCGAATGTACTAATTTTAAAAGAAATATATAATATATAATAGAATATCTAGATAAAGCATTTTGAATTTCAATTCGAAATTATATTCCATAATTTCTTTTTAAAAAGAAATACACTAGAAGGCCAAAATACATTCTGAATATTACTTAACGCGCGTAACGAACAAACAAGGCTGAAAGGCTACCGATAAAGGTAATTAATCCATAATCTCTGACCCACTTGGAAGTAACAAATAAGGATTTGCCTAACCTAATATAATTTGTAGGAAACTAGTAAAGTTTACTTCCTTAAGAACTCTATCGCAAATATAAATCACCAAACTTACACGAAAGAGTGAATTGGCACTAGAAATAGTTAAGTGTCACATAGGTATAGGCTGGCACTGCAAGACGTGCTTAGAGGCCCTTTGGTAACCTTGATGTGCTTGAAAACAATGTTGTCAGCCTCTTTTTTTGTGTGCTTCATTTTTGTAATGTATACTTCAAAGGAGTGAATAATTTGCCGCCTACTGTCTTTCCGTCTGAATACAATGTGTGCGACTTACCGATTTATTATCTGGGGCTTTATTACCATTTACTACTATAAAAAAAACCTTGGTTCTGTACAATTGCTCCAAATCTTGGCATGAAAGTCGGCGTCAGAGTAACAAGTCAAAGCGCAATGCAGTGGCGCTTATGTCTTTATTCTTTCTTACTTTACATACATAATTCACAGGTTCAAGAATGTGTACATATATAAAATTAAATTTCCAGAAGAAAATCTAATAACTTTGACGAATTCTATGACAAAATCTGAATTCAAAAATAAATGACTAAACACTTTTGTTGGACCCTCATATTAACAGATCTAACTGATCTCATTAGTATTAAAGAAGTATTCGTTTCGTTTAACTTTATTTTTATTTTATTCGTATTCGTTTAACTTTATTTTTATTATTTTCGTACCTTAATATTGTATTTCTTTCATGCTCTGATTGCTTGTTATTAGTGTTACAATTAGGTACATTCCCAATATATTTTACTTACCCCATATCATCCGGCGTGTGTCGTCGTCGTCGTAATAAACGTTTGTTGACGTTATTATTCGCTAGATGTCGCTAGTTAAGACGAACGTAAACTTATTAATCACGCAGATGATCACACAGTGTCATCATCTGTATGAAATGTGATATTGTTATAATTTTTTCGGATTCTAGTATCTAGCGTGTAATACAATGCATCTGTGCTGATTTTTTTATTTACTTACTTCTACTTTTCAGAATATAACACGTAGTTTTATTTATCCATTTTTAATCGAATTAATATAAATTTTAACTAATATTTCAGAAAGAAACATTAATCTCAACACGTTTCTAACAAATTGACTTCGCACGCAATAAAATTTGTCGAATATTTCACCTCATTCTTAAGTGGCTCCGCCCTGGTGGCAAAAAAAATTGTGAAACATTGTACAGATGATATAAATCTTAAACCATTGAGTTATTTTTGGTACCTTGCACCATCATCTGCTGGAATAAGCTCTCGTCTAAATCTCTCAAGAAATTCACAATAAATTCAAAGTGAGTCTTTTAAACAAATACACATCCGATAAACCTATGTGGGTACAGATCCCTTTGCCATTAAATCGTTAAATAAATACATGGACTTTTGTATAGAATATAATTATATTGAAAGAACAGTGGATTAAACTGTTAAATGTAATCCTTATATTAAGATGATCGATTACCTAAGCACAGCGAGTGCTCAAGTTGTTGAACCAGCTAATAAACTAAACTTGCTATAAACTTCAATAATTAAAGTCGAAACTACGTGTTTGTTGTATTAGCAGAAGCCCAACTTGTCTCTATTCCCGCTTCGTATCCTGCACCGCATTTCAATAGAAGCGTTTGAATGTAAAAGCAATACGTGGCAGATGTATTCGCTGCACGTAATGTAATTAAGCCTAGTGAGCGTGTTTTTAACCTGGTAACTAATCACGGGTCGTGAAACAATACTTATTTATTCTACTAGTTAGTTTACTTCAATAAGACCTAAAACAAAGATAAATTTTGAATTTCGGGCTAATAGTAATGGGTCCTGAATACTGAAACAATTGTCACTTTAAGTATTCGCAACTTAAAAAATGATGTATGTCTTCAATTACTCCACAAATTTCACAGTTAGGTGAATCAGCTCTTTTCATCAAGTAAGAAATTTTTTTTGATAGAATGTGACCTGCTCTTGATCTAAATATTAATTTAATAGTATTTCTGTTTAATTTTGTATCTATAAACCAAGGTATTCGAGGCGGTTCACTCTGTATCATTTTATACCAAATACCTTTCATTTTAGAACGTTCATTGAAAAATTCTTTCCATTTATTATAACATGAATTTTTTAATTTTGGTAATATTTCTGAGTAGCAAGGACCAAAATAACACTCTACACCATTTATGCAAGCAGAATTTGCTAATCTATCCACCTCCTCGTTACCCAATAAACCAATGTGTGGTGGAATCCATTGCACCCTTACACCGATGCCGCATAGACAGTAAAAGAACGCAGAGAAAGTATGTCATAGGCTATCGAAACACCTCTGATTCCAGAGGCGGATCGAGCCAAATGTTGGATAGCAGTTTTGCTGTCCGAGTATATGATAATTTTGTTCCAGTTATACTATACTACTCCAGCTGTACTATAGTTCAAATGGTGGCCATACATAAATGACATCACCCTGTCTTACACCTCTCTGCAGTTAGATAGATTTCGTACCCTGGTTCTGTACTCGTAGCCATTCTGTACAAACACTCCAGCACTCCGGTATACCGACAGTCAACTCGGCACTACTGAAAGGACTGTAGCACCGGCAATTTAGACGAAATCAAAGTCTGTCTCATAATTTACATACGCAAAGAAAAGTGGTAGATAATGCTCTCCGGTCTTCTGTACAATTTACTGAAGACAAACCCTCTTCACCGTTGCATTGAAAGACGTTTTCAAGCTACTGAGTTGAAAAAAATACGATATTAACCTCAATGGCAAATACATTACTCGTCTTCGAATTGCCGACGACATAGTCCTTATGGCAGAATGGCTGGAGGACCTAAGTCTTAATGATCTCAATAGTCTCTTACAACGGATATGTCTTAAGATGAACAAGGACAAAACTAAGATCATGTGTAACGTTCATGTCGCGCCTATGCCAGCTTCTATTGGGAGCTCTAAGCTCGAAGTCGATGACGAGTATGTTTACCTGGGACAAATAGTCTGACTAGGTAAGTCAAACTTCGATCGTTCGGGAGATTACGACACATATTCTCGTCAGGTTTGCCTCAAAACCTGAAAACGAGTTTATACCATTAGTGGGTGCTACCAGTGATGACTTATAGATCTGAGACGAGGTGTCACTGCTGGCCGTATGAGGACGCTCAAGGTCGTTCAGCAATCTATTAGGAGGGCTATGGTCGGGGTTTCTCTGAGTGACAAACATAGAAATGAGCACATTCACAGAAGAACCAGAGTGAACAACATAACCCAACGGATTAGTAAGCTCAGAAGAGTGTAGCTTCATTTCCCGTTGTTCTACTTCGGCGAGTCTTGCAGAGCTTGCCATTTATATATTCCAGTATATTGCAGTCTTATAGGTAATGAAAATGATTTTGTAACTGGAGCTGAATATTTTCGGGACTTTGAATTGACTTTTGGAGAACACATGGAGGAGGCATCGTTGACTTCATTAGACGTAACCTCTCCAACTTAACGTGATCACTGAGACATCACCGAACAATTGCCGTCTAGTCATCATAATGAAGTCAATCTCATTTTTATCGAATCCTCGAGGCTTGATCAGGTCCACTTTCTGTGGGACGGTTTCGGGAAGAAATAGTTTATCGTAAAGCGTCCCTCTTTCTCCGTGAAGTCGGTTACCTGCTGATGCCTTTGTTTTTCGTTTATCACTGAGAAACATTGTCTTTGTTGCAAACACATAATAAAAATTGTTAAAAGATTGCCTGTAACCTGAAATCGCAGAAATAAGAATGCGAAAGATCTTCAAAATACACTATTTGTACTATACGTAAGGTTTTACAGTAACATCGCGTTGGAGATAAAAATTAAAAGTCGACTTCAGAGAACTAAAAATAATAAAATAATTTCACTTTCTCAAGTCGTTGCTAAGATACAGTGTATGAAGAACTTAAGAATGTTAGGCTGTAAATATTACAATATCAATGTCATCCTTATTTTCGTTGCCCTATCACAAGTCTCTATACCTTCAGCTCACCTTTCTCTCTTGCAACTTTATTTGCGTTGAATTCTTACATATCCTTACCGCAACCTTACTTTCCCGGCAACGGTGGCGACCATGGCGTCACCACCGTTCCGTTGCCAGGTAAAGCGGAGCTGCCACAGACTGGGGGCCGTCTCTTTGTATGGGAGGTATATTGTCATTGTATATGGCAACGCCTGGCGAGCGTTTTCGTAACCACATTTTTTTTTGTTGTTCTTTGCTGTTATTAAAAAGTTTTTGCTGCCCATCTTTTTCCTAAGTTTCCCTCTATCACCTTTTACGACATCCACGGGAAGATACGGAGTCGTGAGTATTCTTGCCCGCCACTACACAATTATTATAAGGTATGCATATACCTGATATCATGATGATGCATGTTAACGGACTTCACATGTCTTTTCTCAAATTTTCGCCAGAACTCAGATCATCATTTGGCTGTTTGCACCACGTACATATTTACATGGTAGAACCTCTGTTTTATGTCCGACGTAACGTATGATTGTAATACGATAACACCAGAACGAGACGTTATAGTAGTTTACGTTACGTCGACGTATGACTTACGCCGAAATGTCTCAAGCCCGGAGATTTCCAATGGAAGTAGTGAATTATTTACGAGCTCACGCTCATAATTGATTTATTATGCGGTATGTGTGAAACGCAATACGTTGTAAAATTCCAAGTGCTTTTTCGTTTTTTTTTTAAATTATGATAACATATTTTATACTAAGTGGTAGAACTTCTTTTTTTTTAACTTTTCTAAGCCATCATTTAGTAGCAATTTCACCTGATGGTAAGCGGTTATGTAGCTTTAGATTCAAGGCAAGAGTGAATAGGGTTTTGTTAAGACTTAACAAAACCCTATTCACTCTTGCCTTGAAGACACCTACATTGTAATCGGATGGAAAGACAGATGCTGGCAACTTATTCCACCCCTTTGCTGTACGCATGAAGAACGACGTATCAAACCGTTTGTTTGAATACTTGGTAAGTCAACAACGAAAGAGTGGAGACTGGCCGAACGTCTGGTTGTCCGATGGTGGAAGGGAGATGTAGGAATTAAATTATGCAATTCTTGCGCACACTCTCCGAAATGCATCCTGTAGAAGACCGAAAGGCTGGCTACTTTGCGTCTGTGTTCGAGACTAGTAAGATTGGTTTCAACCAAATTCGGGTTACCAATAACCCTCTTAGCATGGCTTTCCATTGAGTTCAAGGCCGCTAGGTGGCATTTCGCAGCACCAGCCCGTATATGGCAGCAATACTCCATGCGCGACCGGACTTGCGTTTTATATAAAGTAAGCATCTGTCCCGGCGTGAAGTATCGCCGCAACTTTGCAAGCACTCCTAGCTACCTTACAGCCGCTTTGACTTGTACTCAATAAACTGTCCGAAGGTCAGATTAGAGGATATCTCAACCCCCAGCAACTGGCGGCGGTCGGTGTATTCTAGTGATACATTTCGGAAAGAAGGAGCCTGGCTGAGCTGGCTCCTTTTTTCTGGGAAGAGACACGCTTGTGTTTTGGAGGCATTGAATTTCACAAGATTAGCATCGCCCTATTCGGAGACTGCATGTAGTGTGAGATTCACACGCTCTACAATAGCTTCTCTGTCGGAATATATTTGATCCCGACTGGCCCGAGGACCTAGTGGGTATCTCTCTACAACTGTGCTGTCTTCAGCGTACCCATAGATATCGAGCATAAGTAAATCATTTATATGCAGCAGGAAGAGAGTTGCGGAGAGAACGGACCCCTGAGGAACACCGGCGTTAGACGTCACTGGATCGAATGAGCAGCCATCGACGACGACTCGGAGAGAACGTTCACTCAGGAAGTCCTTTACCCAGTCAATGAGATCAGGGGATAAGCCGTACGCTGCCAGAAGCTTAAGCTTAGCCAGAAGGCTAGCATGCCAAACTCTGTCAAATGCTTTTGAGACATCAAGGGAACCAGCAAGTGCTTCCACACTGTTCTTGAGTGCCTCGCCCCATACGTGTTTGGCATACGCTAGAAGGTCCCTAGCTGACCGATTTCGGCGAAACCCATATCTTCTAAATAGATGTCTGCCTGGGTAGGTAACTACTCGTTCCGCTGTGTTTTGTCTGATGGTTATAGAGAGCCAGTATAGTAATTGATAGAATCAGGCGTTACTTTGCGGAAATCCATTATAATAAAAAATAAAAATATCAATTTCTTTGCAACTTTCCGCTAAACATATAAAATGATGTGTCTTACCTGGATCGAAGCGCACCTCCCGCCCTCCCTCAATTGCATACACTAACTCCGTCACCACTAGACCAAGCACCACTACTCTCAACACCACTATTCCAGGCAAGACACACCATCGACGATAATACGACACGTGTTTCGCCTCTACACGAGGCATCCTCAGGTAATATAGACTCTACGGCGGCTGACCGCTAAGTGAGCGGCGAGTTTTTTTTTTTTTTTTTTTTTTGCGCCCGAAGCAAATATGGGCAACCCTCCGGAAAGCGGGGGAGGGAGGTGGTGAATGCTCATAGCATACCACGCAGCCGGCTGCGTGGTTATGTGGCGACTTTTACCCACTAAACACCACCTTTTAGGAAATGGCTTAACGATCTGACTGGAGATCTCTAAGCCGTATACGAACGCGACCCTCCTTGGCAGAAAGGAGGGCGCAAGAGCGGCGAGTCGAAACAGTTGCTATTTATACACGCTGACACAATCGCTCCCTACCAAAGTACCGAGTGACCGCGTCGTGCGATAACAAACCTGTCAACAGTTATTATTATTGTTATGATTATTTTTAAATACTATTATTATTATTGTTTTGAGTGACCGCGCCGTGCGATAACAAATCTGCTACTAATTATTATTATTGTTATGATTAATATTTTAAATACTATTATTATTATTGTTTTATTGATATTATTATAATTATTTATTATTATTAATCTTAAAATTATTATTAAAGATTGGCCTTAAAGATGTTTAACAAAGGTGAATTAGAAACATTTGTTTGTTCATTCAGCAGTGTATAATTACCATCATTACTTTTTAAAATCTCCAACTTTTGCTGACCTCTCACCCGGACGGATATCAGATTTCCGTCGACGCCCCTTTAGGCTCCTCGGACCATTGTCTGGTCCGGAGTGTTGTGCCACTCACGCTGAAATCGCGGTTGCATTCTGCAGGCTGCCGCCGTGTTTGGCACTATAGGTCAGCCGATTGGGATGGGATGCGGTCTTTCTTTGCATCCTACCCTTGGGGGCGGGTTTGCTTCTCGCCGGATGATCCCAACGTTGTTGCGGATTCTGTTACTGATGTGGTACTTCAGGGTATGGAACTTTTTATTCCTTCCTCTGTGGTGCCCATTGGAGGCAAATCTCAGCCATGGTTTGGTCGCTCCTGTAAAATAGCATCATGCTATAAGCAGGAGTGCTATCAGGCCTGGGTTGATGCATCAGCGTCCCGGGATGTAAACACCAGCGCTCTAAAAAAGAAGTATAATTCCGCCTCTAGGTCCTTCAAAAGAGTCATTGCCAAGGCAAAGTCAGAGCACATAGGCAGAATTGGCGAGAAACTAGTTCGCCTTCCTTCTGGAACCCGTGCATTCTGGTCTCTCGCCAAGGCTGTCCAGGGGAATTTCTGTCAGCCATCTCTTCCATCTCTGCACAGGGAGGACGACTCACTGGCCCATACTGCAAAGGAGAAAGCCGATCTTCTAGGCTCCTTCTTTGCGTCTAACTCGACTCTCGATGACGGGGGGAGTACGCCGCCGACCATCTCGCGGTGTGAGTGCTCCATGCCGGAAGTGCAGTTCACACAGCGCTCGGTTCGCAAAGCACTCCTCTCCCTGGACATCCACAAGTCGAGTGGGCCTGACGGAATCCCCCCAATTGTGCTGAGGACGTGTGCTCCAGAGTTGGCACCGGTTTTAACGCGTCTTTTCCGGTACTCCTACTCCCTAGGCGTAGTCCTAAAATCATGGAAGACGGCTTTCGTCCACCCGATCCCTAAAAAAGGCGACCGCTCAGACCCGTCCAACTACCGGCCAATCGCCATCACCTCCTTGTTCTCCAAAACAATGGAGTCCATTGTAAACTGCCAGCTCATGAGGTACCTTGAGGATCACCAGCTGATTAGTGACCGCCAATACGGTTTTCGCCGTGGTCGGTCAGCTGGTGATCTTCTGGTCTACCTCACTCACAGATGGGCGGAGGCAGTAGAGTTCAAGGGGGAGGCATTGGCCGTTAGTTTGGACATTGCGAAGGCCTTCGATCGGGTTTGGCACAAAGCGCTTCTTTCGAAGCTCCCTTCCTATGGGCTTCCCGAGAAATTGTGCGATTGGATCACCAGCTTTCTTGTAGATCGGAGCATCAAGGTCGTTGTAGACGGTGCAAGCTCCGATTGCAAACCTATTAATGCTGGTGTTCCACAGGGCTGTGTGCTATCGCCAACGCTGTTTCTTCTGCATATCAATGATATGTTGCATACCCGTAACATTCATTGCTATGCAGATGACAGCACTGGTGATGCTCTTTACACCGGCCGAGCCAATATTTCTCGGGAAAACGTCTCCGAGTGCCGGGACAAACTTGTGTCTGAAGTCGAGTCTTTGCTAAACAGAGTCTCGGATTGGGGACGACTAAATCTAGTCCAGTTTAACCCCCAGAAGACACAAGTTTGCGCGTTAACCGCTAAAAAGAAGCCCTTTGTCGTATCCCCTCAGTTTCAAGGCACTCCCCTTGTTGCCTCAGCCAGTATCGGAATCCTCGGCGTCGACATATCGAGTGACGTGCAGTTTCGTGGTCACTTGGAAGGGAAGGCCAAATTGGCCTCTAAAAAGCTTGGCGTGCTCAGCAGAGCGGGACAGTATTTCATGCCGGCACACCGCCTGCAACTTTACAAGGCGCAGGTTCGGCCGCACATGGAATACTGTTCCCATCTCTGGGCTGGGGCTCCCCAGTACCAGCTCCTTCCACTTGACCGCATCCAGCGCAGAGCGGCTCGAATCGTCGACGACCGAGTGCTATCCGATCGGCTCGATTCACTGGCGTTGCGAAGAGATGTTGCATCTCTTTGCGTATTTTATCGCATCTATCACGGGGAGTGCTCTGAGGAATTGTTCGGATTAATCCCAGCCGCCAAATTTCGTGAACGCACGACACGACAAACGTCCCGATACCATCCACACCATCTGGATGCTTGGCGGTCCACCACTGTACGTTTCACAAGGAGTTTTCTTCCACGTACAACCTCTCTGTGGAATAGTTTACCACCGGCGATTTTTCCGGACCGATACGACCTGGGGACCTTCAAGAAAAGAGCTTACTCCTTTCTAAAGGGCCGGCAACGCACCCGCAATTCTCCTGGTGTTGCGGTTGATCATGGGCGGCGGTAGTCACTTAACATCAGGTGAGTCGCATGCTCGTTTGCCCCCTCTTCTATAAAAAAAAAAAAAAAAAAAAAAAAAAAAATCTCCAACTGCTCCAGCACACACAGTCGCAGCCCCTTATTACAGGTATGTAAAACTTCAAAGGAATGGTCGCTAGCTAGGTTGTGTCCAGTGTCCAAGAGATGTTTAGCAAAATGGGATTTATCAGGATTGCAATTTCTGTACGCGGCCATATGTTCTTTATAGCGCGTCCCGAAATTGCGACCAGTCTGACCCACGTAAACGGCGTGGCATTCGTCACAAACAAGTTTATAAACACCCGATTTTTGACTAATATTTAACTTATCTTTATTGTTACAAATATTCCTAAGCGAACAAACAATTCGCGTTCCATCTTAGTCCCCGGAAGTAATAATGCATCTGTAGCCTACTTTGTTTGAAGCTAGTTGCAGGTGTTCAAATGCTGCAGCAGCCACTCACCATACCATCCGGTGGACTGTAACTTTGTTTGTAATTTCATTTTTTTTATAAAAATTAAAATTATTACTGGCTGTTCAGAACAAAAATTAACACAGGATTTTATAATACTGGCAGAGTCGATTGAAAAATACAATAATTTATCACGTTTATGTCGGATCTGGAATTAAGCCATTAGAGCAAAAATACGAATGTAATGCCAGTCAATTCGGATTAAATCTGTTTCATACAGCAAAATTAACGCGCATCCGCGGTTCCTAATTGATAGTTGCCCGTATTTTAGACATCGGAAACATTACATTGTAGTCAGAAACAATAACATTTGTAAATCGAAAAAGCTTGATCTTGTATTCCATGCTAATTTTCAATCGATGGTTAATCCAAGATACCAATTAGTTCCAAAAGTGCACTGCAGCAACTGCCTCCCTACAGGTTGCCTCGTTATGTGGATATTTACCATAACTGCCACGCTTGGCAGATGGTATACAGTCACCATACGAAACACAGCAGCATTAAGCTACTATTTTACGCTGGTGTTCTGCGAGGGCGTGATCCTTCCCCGGTCGAGCCGAACCATTCGTGCTACAGCAATACTACTAATATAACTGCAGCGTGGCTATACCACGTTTAAACTTTGTTCAGCAGTAGACTTGTGTAGGGCTGTAATGAAAATGATGATGATGATAGATTAAATCTTACAAACGCAAATTTCCTGTATATTTAAAACAACTAATATACTGACTATAATTATAATGTTGCCCTTACTTTATTATTTTACCAATTTAATTTAATTTAATTTTACATAAATCCTTTTTATTTGATTTCTTTTATCAATTAAAATAACACAAGGTTACAACAGTCTGTATAAATCCTACTATTGGGTCTATGCCCCATTGTTGGATTTATATCTCTAAAATGCATTATCATATAATATACGAGTAACCAGCATAGCGTAACTATTAAGATAATTCTGATGACAATGATGTCCTCTTATCCGATTTTAATCACAGAAACCAATTTTGAAAACCGTAAGATGCTATTATTTACTTAATGAATATTTCATTTAACTACAGAATCAGAAATTTATGTGATAATGAGTTATATTTTGAGCTAAACTTAAATAAAGTTAAGTCTACTACTAGTACTACGCATATGCTAATAGTATATTTAAGGTGTTAGACTGGAACTTGTCACCTGTGGTGCCCAGGTAGTATAATATTTTCATTTAAAGTCCAATAAGGGGTCCAATAACCAAAAACCCGCAAGTTTGCAACCCCTCCTAATTAATTTCTATATCATTCTGTAAATGTACTAGGAAATGAATTCAAATTTCACCGTCAGCAAAAGTGGCTGTAAAACATGAGATATGACAAATTTTTGATAAATAGAATATAACAGATTAGATGAAGTCTCCTCAATAAAAAGGAAAGTTAAAGACTAGTATCGTCTGTAGCCAAAATTTAACAAATTGTGTGGAGACAACGATTAGTAGAGATTGTCTAATTTAAAACCACACGCTCCTCCGTTGTATTTTTAGTAAATTTATGTCATATATATGGCTAAATACGTAAACGATACTTAAGACGAGCTCTTAGCACGATTTCAAATTCGTTTTTCACCCGCGCGTCCCGCAGTGGGCGGAGCGCAACCGGCTGTCGGAGAGCGCCGCGTGAACACAGTATGCGCAAAGCAAGCAGACAATTCACCTCCAAACAAAAACTTTTCTGTGAGGTTTACTGTTCTCAACACTGCTAGGTATTATAGTAATCATATTTTGAGAACCTACTCACTAATATCAAAACTGTTTACAATATCGGTAGTCTGGACATCATACTACATTTTAATTATCAATATTTTTTTAAAGTCAGTTTTATGATATGAGCAGGTACTTAGTCAACTATTTACATACATAAACATTTAAAACGCCACCTCACAAATTCTAAAAAAACTAAGTTTCGTTTGCAAAATAGCTAAAGTAAGAGAAAAAGAATAGTTTCAAATAAAACTATTAGAAAAATTCAAATTTATTTTACTGTTTTCTATTACCTTACCTCCGGACTTGATGGAGTGACCTGAAGGTGTACTTTGGTAATCGGTATTGGTACAGGTCGCCGAGTACTACTAGGTGTGCCGAGTTTGGTCTCGTTTTGTTAGGTATGACGAGCCCTTACCTCCGGACTTGATGGAGTGACCTGAAGGTGTACTTTGGCAATCGGCATTGGAACAGGTTGCTAAGTACTACTAGGTGTGCCGAGTTTGGTCTCGTTTTGTTAGGTATGACGAGCCCTTACCTCCGGACTTGATGGAGTGACCTGAAGGTGTCCTTTGGCAATCGGCATTGGAACAGGTCGCTAAGTACTACTAGGTGTGCCGAGGTTGGGCTCGTTTTGTTAGGTATGATAAGTCCTTACCTCCGGACTTGATGGAGTGACCTGAAGGTGTACTTTGGTAATCGGTATTGGAACTGGTCGCTAAGTACTACTAGTTGTGTCGAGTTTGATCTCGTTTTGTTAGGTATGACGAGCCCTTACCTCCGGACTTGATGGAGTGACCTGAAGGTGTACTCTATTAATCGGCATTGGAACAGGTCGCCGAGTACTACTAGGTGTGCCAAGTTTGGGCTCGTTTTGTTAGGTATGACGAGCCCTTACCTCCGGACTTGACGGAGTGACCTGAAGGTGTACTTTGGTAATCGGCATTGGAACAGGTCGCCGAGTACTACTAGGTGTGTCGAGGTTGGGCTCGTTTTGTTAGGTATGACGAGCCCTTACCTCCGGACTTGATGGAGTGACCTTAAGGTGTACTTTGGTAATCGGCATTGGAACTGGTCGCTAAGTACTACTAGTTGAGTCGAGTTTGATCTCGTTTTGTTAGGTATGACGAGCCTTTACCTCCGGACTTGATGGAGTGACCTGAAGGTGTACTCTATTAATCGCCATTGGAACAAGTCGCCGAGTACTACTAGGTGTGCCAAGTTTGGGCTCGTTTTGTTAGGTATGACGAGCCCTTACCTCCGGACTTGACGGAGTGACCTGAAGGTGTACTTTGGTAATCGGCATTGGAACAGGTCACCGAGTGCTACTAGGTGGGCCGAGTTTGGGCTCGTTTTGTTAGGTATGACGAGCCCTTACCTCCGGACTTGACGGAGTGACCTGAAGGTGTACTTTGGTAATCGGCATTGGAACAGGTCGCCGAGTACTACTAGGTGTGTCGAGGTTGGGCTCGTTTTGTTAGGTATGACGAGCCCTTACCTCCGGACTTGATGGAGTGACCTTAAGGTGTACTTTGGTAATCGGCATTGGAACTGGTCGCTAAGTACTACTAGTTGAGTCGAGTTTGATCTCGTTTTGTTAGGTATGACGAGCCTTTACCTCCGGACTTGATGGAGTGACCTGAAGGTGTACTCTATTAATCGCCATTGGAACAAGTCGCCGAGTACTACTAGGTGTGCCAAGTTTGGGCTCGTTTTGTTAGGTATGACGAGCCCTTACCTCCGGACTTGACGGAGTGACCTGAAGGTGTACTTTGGTAATCGGCATTGGAACAGGTCACCGAGTGCTACTAGGTGGGCCGAGTTTGGGCTCGTTTTGTTAGGTATGACGAGCCCTTACCTCCGGACTTGACAAAGTGACCTGAAGGTGTATGGGTATGTTAGGCACACCTAGCAGTACTCGGCGACCTGTTCCAATGCCGATTACCAAAGTACACCTTCAGGTCACTCCGTCAAGTCCGGAGGTAAGGGCTCGTCATACCTAACAAAACGAGCCCAAACTCGGCCCACCTAGTAGTACTCGGCGACCAGTTCTAATAGCGATTACCAAAGTAAACCTTCAGGTCACTCCGTCAAGTCCGGAGGTAAGGGCTCGTCATACCTATCAAAACGAGCCCAAACTCGACCCACCTAGTAGTACTCGGCGACCTGTTCCAATGCCGTTCACCAAAATACACCTTCAGGTCACTCCATCAAGTCCGGAGGTAAGGGCTCGTCATACCTAACAAAACGAGCCCAACCTCGACACACCTAGTAGTACTCGGCGACCCGTTCCAATGCCGATTACCAAAGTACACCTTCAGGTCACTCCATCAAGTCCGGAGGTAAGGGCTCGTCATACCTAACAAAACGAGCCCAAACTCGGCACACATAGTTGTACTCGGCGACCTGTTCCAATGCCGATTAATAGAGTACACCTTCAGGTCACTCCATCAAGTCCGGAGGTAAGGGCTCGTCATACCTAACAAAACGAGGTCAAACTCGACACAACTAGTAGTACTTAGCGACCAGTTCCAATACCGATTACCAAAGTACACCTTCAGGTCACTCCATCAAGTCCGGAGGTAAGGACTTATCATACCTAACAAAACGAGCCCAACCTCGGCACACCTAGTAGTACTTAGCGACCTGTTCCAATGCCGATTGCCAAAGGACACCTTCAGGTCACTCCATCAAGTCCGGAGGTAAGGGCTCGTCATACCTAACAAAACGAGCCCAAACTCGGCACACCTAGTAGTACTCGGCGACCTGTTCCAATACCGATTACCAAAGTACACCTTCAGGTCACTCCGTCAAGTCCGGAGGTAAGAGCTCGTCATACTTAACAAAACGAGCCCAAACTCTGCCAACCTAGTAGTACTCGGTGACCTGTTCCAATACCGATTACCAAAGTACACCTTCAGGTCACTCCATCAAGTCCGGAGGTAAGGGCTCGTCATACCTAACAAAACGAGCCCAAACTCGGCACACCTAGTAATACCTACTCGGCGACCTGCTCCAATACCGATTACTAAAGTACACCTTCAGGTCACTCCGTCAAGTCCGGAGGTAAGGGCTCGTCATACCTAATAAAACGAGCCCAAAGTCGGCACACCTAGTTCTACTAGTCCAGGTGTTCCAGTATTAGTTACTGAAGTTCACTTTCAGGTCACTCCATCAAGTCCGGAGGTAAGATCTTATCATAACTGACAAAATCAGCCCAAAGTCCACAGCTAACTTCTCAGTGCCAGCAGAGGGCTCCCAGTGCAAAGCAGTCTCTAGAGTAGGTATTCGTACCTCGTAACTAAGTCTTATTATTCTATGTATCTACGTATATTTTTGTGGTGTAAGAAATCAAAAACAAATTCGATCTTTCAAATTATTAAAATAATTTTATTTGACTACGATTCCCGCAGCCAACCGTGCGTACACTTGTGTGCGTGACTCATGTCAATGTAATAGTTCGATTCTATACCTATATCAATTTTGTAAACGCGTCCTTAAAAAATCTTAACGTAAATACTGCGGCAAAAAGAGCGACACGTCTCTACAGCACCAGGCCTCGGCCGGCATTTCAGTATATTAGAAAGTACTCTGTGGCAGTGACTGCACAGGCGTTTACGCAAACATCCGTACTTATTATTTCAGAAATAAGAATATGTGATTTAAAAAAAAACTATTTGTTGGACTAAAAAATTGAAACACTATAACGATAATATGTTGAATGTATAAAAATCTGACAAAAAATCAGAATGATTGAATGTATACTAGTATGGTTTTTACTAGTTAAAAGAAATTTTTGGAGGTATGTTTGTGATTTTTTTCTATCGTATTAAATTAGTGGTATAATGTTTTCAACACACTATCTAACTAGGATATATCCTGGACAATATCATACATTTTTCTGGGTTTGTTTACTGCAGTGGATCATTTACTTTGAGGCATTATAAAACTTGGTGGTGTCACAGTGGCTGACTGAAAAAGACAGCACGAGACTGAACGGCGTCTTAAAATTGAGTAAAGTTTGAATATTTGGGCATTACTTTATTTTATCGTAGAATATGAACTACGTGCAATTTTATTGTTTTTAGGTTATAGCATTTTCACTACATTTGAGATGATAAAATCAGTGAAATATACCAAAAATAAACGCGTTCACTTTTAATTTATACAATCTCCACTCGTATTTCTTTACATATATTTTATGTATTATTTTCCCGTGCAGGAAAAGCACGGGTATCTTAGCTCATACAACCGTGGACGCGAACAAAATGCTTCCATCTACGAGGGTGGATTGAAAAGTACTCGGCCTAACACAGATCAATTCAATTCTAAAAATCAAATCTACCCACATTATTTAGTTCAGTTCAGACTAGTTCATTGTGTGAAGTTCGAAACGTGTGCGATAATTAGTTGTGATTTTATAAAGGGGGATGCCCATATTAGGCCATCGAACGCCCAACAATGTGCATTTGTTAAAAAAATATATCTTTATTTATGGTTATTAATCGCGGTATTCATTTATCCTAAAACAATGGGAATATTTTTGCACAAATTAAAAGTACCGAAAAGATAAAAATAAAATTAGGTAAATACGTAATTCATTAGTCAGTGAATAAAATAAAAAATGTTGCCAATCACAAAAATCATTAAAAAATCGATTCCCCTTTTCAATCGATTACTTATGGTGTCATTATTACAATGCTTATATGATCTTTCGATAATTATTACGATGTTATGATATAGGTTTAAAATAACCGTTGACAATGGATATTTATCCAAAGCAGTCGATACGCAACCGTTATTAACCAACTGTTTACCGACTACAGACGAAAAAGGATGGTTATGTTTTTACTGTGTGTGCGGATTAGGCTATGTTGAATCGTTTTTTGCTATGGTGCTTAAAACGTAGGATGCATTTTATTATTGAGGGAGCTACTATCAAAGAATATTTTATTCGCTTAACTCGTAAAGTACTTGACCAACTTTAAGAATTCTTTCACCACTAGATTGTTATGTATAATTTTAGATATCTAATATAGGGTTAATTTTATTATTGAGGGCGCTACTTTCAATGAATACGTTTTTTGGCTAATCTCAAAAATTACTAGACCGATTTTGAAAATTCTTTCACCATTACATTGCTAATGAGGGCGTTAGCTGTGTGATAAATTATATTATTACAATAAATAATTGCGAGATTAATATTTTCTAAATAAATAAAACTAAATACCTACCTAAGATGTTCAAATCCAATTATTATTTTTACAATTTAAGAATCGTATTTACACACTGTACTTACTCAGATTGATTATTGTAGATAAAGAGGTAATAAACCTAAAGTAAAAGAGCTCCGCTTAAACGAAAAAACTATTTATTAGAATAAAACTAAATGTTGAAAAAAAGTGGTTCAGTGCGAGTCGGACTCGCAGGCCCATGAAGAGTTCAGTAGTAACAAGCATATATTTTAAATCGAGTCAAAATACCACTGTCATTATCGCCAGCAACAAATTATTTTGTTTTTCATAGTGTTTGTATAAATAACAAAGTTGTTTTTGCGGTTCCTTAAAATGTGCTACTTGTATCAAAAAAAGGACTATTATACATTAAAGGGGTTTCTGTGGTTTATTCATTACCAAAGAGAAAAAACTTATTGCGCAAAATAGGTTTTTATTAATTTCAAGTCATCAAAAGCGGCAGTCAACCATTAAAAACTAAAACAACCGTTGTTATAGGCTCGGTTGAATTCATTGACAACCTTCACATTTATAGTTATGATAATTAAACAAGCGAATTACTAGCTGATTTACCAAGAATTCTTTAGAGTATAACAAAACGCTACTGCACAAGTTAACTGTTATTCTTATCTGTTTTTAACATAACATTTAAAATGGAATCATGTTATGATAATTCAAGAAGTTAATTTCCAGCTGATTTACCACGAATTCTCTAAAGCATAACAAAACAATACAGCACAAGCTAACTGTTCTTAAAAATACATTTGAAATAGAGTTTCAATAAATAAAGGAAATTATATTTTAAAAAGCGTGCAGAACTTAAAACGCGTCAAAGATTATTCTTTTTATGATATTATTAATCGAATAAAAATCGATATCATTCCATAGATTTTATGACCGTTAAGTGGCAACATCGTATCCGACAGGTAGGCCGCTGTCACTGTTATGTCACAAGAATTAAATTACGTGTTGTTATCATGTTATTGTTTTGTTATAAAAGTAAAATGCAATTGTTGATCTCTCAACAATTGGTTCGAACACAGCAGGTAAATAGTTGGTACATATCACGATGTGGTATGTCTTCCTCTAAGAAATGCTTTATAACTGAGTTTACTTGAATAATATCAATATAATAATTGTAGCTTCTTTATTAGGTACAAGTTTCGAGTACAGTGAACGTGTAGTGTGGCACTCGCAAAATGCACCAATAGTTCGTCTTGAACATCTATACATCAGCTGTGGCACTGACACTTATGAGAATAAGATCACACACATTGTTTGTCTTCGATTTTCCACGTGAGGAATTATTTGCGCTACGTGAGGTAAGTGTTTAACATGTTTAACATTTCAATTTATTAAATGTGATCCATATATCTGATAATTATACATGTTTTTACACTGATTGTATATCAACTCAAGAACTTGTTTTATTTTTTCACATCTGCCCTAGCTGTATCTGACAAACATACTAGCTTATTTATGAGATTAACCAGTTTTATCAACTACCAAGAAAGGAGACAGTTGATTTTTCATTGTTTTTGGACTGCTGGTAGTCTGTCAGTCCTTAATTATTAAATAATATAGGGCATTAAATCCGTCCTTGTGCAGTAACATTTAACTTGATAAATATTTTATTTATATTTGAGTTTGAAATAAATCTATTTTATTTTTATTTTTTCACTTTGACTTCATTTTTTGTATTTTACATTATTTCAGTTGTCATGCCGTGTATATCATAATTGCTGGCAATGAACTGATAGAACAGCATCATGTTCAACTGCAGAACGGGAACCATCTGAATCATCTAGTCCATCCTCGTTGCAATCTGAAGTGAGTAATGTATTGCACCCAGAACAACAAAGCTTAGATCATACATCACACAGTGTACTGCTAACTAATTATATAAAAGCACAATGTTTTTTACCATGTTGTAACAGTTCCATCAGCATTGCAAGTATGTCTCTTTTGTGATTAACTACATTTTGCGATAACAAACATACATAGTGACAAGTACTATGTATGTGTGTTATACTTGGTAGAGCCATGCTGCAGTTATATTAGAAGTATAGTTGTAGCATGAATGGGTCGGCTCGACCGGGGAAGGAGCACCCTCTCACAGAATACCAGCGTGAAATAGTAGCTTAATGCTGCTGTGTTTTGTATGGTGAGTGTAGAGAACCGGAGACCCTTTTTACTGGAAACGAGAAAATGATTTAGTCCTCACGGGTGACAACGCATCTGCATTTTGATTTGTAATCGAGGATAGATGTGGATGTCTAAGGGTCGCAGAAATGTCTCCAGCAGATGGTGAATTTCAGTTAATGACAAGATATGCTAATAAATCCAGAGCCGTGACTATGTGTCGATATGGGTAGTAGAGGTGGTGAATGGCATTTTTAAAACTGAATTTAAAATATTTCATCAAAATTACTTTAACAGGGCTTCTACACATTTGATGATAGACTGCTGTGGCTTCTGCTATAGTTAATAAATTCCACACAAAAATAAGGGACAGGGATGATGCGGCTCAAATACTTGAAATAGTTCATCAAAATATGGAGACAAATAATGATTTTTCTGAGTATGCTAGGGAAAACAATCTAAATAGAGCTAGGGCAGGCAGACTTTAGAAATATAAATGTAGACTTTAAAATATTAGGGAATTTCCTGTTTTAACTTACAGCGACTTAATATTAATTGCTTGTGTCACATACCAATTAAAGCAAGCTCGCTACTATTATGGTGAGCATATAAGATTTAATGGTTGCTACCGGATAGAACTCTGTAATAACCAGAGGAGCAGCATTATGGAAGGAATAAAGTTAAGCCCTAGCTGATCTTTACTTAGGGCTAGAATTGCAAGTCATCACTATTAGTCGTAAAGTGTATTTTATTATATAAATTCTATATAATATCTAATATATAAATTCTTTTTTAGGAAGGATGCTTGCTACTACCACCTGCTTAGGACCCTGGTAATTAATGAAATTAAAAACCCAAGCATACCACTGCAAGACTTCTAGACACAGTAAGTTCATTCTGTAGATCGGACAATAAATAAAAATTAAAAATCTGAAGGTACTCCGGGTTAACACTGACATTGGGACGTCGGTCACCTCAGTCTGCCGTAACCATGGGTGCTGGAAAGCACCCGAAATGTCTGGAATTAAAAATCAAAGAAATAAAACGCGATAAAATCGATAAAAATAGTTGTTAAAAAAACTGCATTTGTGAAAATAAAAACTTCAAATATTTTCAAAACCCCGACTTTTTTTAAAGCAATTCCTTTACCATTTCATTGTTTTAATTGCATATTATCATATCTATATGCTTTTATATGTGGGCACTCATGGCCG
This sequence comes from Parnassius smintheus behrii, assembly GCA_036936625.1. Taxonomy (NCBI): domain Eukaryota; kingdom Metazoa; phylum Arthropoda; class Insecta; order Lepidoptera; family Papilionidae; genus Parnassius; species Parnassius smintheus. The sequence continues at coordinate 43,826,129 of JAUPFT010000021.1, forward strand.
AAGTGTCTATGAAGACTGGGCATGCCCCTTTATTAACAAAGTAATCGGACATAATTTCCGCGAATGGAGCAAATCGAGCAGCGTGCCGTCATTAAGTACCTCCATAAGAAGGGGCTATCATCAAAAGCCATCCATGATGACATGGTCAGTACATTAGGCGATTGTGCTCTGTCATATTCATCCGTCAAAAAATGGATAGCAGAATTTAAGCGTGGTAGAGAGAGTGTGAAAGATGAACCCCACTCTGGAAGGCCTTCGACGTCAACTACTGACGAAAATATTAAAAAAGTACTTGATTTAATAATAGGAGACCGCAGATTAAAAATTAGAGAGATAGCCGAGATTATAGGCATCTCTTATGAATGAACTCAAAACATCATTGTCAACGAGTTGGGTTTCCACAAGGTGTCTGCGAGGTGGGTTCCGCGACTGCTTTCAGTTGAACAAAAAAGGACGCAATTGACTATTTCACGCGACTGTTTGGAGTTATTTGAAGCCAATGCAGATGATTTTTTGAATCGTTTTGTTACTATGGACGAAACATGGGTTCATTACTGTACACCGGAAACAAAACAACAATCAAAACAGTGGAGAAGACCTGGTTCACCACCCCCTAAAAAGGCTAAGTCGATTTTGTCGGCAAATAAGGTGATGGCTTCAGTATTCTGGGACTCGAAAGGTGTGATTATGATTGATTATCTTGAAAGGGGTCAGACTATAAACTCTGATTACTACTGCACCTTACTACGTCGTTTACGAGAGGAAATAAAAGAAAAACGTCGAGGAATGCTCAGAAGAAAAGTCCTGTTTCATCAAGATAACGCCCGTGTTCACACGTCAGTACAGTCAATGGCTGAAATTCACAACTGTGGCTTTGAACTGTTCCGCATCCACCGTATTCACCTGATCTGGCACCATCAGACTTCTTTCTGTTCCCTAACATAAAAAAGAACTTGGGAGGTCAAAGATTTTCGACAAACGACGAGGTCAAAGCAGCTGTAGACGCATATTTTGACTCTAAGGAAGAACCTTTTTTTTTTCAACGGTCTAAATGCTTGGAAGGGGAGGTGGCAAAAGTGTATTGAACTTAATGGTGATTATGTAAAAAAATAAATATATAACTGATTTAGTATGTGTTTATTTTCTTGGTTAGGCCGAGTACTTTTCAATCCACCCTCGTAATTGGTTAAAGCGTTATGTATTGAAATCATTTGCGTGTATTTATTTTGAAAATAAATTGTTTTTCGTCCATATTTCTAGGGCTATTTAGTACATATAAATGAAATAGATTTCGTACCTCTCGTTTTCACACATTAAATATTACATATTATTATATTAATTCAAAATGAAGTAAGGTTAATTAGTTGGCATCTGTAGTTTTTGTAATCGTGATTGGGAAGACGTTGCTTTCATCTCCTGACTTGTTTCTCTGTCTCTGTCGCCTCATACGACATCAGCAGCAGTGGCGAAGCCTCCATAGAAGCCCAGAAGCCGGGCTTGCTCTATAAAAATGCTCAATCAATAATATCAACTAATAAAATAACTCGTAAACTGTTTCAAACTATTTCAAATTTCCTGCGCGCTTAACGTCAACTTGGCTGTTTGCTTTCAATTCGATATACACTGGACTGTCAAAATTAATTAAAGCAAGGAGTTGATTTTGTCGTCTCTCTCGCACGCGAGTTGGTTTTTCTATCAATAACTTTTCCAGCAGTAGCAGCTCGGACTCGGTTTATGGAACATTTCAGGGTACGATCGCCGCTGGGCCCCTCCACGGGGATGCCTGGTCCTGAGACTGGCGTGCGGGTGGATGAGCCTATGCTATTGTTTACGGCTAGTCAAGTCAGAGATGTAATCAAGCGGATGAGCAGGGGCAAATCTCCCGGACACGACGGGCTCAGTATCGAGCACCTAAAACATGCGGGTGTACACCTGCCAAGGTTCCTGTCTCTAATGTTCAATATGTGCATTGGACATTCATATCTACCACCGGAACTAATGAAACCTAATGAAAACTATTGTGGTGCCCATTGCCAAAAACAGGGTAGGTGATATCTCGGATAAGGGCAACTACCGCCCTATTTCTCTTGCTACCACGGTGGCCAAAGTATTGGGCAGTCTCCTTGATTCATGCTTGCAAAAGTATTTGAAGTTACATGACGCGCAGTTCGGGTTTAGGCCCGGACTATCAACTGAGAGCGCAATACTAAGCCTAAAGCACACTGTCCAAGCCGGAGGATGCCGGTGTATGCCTGATTTCTAGATCTCCCCAAAGCATTTGATCTGGTTTCGTATGATGTGCTTTGAAGGAAGATGGAGGACAGGGGTGTTCCGGTGGAGGTGCTAAATCTCTTTCAGTATTGGTACACAAAGCAAGTAAATTACGTTAAATAGGCTGACCAATTGTCCAAGTCGTACAGATTGGAGTGCGGGGTAAGGCAAGGTGGACTGTCGTCTCCAAAGCTGTTCAACCTGTAAACAATATTAGTTACGCGGACGACATGGTGCTGCTGGGCCCCACTACGAGTGCTATCAGAGAAATATTGAACGTATGTGAGAGCTATGCTAAGTCGCATGGTCTGGTCTACAATGCCAGAAAAACCGAATTTATGGTCTTTAAGGCCGCCGGTAAGTGTCCCGAATTTATACCTCCAATTTGCCTCGGTGGAGTGGCGCTGAACAGAGTTTTCCAATTTAAGTACATGGGTCACATACTTACCGATGACCTTAGAGACGATTTAGACATAGAGCGGAAGCGTAGGGCTTTGGTGGTCCGTGGTAACATGCTGGTCCGTAGATTCGCTCGTTGTACGGATGAAGTCAAGATTACACTTTTTAAAGCATTTTGTCGAAACGTGTACACGAGCGGTCTGTGGATCAGCTACATCAAAGGATCGTTAAACACCCTTCGCGTCCAGTATAATAACATCTTCAGGATGGTGTTGAAACTTCCTCGTTTCTGCAGTGCATCTGAAATGTTTGCGCAGTACCTGGGCCATATACTTACCGACGACCTTAGAGCCGATTTAGACATAGAGCGGAAGCGTAGGGCTTTGTTGGTCCGTGGTAACATGCTGGTCCGTAGATTCGCTCGTTGTACGGATGAAGTCAAGATTACACTTTTTAAAGCATTTTGTCGAAACGTGTACACGAGCGGTCTGTGGATCAGCTACATCAAAGGATCGTTAAACACCCTTCGCGTCCAGTATAATAACATCTTCAGGATGGTATTGAAACTTCCTCGTTTCTGCAGTGCATCTGAAATGTTTGCGCAGGCGAGAACGGATGGTTTTCAGGCACTCATGCGCAAGAAAGTGGCGTCACTAATAAGCCGCGTACGGGGAAGTGACAACAGCGTCCTGAGGACGGTAGCAGATGATCCACATGCACCTATATTAAGGAGCTATGTGCAGACAATGTCCAGATTCGTAAATTATTTAAATTAAATTATCATTATAATTATAGTACTACTAACCCCTTTACTATTAGAATTAATTACTAACCCTTATTGTCTTAAAATAAAAAGATTTGATTTGATTTGATTCGATAATCAATCAGACGATATAGGGAGATGTAATAATATCCACTACCCCATATCATGCCGTGAGTGTCGAGGCGACAGAGGGAAATAAATCAGGAGATGGGCAGCAGCATCTTCCAAATAAGTGTTAAAAATAAAAACTGCGACGGCCAACCCGCTCGCCAAGTGTGGCTAGTGCCAAATATTCCCCCCGTGAGGCAATCTATGAGGGATGCCAATCTTCAGACTGTAATAGGCTGTAACAGTAACGGTAACGATAGTCAGTTATTGTCTCAACATTCCACAAGTTATTATTATAACTTCAGTAGAACATAGCGCTGTTCGTAACCCGTAAACGTGGTATTAATTCTAACACCATACAAGGGCAATTCTGATAGCATAACTTAATATTCAAAGTTTCCATATTAATTGCCTCAAACAAATGCATTTCCGAGAGCAATAAAGTAACCTTCATTTATTATAGTATCAAGGGGCCACCGTGAGGCTTATCGGTCAATGTAGTCTCTGGAAGTTGTTGATGTATATAGATTTCCAAAGATTAACGCCTGATTCTATTAAATTGCAGTTTCTAAAGCCAAATTTTTGATTTATATATTCGATTCATATATAATTAATTATCCAATATAGATACTTTCTTAGTGGGCAGTGACAAAATTTATATCGATGGAATCACCTTGGTGTCTCTCTGTCAAAAATAGTCTCTAAGAAAATTATGAAAAACAATTTTTTCCAAGAGACTATTCCAACTCATAATTCGTCACATTTTAAACCCGGGTGGCCCTTTCGTGTTAGCCAAATTAACTGGATATAATCGCTTACGTTTTACGTCATAGATGAAACTTACTTTAACAGAAAACTCTAAAATATATTGGGAACTTTACATCACGTAACTAACACATTAATAATAATAACACAAAGCTCAAAATATAAAGAGCGAATACATGCGAAAATAAAAAATGTTTCCGCCCGGGATCGAACCGGGGACCTTGTGCGTGTGAAGCACACGTGATAACCGCTACACTACGGAAACTTAATGTAGCAGTGTGTGTGTCTTTATACAATGTAATGAAAATTAGTAATCATCCTATATACCTAACCCCACCTACCCAACTCCATATACCTAAAGTGATTGAATAAAGTTTGTGGATTCAAATGCTCACAAAGGTTTATTCAACATTAATACTATACCTGTATATTATATTTACTACATATACCAGTTAGTTAATTTTCATATAATTATTCTGTTGATCTTTGACTCTTTCTTCCACCACTGTGCCAGCCAATGAGCCACTGTGGCTCTATGTTTAATTGTAGACTGGTAGGTGGTTGACTGGTAGGTTGTCAGGAAGCTGTTACTAGCGCGCTGTCACTGTCACGCTGTCACCTCATACAACACCCATGAAATGTTATGAGGTAGTGGATATTCCGAGACCGCCCCTGTAGAGTTTTGGTATTACTTTCATTTGTATACACCATGCCAATATATTTTTTTATTGTTCCTTGCAGAATTTGAAATCCGCAACGAAGCATCCTTAGAGTACGCTTAGTCTTGCTGACAGTTAGTTGACTTCCTTGTTGACTTAAACAAACCGTATTTTACTTTAAACTGCACATAAATATATAAAACACAGTTTTTTAAAGGATGAGGGTGACAAACGAGCACACAGTGCACCTTATACTAAGTGGTTCCTTTGGTCCATAGACATCTACATCTATCCTCGATTACGAATCAAAATGCAGATACGTTGTCACCCTTGAGGACTAAGATGGAATGCGTCGTTTCCAGTAAAAAGGTTCTCTACAGTCACCATTCAAGAGCGTCAAGCTGCTAGTTTTTGCTGATATTCTGTGAGGTACAACGCCGTAAGAGAATCTATTAAATAGATTACTTACTTATTAACGCGACAGCAGCCTAATGGCAGGGCGCGGACGGCGAAACAAAAAGGTTGTGGGTTCGAATCCACCATTCGACTACTGGCGTGAACCACTCATAACACAAGCAATTTAAGCTTACTACGAGTGGTTAAGGGGAATATTAGTAATGTTTATAGCATTGTTAATATGCTTTAAAAAAACGATTGTGCAAAATTCCGCTTATTCGTTTTTGTTACGAGATGAATCTTCAATTGACATTTCACCGATTCATTTAATTGATCATTGATTTATTTTTGTATTAGACGAACCGAATTAATCAAAATCCTTAATTTAGCTAAGTCATAGACTAAGTAAATTTATTGATATAGTGTTTTGTTTCGCTAATGGCACATTACAATTCTTTAAATAAATTACAATTCTGTAAATAAATACTTATTTACTTCCTCAATACATTCCTCATTATTCGAATTGGTCGTATGTCGACAAACGGGGTGGAGACCAGGCGAGTGTCTGTTGGTTGGTGGAACGGACAGGGCGGAAATTAGTTACGCAATTTCCGCGCACAATCTATGAAATGTATCCTATAAAACACCAAAAGGTTTGGCTACTTTTCGCTTATCCTCGAGACTGATAAAATTGGTTTCAACCATATGACATAACAGTCAGTCATAGATGCTTCATAAGTCATAGAGGGCCCACTAGTGAACCGACTACCGACGATAGTTTACGTCTCTCTGACTGTGCATCTTTAAACACTCGAAGTTCTAATATTATATTGTTAGCAACGAGGGTAAAAATAAAAGAAAATATAAGGAAATGAGGGTAGCACTGTAATCTCCCACCTGTTCTAGCAGTGTAAAGTATCGCGCAGGCAACTAAGAGTGATCAGTCGATAATTACGAGTCTCACTGTCGTTACTATGCCCATTGGGGTATCGTACTAGAGTAATAATAATAATAATAATAATATTCCACAACTATCACACAACGCCATCTAGTCCCAAGCTAAGCAGAGCTTGTGTTATGGGTACTAGACAACTGATAAACATACTTATATATTTCTAAATACATAAATATTATAGATAAATTACACCCAGACACAGAACAAATGATCGTGCTCATCACACAAACATTTGTCCTGGGTGGGAATCGAACCCACGACCTCCGGCTTAGCAGTCAGGGTCACTAACCACTAGACCAACAGGCCTGTCCGTAGTAGGCAAGAAAGATCATGTTGCTGAGAGAACTGCCCCGTGTTACATCGAGATGGGTAGTGTAGCTGTTGAAAAAAAAAATAATAATATCTTATCTTGGTCTAGTATATATCAAATTTGGTTTTTCGAATATTTTGTATTCTACAGAAATCGACATTTTTACAGTAAACAAATGATACAGTGGTCCACTCACGATAGCGGCCGAGCCCAAAGTGAGTTAAAGTGTAAGGAAGTAGTAATATATATATTTTACACAGCTGCTCAAACAACAAATTAATTACAACAAAATAAAACATAATTAAATAGCCATTCTTCCGCGTACAACCTCTCTGTGGAATAGTTTACCACCGGCGATTATTTCCGGACCGATACGACCTGGGGACCTTCAAGAAAAGAGCTTACTCTTTTCTAAAGGGCCGGCAACGAACCTGCAATTCCCCTGGTGTTGCGGTTGATCATGGGCGGCGGTAGCGCATGCTCGTTTGCCCCCTCTTCTATAAAATAAAATTTACATTCCATGACTGAAGTGATATTTTTATAAGTTATCGTGTTTACCCTTCCATGTGGACTTGATAAGTCTACACCATAAGTCATTAAAACCGCTTTTTTAATGTAAAATAGCAATTAATCAATTTAAAAAAATAATAAGTCAAGCAATCATTTCTCTTTCTGACAACCTATCTAATCTAATACCTTTAAACGAGCAATTCTTGTAAATCGCAATCTCGGAAACGGCTCCAGCGATTTTCATAAAATTTTGGGGTTTCGGAAGCAATAAATAGATTTAGCTAGGATTCATTTTTAGAAAATGGTCGTTTTATCCGTATTTTCAGGCAGTGAAAAACTGCTACAATATCGTTAGAATAAGAAAATTTTTTTTAATGATTATAATAGCTCAAATGGCATATCGGGCGGTCCCAAAATCGTAGTACTCTAGTTGGCCTGTCTTCGGTCCGGCTTTTTTCATTTTTTTTCAAGTTCTCTTCTTTTTGAGAAAATCTATTATTTTGAGCCCTTATTTTAGTATTTTTTTAAAAACACGAAAATTTAAATTAAACTAATTGTACTCATGAGTTTTTATTCAAATAATCAGTACAGTTTTTTATATTATGTCGGTAACATAAAAAAATATTATTAATATTTCATTTCAACACACAAACAAAGCTCGGTCATCCAGGTACTGTGTTTTTACATCATAAGTTTAAGATGATAATTAGATACGATTTGATGCGACACAATGACAGATTCTTGATTTTTAGGCGCTAGTAGAACATATCTAGACGCTTTGGCATTAAGGCATGCCTTAAATTAAAACTAACTAAACGCGATAAAACCCGTACAAAAACTAGTTTCATTCAATGTGAAGTGTTCGCGTAAATATAAGAAATTGTTGTGTTCTTTTATATAACTAAATATATATATATATATATATATATATATATATATATATATATATATATATATATATATATATATATATATATATATATATATATATATATATATAGAAATTCCTACTTCACTTTTTGTGTTCTTTTATACTTAAATTTGAATAAATATCGACTTTGATGTAGCTTTACGTATCCTAAAAGATTTATTTTAGCGCTTCAAAAGAGAAAGTCAAATTGGAATTCCAAACAAAGCCCTAATTATTACCCTTTGATGGTTTATTAAGAAAGCCTTGCTGTTGCTGCTTATTTTCGCAATATTATTTTTTTTTTAACTTCCCGCAGCGTTATTCTGTTGTTTTCTAGTAAAATTTACACAATGAGCAGGGATAGATTAACCCAAATACAATGTGGAGAATTGCCTACGGATCTAGCATCGCTTTAAGTTCCTAAGGTTTAAGTAAAATACGTTTTAACGAAATATAAGACGTTGTATAAAGGAGGTTGAAGCTCTTGCTTGAATTAATTTGACTCTGTCACATAATAATATTAAATCACCAAGAGTGCCGGTAGACATCACCCCATTTCATTCCGTGGACTATGTAGAGTGCCAAGCTGCTATTCTTATGGATAGCGATATAACTATCTCATTTACGTGGGATGTAAATGAGATATCTAGACCGGTGACGGGCAGCAGCTTCAAAAAATGAGATGGGAGCCTTCAGATTCAGTTATGGTTGCCACACACGGTCAGTTCAACCGATCAGTTCAAACTAAAACTGTTGATATTTTTTTTAAATTGGATTTTTGATATATCCATAAATAAAGTCATATATAAAACTGATATTGATATATTTATAATTATCAAGATATCGAATTTTAAAAAATATCAACAATTTTAGTTTGAACTGATCAGTTGGAATGATCAGTGGAACTGACCGTGTGTGGCGTCCATTACATTATATACATAATTATAGCGTATATGAATTGCGAGACGTTCGGTACTGATATTACTTGTAATCTATATTGAATAAATATTTATTCTATCATTCTATTCTGTTCTGTTCTATGCTGCGATATCAGTGGATCGGATGTAGTGGCAGTGGACTTTTACGGCAGATAAAGAAATAATTAAAGCTAGTTGGCAACTACAGTTATTTATTATTATCATTTGATACTTCAAATATACTGCTACTCATTTTATGATTCAGTTTCCCTCTATCGCTTTTTACTACACCAATTGGATGAAGTGGTTAGTAAAGACTTTAATAACGTTATAGATACTCTCGCGTCACTATACAGCTACATGCCGCATAATGAGTAATGACGTGAGAGTATGACGATTATTTCTCTTTTATTTTTAGATTTTAATTATTCCCTCTTCTGGACAATAGTAAACATAATTTAGGTAATATAAGTAAAGTTGCAACATTACAATATAGTTAACATAATTATATCAATTACGGGCAACATTAATTTCTTCTTGAAATTATTATGCCCATAATGTACGGTCGTCTGTGTGATTGTTGGTATGCCACATTAAAATACCACGTCGTCGCTACGCTATTGTTTATTTTTAACTCCCCAACTTAAATATTATGTCTTCACCACCATCACTATCATCATCATAATCATTAACAACCATCATTCATTCACAACCCTTCACAAGTTCACAACTGAACTAAGACTGATCAAGTAAAGCCGCAAAGACTTCTAACCCGGTCGTCACTCCATCTAGTGGAAGGCTACCCTACACTTCGCCTACCAGTACAAGGCTGCTACTTAAGAACCTTTCTTTCCCATCGATTGTCGGTTCTTCGAACTATATGGCCGGCCCATGCCACTTCAGCTTACATTTTAATATTATATAAACTAATACTAATATTCACCATTGCCCTACACACTTCGCCAAAGAGAACATCTTAAAACTTACAACGCCATCCGCCTACTGTAAAGATAAGCTAAAGGACGAGATAACCTGGTGCGAAAATCCTTAATTAATTTAAGCACACCCTAAAGTAATACATTTTTCCATTTTAGATAGTATATTTTAAGGTAAACTTGTCCCTTAGCAAGGTGAAAGGATAAAGGTTATCTTGATAAGTTGCCTTGGAAGGTAAGGAATGTAGTTTTAAACTTGTTTTAATGTTTTACAAGCGTTTACGTTTGTGATTTTTTTAAAAAACCTAATGTAAAAACATGCTGTCAACTTTATCACAATAATTACTTCAGTTACTTAATTGAACCAGACGTTACTTAGCTTAAAGTCAATGTGTAATAGACGTGAAAATTAATTTCATAAGACTTTAGTAATGAAATATTTTTTAAAAGGTAATCTACATGATTTAACGCAGTTCTCAGCCAATTAATTATCACATCTTCAATAATTTTTCTTTCTTTTCTCCAGGCTTTAGATACATTTATTTAAAAAAAAATCTTATCAACGCTCTACTTGCTCCGGTATAGTGCCAACAACGCCGGCTGCGGTTCCTAACTTTGTAAGGAACTTCACCACAGGTGGACCCCACGAACCGATAGTCTCTACGGCAAATTACACAAATAGTAGTCATTTTTTATAGATTCATACTTGCGCCACTATCTCAGTTCAGCCGCTTCTGATGGTACCAGGTCTCTAAACGAGGTACCCATGTGACACAAATCATGCGACCATGGTACACAAACAGTTCGCTAAATTTTGAAAGTGAGTTCCTACGTGGTAGAGCCACGCTGAATCTATATTATGGTTGTAGCACGAATGTATCTGCTCGACCGAGAATGGACTATGCTCTCACAGAATACTAGGGTAAAGTAACAATTTATGTTGCTTTGTTTCGTTTGGTGAGTATAAGAGAACCGGAGAACTTTTTTCTGTAAACGGGGAATTCCATTTTAGCACTCAGAAGTAACAAGGCATATGCATTTTGTTTTTCAATCCAGGACAGATGTACATGCGCCAATCAGATCGAACACGAACAAATTTTTTTATGCATGGGTAAGTTGACAGGTTCCGTTAATGGTTCTGATTAGTCAAACTGGGTCGCTCAAAAAGGATTGTAATAATAAATCACTTTTCGAGAACCGGTTCAAACGACAGATTCATATACGATCGACACACGATCATTTGTGGCACTCGATTTTTGTCATTGTCAACAGCCCCTTTACAGTACACTTCTAAAAAAGAGCCTCCTTTGGTGAAATTTAATAACCCCCAAGCTTGAAAATCGAAATATCAGACATCTCGAATCTTACAATACTTGGTCTTGCCTGTGAGTAGACATAATGTAAATTTTAGCGGGTGTATAGACAAAGACTTTGATTAAAAAGTCTGTAACGATTAAATTTAAATATAATGTTATCCAGGCGGAATTTTGGTCACAGTAAAGACTTTCATTGGAAACGAGTTATCTGCGCGATACAGTATTGTAGTGTGCAAGTTTTCACGAAATTACAGGTGGACTTCTCCTTTCCCTCGTTCTCATTGTCCGATGGGACGGTAATGCGACACGACCAGGGAAAGATCATACGCACCGACATCTTTGCGTGCTTTTCGAGATATGGAGACGAAACACATTCAAATTCCTAATTCCGTGCTGATACTGAGAACATCCTAATAGATGCACGCAATTACTGATTTTGGCCCGACCTGGGATCGAACCCGGTACCTAGTCGCACTTACAACCATTGAACCTACCGGGCTATCATGAGGAATACGAGACAACATGCTCAAAATGTTAAAATATTTACTGTGGTCGGAATTAATTAATTTACATGGTAAAAGAATATGACATGATCTACTTGACATGACTTAGTTTTCTACTGAAAAGTGTTTTTATTTTTCTGTAGAAATTAAGTTTTATTGAACAGAACATTTGGTTCAGATGATAATTTATGCTCAAACCGCCCAAGATAGACAAATAAAACATTATAGGTGAAAATAATTACATGTTTTCCAAACAAAAATATCAATTAATAAGAAACTCTAGAAACTAGTACAATTTATCCTTGCTATAACATTTCTAGCTAGTAGCTCAGCTCTGAGCTAGTAGCTCAGAGCCGTGGTAGCTCAGATGGTTAACGCTCGCTGTAATATAACAGTACGCGAGCAACCCGGGTTTGATCCCCGCCGGCACCAATGAAATTGTTAATTGCAATTTTAAGTGCTGATTTACCACGTGCTCGGCGGTGAAGGAAAACATCGTGAGGAAACCTGCATGTCTGAGGAATAAGATAAAAAATATTTCTAAGACATGTGAAGTTCGCCAACACGCATTGGGGCAGCGTGGCGGACACTTCCCCGCCCTAAAACCCTCTCATAAATGAGGGAGGCCTGTGCTCAGCAGTGGGACGTATATAGGCTGTAAATTTACTTTTTTTACTTTTAACATTTCATCAGTTTTGATATAAGCTAAAATAAAATATGAAACAAACAAATAAGTAATAAACAAGAAATTTAATAAATAAGCGTAGGTTAAGATAAATTACGACTAATACAAACATTCACATAAATCAAGTTGCCGCATGTTACGTGTTTCATGTAGAACGCAATCACCTAGAGGAGATATGTCATATGTGATATATTAGTGTTTTGTTTATTTTTAAAGGTAAATTATTTATTTATCATTGTTATTATAAGCCCTCAAATCATTAGATTTTGCCTTTTTATTTCCCTTCTTCTTTTCTGACGATGAGTGTGGACTATTAAACAAAAAAATATAAGAACAATGAAAATAATAGAGACATATAGTAAGGTATGTAGAGAACTGTCCTCTCCTACATTCTACACCTTAAATTCTCGTTTATTTAGTTTTTAAAGAGGCAACTGTAAGTGGTTTGATGGATTACACCTACCGTCATAAATGTTTTTGTTAGTACTTCAAAATATTGAAAAAATGCCATTTACAACATCTCGATAGTTCACAAACTCTCTCGGATTAAGAAGCGCCTTAATACAGTTATTTCAATAATCTGTTTCCGATAAGGGTCACAAGCCCTTCAAGCAGTTTAGTGCTTTTATTGAGTCTTAAAGAACGGTAGTCCATAGACGGATTGACTATTCCTCGGTCATTAGTTAAAAGGTGCGTACTATGTAGTCCTTCTCAAATATTACCAGTTGTTTCTGAAAGAACCAGAACTTCTGTTCTTTTCAATTCCATTTTATTCTAATCTAATCTTTTCGTTTCTATTCCACTTAATTCTATTCCTGTATATTCCATTCAATTCCGATTACATTCTGAAGTCAAGAGTCGTATTCGGACGGGGTGCTACTAAATCTAGTCCAATTCAATCCCCTAAAGACACAAGTTTGCTCGTTTAGCGCTTAAAAGAACCTCTTCGTCGTATCTCCTCAGTTTAGAGGCACTTCCTTTGTTGATATTTCTCAGCCAGTATCGGAATCCTCGGCATCGACATATCGAGTGACGTGCAGTTTTGTGGTCACTTGGAAGAGAAGGCCAACTTGTCCTCTAAAAAACTTGGCGTACTCTACAGAGTGGACAGTATTTCATGCCGGCACACTGCCTGCAACTGTACAAGGCGCAAGTTCGATCGCACATGAAATACTGTTCCCATGTCTGGGCTGGGACTCACCAGTGCCAACTCCTTTCATTTTATCGCATTTAGCGCACAGCCGCTCAAATCACCGGCGACCGAGCTCTTTCCGACCGGCTTAAATCACTGGAACTGCGAAGAGATGTTGCATCTCTTGGCGTATTTTTTTATTTATAGCATCTATCACGAATTGTTCAAACTAATTCAGCGGCACAATTTCACCATCGCACATCGCGACAAAACTCGCGATACCATCCATACTATCTGGATGACTGGCGGTCCACCACTGAGCGATTTAAAAGAAGTTTTTTTTCTCGCATAACTACCTTGCGGAATTGACTACCACCGGAGATTTTTCCGGACCGATACGACTTAGGGACCTTCAAGAAAAGAGCCTTCTCCTTTTTTAAAGGCAGGCAATGCATCTGCAATTCCCCTGGTGTTGCAGTTGTTCATGGGCAGCGGTAATCACTTACCATCGGGTGAGCTGTATGTTAGTTTGTCCCCTCTACTATTAAAAAAAATCTATTTCATTCCATACCGTGCCATCTCATTACTCTCATTCTATTCCTCAACATTGCATTTCATTCCATTTCATACTATTCGATTATATTCTATATCATCCAATACTACTTTATCTCATCCCAACCCATTCCATTCGATTGCTACTCTTTGCATTTTATTGCCATTCTTTTGAATTTTATTCTTCTTCCATATATGCTTCCATAGCCATTAATTAATGTATAAAATGGTAATAGCTCAGAGGACGTTTTAATATCATACACTGCATGCAACGATTCATTAACAATCCCTAAAGATTCAGCTACCGAACCACACTCATAGAATGTCGATGTTATTTTTTTTATTATAGCTCCAGCGTGGCTCTACCATGTCGAAACATTCAGAACAAACTTTTTACATTAAAGATAAAAAATATAATGTTTTAATGCTTAATTTACCACAAGGATTTTATTTTAAAAGCTATAATATATAGACCATTATTTTACAAGGCGAAGCAGAACTGCTTAATGAGGCGCTGGACAAGGGTCGGCTGAAATAAATTTATTGCGACAACGCTAGGATGTTACGCGAAATATTTTCAAGTTCTCTTAATAATGATTAATGATATTTTTCAAATTTGAACAAATGTTTTACTTTACCTATACATGTAATAAATCTGTAGAAAATTCGTATCTGTAGTTATAATATATTCTTGAAAAAACAAGTCCAGGGGACTAAATAAAGGGTACCTACTTGGGCCAAATTAGTGGTTTTTAGAATTTTTGACGGTCTGCTCTGTATTCACGATTCACGCAAAAACTACTGGACCGATTTCCATTAAATTTTATATGTGTATAGTAAGTAACCCGGGAAACTTATAGGCTAATTTAAATCCTAAATTAAAAATGAAAACGCTAACAAAGAGATCTCTAAACTTACTAACCAAATTGATACTCTGACACAAACAACTACAAAGACCATTTAGTTCTTCCTATTTTAAGAATGCATTTATAAATTTGGACCAAAAACAAATATGTCAACCTAAAAATAGATTATTTATTTGGGGCACTCAGCAGTGCGTAGGTCTGGCATCTTCTATTATACATTCAAGAGAGTCGACAAAATATGAAAAGTACAAAGTTTTTGCGGCAACCAAACCTAACGCACCTAGCACGGAATTAATTAAGACATGCCTAAATATGACGCTATCGACAAATGATAAATTGGTTTTATGTATACGTGAAAACGGCAACAATGTAAAAGTTATATTATTAAACTTACGAAAATCATTAGAAAAATTTAACAAAAACAATATCTTTGTATTAAATGTTTCAAAAAATATATTAATGTTATGTTATTAATATGTTAATGTTAATCGATTAAATAAAAGTATCAACAATAAATTTACAGAGTATAAAAATTGTCATTTTGTGAATTGTAATTACTGTACAAAAATTGACAATTGTAAAAAATAAATTACTTTATTGACTGTAGGGACTATGCAAATAAGTACTTAAATATTTGTGAACTTAAGAAAATAATAGGGGGTAATGGACCAAAAAGATGAATCAGACGTTAAATCTAACCACTACAAAAAAGGCACAATCCCATTTTATTTTAAGCGCAGTAATATTTTAGTAACACATAGCGTTACAAAATCTACTTCGCCTGCATCAAAGTACGCACACCGTAACACAGTAAAAAAATACTTTTTTTTTTGAAACAAAGGCATTACTGAATTTTAAAATCTTTCATCAAAATATCGCAAGTATTTTATCAAAGAAAGACATTTTTGAGCTAACGTTAAAAGATTTGCAAGAGAAACATAATGATCCTGACGTTATATGTCTCTTCGAAATATTTCTAAGGAAAGGTGACGATAATTATGCAAAACTTAGTGACTATGAAATAGTAACTTAGAAAGGGCTTACTATGCAAAGTGTTGTACTTTGTAAAAGTTCAGGCAGTGCAAAACATATTTGAAGTATGCGGCATCGAAATTACAGCAAATAAATTAGTAATAATATGTCTTTATAGAACACCGCAATCAGATCCTAACTTTTTTTTTTTAAAAAATTGACAACTTACTTAATACTTTAGTTACAAAATCTAACACTAAGAAGCGCATAGTTTTAGCAGGAGATATAAACATAAATACATTAAAAAAAGGTAAATTCTCTTGTGAGTTACGAGAACTTTGCCACAATTACAACTTAAAAATTTATGTCAACGCTCCTACGCGAAAGTTATCGGGCATAGACCACATACTGAGTAATATTTCAAACGCGAATATTACCACTTCATCTCTCGAACCATAACACAGCACAAATTTTAACCTTTCCAGTAAAAAATAAGCTAACATCGGCATCATCCTATAACATTTTTAAGAGAGATTATAAACTTAGACCATATTCAAAAATTCAAAGAATGTCTACAAAACTTATCGTGGTATAAAATTTATGTGGAAACTGACTTGAATAAGACCTTTAATGCTTTTCACGAATTGATATGCCTTTTTTATTATTTATGCGTTCCTAAAATAAAACTAAAAATAAACAGTAGTTGCACAAAAAAAATGGATAAGTCAAGGGTTAAAAAAAGTTCTCGAACTAAACGGGTCTTGCAACACACATACTATAAACAAAAAATACACGTAATAAGGTTAACTACTCAAACTATTCAAACATTTTAAATAAATGTATTTATAAATCCAAACAAATTGATAATATTAAATATATGAATAATAGTAACAACAAATGCAAGGCAGCATGGAGAATTTTTAGAAATGAAATTCATAACCCGAAAGTTAATGATAATATAGATACTATTAAAATTGGAAAGAACATAATATCTAATCCTATAGAAATAGCTACTGCTTTCAATGACTATTTTATTGATATGGCCACTAATCATACCTCAACACAAAATTTAAATAAAAAATATGGTTTAAGTAGAAATTCAAGAGTGAATTCGATGTATTTAAGACTAATGACAGAAAATGAAGTTAAAATAGAACTGCTATCATTAAACAATACCAATTCAGAGGATTATGACGACATTAACACTAAAATTTTAAAATCATGCGCTGATAATTTAACTAAAATTTTGGAACATCTAATAAATTTATCATTCTCATCAGCAAAATTCCCAGAAGCACTAAAATTGTCAATTATAAAACCTTTATTTAAAAAAGGGCGAAAGGATGATATTCAAAATTATCGTTCAATCACCTTAATACCTATTCTAGTAATAGATAGTACGAGAATGGCGCACTATATCCTTTGAGGCGGCGACAATCGTGGCTTGCTTTCCACCACTAGATATACTGACGGAGATGGACGCGAGGGTCTACATCCGGATTCGAGCCCTCCGCCAGAACGGTAGTAGTGAGCCAGAAGAGGCGCTCCAATCAATTGAACGGTAGGAAGGCGACATGGCGCACTCGACTCGAGAAGCGCTACGAACGCAAACGCGTCATCGGATCAATCCTGCCGGTCTTCGAAGCTTGGATGCAGCGACGAGTAGGAAGACTCACCTACTGACTTACATAGATAATTATCGGACGCGAGGCGTCAGCGAACTGCTTCCACTACGGAGGACGGGACCAGGACTCCGCTTCCCACATGCTCGCGGTATGTTCAGCGTTGGAACGGGAGCGGACGATTCTGATAAAACGCATTGGACGGAACCTCTCCCTGCCAGCAGTCGTGTCGGCGATGCTGTACGGGAACTCGGCGTGGAGGGCCGTAGCCACCTTTTATTAATCGGTTGTGATTCAGAAGGAAGCTTCTGAGCGAGATCGGGAAAGGGCCCATCCCGCTCGGATATGACGTCGCCAAGGCGTTAGTCACGGCCCTCCTCTTGGAAACGGTGTTCCCCTACCAGAAACGGGGCCTCCAGGGTTGCAGACGCTCGGGGCGGGGCCTGGAGCGCTTAGTCCCCGAGGAGGACGATGACTCGGAAGTGGTCTCGAGACATAGTGGTAGCACGGCGAGGGTGCTGGAGGCAGCAAATATTGCCCCCGGGACGTGCTATTAGTGTAGCAAAGCGATGTAGGGGCTCCGGTTGCGTTCCGAACGGAGATCCCGGGACCCCTCGTATACGCTGATGGTGACCACCGTGGGGTTTTAGCCGGCAGGAGTCCGGCATAACCTTTTCGTTGCCCCCGCAACCGTGAATGGTATCCATGAAGATTTCCCACGAATAAAAAAAGCTTATGAGAAAGGTAAGATAAAATGATAATAGCTCGACAGACCGATCGATGTGAAAGAAAGGTTCTAAAATATCCACGCACCGGCAAACCAAAAAATATTAAAGGTGTCGTTTCTGCATCAGATGTTATAAAAACTTGACTACTTATATTTGCCGTATAGTTCATGTTACTTATTTCAAGGTATTTTTCTATAAAAAACCAAATTCTTACGTCCTAAACGTAACAAAAACGATGTTTCCCCCAGGATTTATTTATTCACAATGAAATTATCTCGGAAAGAAGAGCACGAATTTTAATGTCACATTTTTTTCAGTTTGTTTCGTAATTGAATCTGGTTTCAATCTCCTGACGTAACACAGTTTCAATGAATATTGTGCACTCAACAGGTCAATCAAATTGATTTCGACTTGTTATCGTCCTTTATAACTCTGTCGCTTTTTACGGATTGTATTCTTCTTGAACTTTTCTTTGTAATGAGTTAGAATTCTCTTCGATCTCAATAATTTCCTATAATGCGAAGCTATTTTCTTCTGTAAGCATAAAAAATTAATTAGAATATAACATTGTATTAGTTTGTGCTTTTTAGCCGACTTCCAATGTTTTATAATATTAATTACAGTTTTGATGTGACTATTTATTTTTGTATTCTACGAGTACGTTACGCGATATATTCGTCAATTATAAAACGATTTTCGCGATTCTTTTTTTTAAATAGGTTATACTTTAAAAAGGGTGGTCCCACATGAATTTGGAGAATATGTTCCACCCCCAGGGGTTTCAAGATAGGGGTTGAATTTTTAGAGCATGCACCACATATCCAGTAAAAAGGACTTTGTTTCTCAACACTCACCACACGAAACCCAACTGCATTGAGCCGCTATTTTACCCTGGTATATGGGAGAGCGTGATCCAACCCCAGTCGAGCCGACCCATTCGTGCCACAATCATAATATAGTTGCAACATGGCTCTACCACGTATAGAAGTAATTTTAAAATTAGGCAGTAATTTAATTTTATGTATCGACAATTATTTAAACCAATTGGTATAAATACGTAAATAGTTCAGCCTATTACCAATCAATAAACACATTTTAATGGTAGCAATGGGACTTCACATTGAAATGCCCGGAAGACGATCAGACTTGCATTATTTGATCACATAAAAGTTATAGTGCACATCTGAGACTTAGATAGATAGATGGATAACTCTTTATTGCATTTGAACAAAGTTATTACAATAACGGAAAACTTATGACTACAAACGGCGGTCATATCGCTTTAAGCGATTTCTGCCTGACAAACCGAACACAAAAGGACATTATAATTTTATATTTTGACGGATAGGTGCAACGTGCAATATAAAATAAACATGAAAAATAAATTATTAAGAATAATATTTATAAAAATATATTAATAATATATACAATATTTAATGATTATAAGTATATATTTATGTACATACTTATAATATATATACATATATATACATACATATTGTTGTGTGAATAAGTCAACTAGCGCCATCTAGTGTCGGGAGCGAGAGCGGGGGGAGCTTTTCAGAGAATGACATCGCAGATCTCTCAACCGACAGCGCCACCCGAGGAACTAAGTTTCTAGAAAATCTATACTCGAGCTCTCGGTACCTTGCGCGTGTTTACTTGAACATTCCGGATATTTTGCTGGTTTAAATAAATAGGTGGCGCAAGATGCGATCGAACAGAGTTGAACTCGGCGACATAAGCGAAGCTTCGGAGCGGAATTAAGTGAATTAGTGTGTTTAATTATTAGTGTTTTAATTTTAATTTGTGTAAAGTAAATTAAAGTGTTAATTTAGGTAATTTTATCGCCAATTTTTATTGTCACGAACCTCAAGCTCGTAACAATTGGTGTCAGAAGTGGGATAAAATAATGCCGATTTTACCTAAGGAGGAAACGGAGGGTGTCCGTACCCGAAGTCAACGCCAGCAGGAGACGGACCAGAGGAGATTTGGTGGTGCAACGCCGCAGATGTCTGAGGGCCAGCCGCCGGCCACGGAAGCCGGTCCGTCAGCAGCTTCTACGTCTGTGGCACCTGACTTAGGTGCTCTGATGGTGATGCTGCAGCAGCTGCGGGGTGGACAAGAGGAACAGGCCCGCCGACAGGAGGAACAGGCCCACCGACAGGAGGAACAGGCCCGTCAGTTGGAAGATCAGCAGGCGGAACAGGCCCGGCGCTTAGAAGAGCAGCTCAAACGCGATAGGGAGGAGCAGATGCTTCTCATGAAGGACCTTCACGCTACCTTCGGGAAAGAGATAAGAGAGGTGAAGGATAAGGTTGCTCAACATGATAACCGCCTGTCGGAAGCTGAGACCCAAATCAACCAAGTTAAGAAAACGCTGGATGAACTCAAACTTGGAGATGGAATTGCAGCCCCCGCAGTAGCTACTACACCTTCGCTACGTGGGTTCAGGGTACCACCGTTCGATGGGACTTCTTCCTGGTCGGCCTACAATATCCAGTTCGAGGCCGTCATGGAGGCAAACGGCTGGAATAAAAGCCAGGCCATGACTGCACTCACCTTAGGCCTGCGCGACCAGCCTTAACCGTGTTGGAAGCTCTCGGTAAGAAAGTGACCTACGAGCAGCTCCTTGAGGCATTGGAGGCGAGATATGGTGACGCTCACCTGGAACACGTCTTTCGCGCGCAGCTTAAAGATCGCGTGCAACGCAGCAACGAAAACCTGCAGCAGTGGGCCCTTGAGGTGGAGAAGATGGTTCGAAAAGCATACCAGTCTGTACCTGCGCTCATTGAAGGGAACCTGGTGCAGACATTCATCGACGGAATCCGCGACCTGGAAGTCAGGGCTACTGTGAGCCTCGGGCACCACGAGACGCTTAAGGACGCCTTGGCCCATGCACTGGAGGTAGAAGCCGTGCGGCAGGATCATCGTTCCCATCGCGTCAGGGAGGTTGCAGCAACTACAGTTCGCGACCGCAACAAAGGATACAGCCCTAGGTGCTATGGCTGTGGGGAAAAGGGCCATCTTCGATCCAGCTGCCCTAAGTGAACCCTAGAAAGGGAAGGTGATCCCAGGAGGGTAGTGCGGCCAACAGCACCACCCAGCAGCAGCAGGGAAACGAGTAAAAGCCAGAACTGCGGGGCGGGTGCTGGCTGATGTTAAAAGAGCCCCAAGGATTTCGATCTCACAAACCCATGATGGGAACAGTTTAATCATCAAGGGCGAGGTCAACGGAATGCCGTGTAAACTGACCATAGACACTGGAGCCTCTCGTACGGTTGTTAGTTCCCAACTTATAAGTCAGTTCCTTGGGGACTCCGCATGCAACCGAGAACGCATTAATTTGGTAACAGCCACCGGTCAGCGTATACCCGTCCGTGGAGAGAAGGAGATGGAGTTGAAGCTTGGCAACGTGACCTACCTGCATAATGTCATCGTGGCTGATATAATGGACGACTGCATCCTAGGCCTAGACTTTATGAGGAATAATTGTTGTGAGATCGACGTTAAGCAAGGTGTTTTGAAATGTGGACAGGAGGAACTTTTTATGGAAGGTGCGTTACCAGGGAACGTGTACAGCATTAGGAAGATTGTTCTTCCGCCTAGATCGGAAACGATTGTTCCGGTTAGTCTTCCTCGAAACACTGGGCAAGCTCACCGTTGTGTACTTGTGGAAAGGGTAAACAATGACCTTCCATGGAAAGTAGCTCGAACCTTGGTCAGGACCACTGACATCTCAGGAGTACGTGTGCTGAACCTTTGCGACCGGGAACAGATTATAGAAAAAGGCACACTGATTGGTACTTGTGAGGAAGTGGATTGGTTACGTCGGTGCCAATATCTATCGACTGGGACCCCCAGCAAGGATGCAGAAACGAGAGTGACCACACTTTTGGAAGACTGTCGCAGTGTTCTCTCCCCAAACGAATTGGTCAAGGCGAAGAAGTTGTTACTCAAGTACGCCGAAGTATTCTCATCAAACGATGCTGACATAGGAAAGACTGGTTTAGTTCAACACAAAATAAACACAGGTGAAGAGTTGCCTATCCGTCAGCGGCCAAGACGATTGCCGGTAGCACGTGAAAAGGAAGTGGAAACCATGATTGAAGGAATGGTGAAGGATGGTGTTATTGAACCTTCCTCTAGTCCATGGTGTTCGCCAGTGGTGCTGGTGAAAAAGAAGGATGGCAGCATGCGGTTCTGTGTTGATTACCGCCGTCTGAACGACGTTACAAGGAAGGACAGCTATCCCTTGCCAAGAATTGATGACACGCTGGACATGCTTACAGGAGTAAAATGGTTTAGCACGCTGGATCTAAAAAGTGGCTACTGGCAAGTTGAAATTGACCCTAAGGACAAGGAGAAAACTGCGTTCTCGACGGGAAAGGGTCTGTGGTAATTCAAAGTAATGCCGTTTGGGTTGTGCAATGCTCCAGCAACGTTTGAAAGGCTGATGGAACTGGTACTTACCGGGCTGATTGGCGATGCCTGTCTGGTCTACTTGGATAACATCATCATCGTGGGCCGTACGTTTGAGGAACACCTTCAAAACCTGGAACGCGTGCTCATGAAGATTCAGAGTGCCAACCTCAAGTTGAGCCCGAAGAAATGTTCACTATTCCAACGGCAAGTTAACTTTTTGGGGTTTGTAGTATCGGAAGAAGGTATCCGCACAGACCCAGAGAAAATCGCCGCTGTCAAGGATTGGCCGGTTCCAAAAGACAAGACGCAGGTTAGAGCATTTTTGGGTTTGTGCTCCTATTACCGGCGATTCGTAAAGAACTTTGCAGATATAGCCAAACCTCTGCACAAGCTAACCGAGGAGAAGCGACATTTCTGCTGGGATGAAAGTTGCAATATCGCATTCCAGGAACTCAAGGACCGTCTGTGCAAAACACCTATTTTGGGATACCCTGATGCAAACAAAGAATTTATAGTTGACACAGACGCAAGTGATATATGACTTGGCGGTGTGTTGTCTCAACGTAATGGTGACCAAGAGGTCGTGATAGCGTACTTCAGCAAGTCGTTGTCAAAACCGGAAAGGAACTACTGTGTCACAAGACGCGAATTGCTAGCTGTGGTAAAGTCGTTGCAACATTTTAGCAAATATCTTCTGGGACGAAAATTTTACTTACGAACTGACCATGCTGCACTAAAATGGCTATTGCAGTTTAAAAACCCAGAAGGACAAGTTGCGAGGTGGATTGAACTACTGCAGGAATACGACTTTGAGATCGAACATCGCAGCGGGAAAACTCATGGCAACGCAGATGCATTGTCAAGAAGACCTTGTCCTGAAGATTGCAAACATTGTACTAGGCAAGAGAGTAAGGGAGTGGTATTCGTGAGGATGCTCAGGGCAGACCACCTCAGCAACGGGTGGAAGGACAGCTTACTACATGCACAGCAGGAAGATCCGGACATCAAGCCGATTCTGGAATGGATAAAGGCCAGTGCTCCCAAGCCCAAGTGGAGTGACGTCTCAGCGATGAGTTCGATCACTAAAAGCTATTGGGCCCACTGGGACAGCTTGCTGCTTCAGGATGGAGTTCTGTGTCGTAAATGGGAAAACGTTCGGGGAGACAGCTGTCATTTGCAAATGGTTGTCCCTAAAGCTAAAGTACCAGATGTTCTACAGCTGCACCATAATGATTGTTCAGGAGGCCATCTGGGAGTTAAACGAACTCTACTGAAGATCCGAGAACGGTTTTACTGGGTCCACTGTCGAAACGATGTCGAGGACTGGTGTCGCAAATGTACAAGTTGTGCGGCTGTAAAGGGACCTCAGACTCGTAGTAGAGGTGCATTGAAGTTGTACAATGTGGGTGCACCATGGGAGAGAATAGCCATTGACGTGGCGGGGCCGTTTCCGGAGAGTGAAAGCGGTAACAAGTATTTCATGGTTGTGATGGATTACTTCACTAAGTGGCCAGAAGTCTTCGCCATTCCAAATCAAGAAGCTTCAACAGTTGCTGATAAACTAGTTCATGAAGTCTTCTGTCGTTTTGGAGTACCTTTAGAGATTCACAGCGATCAAGGAAGGAATTTTGAGTCTCAAATATTCCAGGAAACTTGCCGAGTTATGGGTACTCATAAAACAAGAACGACTTCTTATCACCCGCAATCTGATGGAATGGTGGAACGATTTAATCAGACATTGGAGAGGTACCTAGCAAAAGTTGTAGACAATCGGCAACGAGATTGGGACAAGCACATACAACCGTTTTTGTTGTCATATCGAAGTTCTGTTCACGAAAGTACAGCAGTGACACCAGCTTTCGCAAACTTTGGAAGAGAATTACGGCTGCCTGCAGACCTGATCACTGGGATACCACCTGATGCCCCAAGCAGTATAACCGATTATGCATGTGACTTGCGGAACAAAATGAATGACATTTATGAGCACGTCAGACAATCGGGCCAGCAAATGTCTGAGAAAATGAAAACCCGGTACGACCGCAAAATGAACAATAAAGGGTTCAACAAAGGTTCATTAGTGTGGTTGCACAATCCAGTCCGCAGCAAAGGGAAATCTCCTAAGCTTCAAGCTAAAGGGGACGGCCCGTACCGGATTGTAACCAGGATCAACGATGTGACCTACCGGATACAGAAAGGCGCAAGAGGGACTCCTAAGATCGTCCAAGTGGATCGCTTGGCGCGTTATTATGGGACCGATAATGCTCGGGACGAGCATGTCTTAGGAGGGGGCAGTGTTGTGTGAATAAGTCAACTAGCGCCATCTAGTGTCGGGAGCGAGAGCGGGGGGAGCTTTGCAGAGAATGACATCGCAGATCTCTCAACCGACAGCGCCACCCGAGGAACTAAGTTTCTAGAAAATCTATACTCGAGCTCTCGGTACCTTGCGCGGGTTTACTTGAACATTCCGGATATTTTGCTGGTTTAAATAAATAGGTGGCGCAAGATGCGATCGAACAGAGTTGAACTCGGCGACATAAGCGAAGCTTCGGAGCGGAATTAAGTGAATTAGTGTGTTTAATTATTAGTGTTTTAATTTTAATTTGTGTAAAGTAAATTAAAGTGTTAATTTAGGTAATTTTATCGGCAATTTTTATTGTCACGAACCTCAAGCTCGTAACAATATATACATATATATGTACAATAATTTTAATTTAATATATTCAAACATATACTGCAGAGAAAATTTAACAAAAAAAAATCAAGTATATATGAGAAGAGAAAAAAATATAATTTATTATTATGACCCCAGGCGAGGATGGAATTACAGCGGAGCTTCTGAAAGCGGGTGGAACACCGGTACTTGAAGTCCTTCAGAAGCTCTTCAATTCCGTCCTCCATGGTGGCACTACTCCAGAGGCGTGGAGCAGAAGTGCGGTGGTCTTGTTCTTTAAGAAAGGGGACAACGCTCTCTTAAAGAACTACAGACCGATTTCCCTTCTGAGCCGCGTCTACGTGCTGTTTTAGAGAGTTATTACGAATCGTCTCGCACGCAGATTCGACGACTTCTAGCCTCCCGAACAAGCCGGTTTCCGAAAAGGCTTCAGTACCATAGACCACACACATACCCTGCGGCAGATTGTACATAAGACTGAAGAGTACAATCTGCCACTTTGCCTGGCGTATGTGGACTATGAGAAAGCCTTTGATTCCGTTGAAATTTGGGCGGTGCTACAGTCCCTTCAGCGGTGCCAAGTTGACTGTCGGTATATCGAAGTGCTGAAGTGTTTGTACAGTAGGGCTACGGTGGCTATCCGAGTACAGAACCAGAGCTCGAAACCTATCCAACTGCAGAGAGGTGTAAGACAGGGTGACGTTATATCCACGAAACTCTTCACCGCTGCATTGGAAGACGTTTTCAAGCTACTGGACTGGAAAGGATACGGTATTGACATCAATGGCGAGTACATCACTCACCTTCGATTTGCCGACGATATAGTCCTTATGGCAGAATCGCTGGAGGACTTAAGCACTATGCTCAATGACCTCAATAGTGCCTCCCAACGGATAGGTCTTAAGATGAACATGGACAAAACAAAGATCATGTTCAATGTCCATGTCACACTTATGCCGGTAGTTGTTGGGAGCACTATGCTCGAAGTTGTTGACGAGTACGTTTACCTGGGACAAATAGTCCAACTAGGTAAGTCCAACTTCGACCGAGAGGTCAATCGACGGATACAACTCGGCTGGGCAGCGTTCGGGAAATTACGACATATATTCTCGCCAGGTATACCTCAATCTCTAAAAACTAGATTGTACAACCAGTGCGTGTTGCCAGTGATGACTTACGGATCTGAGACGTGGTCCTTCACTGCTGGCCGTCTGAGGACGCTCAAGGTCGTTCAGCGAGCTATGGAGAGGGCTATGCTCGGAGTTTCTCTGCGTGATAGACTCAGAAATGAGGATATCCGCAGTTAAACCAGAGTGACTGACATAGCCCAACGGATTAGTAAGCTGAAGTGGCAATGGGCCGGCCGTATAGCTCGAAGAACCGATAACCGATTGGGAAGAAAGGTTCTTGAGTGGCAGCCTCGTACCGGTAGGCGTAGTGTAGGGCGACCCCCCACTAGATGGAGTGACGACCTGGTAAGATATGCAGGAAGTCGATGGATGCAGGTGGCTCAGGACCGTGCTTTGTGGCATTACTTGGGGGAGGCCTATGTTCAGCAGTGGACTTGTGAAGGGCTGTAATGATGATGATGATGATAAATGAGAAAGTGTGTATCGTCCATGTCACAACTACCGGCATAGGTGTGACATGGACATTAAACATGATCTTTGTTTTGTCCATGTTCATCTTAAGACCTACCCGTTGGGAGGCACTATTGAGGTCATTGAGCATAGTGCTTAAGTCCTCCAGCGATTCTGCCATAAGGACTATATCGTCGGCAAATCGAAGGTGAGTGATGTACTCGCCATTGATGTTAATACCGTATCCTTTCCAGTCCAGTAGCTTGAAAACGTCTTCCAAAGCAGCGGTGAAGAGTTTCGGGGATATAACGTCACCCTGTCTTACACCTCTCTGCAGTTGGATAGGTTTCGAGCTCTGGTTCTGTACTCGGATAGCCATCGTAGCCCTACTGTACAAACACTTCAGCACTTCGATATACCGACAGTCAACTTGGCACCGCTGAAGGGACTGCAGCACCACCCAAATTTCGACGGAATCAAAGGCTTTCTCATAGTCCACATACGCCAGGCAAAGTGGCAAATTGTAAGTGCAAAGTGTTCTCATTTATAATATTATTAATTTATTTATTATACACTTTATTGCACTATAAAAAGTGTTACAGATTCGTACACAATAAAAATAGAAAGCATAACAGGCGACCTTATTGCTAAAAAGCAATCTCTCCCAGGCAACCTTAGGAGAAGTAAGGAATATTAATATGGATTTATTATAATATTTATTATTCATTGTCACTGTATACGATCGGTTCTATTCCGTCCATTAGATCGTCCTCACTTTCACTCTCTGAGCTGGATTCTTCCCCTCCGAGGGATATAATTAATTCTCTCTGTTGGCTTTCTCCAAGTCTATCACTCTCCCAGTATTCATTTTCTAATCTTTCGATATGGTTAATTTCTTTCTTCCAATCGGAAGCCGTTATAGACTGTATTGCGTCTCTTGTCAAACCCTCTATTTCCCTTTCAAACTGGTTAACATTTTTAGCTGCCACCCTTTGTTTTATTAAGTTCCATATATATTCGATAGGGTTCAAATTACAATGGTAGGGTGGCAGCCGTAATACCTCGTGTCCATGCTCCCTCATGAGTTCGTCCACTATATATTTTTTCGGTGGTTTATTGAGCAGTATTATATGGTACAGTTCCAGTTTCGTCATTTTTTCATCAAAAGGAATGTTGTTTTTCCGAAGCCAACTCTGCATCTCACCTTTCAGGGACGAGCTCACGGGTGGTTTTTCAGACTGCGTTGAGTGGTAGGGAGCATTGTCTATAACGACGAGACTGTTTTGAGGTAAGTTTGGGATTAGTTTTTCTGTCAACCACTTTTTAAAGTTTTTACTATCCATTTCGTGATGGTAGTCCCCGGCATTACTTTTGCATTTGTAAAGCAATTCGGCACCAGGGATAAAGCCGTTTTCATCGCCAGCGTGCACCAATATCCACCGCTGTCCTGGATTATCATTTTTTCTAATGCTTGCGTCATTGTTATTTTGCCAGCATTTGCGCACGGTATAGTGGGAGTGAATCCATGTTTCGTCTAAATAAGTTACGGGTTTTTTGTCCACCCCAAGTTCATTGTTTTCTTTCTTCCTTCGTAAATAACGGGCTCTCCAGGCAGCAATGTCTGGCTTTTGTATTAAGACTTGTCTTGCGTTCTTACATTTTTTAAATTTGTACCCCAAGTAGTCAACGAGTATTCGTTGTAACGTGGTTTTTTTCACCTGTAAAATAAAGATTTTATTTTTAATTTTTATTTATCGCGTGGTATTTTTTCAAAAAATATTTTAAAATTAAATATCTCAGAAATGGTTCACTTTTGCATATGGGTGTCCATACATAAAGTTGTTGCAAATTACCAGTTCTAGCACCCCTAACAAGATTATGCTTGAATTAAATGTCACCTTGTATATGATATGACCTAAAGTATGATGTCACATATAAAAATGTCAATAAATATGGCTACGTACCTGGAAAATTTAGATCTGCTTTTGCAGCCGTTAAAATCTTTTTTGATGTTGGAATTTCTTTCCGTACTGTATAGAAACTGTTGACAAGGTTTCTTAGAGCACACAGATCAAAATTGTCGAGTTCAATTTTTTTTTAGCACTGTTTCCTTTTTTTTTCCTGAAGTTGATAGTTTAAGTTCTGGTCTTGCTTGAGAAGTACATGGTTCCGATACTACTGTGACATCATCATTTTGGTCTTGAGAAATTGACTGCACTTTTTTCGCCTCGTTTTTCATTCTTAGTAGTGTTGCCTTTGATATGCCTGTTGCTGCACAAGCCCTCTTTAAAGCTTGGTCCACAGGAATAAGAAACTTTTTATTTGATTTTTCATCTTCGAAATATTTTAAAACTTTTAGAGCAAGTGTCCGTGCTTGGCTATGTATTGTCTTTCCTCCCATCTTTTTTTAAAAATAAAAAAGGCGGAGTAACTCCTAAGCGTCACAAGAAAACGGCACAACACAACGTCCAAACTTAACAATAAAACAACGCAATTAACAACAAACAGATAAAATAACGTTCAAGTATAACAAAAACAAACAAAAGTCCAAACCAAACAACAAACTATTATCAAAAATATCGAACTAGAGTCGAGACGCGTATCCGTAACAAAAATGCTATCGGTACTGAGCGCGCACGGCCAGCGCGGGACGCGGTGTGGGGAGTCGGGAAGGGGGTAGAAGGGGGAGTAGGGGGGGCATTCCAGCGGAGTCTCAAGTTAATTCGTACGTGTTGTAAGTAGTTTTTTAAAAGACTGTAAAGATTGCGCTTTCTGAAGTAAATGATTTATTATAAAATGAAGTTACGTTGTAAGGAGTATTTAAAGCCAAGCTGTAGACTGAACGCAAATTGCGGTTATGAATTTCATGTCAATAGTGAAATTGTTCCTTAAGGTACCTTGGAGATTTCGGATCAAACAGTACACAAAAAAGGAAAGAAAATATATGAACATTTCGGCGAAGGCGAATAGGGAGCCACTTGAGTTGATTTCGAAATTGGGATACATGATCATATTTGCGTAAACCAAATATGAATCGAATCGATATATTCTGAAGACGCTCAAGCTTGTTTAATTGCTCCTATATCTCTCTATCTCTCGCTCCTAATATAACATATGCTAATTGCATATGTTACTCTGGTAATATCAGAGTAACATATGTCAGCATAGTCTAAAATAGGTAACAAAATGGAATGTGCTAACGCAATTTTGGTAGAAATGGGCAGGAAATTTCGGAGTCTCTTAAGACTTCCACAAGCTGCAAACATTTTCTTGCTTATCTGTTCAATTTGAGGTGCCCAAGACATTGTACTGTCAATTAGAACACTTAGATTTTTTACAACCTTACTATAAGGAATGATAGAATTCTCAAAACAAACAAAGGGCAGCGTATGCCATGTAATTTTTTGTAGTAGTTTGCTGCTACCTTTCACTATTACCTGTGTTTTACTAGGGTTGATTCCATAAGATGTGCAAAATTCAGAAATAATTGAGAGATCACGATTTATGGATAGCACGGCGGATGGAAGATTTTCAATACTTGTTTGAGAATATATTTGGAGATCGTCAGCATAAAATTGGTAGAGCGAAGAAATTACTGAAGTAATAGAGCGTATGAAAATTGAGAAAATGAGAGGAGACAACAAGCCATCCTGTGGTACGCCTGCGTCTAGAGAACACCACGAGGAATAAGTGTCTTCATTACGGATGCATTGACGGCGTCCAAACAAGTAACTACGAAACCAGTCGGTTGCTGCTGGAGATACGTTAATAGAACAGAGCACAGCTAGAAGTATGTCGAAATCGACTGTATTGAAAGCATTGCTAAAATCAAGAATAGTAAGAATAGTAACTTGCCGATTCTCCATTCCTGCTCGAATGTCGTCTGTGATTTTAACCAAAGCAGTGACGGTGCTATGACCAGGGCGAAAACCTGATTGAAATGTATTTAAGAGGCTATTTTGATTTTAGTTGAATTTTAGAAAGAAAAGGTAATATGGAAATAGGACGATAATCACAGGACTTGGGATTGGATTTCTTGGGTAATGGAATAATTTGTGCATCTTTCCATAATGTAGGAAAAGTACCTGTATTTATAGAGTTGTTGAAAATTTTGGTTATGATAGGAGTCAAGATATCTAATAGCGGGAGAATCATGTTTCGGCTGACATTATCACTACCAATTGCATTAGAAGTTACAGCTGTGATATTCTTTTTAACGTCACAGTCAGCAAACTGACGTAGAACAAATTCAGAGAAATCGGGAGTTGGCAAAGAATGAAGATGATTTAAGGTTATAGATTTACAACTGTTAACGTGACTAGAACTTGAGGAAAAGTGCTGATTAAGCATTTCAATGTTTAAATCAGGAGGAAGGGAGTCATTTTGCTTCTTACCAATTCCCAAGCTTTTGAGAAATTTCCAAACCTTATTAGGATCAGATTCATCAATTGTCTTATGAATGTAAATGTGGGACTTCAGATTGAAATGAGTGAAAGACGATCAGACTTACATTAGTCAATGACGTCAAAGTTATAGTGCAAATCCTGGAGCACTGGTAAGATATTAAAGTGATATTTGATATCTAAAATATCCAAATCGAATATCTCAATACAGCAACAAACCAAATGGTTGAACCAATAATAAAAAAAAATCGACTGCGTAAAAAGTCTACTGAAATGAGTAAAATATTAATATATTTTCTACAACTATGACTTATCTAAGGACACCCCATATGTTCAAATCTATCAAGTCGTTTATGCTACAGAGTGTGTCTGAGAAATGGACCCACGTATACATATACGAGCATACAAATATACACTAGAAAAACCTTACCCTCTTTCAGTGGTCGTCGGTTAAAAACGGTCACTGGATGAGAACAATATTTAGCTGTGGACTTATGATAGACAAATGTATTGCAATAAAGATTCTCGTTCAATGATTCGGTACAGTGGCGGTGTAAGAATATCCACTACCACATATCATCCCCTGGGTGTCGTAGGAGGCGACAGAGTAGCAGAGAAGAGCGGCAGCTTCTTTGTAATAACGACTCAACGTTGCCAACTCACTTGCCAAGCGTGGCAACTGTGGCAAGTGTCTCCTATGAGGCAATATATGGGGGAGGCATATGTTCAGCAGTGGACCTTAATAGGTTGTAACGGATAACGGGAAATGTTCGAAAATTCTTAACTTTGTTGTATGGTTTCTATTTAGCTTTAGCGTCCATCTGGGTTGTTTTTTCATCTGGGTTTGGTTGTTATGTCATCTTACGAAACACTGCTGCTGTGCCGTATGATGACCACAGCATCCACTAACCATAAGCTGAACTGTGTGCACTTTTATCACCCTTATTTTATAAAAAATACAAAACTTCACGACGATCACAATCACAATCAGCTAATAATTAAAAATACTTTTCCAGTGTGTGCCTTTCCATCCGGTTATAACGATTGTGTCTTAAGGGGATATAGTAAGTCAGCTCAAATTCTAATTTCGCCCCCACTTCCCCGCGCGTCGTATGCTATGTACCGACATGTTTGTAATCACTAATACTGTAAGTAGATAGGTCGTTAGATACTTATTTCATTAGGTTTATCATATTTATGCCTGTTTCTTAACGCCAACCCAGTCGCTTCTTATTTTTATTACGGGTATTTCTCATTTTAATTTTACGTCGTCCTGTTGCTTAATGTGTATTCTGATCGTAAGCGACACATCTTCTCCCTTCAAAAGCCGAAGCGATACTAACGGGGCGACTGGAATCAAGCTTCTAGACGCCGATAGTTTAGGTAATTTCTTTTTACAGTAAAAATAATGGTATTTAAAAAAAGTAAATAACTTAAACACTGCTTTATAGTTAGTTCAGTTAGTATGCAAAGTTTCATGATCTTATTTAAAGTATTTTACGAATAACAGCGGTTTATTGTTCAGTTTGGAGGAATCGTGTTTTTATCTAACACAGTCCATAACATTAATCCTCAACTTTACCATATATTTATTTCAAAATTAATGCTGCAATACTTTCGGCATAACGGAGGATCTTGCTAAGCCATTTGAAGTTATATTTCCCCTTAAAACAGGCTTTTTTGGCAAAACCACATCAAAGTGCTTGAACACAACACTTTTGGTTACCCTCCCCCCCCCCCACGTACCATTAAGCGTTCGCTGTGAATTAAGGTCACACGTTCTCGTAGTAAAGTTTACTGAGTTGCGCCTGCCTCGTTCATCGATCTTGTTGTTTATTACAGTTCGCAAGGTATCCGGGTTCGATCCCCGCTGGCACCTATGAAATCGTTAACTGCAGTTTTATATGCTGACATGTCTGGGAAGTTAAAAAAATATTTCGTCCGTCAAATCGCATTGGTATGGAGTAGCGCGGTGGACACGTCCCTGACCTAAAATTCTCTCAGAAATGAGGTAGATCCGTGTTAGCTGTGGCAAGTATATAAGCTGAATGTTACGTGAAATCGTTTAAAACCATTGCCGTGGACATATAATAATAAGCTAGTGATCCGCCCCGCCTTCGCGCGGGTGATTTCTGGGTCTCGATTAAAGCGCCACCTATTCCAATTTTCGATCTAAACCATTCGATGACACAATCAAACACACGCAAAAATTTAATGAAAATCAGTCCAGCTATTTAGGAGGAGCACGGTGACAAACACACATACAGAAGAATTATACAGAACACTAGCTATGCCCGTGACATCGTTTGCGTGTAATTAGTGCTTTTATTACAATATGTACTTTTTAATGACACTAATCTAGATCAAAACACATATTATATATTATATCATATATCATTATTATCATTACAGCCTAAGGTTACAGCCCTTCACAAGTCCACAGCTGAACATAGGGCTCCCCCAAGGTATGCCACAAAGCACGGTCCTGAGCCACCTGCATCCATCGGCTTCCTGCATGTCTTACCAGGTCGTCACTTCATCTAGTGGGGGGTCGCCCTATAATTCGCCCACCGGTACGAGGCTGCCACTCGAGAACTCTTCTTCCCCAACGGTTGTCGGTTCTTCGATTATCGATTTATATATTCGATCATATGTAAATATAGCTTATTCAAGTTAGCTTGCTTATTTAAACGGAGCATTAAACTGACCTTTTCGCAGAGGTTCGAAAAATAATTTTCTCACAAGTCTGAGTTATTATTCATTACGGAAAAAGAAGCCCGACACCTACTGGGAAGAGCATTTTATAGGATTTTACTGCGAAGCGAGGTCGGTAAGGAGAAGCCTTTACAAGAATCAAGTAAGCATATTTTCGAATATTTTTAAACTAATTAAGCATTTCTAATCATCTTACAAATTAATTTTTTAAAGCTAAATTTCGCTTACTTGTATTCAACAGAGATTAGAGTTTTTATCGGTCTCTATCTAAAGAGAGAGTTTTTAAATACCGAGAAGTGGCCGTGTAAGGACTTCCATTACACCAAGTCGTCTCGTAAGTGCCGGGAACAAAGGGAAACTTAATCACGTGATGGGAAGCAGGTCGAATAATAAAAACACTAATAATCATTACTGGATTCACTGTTGCGTAGCTGCGAAATTTGGTAAGTGGGTGGTACCTGCCATACGGAGGCGAAAATGAAACCAAATCATTGCGTGAAATTAAAGGAAACAAATGTTACACAAATCTTTATTAAATTCGGCCATGAATAACCGCAAATCAACTCACGAATACAACATTTCGTGACAAAACGGTCGTCACGTTCGCTGACACTAATTAGCTGTTTGGGTCCGACATACAAATTCGAAGTGCGGCTTTTGCGGTTCAATCTGTGCATATGAATAAACAATACCTTATTAAATGATCGCAGGACATTAAATTATTATTATAAATAATTATAACAATGAAATAGCGTATCAATTAATGATCAGTTAAAATGAACACATTTTGACGTCTCATTAAAACGATCAATAAAATGTATGTTGTCATGATTTTTATTTTGAATAATGGTAACTAACGAGCACAGTCTATCTGACGGTAAGTGGATGTTGATGCCCATAGACATCTATATCTACGAGTATCCCGATTATGAATTAAAATGATGCTTTGTCACCCCTGAGGATTAAGAAAGCCTCGTTTCCAGTAAAAATGGTCTCCGTTTCTCTACACCCACCATGTGAAACATTAAATTTCTATTTTACGCTGGTATTCCATAAGAGCGTATTCCTACCCCGGTAGAGCCGATCCATTCGTGCTACAACCATAATACAGGTGCAGCGTGGCTCTACCACGTAATTAAAAGTACGGTGTTATTTAAGAAGATATCTGAGCTTGACCTAAATCATAAACAACGCTAAACTATAGGCAAGGCCGGGGCGGACCCACTTTTATATTCATTATAATTAGTACTATTTTACTTCCTCTGCACTCCTCACGTACATCAACATTATATATTCCTTCTTGGTTCACAATAAATAAACACGTAACTTTATTGTGTCGTTCCATAAACATATGGTACGTAATTTCTGGAAAAAGATCTTTTGAGCATTAGTTCAATTCTTCTAATAGTAAATTTGTATTTTTTTAGAATAAATGCAGAGTGAAAAATTATTTATGTTCTTGACATTACTTTTTGTTAGCAAAATAACAGCAAAATAACCTTTCAACTGTTGGCCTTTTCTTATAAGAGGTCATACGTAACTTTCACCTAAATAGTAAGGGTAATAAACAAAGGGTGAAATATAAAAGGCGTGGTAGCTCAGGGGCAAAGCGCTCGCTGTAAGCTTCACAGTACGCGAGCAACCCGGGTTTGATCCCCGCCGGCACCAATGAAATTGTTAGTTGCAATCTTAAGTGCTGATTTACCACGTGCGGATAAAGGAAAATATCGTGAGAAACCTGCATGCCTGAGAAATAAAAAAAAATATTTTCGAAGACATGTGAAGTTCGCCATCACGCATTTGGGTAACGCGGCGGACGTGTTTTACCCTAAATCCCTCTCACAGTGAGCACAGATCACACGATGCTGGAGCTTGTTACGACTGCAGCACGTAGAATCCCATGCAAGTAATCACGAATTCGGGTCCTTTGCAATCGTCGCTAAACATTCCACTGAGGGAATATAATAATTTATACATACATAATATTGTCATCTGACGGCGGTGTAAGAGAATCTAACGCACCATTTCGTACGGAGACTGGATGGTCTAAGAGGCACCTATATCTATCTTTAATTAAGAATCGAAATTCAGATGCGTTGTCCTCTTGAGCACTAAGACGAAATGCCATTATTACGGGTCCACTACTCAAAATGCGAAACACAGATGCGTCATGTTGCTATTTTACGCTGGTATTCTGTGTACTTCCCGTTCTAGCCGACCTACTTGTGTTACAACCATAATAGCTGTAGCGAGGTTCTACCGCGTATAAAAATCTCATTTACAATATCTTCTCACGAAAAATATGAAGAACAGCTGCGGGAAGCAGCGTCGAATGTGCGAGACGTCGGTACTGAGATCGTCAATCTGCCAAATTGTTAACAATCTCAGTACCGACGTCTTGCACGTAGCGTTGTGATCTAGACCAACACTATTTATAACAGGTGAGGCCTAAGATAAACAATGGACTGTTATGTTTTTATACGATTTTTTATTCAGTACTTCTACTACTTAGTGGTTTGTTGGTTTATGATAAACAAAGAACATTTATTTTATCAATTTTTCGTTTTTTTTTTTCAAAAATAAAAACAAGATATTTGGATAAAATATAATCTAGACCCCTCCTGTTCACTATAAGCTATTCCTAAGTTTATTTGCATGCAGTTAAGTCATATAATAGTATGCATATAACCTCCTGAGTTCATAATAGCTAGTTATTTCAATATTACAGACATACAATTTAATTTATATATTTTTCAAATAGATTTTCCAAAATTCTCATTCGCAAATCCCTCCTTTAATTTAACAGCGTTATAAATATAGCGAGATCCCTTCACGCATAGATATCAAAAGGAACTGACCCATAAATCAAATTATAATGGCAATCCTGAAATGAAAACCCCATTAAAACACTCTCAACAACTTGTTGATAAAATTTTAAGGTTTTAATCTACTTAATTACGACCCCCAATTATTCAAGTTTTACGTTCTCTAAGAATTCCTTGCTATCGGGTACATGCGATTGAGCTTTCATTACATAAAGTACCCGGTTGACCGAGCTTTGCTCGGTATTTTTCGCTCGATTTTTTTAATTCGTGTGTTTTGGAAATTATATTTAGATACAAATTACATACTGATGAATTATAAATAATATTTTTTGATCTTAGCGACATAACAGAAAAAACTGAACTGGTTATTTGAATAAAAAATCATGAGTGCAATTATTTTTATTTAAATTTTCGTGTTTTTAAAAAATACTAAAAAAAGGGCTCGAAAAAAATATATTTTCTCAAAAAAGAAAGAAACTTGAAAAAAAAATAAAAAAGTCGGTCGGTCGGTCTGGGCTCGAACCATGGTATTACGATTTTGCGACCGCCCAATATACCATTAAGCTATTTGTAATCATTAATAAGCCGTCAAAATTTACCTTCTTATTCTAACGATATTATAGCAGTTTTTCATTGCCTAAAAACACGGACAAAAAGACATTTTCTAAAAATAAATCTTAGCTAGATCGATTTATTATCCCCGAAACTCCCTGGACACTAAATTTTATGAAAATCGTTGGAGCCGTTTCCGAGATCCCGATTATATATATATATACATATATACAAGAATTGCTCGTTTAATAGTATAGGATTTCACTTCATAAAACTATCCCATCGATTAAGAGGTTAAGTTTTATTTTCCTTAATGAATAATATTTCAAGTCCTGGAAAGTTCCTTGGAGTTACAGGCTTCGTTTTTTTTAAATCTATACAACATGGGATTTAAAGTTTAAACAGATGTAATTAAATGTCTTTTTTATATTACTACCCTTTAACTTTTTGTATTTTACCAGTTTCTGAAAGAGAATTCTCAATATAAATGTAATCTGAAAAATAACTTAATGACTGAAATGTCAACGTGTAGTAACGTTGTCAGGATATCCACTATCCCATATCACCCCGCGGCTGTCGTAAGTGTAAGAAATTACTCCGTATACTAAAATTATCAATACTATTATTGTTTGAGTTGAAACAGTGATGTAGTTTACAAAATATGATCAACAGTCCTAAGAAACTCTATGCGAACGAAGTAGAAATGCTAACGTGTGGTGGTGTTGTAAGGATATCCCACATCATCCCGCGGGTGTCGTAAGTGTAAGAAATCAAAGTAAATGGCGGCAGAGTAACGAATCGGGAAATGGGCAGCAGCCTCTTCCTAACAACGACTAAAAATAAAAAAACTGCAGTCGCCAACCCGCTTGCCAAGTGCGGCAACTATAGCAAATATGTTCAACGGTAGACTAATAGGCTGCAACGGTAACAGACTGGTGTGTTTGGAAGCAGAAACAGAAATGGAAACTTTTTATTCAATGTTTTTATATTACTTATTGAAAGTCACTTTGTTTTTTAATTTACCACTGGTTTGGAAAATACCTCTTTCCTGGGAAGAACGATCAAGAAACCCAAAGGGATTTTTTTTTAATAAAGAACAGTTTACAACCATATTTTATTATGTAGCACGATCATCATTATCACAGCGTATAAAAATCCACTGCTGACTGCTGAGCACAAGCCTCCCAATAAATTGCCTCATAGGGGGAATTTTGCCAGTTTTTTTATTATTTTGAGTTGTTGCCAGAAGTCTACAGCTGCCCATCACCTGTTTCAATTTCCCCCCGTTGGCTATCACGACACCCACGGGATGATATGAGTTAGTGGATATTCTTACACAAAATAACAATAAATTCACTACACAAAATAAATTAGAACTTACGGTAAATTTACAGGAATTAAATTAAATTTGGAAGCAGCCAGTACAGGAACGATGTGAACGCAGCACCGAAGCGACTAATGCCCCTTATCTTAATAGCGATCTCCGTCTCATTATTTCCAACTCATCAGCCGTATCCGAATACGCCGCTCCTGAAGACTATCAACTCTGTTTCTGCTGATAGTGTCATTTCTCAAAAATGTCGCGCCATTAAGCTTGGAATAATTTGTAATTGCTTGGATTCACATTTTTTTCTTTTTACTCTGTCGTTGACTTAATATTATCAGGATATTTTATATGTGATTTTCAAGTTAATTTAGATCAGGATTTTTATATACTTTCTAAGGGTGCGTTTATATTTATTTGATGAAATTTCGTGAAGAATTGTTTTAACTTTATTCTCTTTAAACGTATTTCGAAGTTGCGAACAGTCCCAAGTAAACTTTCTTTTTTTATAGTAATAGGATGACAAACGAGCACACAGTCCACCTGATGGTAAGCGGATGCTGTTTCTCACACATCTACGTTTATCCTCAATTACGAATCAAAATGCAGGTACGTTGCCACCCCTGAGAACTAAGACGGAATGCCTCGTTTTCAGAAAAAAGCGTCTCCAATTCGCTACACTCACCATACGAAACACAGCTACATACACTGGTATTCTGTGAGAGCGTGGTCCATCCCCGGTCGAGCCGACCCATTCGTGCTACTATTATAATATAGCTACAGCATGGTTCTACCACGTAAAAGCTTAACTTTATAAGCCAATTTTTAATCCTCTGTAAAATTTTATTCATAGGATAAAAGGGATAAAGTATAACACAAACAAATTGAATTTTAAAAATTGGATAGACAGATGTATGAATAAAATTTTACGGACGTTATATGCGGTGGGGCTTACGCAACTTCGTATTGTAGATTCGAGCGAGTGGAACCAGGGCTCCAAAGTCTTTGCCAGAGATCTCTCTGCCAGAAAGCGCCAACTGTCGAAGCTGAAGACTGAGTGTGGCAGCATCGTTTCCGGGACACTTGAGATTCTGAGTGAGATTGAGAGGTTCTATGGGCAGCTGTACACATCGTCGTTGGAGCCACACGCAAGTGTGAGTAACGATCCAAGAGCAAGTCTTGTCCGACACTATTCCGATGATATCCCGGACGTCAGTCTGAGCGAGATTAGAATGGCTCTCCAGCACCTTAAAAACGGCAAGTCCCCGGGCGAGGATGGAATTACAGCAGAGCTTCTGAAAGCGGGTGGAAAACTGGTATTTGAAGTCCTTCAGAGGCTCTTTAATTCCGTCCTTCATGGTGGCACTACTCCGGAGGCGTGGAGCAGAAGTGCGGTGGTCTTGTTCTTCAAGAAAGGTGACAACGCCCTCTTGAAGAACTACAGACCGATTTCCCTTCTGAGCCGCGTCTACGTGCTGTTTTCGAGAGTCATTACGAATCGTCTCGCACGCAGACTCGACGACTTCCAGAACAAGCCGGTTTCCGAAAAGGCTTCAGTACCATAGACCACATACATACCCTGCGGCAGATTGTACAGAAGACAGAAGAGTACAATCTGCCACTTTGCCTGGCATATGTGGACTATGGGAAAGCCTTTGACTCCGTCGAAATTTGGGCGGTGCTACAGTCCCTTCAGCGGTGCCAAGTTGACTGTCGGTATATCGAAGTGCTGAAGTGTTTGTACAGTAGGGCTACGATGGCTATCCGAGTACCGAATCAGAGTACGAAACCTATCCAACTGTAGAATGGTGCACGATGGGGTGACTTTATATCCCCGAAACTCTTCAACGCTGCATTACAAGACGTTTTCAAACTACTGGACTGGAAAGGATACGGCATTCACATCAATGGTGAGTACATCACTCACCTTCGATTTGCCGACGATATAGTCCTTATGGCAGAATCGCTGTAGGACCCAAGCACTATGCTCAATGACCTCAATAGTGTCTCCCAATGTATAGATCTTAAGATGAACATGGACAAAACAAAGATCATGTGTAATGTTTATATCACAGGCAGTTGTTGGGAGCACTAAGCTTGAAGTTGTTGATGAGTATGTTTACCTGATACAAAGAGTCCGACTAGGTAAGT
Source organism: Parnassius smintheus behrii (assembly GCA_036936625.1). Classification (NCBI taxonomy): domain Eukaryota; kingdom Metazoa; phylum Arthropoda; class Insecta; order Lepidoptera; family Papilionidae; genus Parnassius; species Parnassius smintheus. The sequence continues at coordinate 43,867,049 of JAUPFT010000021.1, forward strand.
CCAACTTCGACCGAGAGGTCAATCGACGGATTCAACTCGGCTGGGCAGCGTTCGGGAAATTACGACTCATCTTCTTGTCAAGTATACCTCAAAACTTGCAGGAACTCGATGGATGCTGGTGGCTCGTGCTTTGAGGCATTCCTTGGGGGAGGCCTATGTTCGGCATTGGACTTGTGAAGGGCTGTAATGATGATGATTATGATGATGATACTACCATAGTTGCCACGCTTGGCAGACGGGTTGGCAACAACAAATTTTTAATTACTAGCGTTAGGTGATAAGGTTTCTTTTCTTCCTAAATGTCCTCCTGAGTTGGTACCTATTTCCGCTGCTATAACATCACTAAATTACACATCCACAAATTACCATCAGGTAAGTTGTTGTGTGTACGCCCGTGAAGGTATCTCACAAAACACATAAAACATGCCGGAAACAACTAGTTTCTAATAATGTAAATGATAGCGTTTTTTCACTTTTTAATAAAAATATCAACATATAATATGTAGCCTTAACCCGTCACTTTGTCCGCGTAAACCTTAAACTGAAAACCAGCAAATCTATAAAATGGTCTTAGTACAACTAGTTCACAATTCATATATCAACTTAAAACATTTGCCTTTAGCTCGAGAATTTTGTGTGATGCTTAAAATAAAAATTGGAGATATTCTAATTTTATATAAAAGGGTCTTATTACTACTCTTATTCATATAACTCGTAAAGTGAGATCCTGTTACTGGCATTCAAGATTATCTGAGAACTTCTGTTAATATTTATAACTTGCTATTAGTTCTGTGATCAATAAAGAGAAAAAAATAAAGAGAGAAAGAGAAAACACGTGTAGTTTTATTTTGTTTTAAGTAAATTGTTGTTGAAGTAAAAAAATATTGAAAACAGATTTGGCCCCAAATTATATCTAAACCAGTTTAACCCTCAGAAGACACAGGTTTGCGCGGTTACCGATAAAAATAATCCCTTTGCCATATCTCTTCAATTTTAGGGCACTCAGTCAGCATCGGAATCCTCGGTGTCGACATATCGAATGACGTGAAATTTCGTGGTCACTTGGAAGGGAACGCTAAATTAGCCTCTTAAAAGCTTGGCGTGCTCAGAAGAACGAGACTGTTTCATTCCGGCACACCGTTTGCAAATTAACATGCAATATTGTTCTCATCTCTGGGCCAGGGTACCCCAGTGACAGCTCCTCTGTCGTAACTGCATCCTAGGCTAGAGCGCGTCGAATCTTCGGCGACCGAGCTTTTTCGGATTGGCTCTGTTACATTTTCTGTTACGTTTACTACGGAGAGTGCTCTGAGCTTAGAGTATACATTATAATAAGCTATGTCTATGTGGAGAAACGACGCGCTCCGTCTCGGGCGTTATCGTAAACTGCAGATAATACGAAGTTCAATCATGTGATCTCCAATTTAGACTATAGATATGTAACGGAGGTGAAAGACGTAATTACTAACCCGCCGTCTGAAAACAAATATGAAAAAATTAAGACCGAGCTTATAACCAGATTATCAGCATCCCAAGAACAACGGGTTAGACAACTATTGGCGCACGAAGAACTGGGAGACCGGAAACCGTCCCAGTTCTTACGGCATCTAAGAAATTTAGCGGGTAACGACGTTCCAGACGAATTCCTAAGATCACTTTGGACAAACCGATTGCCTAACCACATCCAGGCTATTATCGCAACGCAGACAGGCACCAGTTTAGACGCCGTGGCACAATTGGCGGACAAGGTCAACGAGGTCATGTTCCCGCCGCAGGTGCAACACGTGGCTTCAACATCGACGATCGCAGCGCCATCTGAGTTTGACGATTTGAGACGTCGCTTAGATGACCTATCTCGTCAAGTAGCTTCACTGACTATACATCGTGCGCGTTCAAGATCACGAAGGCGTACTTCTAGTTACCGTAAACGTTCACGTAGCCGTCGTGCCTCCACCCACGACCAGTGCTGGTATCACTGGAAGTTCGGAAGCGCCGCTAACAAGTGTAGATCGCCGTGTAAGTTCTCCGGTCCTCAACCGGGAAACACCAAAGGCAGTCAGTGACGGCGGCTAACGACTGCCATACTTCCGGCCGCTTGTTTGTTACGGACATTAAGACGAAAGTGTGTTATTTAGTGGACACCGGGTCAGATCTGTGTGTATATCCGCTTGGCATGCTACGCAGTAAGCGCCTTTTAAAGACTAACTATGAACTTTTTGCAGCAAATGGGTCTACCATTGCTACTTACGGCTGGGTAAATTTAGTGCTGGACTTCGGACTACGCCGTGCTTTTAATTGGCGTTTTGTAATAGCTAATGTTACGAAACCAATTATAGGAATAGACTTTTTATCGTTTTATAATTTACTTGTGGATGCTAGGCACGATAAGTTAATAGACAATACTACCTCTCTCGTCGCTAAAGCATCTCCTGTTGCATTACCTGTTTTATACCAAATCAAAACATTTACAGGCATTTCACGCTTCTATGATCTGCTAACACAGTACCCGGAGATCACGCGCCCAGCAGGCTGTCACGCTGCGCGTGAGGTGAAACACAACACCGTGCACTACATCCGCACTACGTCTGGACCACCTGTCACCTGCCGTCCACGCCGACTAGCACCTGACCGTCTGCGAATCGCAAAAGAAGAGTTTGAAGAGATGGTAAGATTAGGCATTGTTAGACCCTCCGACAGCTCGTGGTCGTCACCTCTGCATCTCATCCCAAAGAGGGACAACACGTGGCGTCCATTCGGTGACTATCGGGCGTTAAATGCACGCACGATACCCGACCGCTATCCAATTCGACACATCGGAGATTTCTCACACAATCTCTTTGGCTGCACCATCTTCAGCAAAATAGATCTGGTACGTGCTTATAACCAAATACCAGTAGCACCTGAGGATGTACCTAAAACTGCCATTGCAACTCCGTTCGGTCTGTTCGAGTTTCCTTACATGGGCTTTGGGATGTGCAATTCGGCACAAACATTCCAACGTTTTATGGACGAAATTCTAAGAGGTTGTGATTATGCATTTCCTTATCTTGATGACATTTTAGTAGCATCTAAAAACACAGAAGATCACGAGCGACACTTACGATCTGTCTTCGAGCGCCTCAAGGAATATGGTGTGCTAATCAACAGCTCAAAATCAATTTTTGGAGCACCTGAAGTGGAGTTCTTGGGCTTTATTGTAACCGCCGAAGGAACGAAGCCAACACCAGATAAGGTCAGTGCCATTTTGAATTATCCACTTCCGAAGAACATAAAAGAACTCCGCAGATATCTTGGCATGTTGAACTTCTACCGCCGATTTGTACCTAACGCAGCTAGAGTACAGGCACCTTTAAATTGCCTCCTCTCAGGGACGTCTCTGAAGGCCACCACACCATTCAATTGGACAACCGAACTAGAAAAATCATTTGAGGAAAGTAAAGAAAGCATAGTTAAAGCGACTCTGTTAGCACACCCTGACCCACGAGCACGCTTAGCCATAGTCACCGATGCCTCCGACAGTGCTATAGGCGCGGTGCTGCAACAGAAATCTGGTGCGGAATGGATTCCTCTAGGATTTTTCTCAAAGAAACTGAACAACGCTCAACGTAAATACAGCCCCTACGATAGAGAGTTGCTAGCAATATACGAAAGTATAAAATATTTTAGGTATATGATCGAACTTAAGCCATTCACTGTGTTTACCGATCATAAACCCATCATCTCCGCCTTTAAGAAAAATTCGAACAACTGCTCACCTAGGCAATTTCGATACCTAGATTATATCGCCCAATTTACAACCGACATTCGCTACATTTCAGGAGAGAACAACGTCGTTGCAGATGCCTTATCTCGAGTAGACATCATAAGCAGTGCAGTCAACTTAGAGGATGTATGTGCAGCACAGGAGACAGACGACGAACTTCCGCATCTTCGCCATCATACATCCTTGAAGCTTAGGCAGTTAGACCTATCTGGCACCGGAATGAAACTCTACTATGATGTATCAGGTACGCCCCCACGGTTATACTTACCTAAAACGTTACGACGACAAGCCTTCGATACGATTCACGGCCTGAGTCACCCGAGTGCGAGAGTCATGATTAAGCTGATGACAGCAAGATACGTATGGCCTAATATTCGAAAAGACTGTCGACAATGGGCACGTACCTGTGTTGATTGCCAACTCTCAAAGGTAGCACGGCATACACGATCTCCAGTACATGTTTTTACTTCACCAACCAGCAGATTCGCTCACGTGCATGTGGACCTTATCGGACCTCTGCATATCTCCAAAGGATATCGGTATCGCTTAACCGTTGTTGACCGGTTTACACGATGGCCTGAAGTGATACCACTCGAAGACATAAAAGCTGAAACAGTAGCCAATGCATTCGTCAGAGGTTGGATATCACGATTTGGGTGCCCGCTGAAAATAACTACGGATAGAGGCAGGCAATTTGAGTATTACCTTTTTAAAGAACTTTCCAAATTAACAGGCACACATCACATCACCACCACTGCTTATCACCCGGCAGCAAACGGACTCGTAGAGCGGTTTCACCGGCAGCTGAAAGCAGCCATCATGTGTCATGCTGAGCAAAGTTGGTATGAAATCCTTCCATTAATTCTACTCGGAATACGGAGTTCATGGAAAGAAGATATCGCATCCTCGTCGGCAGAGCTTGTATATGGCGAAGCTATAAGACTACCAGGCGATTTTTTCGACTCTACTTCCACAGCAGTCGTAGATTATAATGACTTCCTATCACGATTACGACACTATATTCAAAACTTAAAGCCGACAACGGTAACACGACATGGTTCAACAAAAGTTTTCGTACACAAAGACCTACGTAAATCATCACACGTATTTCTAAGACACGACACCATAAAAAAAGCTTTACAGCCACCTTACGCTGGACCTTTTAGAGTGGTAAAACGTGGTGATAAAACATTTAAAATTGATCTTAATGGTAAAATCACAACTGTTTCCATTGACAGACTTAAGCCTGCTTACCTGTTTACCGAGACACCAGAGAGCTCGCAGAGGAGTAAGCTGAGTCCAGCAGAAGAACCTCTCCCCTACACCACCAGATCTGGCAGAAGAGTGAGGTTCACTAATTCCTATCGACCATAAGGTCTCCGGGGGGGCTGATGTGGAGAAACGACGCGCTCCGCCTCGGGCGTTATCGTAAACAGACGGCGGCGCGAAAGCAGCTACATCTATGTATACTCTAAAGGTCTAAGGAATTGTTCGGATTAATTACAGCTGCCAAATTTCACTAACGCACATCGCGAGAAAACTCACGATACCATCCAAACCAGCTGGATGTTTGGCTGTCCAACACTGTGTGTTTAACTAGAAGATTTCTTTACCTACCTACTTACCATTAGGTGCCAAAAAAAATCTGCCATAAGGACTATATCGTCGAAAAATCGAGGGTGAGTGATTTTATCGCTATTGATATTAATACCGTATCGTTTCCAGTCCAGTAGCTTCCAATGTCCAGTAGCTGAAAACGTCTTCCAATGCAGCGATGAAGAATTTCGGGGATATAACGTCACCCTGTCTTACACCTCTCAGTAGTTGGATAGGTTTCGTACTCTGATTCTATACTCGGATAACCAGCCCATACACTTCAGCACTTCGATATAATCATAAGAAAGGTTACCTTGTTAAACTCCTTAATTCCGAGATTAAAATATTACATCTGATACACATCATTAAAGATCCATTAAAGAGAAGACATTAAACATACTACAATAGCAGATGATAAATGTCGAAAATGTCATAAACAGCTCGAGACCATTCAGCATATTACAGGAGCTTGCCCAACACTAACGCAGACTGATTACACACACAGACACAACCAGATCGTGAATATAATACACCAAAAATTAGCAACCAAACACAAACTAATCCCAGACACACATACGCCATATTACAAATACACACCTACGGCCGTACTTGAAAATACAAATTACAAAATGTACTACGACCGTGCTATTCTGACAAACAAAACCATCCATTATAATAGACCGAATATTACGCTCCAAGATAAAATAAAGAAAACAGTATACACAATTGATATAGCCGTACCTAATACGCTTTATTTAATTAAAACTGTAACCGAAAAAATAAATAAATTTACAGACCTGAAAGAAGTAATAACAAAAATGTGGAAGATGAAAAAGTTTTTATAATACCCATAGTACTTTGTAACACCGGAATAATCCCGAGGCACTTACATCATAGTTTGAAAATGCTAGACATATCACCGAACTCTTATCTAAAATACATGTCTTATCTTAAATACATGTCGCATTGTTCGAAAATTCATGCAGAATGACAGTAAGGTAGCTTATCCTCTATTACAAGGACGGTTACTTGGTTTCAACCCGAAATCGACATTTATTTACCAGCTCTTAGCTGAGAAAAAAAATTCTTTATTCCAGACATAGAGATCCATATTTATAAGAAATATTTATAATATAATATAGCAAGAATAAACATGTAGCAATATTTCCAAAATTCTACCGTCACCGTCACTCAGCAAATTTCACATTGCAGTCTGTACCTGCCTATCTGCCAACCTACGCACAATAGCGTTACTACACAAGTCAACTCTGGACATAAATGATCCTCTTTCGATGGATTGCATTGCGAAGAGTCAATCCGGGTTTTCACGCACATTTCAGAGGCGCTACAATAGCGATTAAATCCCATTATAAGTCTAAAGATATTATTATAAGTTACGCGTATACTATCATGTGTTTTCTTGGTATAGTCTACCCAGAGTTGACACGAGTAAAACGTTTGGCAGAAAGATCTAAAAAGTGTAATTTTCACGTCAGGGGATACCTTGCAGAATATTCACGCAATCATATTGCCTACTACATACGGAGATCTACGTTGACGTTCTACATAAGTGTCATCTTTTAAGTCTGAAATAACAATATGGCCAAAATACTCTTGAACTTGTCTACTATCTTAATAGGTTTTCTATTGAGACGAATCTCCGGCACGCTCTGAGGTACCTTTACTGACCTGAAAATAATTATTTCTGTCTTTTTGGAGTTGTAAGTCAAGTGATGTTCTTCCGCGTATCTTTCACAGATTTCAATTAATTTTTTCAAGCCTTTAATGGAGATACAGAGCAGCACCATATCGTCAGCATAGATCAAGCTGTTAACATGCCTGTCGTCGATTAAATCGTTTACATATTGGAAAGATCAGGTGAGGTAACACCCCGCTGTCTCACGCCACAAGAAAGCCTATATCAGTCCGATATTTCACATCCCCACCTAACGTTGTTGGTCTAATTACTGTAAAACGCTAGAAGATCAACAACCTCAGCTGAGACATCTGTGCTTTTTCCACAGTATTTCATAACTAATTGTATCAAAGGCCCGACTCAACTCAAGGAAACAAGCGTATACAGTAGTTTATAATAACCTATAACCCGCATTAGAGAAAATATAGCCTTGTCTGTCGATACATTCGGACGAAAACCAAACTGCATTCATCATAATTTATGGAATTTACGTATAACTGTAAAACTCGTTAAAGTACCTTGGCCACTATAGCGGCCAAAAAATAGGCCTATAGTTTGCAGCGCTCGAGATATCTCCCTTTTTATTTTTCATAACAGGAACAACCACCGCACGAAAAGTTCCTCAGGTAAATAACAATGTCTCCCACACAGATTGAAAAAATGCGCTAACACCTCACAGATATGCTGGCTCCCATACAACAGATGCTCTATACTAAGACTGTTATGACCCGGAGACTTACCCCGCTTCATGTAACTCTAATTTTTTTTTCGTTTTCTCATTCTCATAGTCCGATGGGACGGTGAATAATCCGACACAACCGGAGAGATCAGGCACAGGACTAACGGCTTTACGTGCTTTCCGAGGCACATGGGTGAAACACCGCCAACTTCCTGACTCCGGGCTGCTATACTGAGAATTACTGACAGAAAAACCCAATAACCGATTTTGGCCAGGCCTGGGTTTCGAACCTGGTGCGTCAGAATCAGCAAGGCGCGTTTACGACTAAACAAAACAGCCCAATTTAACAACAGTATATTTTATATATTTTTCCCCCCCGAATTTATAACCATTTACCATTACACATTTTGAGATACTCCCACATAAATAAAATAAAATACTATTGAAGCAATTTCTTTAATAGGGCATAAGACAATGTGAAAGAATATCTCGAAAATAAATATGAAATTTAATACATAGTTGACTGTAGAATAACTAAGGAATAACTAAATTGACTTGACTTATATAATATTATCTAAATTGACTTATCTCTATTATTTTTGATTACCTATGTATCATGTGAACTCCAAATATAACTATAAAGCATGTTTAAGTAATTTAAGTACCCGGTTGACCAGGCTTTGCTCGGTATTTTTCGCTCGGTTTTTGTTAATTCGTGTGTTTTGGAAATTATATTTCGATAAAAATTACATACTGATGAAATACGAATAATATTTTTTGATCTTAGCGACATAATAGAAAAAACTGAACTGGTTATTTGAATATAAAATCATGAGTGCAATTAGTTTAATTTAAATTTTCGTGTTTTTAAAATATACTAAAAAAAGGGCTCGAAAAAATAGATTTTCTCAAAAAAGAAAGGTACTTGAAAAAAATAATAAAAAAAGTCGGTCGGTCTGTCTGGGCTCGAACCATTGTATTACGATTTTGTGACCGCCCCACATACCAATTAAACTATTTGCAATCACTAATAAATCGTCAAAATTTACCTTCTTATTCTAACGATATTGTAGCAATTTTTCATTGCCTAAAAACACGGACAAAAAGACATTTTCTAAAAAATAAATCCTAGCTAGGTCGATTTGTTGCCCCCGAAACTCCCTGCACACAAAATTTTATGACAATCGTTGGAGCCGTTTCCTTTTTTTTTTGCGCCCGAAGCAATTGAAGGGCTACCCTATACGTAGGGAGGCGGAAAATGCATTACGCATACCACGATAGCCGGTCTATCGTGGTTATGAGGGACTCACTGTCCTACCGGGGACCCTAAGTGATACCCTCTAAAAACCGCCTTTGGGGACAGGCAGCCGGCTGATTAAGCTGTATTGTGCCTTATCGTGAGCGACCCTCTTTTGGGAAAAGAGGGCGCAGGCGCCGTTTCCGAGATTCCGATTATTTATATACAAGAACTGCTCGTTTAAAGGTATAGGCATCGATGATCGATGGTTATAGGATATAAAAGTAATAAAATGTCATAAATATAGCATGCCAAATATATAGATGTACTAAGTGTTTGTTCTATAAGTGATAAACTATGGCAATACCATCTCTATCAACCTATATATGCAATAAACGATTTGAATTGACCACTAGACTAACGAGGCGAGGTAGCCAAAACAAAAACAAACACTAATAGACAGTTGTTTACAATTTTATGACCTAAAATATTAAATATAACGACATCTATTTAATCTTAGGGTAAGCTTTAGGTTTGAAATATTCGAAATAGTATGTATATTTTGGACAGAGAGCGTTATTATTACAGAATAATTTAACAAGCCACAATATTAGCACAGAATAACTTTGGGTTTTAGGAAATTAATTTAAGCGTGTTGACAAGGAATATAAAAATACCATTATTCATCAATCATAATCAATATAATTTTATGTTTGTCTTATTTTATGTTAATATAGGTTTCCTCCAATACATGCGACAGTTCCCTATATAATATAATAGTCTTTGAACAGTGCGTCTTAATTAGCTAATAAATTGTATTTATTTCAATATAGAATTATAATTATATACCTAGTGGTAGTGGCTGAAAAATATTTAAAAATCTCTGGTGGTAAAGTAGCTTACACACAAAAGTGACATCTAGCGGCCAATGTAAAAAATATTTTAAATCATCTGATTGCTTAAGCTGTCAAGATATGCGCGTAAATTAAACATTTCTGACGCCACTTATCAAGCGTGTTATGCATGTTTTGAGTTAATATTTTTATTTTAATTCGTTCAAAAAATAAATAAAGTAAATTTATCATGATAAATGGTTAATTTCCCCGAAGATTGCATTTTTTACTAGAAAATATCGAAATATATATCTGCCATCTATATTACAAAACGGATAATGTAAGTTAGTTCCTTTTTCTTCCGTGGCGCTCTCAACCCAAACAATGAATTCCAACATGGAGGCAATGTGCTACACTGTTTGAAAATGCAGGCCGTGTCATGCTTTGAAAAAAATCATTTTATACTCGAATTTGGTGGAAAATGTCGGACCCTAAACGTGCTACTCTTATAACAGTGGGTGCTCCAAAAAGTGCAAAGAAAAATGTGACAAAAACAGTGAGATTAACTATAAATTTGGATGAAAGCAACGAAAGTAAATATTCCGAGCTGAATTACAAGGAACTAGTCATAGCAGAAGAGGTAAGTTATAACAGAAAATCATAGCAATTTACGCAACCATACTGGTTTTTCAGTTCTTTGTATTGTTGAGAATATTATTAAAAAATAAAAATGGGGTTAACTTTAATCGTTAGGTGTGAAAAGACTATTTCATGTTAGACTTTGTTGTCATCCCATAATATATTTTTGCTTACGTTACACAGTTATGCATTAGGTTTGTAACATGATTTTGCGCCCACGGACAGTACGTGAAGCCCAGATATCGGTCGCCATGTTTGCAACAATCTTTGAAGAACGTTGACAACATTGGACATGAATCTGCGAGCGCAATGTTTTGACCGCGCTCTGTTGCTTGATAATTTTTATTTTAACTTGAATGTGCGTATTTTTCTTTTTTATCTTGGAATTCGTTGCATTATTGATGACGACACTGATACGTACTTGCGATAGTAAATTAAGCGAAAGTAGGAATAGGCATCGTCGGATGACCTAGCCTTACCCTGCCTACTAAATTGATGTCGTGTCCGCAAACGATTATTTTTAGATTGCTTTCTAATGATAGCAATAAATTAGCATATTAGTTGAATTATTTAACATCTGTTATAGTTTTTACATAGGTATTTAAATTGATGTAAGTATACATAGGCGAGATTATACGAGATATCGCGGTTTGGTAGGTTTAAGTAAGGAGATTTATATGTGTTCTGTCGATCCACGTCGATAGTTTTATTTTACTTGCAATTTTGTATTATAAGTATAGTACATGTGTCGTACGAAAACTAGTTAGGTTATGTATTTGTTTAGGGGGGGTTGATTTTACAGTGCTGCCAAATTCGCGGCGCGGGGCTAATACAGCTTGGCAGATCGGTTAGCGACCTTTGCTTGCACCTGATAAAAGAATATAATTTGTAATTTACATCGATTACAAGGTACATCATTCTAGGTATATAGGTTTACGTGGCCGATTTTGCTTAGATATTGTTTCTATTGAAAGTATGGCTGTATTCTTAACTAAAGGTTTTGTGAGTTGGACTGTGTTTAAATTTTATTTTAGGTTATCTTTTTCAATGCTATGTTATTTATAGTTGATTCGGAAATACGGCTTCCGTGAAACGACAGCCATTGCTTGTTGTTAGATAAAAAGAAATTCAGGTTAGGATAGATAACTTATGTAATATGCTTGTATGTAAATTAAAGAAAATTGTGGGCTTAATTTGTTAAGTCGTGCAACGTGCATCAACTATTATATTGGTACATTAAGTATTCGTAATGACATTTTTATACGTTGTTTGCGTTTCGCATGGTGTTATGGTAATGTTGAGACAATATTATTATTTATTATTGTATCTACATTTTTACATAATATTTAATGTAAAAAGGATCGTAAATATTTTAAATAAATATGTATAATAGTAAAAGATTTGAATCGTGTGAAACTTGTCGATAATAATTAATAAAAAATATTTAATAATCTATTATGTATTAATGGTTATAGGGTTGTCACGACTTTTAATTTTTTTATTTTGTAACTAATTTTAAATAGAATTGAAATATTTTGTTTTGCAATGATATATATACGATTCCAGTTAATGATAAAGTGTCTTATTTTTCTTAAGGTCACTTAAGCTGATTAATCGATAATTTAGGTTTTTGATGTTGGTCCTTACCACAGAGCTTATCTGGCTAGGGTTGCCAACTTTTTAGTTTAAAAAACTTCGTTAGGGCGACAACGAGAACTTTAAATATGAAATATGTGTGGTATTTCGGTACCGATAGCAAATAAAACTACGTCTGCAAATGCATGTCGATGTCGTTGCCGATAGAGTTAATCTATTTTGTTTCATAAACAGAGCATCTTAATGATAAAGCTGAATATCCAATGTATAAATTATACAGATGCACGTATTTTCCTCTTGTGACTATATATATATTTTACTTAGGTATTTTAGTTTGCAGCGATATACATGAGTCAAGTTAAATTTATTATGAAAAAGTAACCTTTATTTTTCTTACTGTCACGACATAGAATGATTAATCGTTAATTTACGTTGATGTTGATTCTTGCCACAGATCTTATATATATGTATATATTCTTATCTAGGGTTGCCAACTTTTTTATTAAAAAAAACTTCGTTAGTGCGACGAGTCGCGAGCGAGAACTATGGTAGGTACCTATGTGTGGTATTTCGGTACCGGTACCAAATAAAAAGGCTTGAATGTGTCCCGATGTAGATGCCGTTGCTGATAAATTTTAATCAATCAAGTTTCATAAACAGCATTTTAATGAGTGTAATCATTTAAATGCTCTTCCTTTTAGCACAATTTGAGAATAATTTTTAATATATGAATTATCGTACTAATCGTACGTTTTACTTGGTAGAAGGATTTCATTTTTATGAAAATTTTAATTCTGTTTTTTATGTTCGATATTTAATTTCGATTTAATAATCTAAAAATTAATTTTATATTTTTGAACTAGGATGTCACAGATCACAGCTACAGGTTGCTACGGTATATTTTGTTGTGGATTATCCGCTCATATCGGATGTTATCGCTAAGTCACTTACACAAATAAGGTAGTTACGTTAGTACAGGCATAGAAATCGTCACAACTTTGAAATAAAAAAATGATGAAATTATAATTCATTGTCACAGTGATTTCGTCTGTAAAATATCACACGCAGTGGTTTACCTATTAAAATGACCTATTGTGGATATGCTAATGTAAATGGAGCGGAAGTAGGTACCTATAACATTTAAGATTTTCGTTTTGCAAATAAGACTGTGATTATGTTAATGGCTTTATGAAATAGAGCAGAGGCACAGAATACATAATAGTACTACATAGTAGAGGTTAGATAGACACGCTATATAAAAGTATACGTTCATATACATACCATATGAATCTATGTTCTGCTATATGTACATATATGTATGATAATCTCATGCACATAGCTTCTGCCATACGACGCGCGCAGACGACGTCACGAATTATAATGGGGCAACGCATAATTGACATTTCATATGATGTTTCACATGATACACATGAAATGTTGCACGAGACTCATCAAAGTCAGAGCGAAGCGAGTTATTTAGTTAACAGTCCAGTCCCAATCCAATTGCTGCAACCTGCAAAGTCTAGTCTTTTTAGATAGACGAATGTTACCTTCATATCGATATCTTGCATGTGTTCTCGGTTATTTTATAAATTATAGCATGTATAAACATGTTGCGTATGTAATATTACAACTGATAAAAATTAAATTCAGCCACGCCGATATATCGATATTGGTATTGTTACAACACTATAAGAAAAATAAACGGGTTTTTATAAACATAGTTTTATGTGTTCACTTTTTATTTTTGTAGCTTTTTGTATATTTCAGTTTTGTAGGAACATTTTTTGACATTTTATTGAGTTTCGTAACTATTTTTACTTTTTCTGCTTTTGACTTATGGCCATGCCTTAATTTAAGACGAGGTCTTAGCACGATATCAAATTCGTTTTTAACCCGCGCGTCCTGCAGTGGGCGGAGCGAAACGGGCAGTCGGAGAGCGCAGCGTGAATAGAGTATGCGCAAAACAAGCATACAATTCACCTCCAAACAAAAACTTTTCCGTGAGGTCTCAACACTATTAGGCACCTATTATAGTAATAATATTTTGAGTACCTACTTACTAATATCAAAACTGTTTACGAGGTCTGGACATCACACTACATTTTAATTATCAATATTTTTTTAAAGTCAGTTTTATGATATAAGCAGGTACTTAGTCAACTGTTTACATACATATACATTTAAAACGCCAACTCAAAAGTCTAAAAAAAACCCTAGTTTCGTTGGCAAAATAGCTAAAATAAGAGAAAAATGATAGTTTCAAATAAAACCATTAGAAAATTCAAATTTATTTCACTGTTAAGGCAATACGCCTTGCCTCCGTACTTCACGAAGTGACCCCAAGGTGTACTTTGGTAATCGCTATAGGAACAGGTCGCCGAGTACTACTAGGTGTGCCGAGTTTGGGCTCGTTTTGTTAGTTATGATGAGTCCTTACCTCCGGACTTCACAGAGTGACCCGAAGGTGTACTTTGATAATCGCTATTGGAACTGGTCGCTGAGTACTACTAGGTGTGCCGAGTTTGGACTCGTTTTGTTGGGTATGATGAGTTCTTTCCTCCGGACTTGACGCAGTGACCTGAAGGTGTACTTTGGTAATCGCTATTGGAACTGATCGCCGAGTACTACTAGGTGTGCCGAGTTTGGGCTCGTTTTGTTAGTTATGATGAGTCCTTACCTCCGGACTTCACGGAGTGACCCGAAGGTGTACTTTGATAATCGCTATTGGAACTGGTCGCTGAGTACTACTAGGTGTGCCGAGTTTGGACTCGTTTTGTTGGGTATGATGAGTTCTTTCCTCCGGACTTGACGCAGTGACCTGAAGGTGTACTTTGGTAATCGCTATTGGAACTGGTCGCCGAGTACTACTAGGTGTGCCGAGTTTGGGCTCGTTTTGTTAGTTATGATGAGTCCTTACCTCCGGACTTCACGGAGTGACCCGAAGGTGTACTTTGATAATCGCTATTGGAACTGGTCGCTGAGTACTACTAGGTGTGCCGAGTTTGGACTCGTTTTGTTGGGTATGATGAGTTCTTTCCTCCGGACTTGACGCAGTGACCTGAAGGTGTACTTTGGTAATCGCTATTGGAACTGGTCGCCGAGTACTATTAGGTGTGCCGAGTTTGGGTTAGTTTTGTTAGGTATGATGAGTTCTTACCTCCGGACTTGACGGAGTGGCCTGAAGGTGTACTTTGGTAATCATCATAAAATAAAAATGCCGCGACTTCTGAACGATGAAGATATCGAGAACGAATTGCTGCGTTTATTTGGTCTTCCTGACGATCCCGAGGTTTCCGAAGACGAATGTGAACCTGAGCCAGAAACTTTTACCGACTTAGATGTCAGTAATATACTGAGTGGTTCTGAATTCTGATATGGATACTACCCTTTCTTGTTGTTGAGGATTGTTGAGGAGGTGCCGCATCAGGACCTTGTAGAGTCATATTCATCAAATAGCTTACATACTGAAGAGCCTTCAACAAGCTCTGCTAAAGTTCAACCATCAACATCCCATCTTCATTTGGATAGGCGCCGCTTTCGTATCAGCGAATCTTTTCCAGAAGTTCCTCCCCTTTGTCGTCCCAGTGTCGTAGCTCCATCACCAATACCTTCAGTACCAAGTACAGCCATAATGTCTGATACAGATGAGTCAGATACTGAAGAAGATGAATGGAAAAATGTCCTTTACCCACAGCAACCCGATATAGAATACTTTGATAGCATACACTTAGAAAGCAAACATTTTATGCCAAGTAGGACCAGACCTGCTGCTTATTTTTCCCATTTTTTTGACCACAACCTTATAGATCTCATTGGACAACAAACTAATATTTACGCTGAGCAAAAACGAAGCCGTGGCTGGACGCCTGTTGACACTGCTGAAATAAAGGCTTTTCTAGGCATTATTATTTTGATGGGACTCCACCCACTGCCAACTATAAATTTATATTGGTCAAGTGATCCATTTTTCGTGTTGCTGAGATAGCGTCAGTTATGACATGTGAACGATTCAAGAAGGTATTAGAAAATATACATTTGAACGACAATTCGAAGATGCCGCCGAGAAAAGAACCTGGTTATGATAAACTGTACGTTCGCCCGCTTCTTGAGATGCTCAATAAAGCTTGTCAAAGTTCTGCAAAAACCACAACATCCCAATCTATTGATGAATACATGCCACTAAAACCTATAAAAAGAGGATATAAAGTGTGGACTAGAGCAGACAGCGAAACTGGCTATGTTTTTGAGTTTCAAGTTTACACAGGGAAATGTGATGACCAATCAACAGAATTCGGATTAGGAGCCAATGTTGTCAAATCTCTTACACAAAAGCTGATAGATGAGGGGTTCCGTGGACATGTGTCTTTCGATAATTTTTTCGCATCCTATGAAATATTGCAGTATCTATTCAATAATGGTATATAAGCCACATCTACCGTCAAGAACAATAGATCAGACCTACCACTCATAATAAATACGGCGAAAAACAAGAATTTACCAAGAAACAAAAAAAAGTATCTTTGGCGAGAGGCGATTTTAGATGGCGCACCAAAAATAATGTAGCATTTGTAATGTGGCAAGACACAAAACTTATTACACTTCTGACCACTGCCTTTCATCCAAAAATAAATAAAACATTCTGTGATCGAACTCAGAAAGATGGTTCTAAAAAGGCTATTAATGTCCACTAACTATACTACATTATACAGAGCGCATGGGTAGAGTAGACCGATTTGATCAGAAGCGAAGCACTTACGAAGTTGGCAGAAGAAGCAAGAGGTGGTGGCTCCGAATTTTCTATTTTTGTGTAGACTTGGCCATCACAAATTCATTTTTGGAGACAAACAAAGGGGGAACACAATCCACTTTCACAACTACATTTTAGGTTGTGTCTGGCCCGTGGTCCCATCAACAATTATTCGTCTAGGAAGGGAAGCCTGGAGAGCCAGCCCCAATACTCCATAAAACGGCCAAAAATCTCCACCAATCGACAAAAATTTGTGGGCGCGGCGGATGAGATACGCTTGGCAAACGTGGGTAGTCATAGCCATCAGCAATTGGGCTCATGGCGCCGTTGTCGTGTATGTAGCACAAAAACACGGAATAAAAGATCGAAAATACAATGCTCTACATGTAAAGTGCCACTTTGTGTGGTTCCTTGTTTTGATATATATTTAATAGTCAGCAGAACCGAAAATATACCAAAACGGCGAACTACCAGATGGTTCTGCATTTAGTTTGCTATCTTTTTTCGTAATAAATAGTATACTTAATTGAAAAATACGTTTTATTGACAGGCTGTGGCAACTATATTGCCACCACATTTACCAAAAATTTCCCGAAGCTTTTCCAAAAAAATCAATACATTATTTTCACACAATACATTATATTTCTATTAGTACAATAGAACATCATCAAATAAATTAGTTTTTCAGTACCATGGCGAGATATTCGTATTCATATTCGCCGAATAGTAAGTTTGATATTCGTATTCGTAAAAGTAGTATTCGTTACATCACTACGAAATATCTGTAAATAAAATTTAAAGTGTCCGGATTTTGGGGTTGTTGTCGGGAAAAATCAATATTAAAAATAAAAATGTAAAATAAAGTTTTTTTTTTGAAATTAATAGTCTACAAAAGACTGAACATTGTTGACACAACTAATTTAAGTACACTTTTTTTATAGAAGAGGGGGCAAACGAGCATGCGGCTCACCTGATGTTAAGTGACTACCGCCGCCCATGATGAACCGCAACACCAGGGGAATTGCAGGTGCGTTGCCGGTCCTTTAGAAAGGAGTAAGCTCTTTTCTTGAAGGTCCCCAGGTCGTATCGGTCCGGAAAAATCGCCGGTGGTAAACTATTCCACAGATAGGTCGTACGCGAAAGAAAACTCCTTGTGAAACGTACGGTGGTGGACCGTCAAGCATCCAGATGGTGTGGATGGTATTGGAACGTTTGCCGCGTAGTGCGTTCACGAAATTTGGCGGCTGGGATTAGTCCGAACAATTCCTCAGAGCACTCCCCATGGTACTCGTATATGCGTAATAAAATGCAAAGAGATGCAACATCTTTTCGCAGCGCGAGTGAATCGAGCTGATAGGAAAGCACATGGTCGTCGACGATTCGAGCCGCTCTCGGCTGTATGCGGTCAAGTGGAAGGAGCTGGTATTGGGGAGCTCCAGCCCAGAGATGGGAACAGAATTCCATGTGCGGCCGAACCTGCACCTACTTAATGTTAAGGTTGCCACGTGTATTTGGCGTTGGACTTTACAGAGTCCACCAATTTGGATCCTCTACTAGTATTCCGAAAATATTTAAAATTCAAACAATTTACTTCAAATTTCAGTCTAATTAATAACTCAGCTTTCATTAAATCGAAGGCAGCTGTGATGT
Source organism: Parnassius smintheus behrii (assembly GCA_036936625.1). NCBI lineage: Eukaryota > Metazoa > Arthropoda > Insecta > Lepidoptera > Papilionidae > Parnassius > Parnassius smintheus. The sequence goes on from JAUPFT010000021.1 coordinate 43,885,488, forward strand.
TAAGAGAAGCTTTTCTTTCTTTTAAGATTTTTTTTGTCTGGAGATTGAGTTTTGTCGGGAGTCTGGGGATCATTTAAAATATCAGGAGAATCCAGACGAATCCCGACCATCTGGCAAGCCTACACCCGTTCGCTAGCGTGCTACTCGAAGTGACTGATGGCATTTGTTTTTATTGTGAATAATAGAAATCATTGATTACGATTAATGACGTTGCATTCAGTTGCATATCTTGTGCTGTTTTGTGCAAATTCTATACTTAATATGGAACTGTTCAACGTAGTATTACCGTCTGAAGCGGTACGACCCTCTTACCTATTTCTACTAAAACCATCAGTCCTGTACTACACTGCTTTGTTCAGTCTGAAAAGCATATCATATGAGATCCTATGTCCGAATTCCCGCTCGGGGCAAAACCATTTCTCAGTAGCAGCTCGGAGTCAAGACGTAAACGCTGTTTTACCCCCGTGTTTCAAAAAACACGTAAAGTGGTTGGTCCTGCGCCGGATTTCTTCGGTCGTATTGAATTGCCGTTCCATCGCACTATAAAAGTGAAGGAATAGAGAATGCACCTGTGCTGGCCGTTGTCTGAATTCGGTCTGTGGGACATTATTATTTATTATTCGATAACTTAGTATCGTGACGTCGTAAGAAATCAACACATTTAGTCGTGGATAGCAAGCCGCGAAATAACCATAATTATTTCAAATATCGTCCGTCATACGTAAAAATGGCAATGCTATACACTGGGCGAGGAGTCCGTTATAGTGATCGAGAATTCGCATGGTGATACCAGCAAATCCTTGACGCTTCTAACAAGCTTATCTTGAAGTCGATCGTTTAGTAGAACTATTTATATCTTACGAATATAATGACCTGAACGGTGTGTTACAGATTCTAATGTCATCCCAATCTCACATATTTAATGACTAATTTTACAGCTAGGGTTGCCAACCGTACTGTTAAAATGGCAATGCTATACACTGGGCGAGGAGTCCGTTATAGTGATCGAGAATTCGCATGGTGATACCAGCAAATCCTTGACGCTTCTAACAAGCTTATCTTTAAGTCGATCGTTTAGTAGAACTATTTATATCTTACGAATATAATGACCTGAACGGTGTGTTACAGATTCTAATGTCATCCCAATCTCACATATTTAATGACTAATTTTACAGCTAGGGTTGCCAACCGTACTGCTAAAATGGCAATGCTATACACTGGGCGAGGAGTCCGTTATAGTGATCGAGAATTCGCATGGTGATACCAGCAAATCCTTGACGCTTCTAACAAGCTTATCTTTAAGTCGATCGTTTAGTAGAACTATTTATATCTTACGAATATAATGACCTGAACGGTGTGTTACAGATTCTAATGTCATCCCAATCTCACATATTTAATGACTAATTTTACAGCTAGGGTTGCCAACCGTACTGTTAAAATGGCAATGCTAGACACTGGGCGAGGAGTCCGTTATAGTGATCGAGAATTCGCATGGTGATACCAGCAAATCCTTGACGCTTCTAACAAGCTTATCACATATTTAATGACTAATTTTACAGCTAGGGTTGCCAACCGTACTGTTAAAATGGCAATGCTATACACTGGGCGAGGAGTCCGTTATAGTGATCGAGAATTCGCATGGTGATACCAGCAAATCCTTGACGTTTCTAACAAGCTTATCTTTAAGTCGATCGTTTAGTAGAACTATTTATATCTTACGAATATAATGACCTGAACGGTGTGTTACAGATTCTAATGTCATTCCAATCTCACATATTTAATGACTAATTTTACAGCTAGGGTTGCCAACCGTACTGTTAAACAGTACAGTACTTAAAATACCGTTTACTTTTCTATTAAAATTAAAATATACAATCACTGTTTGTCAATACTGGTTATTCGGAGCCAGAAACTCTGAAAAAGATTCTATTAATTTAATAAAAATTGAGCTCATGTATTTTAATTTCGACTTAAATTGTGGAATGTGGAGAGGCTTACGAATACTATAAAAATGATAATAAAGTGTAAAATTATGCAAAATGCTAATAAAATATTTTTCTATTATATATTATATTTAAAATAAAACTATTTATTAAATATACTGTTTATTTTAGTTCTCCAACCTTAATATAATTTACTTCTCTTACAAAAAATTGACATACGGTTGTAGCCTGTGGAACACATATATGTTACTACTTACGAGGTTACAACTGAAATACAATTGAATAGTTTACGTACGAAAAAGCTGCGAATTTATAATATAATGTTATGTGACCAATAACATAATTTTTTGTAGTAGTTTAGGAGACCATCTAACATTCAATGACCTCAAGTCGCCAATGTTCACTTCTGAAGATTTCAGTTTGCTGCAAAATGAAAATAATAATATTGAACTCAATCCAATAGTCATAGCTATGCACTTTAATTTCTAGTTATTTCGTTTTCTATTTAAACAACATTTACAGTAGTCCAAAATACGATAATCTAGGTAGGACTATAGATTTTTATTAAGCAAAAAATATTTCCTATGCATAGGTATGCATCTAAGATCGAAATAACTATCTTTTATTGACATGGGGGGAGGGGTTATTTGCATACTATTAGGTCATCAATAACCATTTTTTATTTTATTTTTGTTTATTTCTCTGTCTGACTGTCCGGGCTGTTTTCGGAATGACTAAAATGATTGTAATTATGTATGATCTAGTCTAGGCTATATTTTATCTGAAAAACTTAGATATTTCTTTTTATAGAATAGGATGACAAACGAGCATACAGTCCACGTAATGGTAAGTGAATTCTGTGGAACATAGACATCTGCATTTATCCTTGAGTAATAATCAAAATGCAGATGCGTTGTCACCCGTGAGGACTAAGATGGAATGCCTCGTTTCCAGTAAAAAGGGTCTCCGGTTCTCTACACTAACTATACGAAACAGCAGCATTGAGCTGTTATTTTACGCTGGTGGACCACACTCTCACAGAATGGTCTCAGGGAAAACCCTGGTCGAGCCGACTTATTCGTGCTACAACTGTAATATATTTGTAGTGTGACTCTACCACATAACAAATTTAAATTTATAGTATAAAATATTCTAATTATTCTATTATAATTTATAGTATAAGATATTTCGAAAAAACTAAATATTGATAAAATTGATGGTCTTAGATTATCTGTTTCTGGCATTTACTATAGTTGTTTCTTACGACACCCACATAACGAAATAGCATGATGAATTCTCCTAAGCCGCCCGTTTTACCACTTATACTTTAGTACTAACTAATAAAATATTCTTTTACAGAGAAAGAAGAGAGTTGTAAATGGCAAGACTGCAGGGCTGGACCCATTCTCAGACAATGATGATGACGTGGAGAGAGTCGCCAGAAAGTTTGAACAGAAATATGTAAGTACATTTTTGTTTTTATAAATTGTTAGCAATTAACAATGCTGTTTGGTCCCTACTTTAATGTATGGTAGTGAAACTTGGATGTGGCAGAAGAAGCACGAGAGTAGAATAAACGGAGTAGAAATGCGGTTGTTAAGGAGTATGTTAGGGCTGAGTCTTAGTGACAGGGTGAGAATTTGTGTGATAAGAGATGAGTGTGGTTTGCAAGATGATGTTGTGATTATTGTGATGATGTTCATGGGCCGCGGTAATCACTTAACATCAAGTGAGCCGTATGCTCGTTTGTCCCCTTTTCTAAAAAAAACCGATTTTTTTTTTTTTTTTTACATTACATTAAAGACTGCTCGTGCATCATGCTCGTAGTTAAGTTGATAACTAGAGACAGTAACGTAAGTTATCACCTAGTTGAATACCAATTATAAAAAAAGGAAAACGATTTAACAAGTTGTCATCATAACTTTCAGGGAGGTAAGAGCACCTACGGAAGAAGGGGAAGGTCGAAGCACGACGACTTTGCCGACATTGGGGCTGGCTATGATGAAAATGATTCATTCATTGACAATACGCATGGCGTGAGTATTTCTTTTTACTTTCATCATTAAGGCGACGTCTATAAAACCTTGACATGTGGCAACATTTCATAGCACTGATAGAGTTTTTGATGGTGTGCACGTCTAACTTGTCACAAGATTAAATGTGGCGAGAAATAACACTGTAACCACGCAAAATTCAATATCAATACCATCTCCCATTCATTGAAGAATTAGAATTATCTTGCAGTAAACTTGCCGCTTTAATTTGGATTCAAATCCAACCATTTACCTTATTTCATAAATCACCACCTTTAATGTATTAAGATGTTCTATTTCTTTTAGTCTTTATATTCATTTGCTGTGTTAACTTAGATTTCAATCCTACCATTTACTTGATTTTATAGGTCACTGTCTTTACTCTTAAGGATATATAAGTATATCCTTACGAAACAAAATGTCCTTAAAATTTTGTTTCGTAAGGATATACTTATAGTTGCTGTTTTAGTTTAGCTTTCAACCCAACCATTTACTTGATTTTATAAATGACCTTTACTTATTTAGAACATTTTTAAAGGCTTTTAGGGGCTAAAATGTCGATGGGTTCTAATTACAAATCAAAGGCGTCAAGTATAAACTATTCCCTAACGCCAACATTTTGTATTCAATTTTCAGTACGACGAGATGATCCCACCGGAATGTGACACGCTATACGGTGGCTTCTACATAAATAGTGGCTCATTAGAGTTCAAGACAGTGTCTGACGAACACCAAGCCAACTCTGAGGAGGAAGCTGCTGACAGCAGGAGGTTGAAGGTAATATCTTGTTTACTTCTTAATTTTTATGGAAATAATGGTGAGCAGTAGTAACTTGGATTATGAGGGCGGCACTGAAAATTTCGGGAATCAGGGAAGTGACACAACATTACTAATTAAAAATGTATTTATTGCTTTTCGAAGTATTCTCCGCGAAATTTGACACATTTTCCATACGATGGAACCAATCATTGAAGCAAGCATTCCATTCGAAAGTTGGGGCCTCCAAAATGGCCGTTTTGTAGGCGTCCACAGCTTCTTCAGGTGATGAAAATCTCTGTCCACGCAATTTATTCTTTATTATAGGGAAAGTATAGAAATCATTAGGGCTTAGGTCGGGGCTGTATTTTCTTGTTCTAAGAACTCTTTTGTTCTGTGTGCGGTGTGAAAACTCGCATTGTCGTGATGGAGGATGATGCGGCGGTTGCAGTTCTCTTTACGGAGTTCAGAAACGACCTGTGGCAAACAAATGCTAGCATACCATTCTGCATTAACCGTTCTTTGTCCCTCAAGAGGAATAGTCGTAACATGGCCGGTTTTGAAGACAAACGTGGCCACCATTTTTTTTGCAACACTCCGTGAACGAACAATTTTTGTTGGCTTTAACTCATTTTCGAACACCCAAACTCGTGACTGGTTTTTTGTTTCGGGTTCGTACGCGTATATCCAGGATTCGTCACCTGATACGATGTTGTATACAGCATTTGAGGATCCTGCGTTGAATCTTTCGAGAGTTCTGACGCACCAAGTAACGCGAGCCGCTTTTTGCTCTTCACAGAGCGAATGCGGTATCCATCGGGGAAACAACTTTTTTACACCTAATTGTTCATGCAAGATTATTTGTTTTTGACTCATGCCAATGTCTAAAGTTGCCTGAATTTCGCGGTATGTCACATGTCGATCTTCTTCAATCAGCTTACGCACAGCATCAACGTTTTCTTGGGTGACTGCAGTTTTTGGACGACCTTGACGGGGATCATCACTGAGCTTGACACGTCCACGTTGAAATTCAGCAAACCGGCGATAAATTGTGGTTATGGATGGGGCTTCATCACCAAATGCAGAAATCATCCGGTCAACACACTGTTTTTGTGTTAAACCACATCGAAAGTCATAATAAATCATCGCTCTTGAATTTTCTCGAGTCAATTCCATTTTCTCAACGACTAAACAAGTTTGACAAAACCTTGTGACAAGACCGAGAATCTTTTTTTAAATAAATAAATGTATTCGATTTTTAAAACCAAGGAGTTGGCAATTAAAAAGATTTTAATATGACAGGAACAGTGGAAATATTCCATTCCCGATACTTTTAGTGCAGCCTAGTAATAAAATATATAGATAACTAAGATACATTATATTATAGGACATATTATAAATTATATTCTACAAAAATATCAGCTTGCATTGATAATTTTATAAAAGATCTATTTTAAAGTAAAAAAAAAAAATGTTTTTTTCAATTCATCTAATTAGATCAAATTAAATACAACCAATTATATTAGGTCAAATTAAATCAAATATATGCATGGCCTACTAATAATTTTTGCTAAGTGTGGATGTTTTTCCATGTAGAATTTATGTATATTACATACAACAATAACAAAAGCTTCCACAATGCAATAGAAATTCTTAGTTTAGGGGTCATTTTTATTATAGAATAAGGGTGACCAACGAGCACATAGTCTACCTGATAGTAAGTGAATGCTGTGCCTCATACACATCTACATTTATCCTGAATTAAGAATCAAAATACAGATGCGTTATCACCCCTGAGGACTAATATGGAATGCCTCATTTCCGGTAAAAAAGGGTCTCAGGATCTCTATACTCACCATACGTAACGCAGCAGTATTAAGCTGCTATTTTACGCCGGTATTCTATGAGAGTGTTGTCCTTTGCCGATCGAGTCGACCCATTTGTGCAACGACCATAATATAGCTGCATTTTGGTTCTACCACATATAAAATGTTTTAATATAATAATAATATTAATATGTCATATTGTTAATACACATTTTTCCAAGTAAATCAATTGCAAGTAATATATTACATGAGTTTTAATTTACCAATCAAAAAATATTTTTTTCCTAATGAAATAACTGAATTATAGAGTGACGTATTACACACAAGCTTGTATAAGTAGGTATATGGATGTGCAAGAAGCGAGCGGGGAGTCAGGATTGTGTCAAATGGAGACTGTAGTCTGTAATCTCTACCTATTCCTCTGAGTGACAGGAATTAGAAATGTAATCCTTGGCCACACACTCGTTGAGCGGCATGGTAAGTAGTAAGGAAAGGAGGCAGAGACGTAGTGTGGCCACAATACTTTTCATGCCCATCGCTTCCTGTTTTGTTGGTTTTTTGGGTGTGAGTCAAAGTACTGGCAATATGAGCGCGAGGGGCCGTCCACATAATCGCGCGAACGCAGTGCAAATCTAATGCTTGTTACAGAAGCGTCATTCTATTGCAATGAATAGTTGTCAGCCACTATCTCCGTTGATGAGGACGACGATCTATATTTCTTTTTATGACATTGATGTATTTAGCTATACTAAATATGCATGTAGCGCGCATGCTGCCACAGTTCAATATTCATTGTGTTGCAAACGCGACCGACCTAGTGAGGAGCGTCGCGATTAATTGCGCGAGTAGAACAGTATATGGACAGAAAAGGTAACATTGCGGCAGCACAAAAATCATAGTGTTTTTCCGTGGTAGAGCCATGCTGCAGTTATATTAGTAGCATAGTTGTAGCACGAATGGGCCGGCTCGACCGGGGCAGGACCACGCTCTCACAGAATACCAGCGTAAAATAGTAGCTTAACTCTGCTGTGTTTCGTATGGTGAGTGTAGAGAACCGGAGACCCTTTTTACTGGAAACGAGGCATTTCATCTTAGTCCTCATGGATGACAACGCATCTGCATTTTGATTTGTGATCGAGGATAGATGTAGATGTCTATGGGCCACAGCAACACTTACCATCAGGTGAACTGTGTGCTCGTTTGTCGTCACCCTATCCTATTAAAAAAAAAGTGGCAGAGCCATTATTCTATTAACTCCTAATTGGATTTTAACCTTGGACGACGGCAGTATGACATGTTGCCAATAGCCTCGTGATGTTTAAGTGCGTATATTCATATAATATATTAGTAAACTTATCCACAGAGACGTATATCCTCAAGCAGCAGTGAAGAAGAGTCTTCGGAGAGCTCGTCGGAGTCCGAGAGCCAGGACGAAAAGGCCCCGAAGGCGATCGCCAATGGAACCGTGAACTCGCATAAGACTGAGCATCGGAAAAAGGTGCTTCCATTGATTGTGCTTACCCTAATAGAATCGACGACCTTGTATAAGCCTATATAGGCCCTGGCAACATGGTCCATTACTGAGATGACTATTTTGTAATTAGAGTTACAAGCAAGCTTCCACCTGATGGTAAGTGGATGCTGTGGCATTAAGAAAGACGTGAAAATATTTATTATAACAACCACAACAATCCGTACATATTCTATTCAATGCGGACTAGCTTGTGTAAAAGGTTTTAACCTGAGTAACGGGAGACTGTTTGTCTTATATTTGATAAGCTTTTGTCGAATACAAATGAATCTACATCAATCCTCAATTTAAGAATCAATATGATAAGTCTGCTAATAGTGACTTAAATAAGTTCTTTAATATGTTTTGTTTTTATTGAATGAATCCTGACTGATGATCCCACTACCCACTCACTGAATGATATGCAGTAATCTCCACACACTATTTATTTATTTATTAGGTATATCAGCAGCAACACACATGAAACATTAAAAAAAAAGAATATTAACAATGCTATAAACATTACTAATATTCCCCTTAACCACTCGTGGTAAGCTTAAATTGCTTGTGTTACGAGTGTACGCCAGTAGTTGAATGGCGGTTTCGAACCCACGACCTTTTTGAGTTCGCGGTCCGCGCCCTGCATTTTTATGTCTGTCGCTTTTAAATTATTTACATTAACAACAACACGATAACGAATGTATATCGTTAAATATGTTTGCTAATTACAGATATACACAACATTTACCGTAATGTGTAGCTTATTATGTTATAATGGTACTGAATACAAAATAACTTATATTAAGAAAGAACTAACTAAAGAATGAGTGTGGCCACACTAACAGGCATCTTGGTCTAACGTAACTATTTACATAATTTTTAGCACTGATACAAGTTTTAAATGACATTTTATAAATATATAATTCTGTTTCACTTTGCAGAAGAACAAAAAAATTGAACAGAAAAAAGCCAACAAGATACGTAGGACCGATTCGTCGGCGGCGACGTCCGGCAAACAGACATCCGACGGTGAGTTGCCAGTTGGATAGTTGACATGTTTAATAAATTACTATGACATTTAATTTGCATTTGCTACTTTTAGTAGTGATTTAAAACTTAGTTGATTTTCTATTTTGAGTTTCAGATAGTCAATAAATTAGATTTAGTTTTCTTTTTATTGAATAAAGGTGACAAACGAGTACACAGTTCACCTGATGGTAAGTGGATGCTGTGGCCCATAAACATCTACATCTATCCTCGATTAAGAATCAAAACGCAAATGTGTTGTCACCCCTGAAGACTAAGATGGAATGCCTCGTTTCTAGTAAAAAAGGGTCTCCAGATCTCTACACTCACCATACGAAACACACCAGCATTAAGCTGCTATTTTACGCTGGTATTCTGTGAGAGCGTGGTCCTTCCCCGGTCGAGCCGACACATTCGTGCTACAACCATAATATAGGCGCAGCGTGGTTCTATTAGGTATAGTTTAGTTTATTAAAATTATATATAATATATAGTTTATTGAAAAAAAAATTAAAATTAAAAATGCTTAGCAGTTTATGATTCTTATGAAAAATCTGAACCAAGCAAATATGAAGTCATATTAAACAACAACAGTAAAAGTCCACTTGTACAGAGGATTTGCCGTAATCACCACTACTGGTGGGTTGTCGACCCGCTTGTCTAGAATGGCTCTTCCACATCATATATCATCAAATGAGACAAAATAGTTCACATGTACACTAATTTGATGTTATTGTTTTAATTAATTTCATTAATTTGTGACAATATTTCAGATAACGCACCAGCGGACGGTGAGAGTGCTGACTCTCGTACATCTCAGTCAGATTCTCTCACTTCCAAGCCTGCTCCGAGCTCGGAAAATGCTATCACTTCAGATAGTTCAAGGTAAATTCTTCTTTTTATCAACCAGTAGGCTACACACGAATCTCTCCTGTGTAGTAATTTAGGGAGGATTTTTTTTTATTATGACTGTGGTTTATATATTTTAACATCTGACTTAAGCGAGGTGGTTATACTGCCACCTATGAGAAGATAATTTTATCGATATACTGGTTATAGATATTTTTATACAATAAAAGTTAGATCTCTGTATTGAATTATTTATGAGAAACAAAAAGTTTTACATGGGGATTGAGTAAAAATGACGATGGGGATAAGAAATTAATATATTTTACACAGAGCAATTAGTAAATATATCTCTACAATTACTAGGTACAAAATATGTATTTACAAAAAATTGAATTAAAATGCACAATTATACTAATAATTGGTTAAATAAAAAATAAATGACGACTCTGTAGCGCTGTGGCTAAGCAATTGGCTGCAGCCCTGCGGGACCGCAAGTTCGTTTCCGCACTGAAGAAGTGTTTCTATGCTGTAAAATAAATAGTCTTCGTCGGGATGCTTGTTTATAACGTTAGTTTCTTTAAAAAAAAAAAGGTGATAATATTGGGGCTTTAAACACTGATTGGATTAATTTGCTTTCAAGTTTTACAAAAATACTATGTACAAATCGCTAGGCTTCTTCATAAAAGTACTTACTACTCACAAATCGCAAAGGTTGTTTAGAAATAGTCGCTTTCAAAATATTGTCCATTATAGTAAAAGAAATCTACTTAACATACACATGATTGTGGAAGCTTTAAGTCAGCTGATACAATACTAGGTTTAAATCCTCGGATTTGCAATGTTTGTCACAAATATGTTTTGAAATGTGAAGCTTTCCAACTAATTTCGCTCATTGCTGACATCTGAAAAATAATATAATATAAAATCACATTTGTATTGAACAAAAAACATGTAAGCAGTTACAATTCTTTAATATAGTTTCTAAGGCGAATGCTACACGCGTGATATTTATCACGATCCTTAGATCGCGATCCAGGATCATGATATTTATGAACGTGTAGTATCAAATATTGATGGATCTCAGAATTTCTAGATCTCCGAAAATCCATATCGCGATCAAATGATCGTGACAAATATTGCGCGTGTAGTGTTGCTGCGATACGGGTCGCGTCAGTCTACTCTAGAGAAGCGATGGAAGAGGACGACTTTTGTAGCGATGCGGGCGAAACCGCGAACGATAGCGAGAATATTTATATATTTATAAATATTTACAGGTTTTATATTATGTTTGGAAACAACGCCCATATTATGGGACACATCGTGTGATGGTTTTAAAAACAATTGCAATCGCATGGAGGCACTTCAGAAGTTAACCAATTTATAAAAAAATAAAAAATGACGCTTCAATGGATGATGTTAGAAAAAAAATTGTTAAAATAGAATTACAGAAAACAATAAAATGTAATGTAAAAAAATGTAATGAGAGTGCTAATTTTTCTGTTGGAGAAATAGCTTGTCTCATTTCAGTGTCCTGTTTAATTAAAAAAGGAGTGACCAGTTCTAATAAGTTGTCAAAACATTTACCACTCATGTGAAAATAATTTTTGTAGTCACCCATTTCTCCAGTAAGTCTTATCTCATTTACTAAATTTAAATGGGTATATTTTCCTCTAAGTCGATACCACTGTTCCAGGCCAGTCACCTTTTCACTCTCCTTTTTTATAGAATAAGGATGACAAACGAGCACACAGTCCACCTGATGGTAAGTGGATGCTGTGGCCCATACACATCTAAATTTATCCTCGATTAAAATAGAATGCCTCGTTTCCAGTAAAAAAAAGGTCTGTATCTCTACACTCACCATACGAAACACAGCAGTATTAAGCTGCAATTTTACGCTGGTATTCTGTGAGAGCGTGGTCCTTCCCCGGTCGAGCCGATCCATTCGTGCTACAACCATAATATAGCTGCAGCCTGGCTGTATATAACACATAGAAAAATATATCCTTTTTAATATTATTGTCATAATACTAGCTACATACGTTTATTCTTCATTTCGGTCAATTTTAGATATGTCTGCACTTAACAGTTTTGTACCCAATACTGACGTGTTCCGTAATGAACGTGTAGGGTGTGTCGATATGGAGCGCGATACGTCATTGTAGATCGCATCCCAAATCGTGATAAATATCGCGCTTGTAGCATTCGCCTAAGTATAGCATGTATGCGATTGTCATCCCATGTAACTATCAGTATTAGAAAATAGTGTTTGTATTTGTACACACAATCATACACTATAAAACATGTCCTATGTAGATGGCTACTCTCCGGTGATAACTAGTGTCCATGATCAAAATTTGACTTGGAAGACATTACTACAAATTAATAAAGGTCCGAAAATGTATACGCGTTAAATATTTAAAATTAAAGTTAAAATCACCACATACCGTTTATTGTCTAAGAGTAATATTGCTATGAATAGCCTTTTCTTGTTATTATTTTCTTCACATCTTACATTATGATATAATAAGAAAATAACTAATTGGCAAGTTTTATAATGCATATTTGATTTCTTAACAATTCTGTAAATGAACAATGGCTCCGATAGCAAAGTTTAAAGTAATCTATAAAATTAAAATAAATATAAATGTAACCGTTTGATTTGACATTTGAACCTATTAGATTCGACAATGCCATTGATAGACATATTAAAATAAGAAGAAAGAAGAGATAAACCATTAAAATTGGCTTGCGTTTCGTACATATAATTTCTTCAATAGAAGTTGCATCAATCTGATATCTACTATAACAAGTCAATCAGTAATTTTTTTATATACCATTTTTTTTAAATATCCTAAAAAAATATAAAACTTCGTCTTCTTTGTGTTTTTATTTTCCGATGTTCGAGGTCATCAGGAAGTTAGTTTAAAATCAACACAATATTTAATTATTTACAATCCTTGCAGGGATGTGGAAGCAAAAGTGGAGGTAAAATTACCTCAGCCAGTGTGCCAAGTGTTGGAAGAGTTGGAGGCATTCAGTCGGCAGCTACTAAGTAACAATACTCCAAGTGAAGAGGTGGAAATGAAGACTGATCCCTACATTACTAGGTGAGTGTAATTACAATATTGTTGTCAATCGGCAATGGGTTGATTGTATCTGTGGCAGAAGTGACAACTGATGGAGTAGATTTGTTATTTAGTGGAGACCATGCCTAGGCAAATGTAGTGTGCTCCTCTGACGTCTGACTAGATGGAGCTAGGAATTGCCCAAGGTGGCTGGTAGGCACTGGATGCAAGTTTCACACGTGGTAAAGCCATGCAGTTGTTATGGCTGCTGCACAACTGGGATAGGGCCACATTCCACAGAATACCAGCTTAAAAAGGCAGCTATAAGCAGCTTTTGTACGGTGAATGTAGAAAACTTACTCCTCAGAGTTACTTACCTCTAAGGAGTAAGTTTACTACACTCACACGTATCTGCATTTTGATTGTTAATTGAGGATAGATTTGGATGTCTATGAGCCACAGCATCCACTTACTATCGGGTGGCTTGCCACCCTTATTCCTTAAACAAAAAAGTACCAGACCATAGGCTGATAATGATGATTATTATGATAATGCTTAAAAAAATGATTACATTCTATTCCAATACTTGTATTAATATATTATACTTATATTTTCAGGTTGGAGCGTGCATTATCTAAGTGTAACACATCGGGCCAAGCTCAACGTATCGCATGGAGCAAAGCTGCGTGTATGCTTAGAGTATCCCGGCATCGGCTGTTACAAAAAGCCAGGCCTCGGACACAAACAAACACGGATAACGAAACGCGTGAGTTATATTCTTATATTATCTGTTAATAGATTATCTTATTTACTGTAAGTAGTTCATCAGAAGAGAGGTTCTCGAGTGACAGCATTGTTGTTCAATTTGAATTTTAATCAGACATCTATTAAGAATCAAACTGTAGATTTACTGTCACCAATGAGACTCCTTAGATGGGATGCCTCCTTATCAGTAAACGGATCTTCAGATCTCTTCACTCTCTATACAAAACACATCAGCATTGTGCCTAGTGTAAGTGCAAGTAGTGGTAGTGCCTGGCGCTTTTATGCATAGATAATCTGCTTAGAATCACAACATCCACTTATTATATACGACGGTGGCTCCGTGGCGCAGTGGTTTAGCAATGACTTGCAGCGCATAAGGCCGCACGGGTTCGAGTCCCGCACATAACAAGTATTTGTATGGCCTGCAGATAATTGTTCCTGGTCTGGATGTTTGTCCTTGTGAATTATGTGCTGCCCAATGATTCAGGAGAAAATCCTAGTGTTTGGAGGTAACGTTTTTGAAAAAAAAACAATCATCAGGTGGACTGTGCGCTAATTTGCCGTATAAAATAAGTTGTTACTTTGAGTAAAGTAAAAATTTTACCATCAGTTTTTTTTTACTATTATAAGACTACTTGACTACTATCGTAGGATATCGTAATATGACCGTGCTTTGTGGCATACCTTGGGGAGGCCTATGTTCAGCAGTGGACTTGTGAAGGGCTGTAATGATGCTCGCGAAGCTCCCTTCCTATGGGCTTCCCGAGAAATTGTGCGATTGGATCACCAGCTTTCTTGCAGATCGGAGCATCAAGGTCGTTGTAGACGGTGCAAGCTCCGATTACAAGCCTATTAATGCTGGTGTTCCACAGGGCTGCGTGCTATCGCCAACGCTGTTTCTTCTGCATATCAATGATATGTTGCGAACCCGTAACATTCATTGCTATGCAGATGACAGCACTGGTGATGCTCTTTACATCGGCCGTGCTAATATTTCTCGGCAAAACGTCTCCGAGTACCGGGACAAATTTGTGTCTCAAGTCGAGTCTCTGCTGAATAGAGTCTCGGATTGGGGGCGACTAAATCTGGTCAAGTTTAACCATCAGAAAACACAAGTTTGCGCGTTAACCGCTAAAAAGAACCCCTTTCTCGTATCTCCTCAGTTTCAAGGCACTCCCCTTGCCTCAGCCAGTATCGGTATCCTCGGCGTCGACATATCGAGTGACGTGCAGTTTCGTGGTCACTTGGAAGAGAAGGCCAAATTGGCCTCTAAAAAGCTTGGCGTGCTCAGAAGAGCGGGACAGTATTACATGCCGGCACACCGCCTGCAACTTCACAAGGCGCAGGTTCGGCCTTACATGGAATACTGTTCCCATGTCTGGGCTGAGGCTCCCCAGTACCAGCTCTTTCCACTTGACCGCATCCAGCGCAGAGCAGTTCGAATCGTCGACGACCGAGTGCTTTCCGATCGGCTCGATTCACTGGCGCTGCGAAGAGATGTTGCATGTCTTTGCATTTTCTTTTGCATATACCATGGGAAGTGCTCTGAGGAATTGTTCGAATTAATCTCAGCCGCCAAATTTCATGAACGCACTACACGGCAAACGTCCCGATACCATCCACACCATCTGGATGCTTGGCAGTCCACCACTGTACGTTTCAAAAGGAGTTTTCTTCCGCGTACGACCTCTCTGTGGAATAGTTTACCACCGGCGATTTTTCCGGACCGATACGACCTGGGGACCTTCAAGAAAAGAGCTTACTCCTTTCTAAAGGGCCGGCAACGCACCTGCAATTCCCCTGGTGTTGCGGTTGATCATGGGCGGCGGTAGTCACTTAACATCAGGTGAGCCGCATGCTTGTTTGCCCCTCTTCTATAAAAAAAAACCTGATGGTAAGTGCTGATGCAGCCAAAGATGTTAGATGATTAGATGTATTGTTTCCTAATTTTTGTAATTTGAACAATTATTATAACAACAACAGTCATTATAATATTTTTCGCTTTTTGTTCCAGCAACAGCTACTGTCTCAAGCACTGTCAACACAGTAACAACACCCCCAACAACAACAAACACAACATCGGCAACTGTCACGACAACAAACACAACAACAACAAACGCAACAACAGCAACTGTCACAACAACAAACTCCACTACACAGAAAAATAAGCGCAAGGTTGATGAAGATGCAGAAGATTTGGACATCAGCAGGTTGACTGCTGAGGAGAAGGAAGCAAAGATTGTTGATACACTCCGAAGGTTTGATTTATACCTGATGTATACATATAACATAATGGCACCTTGTTTTTGTGTAAATATTTACAATTGAATAAACCTAATATTTTAGCTTACCTAGATGAGGTAGACAGTATAAACTATAACGCCATGACTTATCAAACATCTTTACTGATATAAAATTAAATCCCTAAAATTAGTTTTACTAAATTTGGTATTCAACAACAACACGTCTTCGGTGGTGAAGGAAAACATCGTGAGGAAACCTGCGTGTCGGAGAAAAAAATATTTTCGAAAATATGTGAAGTTCGCCAACCTGCATTTGGCCAGCACGGCGGACAATTCCTTGCCCTAAAACCCTCTCAGAAATGAACGGTGGCCTGTGCCCCAGGAGTGGGACGTATATAGGCTGTAACTTAAATTTTTTACGTTAAATTGTTTCTATCGATTTATTTCAATTCTTTATTTTAACTCGTGTATCATGAACTAAAATATATGATTAGTAATTATTCATAATTCCTTGAAACCTGGGAACAGATCCTCCATTTGAATTTTCGCGTTAATGAAGTGAACCCATAATCCCGTTGGTGGTAAACTGCACACAATTCCGCCCAGATCTTTAAAAAAAAGGGGTGTGGATGTGTCGTGGACACGGCCGTGTTTTACTTGAATATGTGTACGTGTAGGCAACGAAACCACAACAAAATGGCGGAGCCTTCCCCTCCGAGTCCTCACTCCACGTAACGAATTCTTTGATCCTTTACCTATCGAGTGTTGTAATTAAATTTTGGATGTGGATGATAGATATGTAGCTGCAACATCAAACTGTATATCCCGATTTAGATTTTATCAGTTTTCTGAAATGAAAACATCAAAAAAATTCAGATATAATTTCCTTGCTCTTTAAAATGTAACTTTGTATCATTTTATTTATTTTTTTAATGTCACATGGACTCAGTCTTACCCATTTCATTCTTGATGATGTTAAGTAATATATCTTTTATTAGTATGTTAAATTGTAAGTTATATTATATTAGATTTATATAATATTAAGTAGATATAATTTGTTTACACTATAGTATACTTTAAATGGACAACAAAAAATGTTTGTCATTAAAACATGCGTGCTGGTTAAAATTAATAATTTATTAGGGGCCTTATCAGTAATATTTACTCTACTCCATATTAGTATGTTTTTTTTTAGGAAAGGTACATTTTTTACCAAAAATGGAACATCTTTTTTGTGCATTCTAAGAGTAAGAAAAATAGCAAAACTTCGACATGAATGATGTATGATGGTGTCTTTTTCAGGTTAAAGGCTTTAATAGACGAGCGAAAGCCTAGTATGATGGCCAGTTACAATGCAGAATGTGAGAGGGTCCAGGAAGAAAGGTAAATGGCACATAATTAAAATATTTATATTTATATGTGGTAAGCCACGCTGCAGCTAAATTATGGTTGCAACACGAATGGGTTGGCTCTACCGGGGATGGACCACGCTCTCACAGAATACCAGCGTAAAATAGCAGCTTAATACTAGTGCTTCGTATGGCGAATGTAGAGATCCACAGACCTTTTTTTACTGGAAATGAGGCATTCCATCGTAGTCCTCAGGGGTGATAATGCATCTACGTTTTGATTGTTAATCGAGAATAAATGTAGATGTCTATGGGCCACAGCATCCAACATACCATCAGGTGGAATGCGTGCTCGTTTTTCGTCACCCTTATTGTATAAAAAAATTATTTCTGTAAAACTCAAATCAAAATCTGCAAAGACAACCAAATATTCATATTAAAATCGGGAACTAGGCAGTTTTTTCCTTAGCAAATGTTATGTATACCTCACAAGAATCATCCCCACTTTCCATACATTGAATGACCTGTCACGTGATTCCTTTGACAGGTCGCGTCTACCTACAACTACTGTTGCATAAAATCAATTATAGTTTATAATAACATAATAACTTATCATCTTTTCGTTTAGAGGCTAGGGAAAAATGCTATTAAGTAAATAAAATTTTGAGGTTATATAACAGCTGTCAGATATACACTTATTTTTTATTATCTCAGATACACTTATTTTTCTTTCCACACCATAGTATAAAACCATTAAAAATCGCAACGCAATCATAAATTATAAAATAAGTTATATAAAAAAATTGGTTATTTTGAACATTCATAAACCATATGACGATTGAACAAGTTTTTCGTAGCCTGAAACGGAATGTGTAATACAAGTGTTTAATATATTTTGGCATGGCTTCTAGGCCTTTGAGCCATTTTAAAATATGTTCCGTCTCCAAAAATCTACTGAGAATGATAAATAAACATTACTTTTTTCCTGGCTTTACTTGAAAATTCAATTATGCGATACGTAATAAGAAAAAAAATATGCGATTTTATACGATATTTTACAGCACTACACGCGTTAGAAAATTTTCAGGTCAAGACTGGACATGATTCTTTAAACAACAATATGCTTAACTCTTTTTTATGGCAAAAGGCGCCTATTGGATATCCCGGAAGTAAATATAGCCATTAGATGGCAGTATAACCATGGCATTTATGTCAGACATTAAATATATCATGAAGGTTGTTCTCTAACCTTCATGAAATATATGTTCCTGATGCTATCATAATATAGCTGCAGCATGGTTCTAACAATAAATTAGAAATGAAAGCAAAAACAGTAGAAAAACTTTGTTAAATACAAATGTGCATGAATAAAGCGCCCATGTTATATAAGTGTAAGTAACCTTATTAGTATAATTAAATTTTCCGATAATTTTATGTCAAGCGTGAATAAAAAAAGTTTGGAAATCTTTTTTTTTGCTTTGAGCTTAAGGCATTCAATATAACCATTAAGGAGTAACTTAAATACCATATTAGAATGATCATACCTAATATTAGAATTGTATAACCGTCTAACTCATATTTTTTTTTTACAGAAAAAAGATTCAAATTGCTTCACGGTCAGAAGGTGCACCGATGGTAGAGAAACGGCTGCCAAAGCGGCGGTTTCCTTGGTGTACCCGCAGCAGAGCGCTCCTGGCGCGCTTGGCGAGACTTGGTGGCCAAGACGCCCCGGACCTACTATCTCGCAGGGCTTTGCCCCTATTTCCTAAGGGTTTTGTGAGGATGCCCACTCTACTGCGACAGGCTGAGTGAGTGTAAAGATTAGACCACAGTCTATAATGTCAAATTATATTACATTCTTCTCTAGCAACCATCTTCACTTACGAATTAGTAAAATATCTGGGTTTATTCAAATCCTGTACTTAAAAAAGATGCTTTAATTATTTCTAATATAAGTTTGCAGTATAGGAGAACCTACCACTTCATTTTGTCCCGGTGGTGATGTAGGAAGCGACTGTGGGAAACCCTAGAAAAGTTAAGACATTTATAGCGGCAACGGGGAAAAAAGTGTGAGACTTCTGGTAATTTTATTGCTAAACTGCCACTTATCGTGGCGATTAAGGCAAATATTCAAAATGTGATCGATACATGTCCACTAGTGGAATGAGCTGAGATGAAGAATAAGTATATTTAATTTAAGGTTTAATTAAAAGTTCCAAGGTAGGTTTTCAAGAAATAAAGAACTGTATTAGACAACCACTCAATGTTAATCCACTCATTATATTGTATTCTGAACCTCAAATAACTTGATAATAAATTTAAAACTAACAGGCTGCATATTAGGTTGTTTTAGAATATTTAACTTACAATAGTTGTAATAATAATAATGATATTTGTTTATTTGCCTTGAATGTAGATATTTACAATAAGATGTTGACAGAGTACATAAAAGATCCATACATTCTACCATTTTGGCATGCGAATATTAATTAAAATTTATTTCTTAACAACACTAGTAATTAATTATAAATAGATTTAATATATTATGAGTTTGAATAATTATTTAATTATCATAATTAAAAGTATTGTATTGTTATTGTTATTACATAAATTTAGATTATAGAATTATTATTACAGATAGTATAACACATTATAAGTTACTAATACGAACAGTATAATACAAACAATTAATTAACTTTATTTAAGTATGGGTATCATTTAAAAAGTGCGATATTGAGAAATAGCACCTCTCCAATAGCAAAAGAAGTAAGACTCTTTAAACATTCTTATGGATTGATTTTTTTACATAATTTGGGATTTGGTTTTATATAACAGTTGGCATGCCCATAATACTTTTTTTTATAAACTGTTTGAAATCTTCCTGTGTACGATATGTCTTTATATTACGTTCTCGTGGATACAGTTCGTACTCGAGTTTCGTTTAAGGTAGGAAATAAATGATGATTAATTTTTACAAATAACGCTATGTCTAGAATATACAGACACGGAAAAGTTAAACAATTTATGGGCATTGAAAATAGGGACACAGCTGTCTGTAACCTTTAAATTAAATATTGCTCTTATGCAGCGCTTTTGGGCTTTGAAACTGCTTTCTCTAGTTTAGTTTCCCCAAAAAAACAATACCATATGTTAAAATGAAAACTACCAGGTCATGGTAAGCTACTAGTATCGTTTTGATGTTGACTTTTTTGTCAAGTTATAGAGTGCATATGCACACACTTATTTTATTACAGACATCATCTGCAAGAAACTAAGTCCTAAGCCTTCTCAGTCAATTGGCTTTTAGTATTTTTAATATTGATAAGTAAATTATTGAAATTCAGCCAGTTAATTATAGTTTTAATCATAGTATTTATATCATTTTCATAAAAATATTTATTTAGGCATTTTATTAGAGCTGTACTGTCGTCGGCAAATAATACCAATAGATGTTGAATTTGACGTGGAAGGTTATTTACATAAAGTAAAAATAACAGTGGCTCAAGGACACTCCCCTCCAGTACGCGGAATTTTATTTCTCTGTAGGATAATGCATATTTGCATTCACATTTAGATTATATAGGATACATATTCTAGCAATCTGTACATTGTTTGCGGCCAGTCAGATATGATATTTTAATTTTATATTTTGTGATTTTTATAAATATGGATTTTTTCTACAAGCACAGTTACTATGTACCAACACACACTTGCTGTTCTAGTGTTATTAAAATGAGGTTCCTTATTTTTTCAGTCTCAGTAAAGAAATGAAGGCTGCAGAAGCAAAGCGGCAACGAATCAACTCAATGTCACAACCAGCACTCATCAATCCGCAGCCTGCTCAACCATTCACTGAGCAGATACAATTCCCCAGCTCTCTTACAGTCACCACAAGTGTTAAAACAACAGAAAAACATGAAACTGAGGACAAGGACTCAAAATATAAAATCAATCCTGCGGTATTTGGCTCCATTATTAATAGTTATTCCTTAAATAATGATTTGGTAGTTGAGAAAGCAGATGACAAAAAGAAGGAAACTGTGGATAAAAGTAAAGAAGACTTGTACATTCCTCCAAACAATATTGGTAGTATAACAATAACGCCTGTGGTTAACCAACCTAAACCAGAGAAAAAAATTAATAATGTTACTATTACTGAAAAACAGAAAGAACCGTTATTAAGAGTGAAATCTCCCGCAGCTTTGAACGAAATGGTCAATAAAAAGGAAAAAGATAAACATAAAAAATCAGACAAACCACCAAAAGAAAAGAGAGTAGAATCCCCCCTCCAAATAGACACCAGTTACCAATTAAATAAGAAAGAGCCAACACCTAGTCCAAAATTAAAAGATGAGATCAGCCAGAAGCAAATAGAAAGTATGAGGACAGCAGAGGATAATTTGCCGAGGCCTGCATTGGTTCCCGTCCATCATTCTCCCACATTTGCCAAACCTGATAAGAGGCCACCCGAGGTGAAAAAGAAGAAAGATGTTGTGATAATTTCCGATATGGACCCATTAGGGGATGTTCAACCGGAACCTTTAGCAGTGGACGATAGCAGCAGTGATGTAGAAGTTATTGAAGATAAAAGCATTGACAAAAGTGAACGGAAGTGTGAAAGCAAGAACAATACAGTGCCTTTGAAAGACAAAGTGAGTGTGAAGGATGTGCAAAAAAAAGTGAATAGTGTTAAACATAAAGACTCAAGTACAAGTAAAGAGGGTAAACAGTGCTCGCAAAGGAATGATTCTCTGGAAGAGTCAAGTAATGAAGACATAAATACACTTATGAGAAATATTATGGCTATGGAGGTAAGATTGCATATGTTTGCTAATACTACGAGTGGCATGCATTGCAAGCTAAATAAAAACAAATGCAATGTCCACTGCTGAACATAGGAGTCCTCAATAGATTACTTCATAGGAGGCTTTTGCCAAAATTGCCACACTTGGCAGGCAGGTTGGCAATGGCAGTTTTTTTTTATAATTGTTGTTAGGTTGTTGTTATCAGGCAGATGCTGCTGCCATTGCTCTTGCTCAATCTCTTGCTTCAATTTCCCTCTGTCGTCGCTTATGACTCCCATGGAATGATATGGGGTAATTGATATTCTTGCACCGCTCCACACAGTTACCCTAGAGATATTCTATTTTATTTTAAAAATTTACAGGGTTCTCTCGCAATAACCGTTAAATTTGCAGAGAAGGTTCAGAATAAGTAATATAGGCAAATGGTTAAGAAAAATTAATTTTAAAAAATCTCAAACATTCTGTCCTTTTTATCAAAATTCAACAGTCACGGTAATTCATTAGTTCAACCGATTTTACTATGTACGCTCACATTTGTAAGGGTTGATTGATAGGCAAAAACTTTGTTGCCCATAAATTACATTCAGTTTTGGATAATTTCAAATAAAAGTAAAAGCTTTATTCTCTCTTTACTTGTATTTTAAAAAATTGTAATAACTGTATATTATTATATTTAAACTAAAGTTTAAAATTTTGCTACTCTTTTAAAATCAACCCTGTATACTGGGTGACTATTTTTATCATCAGGAAAATAAAATGGTTTTTTCTGTAAGTCGAATAGAAGCTATCCTTGAAAGTATTTGTAAAATATAACAAAATATAAAGGTAGGCGTAATTCATCCTACAGTGTTTGTGTAAAACTAAAAATAGGCTATGATCGCAAGTGAATGAAAGTTGTAAGAGTGAGTAAGAACACATGCATATCTTTAGTTATGTAGGGACCAGGTGGACGAGTGGAAGGGGAGTGACTGACACATCGTTGCAGCCAACATTTTTAAAATCAGCTGACGCACGCCTTGTTACCAAAAATTATTTTTCTCATATATGTATTTAGGCACTTTTCATATTTATATTTGATTTTGACTGCTTCGTTAGTATAGTGGCTTTAGTAGTGTGACAGCTGATCATGAGATCCCGGTTTCGTATCCCGGATCAGGACAAAAAAATCAATTCATTGAGTTTTTCCGTCAATGAACTATCAGTAGCAGCTGCCCGGAGTTAGAAAGTTAGCGGTGTCCTACCTCGTGCCACGTAACGTCGTTGGTTTGTAGTGGTTTTTTCGCATATAATGTCAATACGCATATTTGTAAAACACTTGGTCGATAAAAGAAAGAAATTTAAAGTAGCAGCACATCTCATTGTCACTCTTTCATTAATAATACCGTCGTGTGTCGCATGTTTGTAAATGGTAAAAAATATGAAACAGAAAATGGTAAATAATTAAATTACCTTTTGTTTCAGATTATTAGATTTCGATCTTTCCTTCATACTTTTACGGGCTTAGGACTGTCTTATATGCTGTAGTTGAGTAGAATTACGTGTTAAATTTTATCTTGCATTATAATGAGTTGATAAACAGTTTCTAATAATAATATTTATGCATACATTATACTGCAACATCTTGGCGTATTTAAAAGATCGAAATCAACTTTTTACAAACTACACAGATTCATATTTATAGAATTATACTATATTGTTGTTATTTACAAATAAAAATTACCTTTTTAGTGATATTGCAGTAATTGTTCAAAATGTCTACAGTTTCGTTCTAAACACAACCTAGCATGTCTTTGTAAATTGTTTGTTAACCTTCGAAGCGTGTCTCTATCACTTTATCACATTAAATACGTCACTTTGAGCTTCTTCTGTGTATGCTAAACGTTTTAGTACGGTCCACAAATAAAGGTGTTAGGTCTGGTGACCTCGCAGGCCAGTTCACAGGTCAACCGCAACCTATCCACCTATCTACGAATTGACTCGTCAATATTAGATACTCGACATTGGAGTATTGGTACATGTTTACGATATACACGCGGAAACATAAACAATACGACGGCGATGCGATGTCACGCCTTGGCTCACGCCACAGGTAAATGAAATGAGGATTGAAAGCCCGGGTGGCTTTACCCGTGAACCTGTGCCCGTGCGAAAGGACATTGACAAAGATGCCTACCAAATTTATTGTTTAACTGTCGTGCGTAAGTAGGGTGTATATGATTTTCATTTCGATAGATATTAATTGATTTATTTAATTCAAAATGTTTGTTTTTATTTTTTGTAAAATAGGCTTCAAGTCGGCTAACCTGTTACACCCAATTTTTTTCCAGACATTTAAAATAGTCATCCAGTATATTATTCTGCTGATACTATTTATAGAGCAATTGGTATCTCTGATGATGAGCACTTGTTAAAATTTCTGAGTAAATTTCTGTTTACAAGAAAATTGATTTTTCGCCGGCATCAATTAAATTGTCAATTACAATTTTAAATGCTTTTATCACATTTTGGCAGTGGTTAAGTAAAATATCTTGCAGACACCTGCATGTCTGGCAAATTGAAAAAAAGTATTTGAGGATATTTTAAGTCTAATGATTTCTTATATTTAAGCGAACACTATACATCGATTAAAACTACTTTTATGGATTTACGGTCCGTTTCTGCGTAGATCGGACCAAAGACAATAATTAAAAAGCTGAAGGTACTCCGGGTTAACTTTGACATCGGGACTTCAGTCACCTCAGTCCCCCGTGACCATTTGTGCTAGAAAGCACCCGAAACGTCGGGTATTAAAAATAAATAAAACGGGATAAAATCCGTAAAAGTAGTTTTAATCAATAACTTAAGTCTGTCGATACACACTAGGGTGCACATTTCCCTGTTCTAAAATCATCTCAGGCTTTTTCCTTACTTCCTTTTTATTCTTAATTTTAATTGAGTTAATGGTAATTGTATTAAGAGCTATCTTAAAACAACATACAAGTGACTTCAAAATCTACAACAAAATACATCAAATTTTTAGTAAAACCGTTTCCAAAATTAATTAATAAAATATTTACTAATGGAGTAAACACCAGGAACAACAAATATGGAGAGTTTACATCAAGTGGTATGGTATTGGGCAGGCTATTGTAGAGAATATGAATGTTCAGAGCATTCAAAGAATATATGGTTGTGGATCCTTTATCTAGCCAACATTCGCAGATCAAGCTATCCCTGAACTTTTTAATGTTGATTGGTCTGGAATACAATATGCTAAAGCTAGTTAAAAGTGATGCATGTATATTGATACTTTAAGAAATAACAGAATAATGATTGAAAAAAAAATTGAATTTAGTGAAGATTGAAAAATACTAAATATGATACTTTAAGTTTCTACTAGGTACTGAAATATCAATATTATATAATTTCAGCACTCCCAAGAGCCTGCTAAGTTAAACTGCAATTCATATGGGGGAGTCATTACCAGTGGTAAGTTGTTGGCAATTGTAGTTATTTCATTTTTTTAAATTAATGCTTTTTAGTTAAAACATATTTAGTTGACTAAGTAAAGTAAGACGAGTCTGTAACATGACGTTATCCAGTGCCATATTTGTGTAGATTTATTAACAAAAAAAAATTGTTTTAGAGTTAAAGGGAGCAAACAATACAAATAAAATACTGAAATCAATAAATAATTTAGTTATCAACTACGGCAACCATGTACAAATATCCTCAATGGGGCAATCTATGGGGGAGGCCTGTTCATTTAATGGACTTTTATTGGCAGTAGTGGCTGGATGTTTGTTCCATCATTATGGATATTATATTAATGACTATTCATTTGTCCCCTACACTACGGTACTATCTGTACAGCGTATGCGATACCTGATGCGGAGATTCGGTTGAGGGGGGGGGGGGATTCCAGACATACATCTAGTTTGCTCGGTTGGCTAGTACAGTTTTAATTACAATATAATCCCTTCAGATACTTCACTTCAGCGATTAGAACTCTTAGTCTAGACTCTTCGTATGCTTTAAGAAGACTACATTTCTATAATGGAAATAAAATACACTTATATGCAAATGTATATAAGGATGCAATATGTAATGTTAAGATGAAGTGCTATTGATTTGAATCGTAAATAATGGTGTACATTATGTTTTATGAAAATCCTAAATATTTTTCAGCTTACTAGAATGGAATAGAATATAATTTTTTTTTTATTTAACATAGATTTTTTATGATTTTTTAAGATAAATGTAATTTATTATCTTATACTAATTGACCTTTGTCCTGAAAAGAACCAGTAGAAAATCAAATACTTTTCTGAAGTAACATAGACTAAAAATCGCAGGTTGTGCAATTATTTACAAAATTCATATAAGAAATAGCTTGAAATAGATCACTTAATTCGTAGGGATTATTATCAACCATAGTGTATTTGCTTATATGATAATAACCCTTTTTATACAGTCTTTGTAGTTTGTATGTATTCTAGGATTTTGTTGTAAAAGCTTGGAGATTGTTGCATGAATGAATTACTGATTTTATGGAGTCTAGTAACTGGTATAATTAGCTTGTTTTTATTCAATGTGTTTACCAAATGTATTTCACTTTTTTTTTGAAATTAAATCTATTTTTGTTTTTGTGAACAACACTAAATTTTCGTGAATATACTCAGAAGCCAGTGGTAAAATAAATCTAGGTTATAAATGGCTTTTATGGTCCTTTTCTGCAAAACAAAAATAAACAAAAATAGCGATAAGAGTTGGTGCAAATATATAAAAAAATGCTTCCTTATTACTTATGGGATCTTCTAAATCTTGCATTTGCTAATTGGACCATGTTGTGCAGTTACGTTTCAACCCACACGAACATAAAGTTCTTTAGATTTGAAAGATAAATGCATATTTCTATTTGAAATGAACAGAAAAAGAGCCTCTGGATCATTATTTTTGCCAATTCTGGGTTGGATCATTTTTGCACAATACATTCAGTACAAACACGATAGATAAGGGCTAAGGGGCTTTTCATGAAACATTTATGCAAAAAGGGGAAAAGTGTAAGCCTTGGATGTTGTATCGAGACAGTCCTTATGAACATGATATATTTTTACTTATTGAATTAAATCAAGTAGTCTTTTGTTTAGGATGGTGGAAAAGGTTTTGTGACGTATTGTAAGGTTAATAAGCAGTAGTAGACCTTGATAGCTCTGGGCATAACCCTCTCAGAATTGAGTGGAAGCCTGTGCCCAGCTGTGTAACATGAACGTAGTAGAAGCCTATATAGCATTGATATTTTACAAAAAATAAAATCAAAAATTTTCAATTAAATAAATTAATTAATTAAAATCTATCTAAATTCAAATCATATCCACCCTAGTTTATTAACGGCAATAAAACAATAAATTTAGTACTAGGCAAAGTAATTGTTCAAAAAGGTTTTTTTTTTTCAAACATTCCGACTACTCCGTTCACATGTTACACACTATTTTTTCCAGACGGAAAAAAGGTCATCCAGAATAGGCTGTAACTTTAATTTATTTATTAGTTAAAGTATTTATAAAAACTTGAAGCGTTCAAAAGGGGGAGAATTGGTAAATTTTGCATAAGGTAGTTATGGATGGCCTCTATAAAAGACTTATTCATATTGTCATGTTAATTTGTGTGTGTAAATAAAAACACATGTTGCATGTTTTTAGTTATGGTTTATAGATGATGTCATTAAAACATTTCATAAAGCAATGCATAGACATATTTTAGAATACAGGATTCTTACACTTGTATTGAAACAGATACTTTTGTATCGATACAGACTCAACTTGAAATTTACTTGACACATATAATATACATAAAAATAAGTGGAGATCGTCTAATGTAAATACTGCACGCGCTTGTATTTTTTGCACTCTTGTATGTTTTGGTAGATTTTGCCACATTTACTGTATTGGATTAAAGTTTAATCCTGTGCACACTTTCTATTGTGATTTTAGCATTTTACTGTATTTTAAATAGTAAAAGTTGTAAAATCTACCTAAAAAGATAGTTGAGATCGGTGCACTTATAAATTAGACGATCTGCGTTTTACGAAAAATAGTTTCCAAATAAACTATCATATCAATTAAAAGTATTTTTTGATAGAATTTTTGTTTTGATAGAAATGCAAAAAAAAAGTAAGCCGTCATTTATTTTTTAAATGTTTGCTTATGTATCGATACACAAAGTATACAATATAAAGGGCCTAAATGACACTAACACTGGTTTCTGTCAACTAGCAAAACACGAGAAGTCTTCCAACCAAAACTACAACGCAAGGAATGCTATATTCGTGGAGCCACGTAGTGACAAAGATAAATTGTAAGTGAATGGACATGGCCAATATGTGCTTATTAATGTTCCTACACCTGGGCTTTGGTCTCTTTTAGTTTGCAGTGGGCGATTATGAATGATACTAACCATAAATAACACAAATTGTTCTCCCAATTAAACACCCTTCCGAATTTATGCCATGCATGTAAAGTATGTGATAGCAAAGTTAAATACCAGTATAATGATCTGTTTTATTTGGAAGTGATGAGATTATCTTTTTATCTGTATTGGTAATGAAGCATTTTTATACGTGGTAGAGCCATGCTGCAGTTATATTTTATGCATGGTAGAGCCGTGCTGCAGTTATATTAGAAGTATAATTGTAGCATGAATGGGTCGGCTTGACCGGGCAAGAACCACGTTCTCACAGAATACCAGCGTAAAATAGTAGCTTAATGCTGCTGTGTTTCGTATGGTGAGTGTAGAGAACCGGAGACCTTTTTACTGGAAACGAGGCATTCCATATTAGTCCTCACGGGGTGACAAAGCATCTGCATTTTGATTCGTAAGAGGATAGATGTAGATGTCCATGGGCCACAGCAACCACTTACCATCAGGTGGACGGTGTGCTCGTTTGTTATCCTATCCTATTTAAAAAAAACCATGTTGTTCTCAGAGATGACAAACATAGATTAATACTATATAGATGTAGATATAGAGATTGAGAAACAAATGTGGATATTAAACTCAGTAGTGCAGCACATATGGGTCAGCTTTACCGGGAAAGGACCAAGCTCAGAAAGTACTAGTGTTAAATAAAAGTTTAATGCTGCTGTGTTTAGTATGATGAGTGTAGAAGTTTGTACTCCTCAGTGGTGAGAACGCATGCACACATTGATTCTTAATCAAGGATAAGTAGATGTCACTTGGCAAGTGGTCACTTACCATTAGGTGGACTGGGTGCTCATTCGTCATTCTTATATTACTTAACAATAAAGACAATAAGAACAAAAGGAGTATTATTACTGGCCGGGAGGGGCTTGTCATGCTTGCGAGTCCAGTGTTTGGGAGTAGTTAGTAAACTTATAGTCTGTTCACTAAGATAGTGTCGGTACACCCAAAGGCGCACTTATTATTTTGCTTTTATTTTATTATTTTTATTGTGTTTGTGTTAAATAAATGTCTTTTCTATTCTAATAATAAAGTAGAATACTATTTTATTCTTAAGGTTATTGTAATAAAATACGAATATAAATAACAAACACAACTTAGGTAGTAAAGAAACTTTCACTACGGTGCAAATTCTCCTGCGGGTGTACGCCGAACGCCCTTGATGTCGCGGCGGTGCCTTTGACAAGATGCGGCACGTCACAAAGGCGACGGTATCTAAGCGAACAAACTATGCCTATTTCAGTCACCAAGTAATAGTGCAAATTGTGTTGCGGTTTGAATGTCAATACAGACTAGTTGTTAAGTTAAATAGGTATGTTTTCTTCCATTAATTTAATTCCTCAGCATCACCATATTTCTAATAGAACAAAGGCGACAGACGTGCGTGCAAACAGTATACCTTATGGTAAGTGGATGATGTGTGACCCATAGACACAAACATCTCTCATCCCCGTTTCAGATTCAAAATGGAGATAGGTTGTCACCCTTGAGAACTTTGATGAAATGTGTCATTAGCGGTTATAAGGGTTTCTAGATCTATATAGTCATTTTAAGAAACTTAGCGGTATTAACCTGGTTTTTCACGCTGGTATTGTGAGAGCGTGGCCCCTCCCCCGTCCGTCCTATTCGTGCCACAACTAAATATAATGCAGCGTGGCTCTATCACGTTGAAAAATTAGTTACCATAATCCAGTTGTTAGATTAAGGAGAGTTCTTAAGTGTATAAAACTTTCATGACACGTCCATAAGAGCGGCAACTTAGATTGTACCCAGTTCCTTGTAGGCAGGTGATGTGGTTGTGATTGTGGTGTAGCAACTTCAAAAAAGGAGGAGCTTTTTAAATCGACAATTTCTTTTTTGTGTGTTACCTCAGAACTTTTTTCTAAATGACCTATTTTTTAATTGAAAGCTGGGCCTTCTCATGTGGTCTCATATAAATTTTATCAAGATCTAACCAATAGTTTTTGAGTTATCCTTAATAATGCGTATTTAATTGACTTCGACTACTTTTCTTATTTTCTTATTTTATTTATATATAAGTCAGTTGTACAGAATTATTAGTTTTACCACTTGCTTGGGCATAGTTTCTTGAATACTTATCTTCTTAGACGAACCTCGCCTGGCCTATCATCATTATGTGTCAATTTACTGAAATAAAAAAATCGTGACTTAAGTTTTTGAGCGATTGTTTTTTAACGGTCTAAAGACTTTGTATCTATTTCATCTTTATTGCTTATTCTGGTATTGTTAAAACATCCACCTGTATATTAACGACATTGTTTTTTATTAGTAAATTGTTTACTAATACCTTGCAAAACTTATTAATATTTTCACACAAAATAAATTGATTAAGAGTCAAGTCAATTAGTTATTTTCAAGTGTGTGTTTAACTAATTTATTGTATGTAGGCTTATGCATCCTAATATGTTCATTGAAACATTTTTTACCAGGTTATTTAAGTGTTGCCATTCATGATCGCCCAAATCTACATAACTGCTCTATCGTTTTTCTTCCATATTGTAGGTATTCAATTAAAAAAATGTTCTCTAATATCAACTTCTAATTTTATTAAAAAGTAATAGGAATTTTGAAATAATGTAAACCAACTTCAATTTTCATCGGATTTGGTTTTATATGAGAACATTGTAACTGTCTATTTAAAAGTCAGAAAAATCTGTTTACTAACTTTGAAAATATTCTGTTAAAGATAAGCCGAAATTATCTAAACCCATAAACTGGCCAAAGTAATGATGAATGATGAGCTTATTTCCAAAAAATACAAGTATTCACAAAATCTGCATTCAATTTTCTTTGAAACGATATTCCTACAATACTTAATATAATATGGCTTCCAAATGTTAATAACTATGTTTCTGTGGTTTCGATCATTTCTGCACAACACGTTCCAATTGATGATCAGATCACTGAACGACTCTTAAGATCGGCGACACACTGAATCTACAAGCATGTACTGGGTTAACGACGCAATGAGGCCTTATTCATCTTTTTTTCTGGTAATATTCTATGCAAGTTGTAATCGTTCAGTGATTTGAACAATTGAACTTTTTCTTTTTAAAATCTGTTTAAAACTGTTGAGGTAGATTTCACATGTATATTATTATAATTATTTTAATGCATTAATTAATCTTACGTTCATCAGATGTCGCTAGTTGGTGTTGAGGTGCTTTTATTGATCACGAAACGGTTTATACAGTAGATATGTGTCAATCATGAATTATTAATTTGTTCGTTTGAGCTGGTACACTTAAAAGTATTGATGGTTCATTCATTTGTTTTTAAATGTTCCGGTACAACCAATTTACGGATCTTTTTTAACTGTAAATTGTGAATGAGTCGAAAACCAACCAAATCCCGGATGATCTGAACGAATTGTTTTAGTGTAGGGTACAGTGTCGGTTCCCAATGGATCTCACATACTTATAGAGTACTGGAGCCCGATATGATTCATTTGAATGATCTATTCGAATGTACTGGTACACGTGACGAAATGTACTATAATGATTCAGTCACGAGAAATTAATGATTGACACAGTCATGTCTATTACACAGTGTCGACCTCATTAAAAAGTTGCGTTTTAAATAAAAGTTTTCCGCTTTCTAGTTGTATGTGTATAAATACAAAACAATGCCTCAGTGCTTTGTTTTTTTTTTAATTTTTCTGCTCTTAGGAATATCCGTAGTTTGATTTATACATTTCTAATCTAATTTAAATGAAATATAAGTAACATTTAAAAAAGAAACACTAATCTCGTCACTTTTCTATCAAATTAAGGGCCAATACTACCTCAAATGGCTTAGCGAGATCCGCCGTTATGGCGAAAATCTTGCAGCATTAATTTTGAAATAAACATATGGTAAAGTTGAGGGTTAATGTTAAGTAGTATGTTAGATGAAGACACGATTCCGTAAAATGTTCTCGGTGGAAAAACAATCCAAAGCTACCTCCAAACCGAATAAACCGCTGTTATTCACAAAATACTTTAAATTAGATCATGAAACTTTGCATACTAACTGACTAACTATAAAGCAAGGCTTATGTTTTTTATTTTTCTAAATTACCACTATTTTCACTGTAAAAAGAAATTCCTTAAACTATCGGTGCCCCGAAGCTTGTGTCGGTTACGATCAAAATACACATTATGCAACAGGACGACGTAAAATTAAAATGAAAAATAACCGTAATAAAAATAAGAAGCGACTGGGTTGGCGTAAATAAACAGGTATAAATATGATAAACCTGATGAAATAAGTGTCTAACGACCTATCTGCTCACAGTAATAGTGATTACAAACATGTCGGTACATAGCATACGACACGCGGGAAAGTGGGGGCGAAATTAGAATTTTAGCTGAGGTACTATAGGCCCTTAAGTTCCTCCGCCATGAAATCTGTCAAATAGTTCAGCTCATTAATAAGTGGTGCCGCCCTATTAGTGGTAAAAAAGTTGTGGATCCTTGGAGAAACTGCTTTTCCTTCATTTATGTACCGTCTGAATGAAAACAATTAGTTACTTACACCAAAATATGAGCGGATTTTGTAAATATGAAGTTTTATAATAATAATAAATTATGGCAACTACATAGTATGGCCAGTGGGCCACAGCACTCACTTACCACTCACTTACCATCAAGTAAACTGTGAGTGAGTCTTTCAAAAATGTGCTAAATGACACATTTTTTAATACCAATCTTTATGGTACTTATAGGCTGTTCAAAACTCTTTTAATAAAATAAAATTATTCTATATATGTTTGCTTGTACGTGCTATCGGGTCGCTTGGTGTGTGTCATAAAACCGTCCCGCATTAAATCCTAATTATTTCTAATAATAACAACCTAATATTTCAGAAAGAAACTTATCACGCATTTCGCGTTAGTTTCATATTATTAAAAATATTAAACCACAATCGATTTATGAAAACTTAATAATTATTCATTTTACAATCACGCGTAGTATATTTTGGAGTATCGTAGTTTTATTATTAAAGTATTTCACTCACACACACACACACACACACACACACACACACACACACACACGCACACGCACACGCGCACGCACATGCGTGACACATGTGCGTGCACGCACGTTCATGCACACATACTCTAAAATTTAAAAAACGTTAAAATATTATGTTGAAATTAGGATTTGAATTAAAAGAACTTACAAATGTGATTTTATAATACCTTTGAACCCGTGTGTGTAACATCGACATCGCTTTGCGCAAATTCCTATTTTTGCATTACTCGCTGTTCGGTGATGGTATATTATATAATTATTTGCATTATTATGATTTAACCATATGTGTAATGTATTATTTCCTTTTATCGCACTTTACAGTGTGCGTTTACTTTACCTTTACATTACTATTGTGATTTTATACAAAATGGCGACACATATTTTTTTAATTTTTGGGTTGCTTACCTTTAATTAAAGACTTGTATTATTATTTCAATAAAAATTGTTTTGTGATGTATTTCATTTTTAATATGCAGTGTGCAGTTTTGTAGCGCTGAATGCCTCATTGGGTTGGATTCCCGAACGGAACAAGTATTTGAATGGTCTTCAAATAATTATTCTGATTCTGGATGTTTACTATACAGAAATTTATTTATGTACCCCCACAATACAGGAAAAAATTCTTGTGTTGGAGGTAACGTTATCTGAAATTGATGATGGGTTAATAAACTTAGATTTGCTTTTCGATATTTAATTCTTGCCAGCGCAATTTAGAAAACTACGCTTTTTAGTGGGATTTTGAAGTCATAATCTTTAAAATACGTAATTAATTAATGCACTAATAATTATACGCTATACGCTATCCCAGCGATAATAACCTTTTCTGTCGCAACATTAATACTTAATGTTTATTTAAATACGCCTATGCTACTACTTAATACAAACTGGTAGAATAAACGTACAACCGCTGATGAATGGTTTCCTACAGAAGCTTGGTTTGTTTCAGCGCAGAACGAACTTCTTTGAGCAAAATGGATGGATGTAGCGCCATTACAGGTAATTGTTTTTTTTATATGGGTGAAGAAAAATCTGGAAGCAGCCTATGAAAGGCCACTGTTCAACATAGGCCACTCCCATAGATTGCCTCATAGGAAAGATTTTGCCACAGTTGCCACGCATCAGGAATCTGCTGCTGCCCATCACCTGTATCAGTTTCTCTTCTGTCACCCTATCGACCCCCACGGGACGATGTGGGGCAGTGGATATTTTTCACCGCCGTTACACGGTCGGAAGCAGCCTGCAAATGTCCTATTATTATTCGGCACAGACCTAACCGTCGTCGGCAACCTGCTTATCTTACATCTAGCATATACGTTAGTTTTCAATGCCAAGATAATTCAGAGGCTCACCGCAATTTTGATTCGATTCTCCTATACCGTACGTGGTGTCAAGGTCATACGCGGTAGAGCCACGCTGCAGTTATATTATGGTTGTAACGTGTAACACGAATGGGTCAGCTCGTCCGTCAGAGGACCACGCTCTCACAGAATACAAGCGTAAAGCAGCAGCTTAATACTGCTGTGTTTCGTATGGTGAGTGTACAGATTCGGAGACTCTATCTCAGGGGTGACAATGCGTCTGCGTTTTAATTCTTAATCGAGGATTTATGTAGAAGTCTATGGGACACAGCATCCACTGACGAGGACTGTGTGCTCGTTTGTCACCCTTATTCTTTTTTTAAAGTAGATAAAATTACGGCCTATAATATATACGCCACTATATCCCGCTGTTGGGCACGCTCTATCTATATATATATATATATATATATATATATATATATATATATATATATATATATATATATATATATATATATATGTGTGTGTGTGTGTGTGTGTGTGTGTGTGTGTGTGTGTGTGTGCGTGGTGTGCGTGTGTGTGTGTGTGTGTCTGTGTGTGTGTGTGTGTGTGTGCGTGGTGTGCGCGTGTGTGTGTGTGTGTGTGTGTGTGTGTGTGCGTGGTGTGCGTGTAAGGAGCTTCGATCCCTGTTGGTATCTATGAAATTGTTAATCATGTGGTCAGTAATGAAAGAAAACATCGTAAGAAAACCTGCATATCTGAGGCTGGCACCTGCATATCGATGACATGGAAATCGCATATTTTTTTCGTAGAATAAGGGTGCCAAACGAGCACACATTCCACCTGATTGTAAGTGGATGCTGTGACATCCACATTTATCCTCGATTAAGAATCCAAATGCAGATGCGCCACCACCCCTGAGAACTAAGATGATATAAAGTAAAGAGGGTCTCAGATTCTCTACAATTTTACGTTAGTATTCTGTGCGAGCGTGGTCCTTCCCCAGTCGAATCGACCGACTCATTAGTGCTACAACCGTAAATAGCTGCAGCGTAACTCTACCACGTAAAAATAATTGCTCCATAACTGTCTGTGTGTGAGGCTGTAATTTAACTTTTTTATATACGAGAGTGTTATAACGTCACCTGTCAGAT
Source organism: Parnassius smintheus behrii (assembly GCA_036936625.1). Classification (NCBI taxonomy): domain Eukaryota; kingdom Metazoa; phylum Arthropoda; class Insecta; order Lepidoptera; family Papilionidae; genus Parnassius; species Parnassius smintheus. The sequence continues at coordinate 43,921,611 of JAUPFT010000021.1, forward strand.
TTTACCCGTTGACCGGTACGTCAACGCCTTTTGGCACAGTGGCTTATAATCAATTTGCGGCGCTGAGGTCCGCGGGTTCGAATCCTTACTGAACATGTATTTGTGTGGCCTACAAATAACTGTTCTGGATCTGGATGTTTGTTCTTGCCCAATTTATGTTCGTAAACAACCTTCACGATACAGGAAAAAATCTTTGTGTGGTGAACAGAATGATCGATACTCCTATCCTATGCTACGGATTTGAATGTGCCCTACTTTTTATTTTTAAATATTTACAGCCATTTCTTGTTGCGTGTTGCAAGTACACAAACAACAGTCCCTTTGGCAATAAGTGAATGTGAAAGAATTACGAGCCTAAGTATATAAGAATCAAAATACAGATGCGTCGTCACTTCTGAGAACTAAGATGGAATGCCTGGTTAACAGTTAGAAGGGTTTCAGGTTCTTTACGCTCACCATACTAAACTCAGCAGTAGTTATGATGCTATTTCACGCTGGCATTCTGTGAGAACTGGGTTCTTCCCCGGTCGAACTGACCCATCCGTGCTAAAATCATAACACAGTTGCAGCATGACTCTACCACTTAATTCATTAAGCTTTTTGTAAAAATAGTAGGTAGATAATATCTGTAATGTAAATTTTGTACATTACAACTATACAAGATATACATATTATATATACATATTTATCATATGAATGCAGTGTTTTATGGACATACTCAGTGCTAGCAAAGAAAGAAAGATGGAGCGTCTTCAAGTAATGCCAAAAGCATGGTCAACTTCTTAACATGGCCTCACGCACACATCTTTCCTCCTGTAAAATTTTACTGCTGTACGCACACATATGCACATATAACCATGTTGTTTAGTTGGTTGCAATAAGTTGAGCTTAGTTTTATGTCACTCGGCATCTATGCAGCACTTTGTCTTTATTTCTTTGTTGGACTGAGTATGTCCATAAAACACTATTCATTTGATGCATTTATGTTTTGTTAAATTGCAATGCTCTCTTGTTTTGATGTTACTGAGCGTTATAGGCCCCATGACCAGTTGCAAACCGCTTGCGGGCTGTTGAGGAGGAGGAATAGTTTTTGAATGCAATTATTAACATTTTTGTTGTTTCAGGTTGAAACTGAATAGTCACAATTAAGATGTAATAACGAGAGATTTTACTTGGATTGAAATATTTTTATTCATCGCGTATAGCGTTTATGAAAGTGAAATATATTCAGATAGGTTGCGTTTGTTTTGTAATTAACTCTTCCAATGTGATTTTTTTTCTATTTTATTTACGCCAAGAGCAGCGAAAACAGTTGGCTATGCAATACGCGTCAAAGTTATTGATGTTATCGAAAGAATATAAAAAAAAATGTGGTGTTTGTAAAATATTTAAAGATGGAAAGCTATAGAAATGATTTATTGGATATTATCAATTTCTTATAATTTACCAACACCGGACGTTTAGTGGCAACACTGAAAAATCATAGTTATTCTGCAATCGCTTAATCTTTTTTTTCACTCTGATAAGCATACACATTTTGTACAATGTTGTTAGTGAGCAACACGGTTCAAGGTGCCAAATGTCCGGTGCAAAATAAAAATTAAGAAAGTAATCTGTGTACACATTGATTTCACACATGTATACTAAGCCTGTATAGAACACGCGTATATTGTAAAAATTAGCATATAATATAGTTTTACACGATACCCTTAAACACTATTTAAAATAGATGCTTGCTGCTCCACATAGATATATGTATATATTACGCCTATATTTCTAAGAATTCTAGGATATAAATATGCATATAGGTTGTGTCTGTTATCATAGGCTACGCTGAAACAGAACATTCAATTCGGTCGACTGATTTTATATTTTTTGTGTTTAAAATCTAGCTCTCAATTGTAATTTACTTGTTTTTTTTTTTTGTAATAATTTTGGCGCATTCTTGATAATGTCTTTATGGTGATGTACTATAAGCCAGATTGTGAAAGGCTATTAATGATATTAATGATGTTGATTTAATTGATTGTTGTTTTGCGCTTATAATATTATTATTATAATATAACATAATATGTATTAAACATTTGAATGTGATAACTTTGCGATTAACTGAGGCGTTCACTTGAAAATTTGGCGGTAAAATATTTCTAGCATTTTTAGCGCCACAAATATTATAAATGTTGAAAAAATGATATTGAAAAAAAAAGAATACCATTGATATGTCGCTACATAGACATTTTATGAAAACTAGTCTCGATCAAGTTAAAATATAAATAAATAGACACATCCCAATCTTTATGGTCCTAAATCGTGGAGCAGTGATTTATTTTTAATACATAATCTGTGGAAACGCGATAGTTATTTACATCATGCGAGTAAATATTTGTATTCGATTTGTAATTACAAATATATGTTGAGAGTATTGTTCGTAATCTGAAATTCCAAATTATTTCCTATGTAATAATGAAATAAATATTTATAATGAATAGATGTTTTAGTTTTATTTTGATCTTTATTTTCGTCATAACCTGGTGTTGCCTCGTTACTTTTTTATGGAATAGGAGGCAAACGGCTCACATATTATGGTAAGTAATCACCGTCGCTCATGAACATTTGTAACAAAAGAGGAATTCCTCTTTAGAAGAGTAATCTCTTTTCTTGAAGGTCTCTAAATTATATCGGTTCAGAAAAGTCGCTAGTGAATTTTCCAAAGCGATACAACTTAGGAACTTAAGATTAAAGCTATTAATTTTTGTTCCAATCTACGCAGTTGACAAGAACAAACATTAATAATTTTAATCTAGAGGTAGCCGTGGTTAACCATGACGTTGGGACGTCGAATACCTCAGTCCCCCCACCCCCGTGACCATGGGTGTTATAAAATGCTCGAAACGTCGGGAATATAGAATGAGTTAATATAGTTAGTAGTTCGAGGTTCGTACTTTCTTCTGTGTGGGGCCCTTGAATTACATCGAACCCCCATCCCTCTCGGTTTGGGGAGCGTCACTGCGAAAAAAGCTGGGGTGCCTCGGTAACGCAGTACTGTAAACATCATTATAAAACATGTTTAGTCTTGCTTTTGTGAAATAATTATTGTAAAATTTTACTATTATGAGAGAGCGGAACCTGTATAATAGGACTGCCTGATAGTGTTCCCACTCCCTACACTCGGAATTGATTCATAGGTATATTGCTAGTACCATAATTGTTAGTATTAATGCTAGATAAAGACGGGTATTTCTTATAAAGATGAGTGTTCTCTCCTCGATAACCGGATACCCCTTTTTACAGGTAGTACAGCATTCCATCCTGGTGATTGAGAAACAGCATTATGTTATTTCACGCTTGTAATCTGTGCGAGCGTAGTCTTTCCCTGGTCGAACTGACCCAATCGCATTGCAGTATTATCATACGTCGTAGAGCTACGCTGCAGCTATATTATGGTTGTAGCACGAATGGGTCGGCTCGACCGGGGAAGAACCATGCTTTCACAGGATTATCAGCGTAAAATAGCAGCTTAATACATATGTGTTTCGTATGGTGACAGTAGAGATCCGGAGACCCCTTTTTAATGGAATCGAGGCATTCCATCTTAGTCCTCAGGGGTAACAACACATCTGTGTTTTGATTCTCAATCGAGGATAAATGTAGATGTCTATGGGCCACAGCATCCACTTACCATCAGGTAGAATGCGTGCTCGTTTGTCACCCTCATTCTATAAAAAAAGCTACATTCGCATGCCACACTTATTCTCTGGTGCGAAAGTACCTACGAAAAAATAAAAAAATTGCGCTTGTGATCGTATTTACACACGTATGAAGTGAAACTTCTTTACGACATATCTTTCTATTATATATTTTACGTAAAGATGTTAAATAATTTTATACCTACCCATGCAGCCAGGCGTTGAATCATGATGTTTTTGTTTTTTGAATACCGTACTAAATTTCTACACTACCGATAAAGAAGTTTAACTTCCAAAATAAACGCAAATGTGCTCTAAGTGCGGGAAATATTGGAATTTTTTAATAAAACGCCGAGAACGTGTTTATATTTTATGTATTTTTTTTATTAATTTCACAAAATTAGTCATTAAAAGCCACAATTTGAAGGCTTTTAAGCTGTCGAAGCGACGACGGTTGAAGTAAGATTCTCATTGTTAGATCATCCAACAGTGAGAAAGTCGGAATTCAGAAGCTATCTAACGACTACATTATAAACGTTTACATTTTATAGAAAATATCGACGTATTTCATCCAATAAAAGGCAGTCAAAGCTTGCAATTTCCATCTATTGCATCTAAGGGTCGCTAAACATGAGCGGTTTAAAAACGCTACTTCACTTGCGTCTTAACCACTCATGTCTGCAACTCCGTACAATGACATTAATTTACTTAAGATTAACGTGTGAATAAAACTATATTTACGTATAGACAACAGCTTCGTGGATCGTTGATATCATTTATATAGTGAGAAGCGACACTGATTTTCCTTCTAATAAAGTAGGTATTTGAAATATGTATACTTTGAAGCTATTTTGTGATATCTAAGTTCAACGCCTTAATATAATTTAGGAGACAGATGGAGCTTAACTGTTTGTTATAAATATGAAGTGAATATTATTCTACACAATACAGTTTTTAAATCTACAAATTCGCGTTACAAAAAAGAACGAAAAGTGTTGCATTGCATTTAAAATAGATTATTTAAGCTCATTCTGTCCCTCGACAAATAAAATCAATAACCCTAGAAGTGTTACAGACACAAAAACACTCTAATTTGTAATTATATTTTCACCTATCGAACTCTTTACGTATTAAAAAAAAACGGGTCCCGACTCTTACAATAAACACTCATATTTTTATACATAAAAAGCTACTGCACAGATAATCGTTTAGATATATTTTAAAACGGTATAATGCATTAGAACTATTATTTATGCTGATTTAACAGGTTATTAGGTACAAAATATATCATTATTAAAAGCTCAAAGTTTCCAAACACCTTGTTATGATGAGGCTTGCTGTATATAATATAACGATTTCATTTGGCCAAATAGGCAAAATAAAAGGTCCTGAGTAATCATAACTTACAGAGGACCGATATATTTTAAGTAAATATCAACATCAAACGAAAATAGGCATTACACGCCTGAAAGCTTGGTAAGCTAGATATTATAATATCCGAATATAGTAACTCCACGCGGTGACATACTTAGAAAAAATATTTATCTTTCGCAATCAATACGTATTTTTTTATACAAGCTTAAGCAAAAATAATTTCTTTATATACTATAATCATAGGATACTATTTGTATAAACTATACTACATCCAATGTGTTACACCAATCAGATTTTAAAAATCAAATTCCGTCTCGTCACTGCCAATCCACAAAGTCGTCAATTGATTTTGACAACAGACGTCGAACACAGTAGTTGCCCCAGTACCATGAATCCTTCATACCGTGCTCGAAACCGAAAATTATTCATTACGGTAGAATATAACTAAACCATTGTCAGAAACGACTGACAGTGTTTAGTTACATGTAGCTGGCAACTCTACCCATTTAAACTACACTAAAATTAATCGTAATATATATGATAAGTTTACAAATTTTATTTACAGTCCCACCGAAAAGTATCCTAATTGTCAAAATACACGAGACACCAAACTTAACTAGGTTACCGTATCTAAGTTAAGTGGTTTTGTTTGCTGTTAAGTTCATTTACAGAAAAAAAGCTTTTAAAACCACCATTCACAATTGTGTATATACCCACAAAGAGTACACAGAACTTCTCTTGACGAGTATTAAAATTAAAATTCATCTCCATATTTTGGCAAATCGTCGTTTTTATAAGCCCTTAGAATTTCAGTCATTTTCACTAAAATGATATGGCATTCATGGCGGTAAAATTACATCATGAGGCACGAGACACCTCAAAGTATTAGCCATGATATTAGTCACAATGAGCTTCTTTACATAAACAAACGTATCTCTATCGACTAGTAATTAAAAGGTAACTATTATTACGATAAAACAAACTTTATTATAAACGTACAAATTTAATATAGATATACGAGTAAATGTACTCGTATATGGTAAAGTATGATAGCAGTTCAATTTTAAATAGCGACAGATACGTGAGAAAAACGTAATGCTAAATAACTATTATTTTAAAGACAAAATTAAAAGAGATACTGGACTAGACAACATATTGTGTACGCACTAGCATTTACAAAAGCTTCTGAAATTATTTAAAAAAACGTGGATTGAAGAATAAAAATAAATATATTTTTGCAGTGGCTACACTGGCAGTGGTATTCAAAAAAGGTTTAATAATAATTATTTTTTTAAACATATTGTTCATAGACGGAATATAAAAAAGTTAATCTTATTTATAATATTCCATGCAAACACGACCACACCATAATTTTCCATTTAAATAATTAATATGAATGTTGAGAATTATTCTGAAAATGAACTAAAAATGGAATATTTATGTATTATCAGTACACTTTTTTTATGTATTATCAGTACACTTTTATTACTCCAACCAAAGAAATAGAGTAATCGCTGACACTGGCTGAAAATAGTTATTCTATGGAAAGTACCGAAATATATTTTTATCGATAAATATATTTTATTGAACGAAATTAATGTTAGAATTTATAATCGATGCTTGTCTTGACATAAAATATACCTACACACTTTATAAAAAAGCGAACGCGCCTTTTTGTGCATGCATACCAGCAACAAAATTTAGATATATGTTAAGCAACGTACAGTTCAGTTTTTTTGGAATTAAATATTAAAATAAAGTAAACAAAATTTTAATAACTTGGTAATCCCATCTTTTTAGTAGGACTCTAAACGTGTTTAATGACATTGTCAAGGTTATGTGAACCGAGGTAAGATAGGGCCATGTTAAAGTAATTTAGAAAGCAATACGTCGTAGGGCGGCTGTAGACTTAGCGTGCGGCGGCGTGCAGAACGCTAAACGCCCGGTGATGTCGGGCCGCAATTATCCTGAAACAAAATATACATTTAGATGTATTTATACGTTTGGAACTCATTTTCAAAAGGCACTAAATATTCAAGATTTACGTTATAAAAATGAGTGCAGTTTCCCACGCGATAGAAGTGAAACCATCCGAATAGGACACCGAGATAATAAGAAACAGTATATACTGTATTCTATCTCTTTCTCACGCAGGCTAAAGCCTATAAATGTATATATTTGTCTCTTTTTTGTTGCCGCTTTTTCGGTTCTTTGACTTTCATATCACAACGAATCCAAAGAAGTTCAAAAAGTGAGGAAGTTAAGAATGGTTTGATTAGATTTTATATTGAATAAATTCATATATAATTATTATTTTGTCTCGACGCCACAGCTTCTCTAAATAGGGCACAACGACACGAGGTAGATAGGCACGAAAATTGAAACATACAATAAAATACAATGGCAACTTAGTGAATGTGATGTATGAGTTTAGTGATCCCACACGTTTTTTCAAAGTATTCTCATTTCTTGCTCCACTTTGATCTTTGAGTGATATTTGCTCTTTATTACATTTACTACTACTAAATCATAAGTAGTTTCCGGAGAGTGATTGTGATTTCCGGAGCGTCTCACGGCGCCATTTACTCTACGCACATTACTACGCGCCCCTACTGTCGGCTCGACCGGGGAAGGACCACGCTCTAACAGAATACCAGCGTAAAATAGCAGCTTGATGCTGCTGTGTTTCGTATGATGAGTGTAGAGAACCCGAGACCCGTTTTTCTGGAATCGAGGCATTCCATCTTTTTCCTCAGGGGTGACAACGCATCTGCATTTTGATTCTTAATCGAGGTTAAATGTAGATGTTTATGGGCCGCACCAACCACTTACTATCAGGTAGACTGTGTGTTCGTTTGTCACCCTAATTCTAATGATAAGATCCATTTTCTCTCTATGAGTTCTTCTAGATACATATTGCTCTATTACCTTATTCTATCGCCAAGTATTGGGTGAAGACACAAAGATTTTAAGTAATTTGAAGGGTAAGAGTATAATTAGTGTCATCGTAGTTTGAAAATAGAAAATTTTCACAGTAATACCCAGCTTCCATAAGACGTCGCCCGCCGTCGCACTCCTAACTACTGTGTGATCTGTACGCATAGAGAACACAGTCGCGTACAACCCGTGCGAAATCACTAGGTACCTGGCATTGTAACGTCGTTTGTAAAGTACTAGCAAAGCGGGAAGGGGCCGCATTCCAGTGAGGTGCCTAAATAATTGCGCCGGCGCACGTGTGTATTGTACGTACGGTGTGGTGCTCAGGAGGCACGACGGCCGGTAAGCGAGCCAACCAGCGACTTGAGCGCCTGGCCGAGCGACGCGCGCGCCTCGCCGCCCGCCACCGCGCCACTGCCCGCTCCGCCCCCCGCCCCGCCGCCCGTCCCGCCGCCCGCCATCCCGCCATGTGCATCCAAGCACTTCTGGTAACGCAGCTACAACCAATATGTACCTTTTATAATAATTGCAGACTTTAATTTCTCCCTCTCCCTTCCACCATCGGACAACCAGACGTTCGGACAATATCCACCCTTTAGTTGTTGACTTACCAAGCATTCAAACCATATGGTTTGCTACGTCGTTCGTCATGTACTCTACTATGTACAAAGGAGTGGAATAAGTTGCCAGCATCTGTATTTCATTACAATGTGGGTGTCTTCAAGGCAAGAGTAAATAAATAGGCTATTGGTTAAGTCAGTGCGCTTCACCATCTTATGCTACATCACCACTCACCATCAGGTGAGATTTTAGTTAAGCGCTGACTCAGAATAGTAAAACAAAACCTATCAAACTAGTGCTTGCCCAGTTGTGAAATTTTACCGTAATTCGTAATTTTTTAAGTATGCCTATTAAGCAACCTGTTTCACTTTCAACTCTCAGTATACATATATTATGTATTATTATCTATGCTGACAACTGTACATTAATATATAAAACACAGATAACTAATGCACAAAATATAAAATAAACGTTTTTTACTGCAATCGGTATCGATAATTGAAGTTGTAGTAGACAATGCATAGTGCAGCACTATTGGTCACCTACACATGCACATTACACGCACACTGGTGTATTTTGATTTTGGTCTCGCCTTGATGAACAATCACTAATCTATACTATCCTATATCTATGTCTAAACCTTCCTTTCTACTGAAAAAGGAACATTAAAAATCGATAGTTTCTACTCTGTGCTAATTTTTGACCATAGTTAAAGTTAGTTACAGCCTATATACGTCCCACTCCTGGTCACGAGCCTCTTGCTCATTTCTAGGAGGGCTTTAGGGCAAGGAAGTGTGCGCCTCGCTGCCACAATGTGTGTTGGCGAACTTCACATGTCTATTGAAATATTATAAATATTTTTTTCTTATTTCTCAGACATGCCGGTTTTGTGGCGATGTTTTCCCGAAGGAACAGCCGAGCACGTGGTAAATCAGCACTTAAAATTGCAATTAACAATTTCATAGTGCCGGCGGGGTTCGAATCCGGTTTTCGATCGCATACTGTGAAATTTACAGCGAGCGCTGACCATCTGAGCTACCACGGCTTTTGAACATAGACTATTACGTATTTGACAATTAATTTTGGCAGTATGAACGTAAAAAATGTGTGTCTTATTTTTTTAAATGAACTTATTTGCAACACACACTTATATAAATTTTGGTTTTCTGAACTCCTCCATATATACTATAACTAAGCTGAATCCCACATTTCTCCTTGTGCGCAATATGTTATAATAGGGGTACAAAGTTTTCTCTTTACTTTTGTAGCAGTTGCCTATATAAATATCCATACGATGGATGGATGGATCCGTTAACCGATAGATGGAAAAAAGAAAATAAAGTAAGTTCCAAATTAATATTTTGTTTCAATCATTATTTATGAACGATTTTTTTTAAATAGGACCACAATTACTCTTACTCACAATACAACATGTTGGTTTACAGTTTACACGCACTTAGTCCCTGAGATTTCACAGCTATATTTAGAGTTTAAAAGACTGGCTAGTAACATTTTTAGGTTTGTTTTTATTCTTTTATTAGCTACGCGTGTATCTATTTATTTTTGTGACGGAACATTTTAATGTAATTTTTAATAATTTGTCGACGGCCGATTGACTTGAAAATTTGTACTCGTATCAAGGACCGATGGCAATACACCTACGACAGTTCATGATCGATGCGTGTTGTTTAAGTTTTCTTAAGGCCGAATACGAAGAGAACTGGCGAAATTTAATGTATTTCTCTTCACTACAACTTTGACCTGAAGTAATTCTAAGCGTTAAAACATTTTCGTAGGTTTGCTCGGTTCTTTCACATGGTGCCCGCAGTTTTAAAATTTTAAAATAAATGAATATACCAACAAATAAAAAAATGTTAAGAAATGATATTTTAAAATGATTGTTGTTACCAAAACTCTGTGAATTTTAATTTAGGAAAAATTCTTTTACGTAAAAATGTTACTATTGTGATTCCGAAGGTGCCTGCTCAATTTCGAACATTTTCCATATTTTAACCTTTATATGCATTATAAACAGCTTTGCTGTCTTTATTTTCGATACAAAATATTATTTATTAACATAATTCGTTTTAATTAAAAACACCTAATAATAATATCGTATATTACCAGATAAAAGTTTGCCGTAATAAATTACCAGGCGCTTCGACGTGAGACGTAAGGTAACAACAGTCGATGTGTCTGTAGCGAAAATCGTTAATTTTGTGTTTTATACGCCTTTAAGTGACTATGAATGTACATATGGGTAGGAAAAGAAATAAATGTTACCTAAGTGGTAAACAAAGAGAGTTTATCGCATGAACGCTGCTCGAATGTTGTATTTTGAGGTTAATACTTATATTTTTGCAAGGTAATTTTTTGTTTGAGGCTGCCTAATAGGTTGCATTTTTACTCATTTACGTTAGCCAAACTGATCATTTATACTTTTCTAGTTTCAAGTGAGAAACACTAAAAATGTAAATATCAAGACCCAGTCGGAAAAGAATGTACAGAGTAGTGCAAGCACAGAGACCGCAAATAATGTCATAGTCAATGTATTGTCTGAAAGCATGGGGTAAGTACATAATTAAGAAAAACCGAAATACTTCGGATGTGAAGTGATTGACCAGTCGGAGTAGTCTTGTGAGAATTTATATACACAGTACCTATCCCCACTATGGGGCAATCACCGACTTTTTAGTTTTTTTTTCTTTATTATTCATGCAATTTGCATTACGGCATCTTTTAAGACTCACAAGAACAAACATTTTCAGTTATATGGGGTTCTTTACGTACGATGCACCAATTAAGAAAAAAAAACCGTTATCAATTCAACAACTTTTCGAACAATATTTTATAACGATAAAAGTACAGAATTTATAATCTATAGGAACTAATATTATAAATGAGAAAGATTTATTTAAGAAGTAAGCAATGCTCTCTGTGTTGTTCATTACTCTGCATACTGAGCTAGCTCAGTCAAATATGATATAATCAAAGCCCGTACGGATTTGATTATATTATACATGTCTATTTAAACAAAGCGTACGGGCGGCGCGTGGTTTGCTGCGAAACGAGCAAGGTCATTCGCGTCGTATTCGGCCTTAAACTCTAAATAAATTTTTTTTTCATTAATAGAGTTCCTAAATGCGTGATCAGATTTATTTATGATTATTTTTAAGATCTTACAAACTATATTATAAATATATACAATGGAGAAGATACCATTTTTTGTTTTATATGCCAAAAAATCTACAAAAAATTACGAGAATAACCGTGTTTTTAATTTTTTTCTATCTTCAAAACTGACCGAGATATAAAGGCGCAAAGTTAACATTTTCGGTCTAAGCCGCGGGCCGAGAGCGACATCGTTGATGACGTCACGATTTGCATCTTCGTGCGAGAGACCCGACGCGCACTTAGAAAATCAAAACATTTACTCGAATGTGCCCGTCGCGCGCGGATTTACTTGCTATATATATTTTTAACAAGAAATATTATAGAACATGACACCATCTATTAAATATTGTGCTGTGTCTCAATATAAAAATACGGCCACAAAAACACCTGAAAAGTTGTTTTTAATGTGCCTAGAAACCCTACCATCAGAAATAAATGGACAAATGCTATGAGAAGAGCACATCCTTTAGGACCAAACACAGTAGCATATTGTTGTAAGGATCATTTCGATGTAAGTATTCAAATAATAATAATCTTCACATGATAGCTCTTGGTTATTGGTAGTAAATGCTTTCTATTAGGCATGTTGGTACCTACTCGAGTCGCAGTGTTTAAGTAACTAACGATTCATTGAACCTTTCCAAGCTTAATGATCATTATAATTTCAAGAAGAAACAATACCTAATACCTTCATATTTAACTAAAACTACTTCAGTGTAAATACACATCCAAACTTGGGTAAAGTACTTACCTATGTAATGTAGATAAGTCAATGACCTGTCGTGAGTTCGTAAGTTTAGACACCTACCTATGTATGCAGCAAATTTTAAAATGTTTATAATGCATATAAAGGTTAAAATATGGAAAATGTTAACAAACGTTTTTATATTTTTACGATATTTCGAGCAAAAACTAAACACATCGCAGAGCTGTTCAACCTGCATACTTTGCGGGCCGCAAATAATGAAAGAAGTTTGATTTTGAAGTGGAGCACTTAAATTTTTTTTTTCGTGTAGCCCTATTTTTATGTATACATAGTTGGTACATATTTCAAATATTGATGGAATACAAATTACGAGGTTCCTTATATTTTTATAGACTTTAAATAAGTTTGTATTTTGTTCTAGGTCGAAAACGATATGGAAAACTACGTGAGGTACAAACTAGTTGGTGGTCCCCTCAAACTTAAAAAAGATGTTTTGCCTCACTAGTTTGCTTGTCAAAATCGGTATACAGAAAAACCCCAAAGATTTTTACTATCAAAACTAAATGTCAAATCTAGGTCAGAAACAGTTGCACATGCGATTGCCACTACTTCACAAGAAATTGAGCATAGATATATGTTCTCGATCCTGTTACTACTCTAGATGATAATATTGACATTGATCCCCTGCCTGAAGAATATATAACTACGTAATGCGACCCTTTTTCTATTAATATTGAAAACATTTGATTTTTAGATAAAATCATATTTTTATACACGGAAGGTATATTTGTAGTAAATTTCTTTATATACAACAGGAATTTTTTTAACCATAAAAACCACAAAGAGGTCAGGGTACACTTATGAAGAATAAGAAAACAAAACTAGTTAGAGGCAGATAGTAAGTAGGTAGGTAATGTTCGCGCCACTTTGCACTATCGCTTAACGCTTATAAGGGATTCGTTAATTATTATCCAATAAGATTACTGCAAAGCCCATTTCCGGTTTCCTATCTACCGCTTTATGCCCAGCATGTGCATTCGTTTTTAACGGGCTCACACAAGTTGAGAAGACACGCAATCAACCGCACCGCTTATATCTCGCATCATCGCTCCCGCCCTTGTGTAATTTGGATATTGAATTATACAAGCATATAGTAAAAAGTATAGACATTTGCAATAACGCTATATTTCGTGATTTTCTGTGAAGTTGATAAGTGTGAAGACAGCCGGCAGCCATCGAGACACGAGGCAGATCAGCGGAAGTCCAGGTGGGTGCACATGCATTCCTTCACGTCCTTCCTATATCCCGAATTTAGGGGATTTGCAGTATCACGAATAAATTAAATTCCGTTCACCGCTCGCACCGCGCTCATATACAGTCCACTATACTATTTAAATTAATAGCCGCACCGCATAACATTATTTAATACATTTGAACCAGCAGTTTGGTGGTTGAAGGCCAACGCCAAATCCACCAGGTAAGGAATGTTTACGTATTTTTGTTATACTTATTCTTATCATTAGCAAATGAAACCCAGAAGTATTAATGTAATAATGGCTACCTAGGTTATATTATCTTATTCTTATGCGTATTTCAGCCGCGACAAAATCTTTGTTTCTTAGAAAATATTCCGCCACCTCATGTCACGGACTATTGGAAGATTGTCAGATTGACCTTTTGAAACCCTTCTTCCATCATTAAATACTTAAAAACACCAGAGCGCACGAGGGCAAATAACTCACCCGCGAAATATTACTACAAACATTGATTTATTTATTAAACTCAATGACTACAAACGTATGATCGGCGCGCTGGAACGGTATGGCGGCGCGGCCGCATGGAATCTATGACGTCACGCGCTAGTCGCGGGCACGGGCGAGATTTTTAAAATGTACGTAAACTTTCCACGCCTATAACTTCGGTAATAGTGCACCGATCGATGTGAAATAAAAACTAGAATTATGTGTTTTGTCTAGACATTTTACCTACGTACTTAAAAGTTTAATATTGTAACCTTGTTATCTTCTCCATTATTATGTGGTGTATATACAATCAGAGCGTGGGGAGGATGAAGGGGTACCTTGCAGGCGGCCTCGATAGTCTTGCAGAGCGCGCCGGAGGAGGGCTCGGCGTGGAAGGCGTGCGCCACGAACTGCTCCTGCGCTGTGTGCACGATGAAGGCGCAGCGTCGCACGTCGCGCCCGATGCCCAGGAACGACAGGTAGCGCACTCGGCACTCCACGATCGGGCTCGTCTCCTGCTCAGGTGTAAAAACGTTACAGTTTTCAAACCTCCCCGAGGCCACATGCTTCATTGCATGTTGGCGGACGTTAACGCCCTCGAACCTCCGCTGTTACCACTGACAATTGCTCTTTTTTATAGAATAAGGCTGACAATCGTCCACCTGATGGTACATGGATGCTGTGGCTCATGGACGTTTATATCTATCCTCGATTAAGACTCAAAATGCAGTTTCGCTGTCACGCACTAAGATAAAATGCCTTGTTTCCAGTAAAAAGGGTCTCCGATGTGAATAGTATAAAAACAGTTTCCATATAAAACAGCAGCAAGGCTGCTGTTTTGCACTTGTATTCTGTGAGATCGTGGTCCCTCCCTGTTCGAACCGATCTATTCGCACTATAAATATAATACAGTTCCAGCATAGCACTATGATATATAAAACTATGATATAAAAAAACGATTCGATTAAATATGCATGTTTGTGTAATAAAATATTTCGAAGTTATATAAGGTCTGGCAACACGCACTAGAATATTACTGTTCCAAGTACATATAACCAAACTTAGCCCTCCACAAGGATTTTCTCTTGTATCGTGGTGAGGTGTTAGTAACGAATATAATAAATGAATAAATAAAGATTAATACGTGGTAGAGTCACGCTGTAGTCGGCTCGACCAGGGAAGTACCATGATCTCGCAGAACACGCCGCACTGTAGTCACGGCGGCCACCCTACTAGATGGTGCGACGACTTGCAAGACTTGAGATGTATAAGAAGTTCTTACTTTGAGGCATTTCTTGGGTGAGCCTATATTCAGCAGTGGTCTTGTAATGGGCTGTAATAAATGATGATGAATGATGTTAGGTTGTGGCGACTCACCCCCTCCTCGGTGATGGTGATCATGGAGGGTGCGACGGCCACGGCGACGGGGCGCCAGGCGCTGGGTGCGCGCGCAGCTGCAAGGCGCTCAAGCGCGTCGTTGAGCACGTCCATGCCGGTCGCGCGTGCTACCTCCGCGCTGCCCAGGTAGCGCGCGCGCACCGTCTTGCGCGGCTCCTCCATCGGCGTGGGGAACGATGCGCCTGCGACACGCGCTTGCTGTAGCGGGCTCCAGAGACCAAGTGTAGGTGCGACACATCGAAGAGTTTATAAAATCGACACTTAAAGACAATGATTATGCACGTGCCTAAAACACTCGTCAACTTTATTTGGCTCGAAGGACCAAATAAAGGCACGTCACGATATATCGGAGAATCGATAAAATCGACACTTAGAGACAATTTAGATGTAAGCACCTACAATATCCACTGATTGTATCCGGCTTGAAGGACGAAATGTAGGAATGATACGATACATTGGGGAGTCGATTAAATCGACACATAAATATAATGAAGATGCACGCGCCTAAAACACCCGCCCACTATATCCGACGAGTAAGCTCGAAAATATATATCGAAAAGTTGATAATACTGACACTCAATTGACATGGAGACGCGCGAGACTACAACACCCACCTGCCGTATCCAGCTCGAAGGACCAAATGTAGGTACGACACATCAGAGAATCGATAAAATAGATACATAAATGCAATGAAAATGCACGCGTCTAAAACACCTTATTTATTTAAGTTATTGTTCGTAAAGTATTTTTGAATAGTTATGTGTAAGTAAGATATAAATGAACTATTATCTATGTAATATGATCTGAGAGATAACTTCATATTTGTGCCATTTGCCGTAAACATTTAGAATCGTTTGGCGGAAGCGAGAAAGGGAAGGTGCGAGGAGTGGGGTGGGGAGGGGATCGTCGGCTACACCCCGATACCACTCTCATGAAAAGGTAATACACCGTTCTTGAGAAAAATTAAAAACAAAATCCCATAGACATAACTTCAAAATTGTAACATTTATCTCTCTCAGGAGGTTTGTAGGGTGGAGGGGAACGGGGAGCGGCAGTATCCCCTATCAAAACTGTAGAGTTTCTGTGTGCTCATCTATTTCTGTTTCTGGACGTTAAGAAAAAACGAAAGCTGTGGCGGGAGCGAAGCGCAGGGTAGCGAAGACTGTGACGGGAGCTGCGGGAACCTAACTCTATTGAAAGGGTGAAAGAATTTCTGGGTCTAAAGTATATCTCTAAATATTTTCTCTATTGTTTGTAAACATAATTTATTAAGAGAGTATAGTTCACAGAATAATATGGTCTTACGTCCTTGTTGCACTTACACAAAATTATGTATGCTATCCAGCTTTTACAGTAATATTGAATTCGTTTTTCCATGTTTTACCCATTTATAGGTCATAATAATTTATTATTATTTTCTCGAAAACAATGCATTATCTTTTAATGCGAATGGTATTGTAATAATTCGGGGAAGGACTAAACCTCTATCAAATATATCTCACTCCCCCAAATTCCTGTCAAACGATTGTAAATCCAATCTCCCTTTTGCTGTAGAGACTATCGATAACGGTCTAAGGGGTGGTAAGTGCGGTGAAATTCCTAAAGGAACTGTATCTGCGAGTTCGCGCTGTTAATAAGAGGGCTGGTTCTTTTCTCGCTCAAAGTCTAAGTATACAATTCAACGACGAAACTCAGCCAGCCATTATATTTTTAATATTATATATTAGAGTCTATCTATCTATTATGTATCTACTTACCAGAAAGTGGTCTGGGGCGTCTCGCTGCAGGCAGGTCGGTGGGTCGCGGTGGAGGCTGCAGCGAGCGCTCGATCATGATGCGCTTGCAGATGTCGCGCAGGGCGTTGGCAATGGCACGTGCAGGCGCCTCGCAGCGGAACACGTGGCACATGTGGCGCCGCGTCGCCCGATCCCGGGCCACGTACGCGAAGTCCCTGGGGTTTATGGGACACTCGTTGAAGTTTCACCCGAATGTGAAACATTAATTTGGTGTCTGACTATTGTAAATTGTTATGTAAAGTGCAATATGCACTTTCCTCATTAACTCCTCCCACTTCTACCATCGTACATGTGCATCGTACACCACAACTTCGAGTAGAAATTTTTAGATGGTTTTAGAGAAAACTCTAAAAGGATTTACGAAAACATTCCTTTACTTTAATGTATGTTTATGAAAAGAAAGGTTCTCGAGTGACCACCTCGTATCGGTGAAAGAATTGAAGGGTGGCCCGCCCTCTAGATAGTGTGGCGACCTGCTAAAGCGGGGAATTCAATAGACGGACTTGCCCACGGGCATGTCTGAGACATGCCTGCCGGACTTTGCTACTATAGGGCTGTGCGAAGTTTGATAGTGTAGGACCGTCGCAGTCGGTCCGGCAGGTATGTCTGTTGAACATCCGCGCGATCTCATTTTGTCTGCGCGGGCACAGACATGCCCGAAAGTGATTGTAACTACGGGCTGTCTGCGTTCTTTTATTATTATTTAATAAACTTTGGAGATTTTTAATTTGCAATGAGTATTAATGATAGCAAAATAATCTGGGCAGAGTCTATGCGACTGTATGTCCATGCGCAAGTAATTGTACAGGTCTCCTGGTTTATCAATTTCTAATTCTTTATGCAAAATTGATGTGGCTAAACTTATTTCTATTTTATGCCACTTTTTGCACCAAATTAATAATAAATAAATAATAAGCATTGCAAGTCTAGGTTGTCGTATTAATTTGCACGCACAACTTACCACGTAGCCGGCCTAAAACAAACTGACGAGGTGACGAGTCTGTGTAGTGTATTGTGGCGACAGACATGCAGACATTTGTCCGGACAAACAGCCTGTGGGCATGTCCATCTAGTGAATTTCCCGCTTTAGACATGCTGAATATCGGTGGATGGAGCTAGATCCGTATTATGTGACACGCCTTGGGGGATGCCTATGTTTAGCAGTGGGCTTGCAGAGCTGTAATGATGAATTATCATATTTATCACAATCACATCATGACCTAATAATAATCTGGCTGATACATTCCAAAACTTACAAAAACAAACGACAAATTGTTGGTTTATCGGGTTTTATTTTTTTATGATTGTTCCTGTTTCTAATACTGTACTTTAGGCCAGCATTATCGAGCACGGGTCTTTAAGAAGCGTTGGTGACAGGTAATAAATACAGGTATATGTGTATCTTACGGCATTTATAATATAAGTATAGTATAATAGTTTGATTAAAAGATGTCACTGGTCGGACGAAATTGTGTAAGGATTGTACAAGCATTAATATAGAAATTTATAGTATTACATAAAATTGTCGATTATATCTTACTTAAATTGAGTATTAATTATCACTATACCTGTCTCTTTCTACGGTCATTTAGTGAAAAAAGAGAGAGCATCTTTAAGCATCTCCTAAAATGAAGTCAATTTTTATGTGTAAGGCCGTTTATATGTCACAATGCACATATGCTGAATTTATTCCGTGTATTGTTACAAACAATTAACGTCACGATTTTGACGTGAATTTGCTTAACTATCGTGGTTAATTATTTACCTCTAAAGCAATCAATCAGATCGCATTTAAATCAGCATTGACTGCCTGTTAAATCCAACATTGTTTTGATTGATTATATGATTGTACATAATGTTATGGCTACTTATCAAATTTTATTGGTCTACTAAGTATTATTGACATTGATACGTACCTGGGCAGTGAATGAATGAAATGAAAGAGACACAAGCGCAAGTTTCACCTACACAGAGAAAACAATGCGATACACGCGTCAGCAGTACTATACGATCGCGTTATTTTCTCTGCGTGCTACTGTATGTGAACCCCGCGCTTGTGTGCGTGCGTCTGAGACGTTTATGTAGTCTGTTTGCTAAGATAGTGTCGGTATACCCGCACTTATTATTTTGCTTTTATTTTAATATGTGTGTTACTGTAGGTGTAAAATAAATATTTTTTATTGAAAGAATAAAATAGTATTCTATTTTTTTCTAACTTAGAAATTCTAACATATCTAAGTGAATAGAGTATATAAAGCTTTCGCACTCGAGTTAATTCTGTAGGTACTATGATATTAAGGATACACGAAAAGAAACAAATAAAGGTGGCATTTGTTAGAAGCGAATAAAATTAAGAAATCAATTAATAGCTAGATAGTATCATTTAATTTAAAAGTAATTAAGTATAAAATATACATATTTAAAAATAGCTGAAGTATTGAAATCAATATATGTAGTTAAAGAAACCTATTTGGTTTCTAATTAAGTGAAATTTATATATTTTTCCTACAAACCATATATTTAGTTTAAATTTCACTAGATTAATAATTAAATTGTAATATTGCTTTTTAATCGATTTTGCACTGATATTTATTAGTTAAGACAAAATATTGCTTTATTCTAACATGAAAAGGTTGGTTAAATTTAACAAATGCGAAATCTGTTTTTTTTTATTTATTATCAGATAATTCAAAAGATTCGGCAATGATGAGATGGAGACAATGGTCAAGCTTGTAAAAGAGCTATTATAAAACTAGGTAATCTAAGATCTACAAAGGCTACAGAATTCATCATACCTTTCACTATCCCAAGAATGCAAATAAGAAAAAAGTTACAATTTAGTCAGATTTTGTACGCGCTTCACACCCGTTTGTATTAACATGTAAATATGTGGAATAGTTCAACCGAATTTAATAAAGTTATATAGTAAACTTAGTTGATACTTTTATTTTGGAAGTAATGAGATGTAATTTAAATAGATATATTCTAAAATTCGTAAAAATACCTTTATTTCATGAATATTTTATTCCAAAAAAAGAAAGAAATCTTAAACATATTACTTTAAATTAAATAAGAACGCTGGTACATAAAAGATTAATAATTAAAAAAAAGTAATAACACCACTTATCCTTTCACAGATCTAAATAATTAATCAGGTGAACTATTCAACAGTAGATAAATAAAGAAATAAAAATACAAACGCATAATCCGATAGCGACCATGAATATGTCAAAGTGTCTAATATACTCACCGTCCGTTGTCTCTGCCGACTCCCCACACGCGTATCGTGTGTATGGGTTGCGTGTGTAGTGTGTTGAGGCTCTCAGGGTCGATTAACTTCAGTGCCCCGTCGTCCAAGTCCATGAACAAATCTTTGCCCTGGAATAAAATTATATATTTTCTTCAGCACCTCGATCTCAGCCCACTGGTGGCCATAGGTTCTGTTAAGGATGTTTGGTTAAAGCTGGTGGTAGTTAATTGCTCTGTGTACTAGTTTGAGTGGTTTTAGAGCCAGTATTATGACAGGCTGTAAGGCATTCTGTCCTAGTCCGCAGAGGTGACGCATCATTTTCTCATGCATGTATTCTTTTTGTTAAGTTGGCTGCAGCCACTTATCATTATAAATAAATAAATATTTATTGGCATAAGGGTTGTTACTTATTTATTTACTTATACATTAGAGTTGTTAGTATTTTTTAAGTCCCTGACACTCGAGCAAGTTTTGAAAACCTGTGCTACGAGAGTCAGTGCCATCTCCCTAATATAATCTCTAATTAGATTAGATTTATAAAAAAATATAAATATAAAAGTCTGTCAAAATAGAATCTGTAAAAGTCTCACGCCTAGGTACATGCCTCGTTTCATTTGCGAGAATTTTATTTGTATAATAATTAGTCCGTCACGCTGGTCCTATTTATTGTTTTCCATTTTTTATAGAATAAGTACGGCAAACTATCATATAGACCACCTGATGGTAAGTGGATGCTGTGGCCCATAGACATTTATCCTCAATTAAGACTCAAAATGTACATACGTTGTCCTTTCTAAGGGCTAAGATGAAATGCCTCGTTCCCATTGAAAAGAGTTCCTTCGTCTCAGCAGTGGACTTGGTGGATCAGCACTTGAAACTGCAATTAATAATTTTATTGATACCGGCACAGAGATCGAACCCGGAATGCTGTACTGCTGCAACTATTTTTCATATACTTTATCAGCCGATAAAAAACTAATTTTCTTAGGCTCTCCCGTTATTGGCACAATTGCTCTTAAACACCACACTCGACAGACAGATTGACGTTCGTAGTTAGGGTAGCCAGCTCTTAAAATCGAACAGTCGTACAGACAACTGCACATTTTGGTAAAGAGGCCGGACACCCTTAATATTTTAGTCTTAGTAAAACGACAATTTTTTTTAAATTAAAACAATGCTTTTTATCATTTACCATAGAATCTTCTTAAATTCTAATAAAATAACAACAATTGAATAAATCAATCTTCTTTATTATTAATCATTCAATATTCATTACAATATTATTTCAATAATTGCTGTAATATGTATGTAAGTACATCAAAGAAGCCGGACAGGCCGGACACCGTCTAATCTGGCCGGACACGCAACAAAAAGCCTGACTGTTTCCGGCTTTATCCGGACGTCTGACAACGCTATTCGACTACGAATACTAATGTACCAAACGTATCGCAACTTTAACATTGTACTCCGTCGGAGTCTGGAAATATTATGTCTATCATAAACAAGATGATCCGCCATCGGAAGCCAATAATATTTTTCTAGTAAACCCCAAAGTCCCATGGGAGTAAGTGGGGTATTCGCTTTGCCTCCATCTCACTACATATACAATCAATCAATCAATACATTTTTATTGTCATCATTGTACATCAATATACATCAAAACGAAAACAAAATGAAATAAATTGTATAGAAGGTTAATTTCATACGTGATAGAGCCACGCTTAGGGCGAATAGGTCGGCTCGACCTTGGTTGGTTGGTCGATTCTGCAACGCATCTGAATTTTAATTCTTAATTGAGGATGTCTATGGGCCACAGCATCCACTTACCATCCGGTAGACTGTGTGCTCGTTTGTCACCCTTATCCTATTTGAATACAGAAGGTACAATATACGGTCTTATCGCTCTGGAAGCGATTTCTCCCAGACAGCCTTTTGGTAAAAGAACCGTTGTTTACAAAGTATACATAAATTATAGCGGTGTAAGAATACGCACTATCCCATATCATCCCGTGGGTGTTGTCAAAGGTGACAGAGGGAAACAAATCAAGAGATGAGCAGCAGCGCTTTCCTAATAACGACTAAGATTAACCCTTCAATATGCCCATGGTCGGATCCAACCAAGGCGATATTCCGTCAAATAAACCGTAAAAACTTATATACAGTTAGTCTATGGTATTTATTTATAATCTACGTTCATTTCGTACGCCTGTTAGGTGTGGCGTGTTATTGTGTTGATTTTTGGATTTTTCTAGTGGGTTATTGGTGTTTAGTAAGTGTTTTATTATAAAATTGTTATAAAAGTTTTTGTGTGAATATAATTCATCTTTCTACGTAAATAATTTTGAGTAATATATAGAAATAATTGTGATATTTACGCTGCTGTCTTGCGCTGGGTATGTACATTTTTTACTATAAAAATACAATTAAAATCTATTTGTAATGAAGTAAAAGCACTAAAACAAGTAATATAACATAATAAATAAACAGAAACAAGTATTATATTGAAATTTATAACGAATTTTATTAAAAATAAATGTACGACAAATTCCATGTTAGGTTATTTTTAGCAACGCCGCGTCACGCAAAGCGCACGAGCGGCGTCGAACATTTTAGCCGGGGACTGAGGAGTTAAAAACTTATGTCTCCGCTGAGGTAATATTGGATGAGGCCTATGTTCCGTAGTGAACTTTAGTAGACTAGTTTAATAACTTTAGTAGTAGTTAAACAATGTACTTACGTCTCCCCATCTGCCGACGTGGTCGAGCAGATCGTTCCGGCCTAGGCTGAGGTCCACGATGCACTTGTTGACCGCACGGCTGGAGCGCTCCGGCGTCAGCTCGGCCTCGCCAATTTCCACCCAGCCCAGGGAACGCACGAAAAAACGAACGGAGCGCCCGTTGTCGATCTCGCCGCGTGCTGGGAAGCTGCGCCGTCTGAGACATGATTGAATATTATTACTGACAAAGCAAATATCAAATGGGACATCTTCTCTCTTTTTATAGAATAAGGGTGACAAACGGGCACACAGTCTACTTGAGTGGTGGATGCTATGGCCAATAGGCATGTATATTTATTTTCGTTTAAGAATTAAATGTCATACGTTGACACCCCTGATCTACAATCACCATACAAATCATTGCAGTGTTAACCTGCTATTTTATCTAACCCGGTCGAGCGGACCCATTTATGATATATCTATATTATATACATAGTTGCAGCGTGGCTCTACTACGTATAAATACACTGAATTAACTAAATATTACTACATAATATTGTGTTAGTGTAGTTTAGCTAAATAACTACATAAACTAAATTATTCACGACAAGGCAAATCATTAATGGGACATTTTATTTTATTACCCAGGCTTGGTAGCACTCATGCTATAAGCAGGAGTGCTACCAAGCCTGGGTTGATGCATCAGCGTCCCGGGATGTAAACACCAGCGCTCTAAAAAAGAAGTATAATTCCGCCTCTAGGTCCTTCAAAAGAGTCATTGCCAAGGCAAAGTCAGAGCACATAGGCAAAATTGGCGACTAGTTCGCCTTCCTTCTGGAACCCGTGCATTCTGGTCTCTCGCCAAGGCTGTCCAGGGGAATTTCTGTCAGCCATCTCTTCCATCTCTGCACAGGGAGGACGACTCACTGGCCCATACTGCAAAGGAGAAAGCCGATCTTCTAGGCTCTTTCTTTGCGTCTAACTCCACTCTCGATGACGGGGGGAGTACGCCGCCGACCATCCCGCGGTGTGAGTGCTCCATGCCGGAAGTGCAGTTCACACAGCGCTCGGTTCGCAAAGCACTCCTCTCCCTGGACATCCACAAGTCGAGTGGGCCTGACGGAATCCCCCCAATTGTGCTGAGGACGTGTGCTCCAGAGTTGGCACCGGTTTTAACGCGTCTTTTCCGGTACTCCTACTCCCTAGGCGTAGTCCCAAAATCATGGAAGACGGCTTTCGTCCACCCGATCCCTAAAAAAGGCGACCGCTCAGACCCGTCCAACTACCGGCCAATCGCCATCACCTCCTTGTTCTCCAAAACAATGGAGTCCATTGTAAACTGCCAGCTCATGAGGTATCTTGAGGATCACCAGCTGATTAGTGACCGCCAATACGGTTTTCGCCGTGGTCGGTCAGCTGGTGATCTTCTGGTCTACCTCACTCACAGATGGGCGGAGGCAGTAGAGTTCAAGGGGGAGGCATTGGCCGTTAGTTTGGACATTGCGAAGGCCTTCGATCGGGTTTGGCACAAAGCGCTTCTTTCGAAGCTCCCTTCCTATGGGCTTCCCGAGAAATTGTGCGATTGGATCACCAGCTTTCTTGCAGATCGGAGCATCAAGGTCGTTGTAGACGGTGCAAGCTCCGATTGCAAGCCTATTAATGCTGGTGTTCCACAGGGCTGCGTGCTATCGCCAACGCTGTTTCTTCTGCATATCAATGATATGTTGCGAACCCGTAACATTCATTGCTATGCGGATGACAGCACTGGTGATTCTCTTTACACCGGCCGAGCCAATATTTCTCGGGAAAACGTCTCCGAGTGCCGGGACAAACTTGTGTCTGAAGTCGAGTCTTTGCTGAACAGAGTCTCGGATTGGGGACGACTAAATCTAGTCCAGTTTAACCCCCAGAAGACACAAGTTTGCGCGTTAACCGCTAAAAAGAACCCCTTTGTCGTATCCCCTCAGTTTCAAGGCACTCCCCTTGTCGCCTCAGCCAGTATCGGAATCCTCGGCGTCAACATATCGAGTGACGTGCAGTTTCGTGGTCACTTAGAAGGGAAGGCCAAATTGGCCTCTAAAAAGCTTGGCGTGCTCAGCAGAGCGGGACAGTATTTCATGCCGGAACACCGCCTGCAACTTTACAAGGCGCAGGTTCGGCCGCACATGGAATACTGTTCCCATCTCTGGGGCTCCCCAGTACCAGCTCCTTCCACTTGACCGCATCCAGCGCAGAGCGGCTCGAATCGTCGACGACCGAGTGCTTTCCGATCGGCTCGATTCACTGGCGCTGCGAAGAGATGTTGCATCTCTTTGCGTATTTTATCGCATCTATCACGGGGAGTGCTCTGAGGAATTGTTCGGATTAATCCCAGCCGCCAAATTTCGTGGACGCACTACACGGCAAACGTCCCGATACCATCCACACCATCTGGATGCTTGGCGGTCCACCACTGTACGTTTCACAAGGAGTTTTCTTCCACGTACAACCTCTCTGTGGAATAGTTTACCACCGGCGATTTTTCCGGACCGATACGACCTGGGGACCTTCAAGAAAAGAGCTTACTCCTTTCTAAAGGGCCGGCAACGCACCCGCAATTCTCATGGTGTTGCGGTTGATCATGGGCGGCGGTAGTCACTTAACATCAGGTGAGCCGCATGCTCGTTTGCCCCCTCTTCTATAAAAAAAAAATTTAATTTATTTGTTTTTATCTTTTTTTTATTTTAACTCCACACTAGGGATCTCTCCCGTTTATTACTGAAGTATACTTAATATTTGATTCTTACTAGTTCTTTACTGTGTGTATAATGAGGGGAAGTATTCTTTTTTTTTCTTGAAAAACTTTACCCCCACATATCGTGAGGGCAGTTCACTTACATAAATTTCACAAGGACAAACATCCAGACCCAGAACGAATATTTGTAGACCATAAAAATATTTCTTCCGTGCGGGATTCAAACCCGTGCCCCTCAGCACTGGAACTCATTGCTAAACCACTGCAGTACCTACTGAGCCGTCAAACTTTAACAAAATAAACTCCAATTAAAATGTATTTTTTTTTCATTGCAGTGTATCAAAAGACCACTGAACATAGGTATATACAAAGCCCATAGGGAGGATGTTTCCCACAGTTGCGACGTTTGACTGGCGGGTAGATAACCGCAGATTAAATTATTATTGCGCTGTAGTCAGAAATAAGCTGCTACCCATTTTCTGTTTCATATCCCTCTGTCGCCTCTTAAGAAACTCACACGATGATATTAATTAGTGAAGTCTCTTATGCTGCGATTACAAGGACAAAATAAAATGCATATAATTTTTTTGACGGCTCCGTGGCGCAGTAGTTAGCAATAAGTAATAGCGCGGGGGGCCGCGAGTTCGAATCCCGCACGGCACAAGTAATTGTATGGTCTACAAATAATCGTTCCGGGTCTGGATGTTTGTCCTTGAGCAAGTTATGTACAGAGTAATGAAGCGGTAAGAATCAAATACTATACTTCTGTACAAAATGGTTAAAGGCTCTCAAAATGTTATTAGTGTCTCAGATATACCTATGCAAACAGAATACTGTAGACTGATCTTATCATGGTAGAGCCTCGCTGCATTTATAATATGGTTACAACACGAATGAGTCGGCTAGACCGGTGACGGACCACATCCACACAAAATTTAAGCATATTTGCCTTTTACAGGTAACGTGGCATTACATCTACTCTTACTTCTAGAAAAATTCTGAAAAGCCACCGGTAGGCAACCCTGGAACTTCCCGCTTTTTTTTCGAGCTTTAAAAGCCCGAAAAGCTTCCAATTGGTTGATTTTTGAGCTCGAAGAGTCGCAATCATTAAAACCGGTTCACAATTGATAGGTAAATATGTTGCGTAACAAACAAACAAAAATCTACAGAACCTTACTTTAAAATCGACTAAGAAAACACAATGTAAACATATAAATATAAGTAAAGCTTTTGCTTGTCATTTCGAAATAACTATCTTTAAGCCATTTTTAAAATGTTTATCTGTCGGTTTGTCTGTATTTTATATATTTTAAGCTGAAGATAGTTTTTGAAATCGACAAATATATACTTTTTCATGATCACCTTACATATAAAAATATTAAAATATCGCTAGTTTATACGTCTTTAAGGATCGAACGATCGTGGATCGATGCCATTGATCAACGTTGATCGATGTCGATCGATGGGTGTTTTAACTTTAGCTGATCGACGGATACTGGTCGATAAATCGTTGTTCAATCATCGATCGACGTCGATCCACAACTAATCGATGTGGTTATGGGCTCATCATTATTATCTTTTAAAATGTATTCAGGAGAGGAAGCATTATTGTTGGCCTGTATGCTCTTGCTTGTATTGTGAGACGCAAACGCAGAAGACTTTATAATCAAGCATAATAATCAGAATAGAAAGAAACGTGAAATGCAGAATAATCAAGCAGATCGTTGGACGTCGTCGAATCAATTCTACCATCGATGGATCGGTGTGCTAGAAATTATCGATCGACGTCGACTAGGTAATCCATTCTATCATCGATTGGTGATTGAGCGATTGGTGTGGTAACAATCTAAGATTAGGCTAACGTGATATTTCCTCCAACTCACTTGTAAGAGATCTCCTCCTTTCTCTTCCTCTCCTCCATGTCGACGTGATCCAGCGCGCCACTGGTAGTGCTCCGGACGACGGATGTGGCCATATCGTATTTGACGTCGGAAAGATTGGAGCAGTCCCGCACCATTGAGATGCGGGTCTCCTTAGCTTCAACGGGCGGCATCTTGGGCATCTCACGCTGGATCGTACCGCTCTTTATATGCCAGTAGTAAGGGCCGTCATTATCTGGAATAATTTTTCATAAAATAGAATATTTTTGATGAATCATACGACCCTGATGGTTTTCCTCAGGCGCATCTTTCTCAAAATTAAAAAAAAAATGCCTGACTATTAGGCAATTTATGAGGGAGGCCTATGTTCAGTAGTAGACTCTTGTAGGTTGTTATAAATAGAATATATTGGAACATAATGGAATATGGACATCGTATGAATGAAATATATTAATGTACTGTTGCGCGCCGTAATTAATGCCTGGTATATGGCACTAGCGTCATTTAGTAACGAGTAGCAGAACTAATCCTTCTAAAGAATTCCATACAAGAACTTTCTACACCTAGTCAGTTGGGACCGGTACGTACTCGAACATTCTTGATGTTTCAGTAGACGAGGGCATGACATATAAGACCGCTAAGGACCGCAACCGAGTCGGTATTGCATTGGCGATATAAGCGAATACTTTGAAGTGATATAACTAAAAACTAAGGTGATCAGTGTGATTAATTATTAGTGTGCTCTAAGTTGTAATTAGTGATCAGTGATTAAAGTGTCAATTTTGGTAATTCAATCGGCAGTTATATTGTCACGAACCCCAAGTTCGTAACAGTACTATACAAATTACCCCATTTCACCCTTTTGGTATGTAAAAGACGATGACTAGGTAAACGTCAGAAAAATCAAAGCTTCCGACAGGCAGCGATATAATCGACAGTAAACGCATAATAAATTAGACAATAATTTTAGTTAGTTACAACCTATATACGTCCCACTACTGAGCACAGGCCTCCCCTCGTTTCTGAGAGGGTTTTAGGGCAAGGAAGTGTCCGCCGCGCTGCCCCAATGCGTGTTGACGAACTTCACATGTCACTTCGAAATATTTTTTTCTTATTCCTCAGACATACAGGTTTCCTCACGATGTTTTCCTTCACCGCCGAACACGTGGTAAATCAGCACTTAAAATTGTAATTAACAATTTCATTTCAATTTCATTGTAGTTAACAATTTCATCGGCGGGGATCGAACCCGGGTTACTCGCGTTCTGTTATATTTACAGCGAGTGTTAACCATAAATTAGACAATAAAAGAGAAATATCCATTTCTAGCAGTAGAATTTTAGCTGGTGAGCAGAAATTTTGTTCATGTGATAGAGAACTATAATATTATAGTTGTAGCACGAATGGTTCGGCCTGACCGGGGCAGGACCACGCTCTCACAGAAAACCAGCATAAAATAGCAGCTTAATGCTGCTGTATTCGGATTTATCGGAGATCCTTTTTACTGGAAACGAGGCATTCTATCGTAGTCCTAACCGAGGTTAAATGTAGATGTCTATGGGCCACAGCATCCACTTACAATCAGCTGGGCTCGTTTGTCACTCTTATTCTGTTTCAAATATCCTATGTTAGTATTAGACACAAAAGTGACAGGGTCTCACCCTCGTGCTTCTCCCATCCAGGCGGCAACTGGGGTTCTTTCTTTGGTCTCAGTTTGACCGGAATAGCATAGAGGTCGTCATTGGGACCTTCTGCGGAATGCGGCACGGGACCCGCATGGCTTTTCTCAGTGTCCTCCTGGTCCGCCCTCTCCTTTTCAGGAGGGGGCGAATCCTCCCCGCCATTCTGTTGGGGAGGCGTGATGAGGCCGTTTTTGTCGCTGTGAACAAATAAGAAGAATCAATTTGAAATTAATGATACTTCATTATAAATGCGATGCTTACGGATGAAACTGAGTGGATTTCAACCTACTTGCAAGATTCTTACTACATGTTTTATGAATGTAACATAAATACATTAAGGCACAGTAATTTTATCTGTACCGTGATTAAGGTCCGACAACAGCGTTGAGCTAAATCACGCTGCATACTTGAGTTGTGTAATTTGTATGCGTGTAATAAACAATCAACACAATTGTCTTGGTTGTACGCGAGGACTAAGGGTGCTTCACGCGTTTTCAGTGGTTGCACTGTTGATTGCGTCCATATATTTATTCCTGTGTGTAGAAAATATATAGCTTTTGGGATAAAACAAATATTACGAACTTTATCGCGTTTAATTTTAAGTTTTTAATTCTCGATATTTCAATCACTTTACAGCACCCATGGCCACGGTGAAGACTGAGGTTTTTCGTCTCTATGTAACGGTAAGTGTAACGTTCTTAGGCTCTCTTCAACTTTTAATTATTAATTTTTGGTCCGATTTACACAGAATAAGTTTATAGTATATATTATATTACATAGCATGTACAATGCATAGCATGTTAAAGTTAGCTATAATGTTGATTAGTAACACTTATGCCTAAGTTTTTCTCTTTCTACATCTAACAAATTAAAACTTATATAATAATCGAAACCACCTATCCGACGCGTTCATCTTTAACAATGTGAACGGTAATAGTTAATAACTGGGCCTTAACTAAATTGTTGTGATTAGTAATACCTTTTCCGACCTTGCATAATAACGCCGATTCATTTATTTAGACTTTACAATTATTAAAGCCTTTTGAACACTTAATAGAGTAGTTTCTCACGTCATTCAATCATTATAATGTTTTTTGCTTGGTAGATCCACGATGCAACTATATTATGATTACAGCACGATGGGTTTTCTTGATCGGGGTAGGACCACGCTCTCACTGAAGTAGCGTGAAAAAACTGAATAATGTTGTGTTTCGTATCGTGACTATAGAGATCCTTTTCATTTTTCTAGTTACGAGGCATTCTATCTTAGGCGCTGTTCTATTGCCATCGCTCGCGCGATCGTACGTTGCGTCCGACGAAAATGATCGTGCGACCGTGCGTTTAAACATACTCGTATCTGCAGAATGTCCTATTGAATGTCGTGCGATCATGCGATGCGCCTGAAGAAATCGCGCGTGCGGATTCATCGGACGATGAAATCGCATCGCATCATCGTGCGAGCGATGGCAATAGCACAGCTGTATTTTGGTTCTTAATCGACGATAGATTTAGATGTATACAAGCCACAGCATTCATTAACCCTTAGGTGGACTGTATGCTCAAAAATATACCAGTATATAATTTGTACGTGACACCTTTGTCTTGAAACAAGTACATGTGACGCATATAAAAAGTGTTTATGTGTGCGTGTGAGAACACAAATTCACTCACCATGACGATTGTGATGTTTACAATATTGAATGTTATATAGGCACGGCTATGTATGAGAAGCAAGAGGATCACATAGAATATATACAATTAGACGTCTAGTCTAATTGTATATATTTTTCATAAATTATTAGTTCCGCTGAGATTTGAGTCCCAGACCCACGATGTAAAGTCAGGCATCCTGATCATTAAGCCATGTGGTCGCTAAGCTTATGTACTTGGTACAATATTTACTAACAAGAGACACTTACTTTACTTTCGTAACTGGGGAAGCTGCTTCGTCTTCAACTCTGCAAATAAAGAAAACGCATATGTTAATATCCTATACTTTAAGTAGGCAATTCTTGCATTTATGAAACAGTTTTCTGGGAAACCGCTCTAGTATATTCCAAGTGTGCTTTGAAATACAAACTCTAACATCGTCTAGGTTTTTTATATGACAAACGAGCACATAGCCCACCTGATGCTAAATGGATGCCCATAGACATCTACGTTTATCCTCTTTTAAGAATCAAAACGCAGATGCGTAGTCACCCCCGAGTACTAAGATGGAATGCCTCGTTTCCAGTAAAAAATGGGTCTCCGGATCTCTAGAGCCACCATACGAAACACAACAGTATTAAGCTGATATTTTACTTTGGTATTCTGTGGGAAATACTGTGGTACTAACTACTAAACTATATAATATGTGGCAATAGGCCTGCCCAATAAAGAAAACACGACTTTCAATAGGGAAGAAAGGTTCTCGGGTGGCAGCCTCGTACTGCGCTTGCAGTATTGGGCGACCTCCTAGATGGATTGAAGAACTGATGAATCATGCAGGACGTCGATAGATGAAGGTGGCTCAAGAACATGTTTTGGCATTCATTGGGCAAGGATTATGTTCAGCAGTGCACTTGTGCAAGGGCTGTAACGATGATGATGGTGATGATGTACGAAATGGATAGGCTTGTGCCACGAGAGCTTTTTTCGTTACCCATAATGTTCAAGGCATAATAAGGTTTTGCGACAACACAGATAACCTTTACGCAACATAAAGACAAAATGAATACCCTTAATTAATATATCTTCGTTATTCTGTACTTAAAAGATACAGCCTATATACGTCCCACTCTTGGGCACAGACTCTTTTTTTCTGAGAGGGTTTTTGAGTAAGGAAGTATTCACAGCGCTGCCCCAATGCGTGTTGACGGATTTCACGTGTCAATATATATTTTATTTTTCAGACATGCAGGTTTCTTCACCACGTTTTTTTTTTCACCGCCGCGTACGTGGTAAATCAGTACATAAAATTTTAATTAACAATTTCATATGTGCTGCCGGGTTGCTGATACTTGCCGACGATAGTTATTTATCAGCAAAATAGAAACTCAATGCTGCTGTGTTTCATACGGTAGTATAGCGAACCTGTGACCCTTTTTACTGGAAACGAAACATTCCTTCGCATTCCTTCGGGGTAACTACACATCTGTCTTTTTATTATTAATAAAGGCTAAATGTAGATGTCTATTTGCCACACACTTCCACTTACCATCAAGTGGACTGTGTGCTCGTTTGTCACTTGTCACTCTTATGTATAAAAAAATACATAGTGTATATAGGATTAAATTCCTTTCGTCTTATGTTTATTTCTTATAGTTAATTCGTATAAAATATAGTATTCTTGTAAAAGAAAATTGATTATAGAGATACCAGTTTGGTCATATTATTTCTTTAGACAATGCCATGAAAATATTAATGCTAAAGTTTGCTCCTTTAATTTGGCGGTGTTTGCCCGAACTTTTTAATTCGCAACAAAACAAAGGATATTTTCATGGAGCCGCAATATAGACGAATAATTAAATTTGAATACTTATTAAAACCGTACTTTATTTTTGGAATTACGAAAATGGTTATGTATTTTATAAACATTGCTTTTTCATAGCTGCGCAGGAGGATTCACTATCCCATATCATCCCGTGTTTACCGTATGAGGTGACAGAGGGAAATGTAAGGAAATGACCACCAGCATCTTCCTGATGGTAACTCAAAATAATAATTAAACTACGGTCGCCATACCGTCCGCCAGCATGGCAACATATGGTGAATAAATGAGTTGTAGCTCAGATGGTTAGCGCTCGCTGTAAATTTCAGAGTAAGCGAGCAAACCGGGTTCGATCCCCGCCGACACCAATGAAATTGTTAATTGCAATTTTTAAATGCTGATTACCACGTTCTCGGCGGTGAATAAAATGTTGGAAACCTGCATTTTTTATAGAATAAGGGTGACAAACGAACACTCAGTCCACCCGATAAGTGGATGCTGTGGCCCATAGATATCTATATTTATACTCGATTAAGAATCAAAACGCACATGCGTTGTCACCCTTGAGGACTAAGTTGAAATGGCTCGTTTCCAGTAAAAAAGGGTCTCTGGATCTCTACACTCACCATATAAAACAGCAGCATTAAGCTGCTATTTTACGCTGGTATTCTGTGAGAGCGTGACTCTACCCCGGTCGAGCCGACCCATTCGTGCTGCAACCATAATATAGCTGTAGCGTGGCTCTACCACGTACGATTTCGGAGAAATAAATATTTCGAAGACATGTGAAGGTCGACAACACGCATTGGGGCAGCGCGGCGGACAATTCCTTGCCCTAAAACGCTCTCAGGAATAAGCGGAGTCCTGTGCCCAGGAGTGGAACGTATATAGGCTGTAACTTTAAATGAATTAGTAAAACTAAAATGCTTATAGATCTAGCTTAATTGTTTAAAGCCGTTTGTGGACATTCTAATCTATTTCTAGCTGTCAAATAGCAGTGATTGCACTGCTTTGTTTCGATCTAAAGGGCATAGAGAGCAAGTATCTGCACTCAGAAGAGTTAACACAATGTAATCTTCTCTAATCTTCTGTAATCTTCTTTGTTTGAAGTATTCTGGTGGACTGTAAGTTTGTTTGTCATTATAATTTAAAACAAACAACAAAAAACTGCGACCTGTGATTAACAATCTTCGACAGCGAGCGTATTGTCGGGAGTCGGGAATATTATGAGGAGTGCTAAGTTCAATGTTTATTTGCGTGGCAGAACCCTTTACGCAGTAAAACCAGAGAATCCGATATTTTTTTCGATGAAACATCCTCGGACTCCTATGGGCCCACGGTGTTCTCCATCAGCGTGTAAGAGGGGTCCCGGGATCTCCGTTCGAAACGCAACCGGGGCCCCAGTCTTGCTTTGCTTTATCGCACCACCATAATACTATACCCAGCACCCACGCAATACTATAGCGATGCTTCGGGACCACTTCCGAGTAATCGTCCTCCTCGGGGGTTACCTTGCTAGGCATTCAAGGCCTCCGCCCGAAACGCCTGCGACTCCAGAGGCTGCGTTACTGGTAGGGGATCACCATCTTCAAGGAAAGGGCTGTGACGAACGCCTTGACGGCGTCGTCTTAGAGTGAGATCTATTCTCCTTGAATCCCGCTTAGCATTCTCCTTCTGGACCATTATGAACTCACAGAATGTGGCTACGGCCCTCTACATAGCCCAACAGATCAGTAAGCTGAACTGGAAAGGTGGACTGAGGACTAATGGAATGCGTCACAGCTTGCAATTATACCGACTTTCTGTACTCTTCAGACCGGAACAAAATGGCGAAACGGTACTATTTGGCAGCAGATTTACGTGATAGGGTGGTATTGTGTGGCATAAAATGTATTCAACAATATATTGTTTTTTCATCTCGCAAATAATATAAAAAAATAAAAGAATACATTTTCGTTATATGCCTTTTGTGTAAAGAATAAAAAAAGCTGGACCTAAATCAATTATCGGACGAAAATGCTTCAAAACAAACCCCAATATCTCCAAAGTTCTACATCATTACGACGTAATATATATACCAAAATAATTTATAACGTTTGCGTAAATTATACTATTATTTTCAACTTTTTATTTCTCTAGTATTATTTTTAATGAATTAAATAAAGGTACTATATATTACACTGCGCCGGCGATATTAGCTTAGTATCGCCATAGACTAATACTCGTAATATATAATAGAGAGTATCGCGCCAGCGTTTGTCGAATCTATATGTCAGTTCATGTCGTGTTTTTTTTTAAATTAATTAAGGGTGACAAACACACAGTCTTCTTATTACCGGTAAGTAGTCTTCTCTCAATACATAACACAGCGGAGTTACGTTGCTATTTTACGATTGTATTCTGTAACACCCACTCGTTTCCACACTTCATGTGTGACTCTAACACTTAAAAAATGTATTCACGTATTTTACATTCAAAAATCGCTTGGTTTAACATAAATGTAGTTTGATTTTAAAACCGCATTTGAATCCAAGATGGCGTTGCGCGTTGCTTTCTAACGCATCCTTTTACGAGCTATATGCAAATGGAGGAAATAAAAATGCACGTGTTCCAGGCCATATGAAGTAAAATGCTCTCTTAGATTTAAATGCACATACTCACACTATACCACACCACATACTACAACTACTAAAAATATACATACACACTATACGTGGTTATTTTTCAAAGAGTAGCCAGTTTTATACTTAAGTTCAAATATATAATGAATAAATATAATGGTACACCATTATTGCAGTTTTTAAAATACGAGTAAATAAGACTTCTACTTTTGTATGAAATTCTCCCAAATTGAATGTGATTTATGGGCAATAAGGTTTTTGCCTACCGATCAAATGTGTGTGTGCGCGGTAAAATCAATTAAAACAATGCATTATCATATATATTTCGAATTTAAAAGACAAAAAGGACAGAATGTTTGAGATTATTTTAATAAATTTTTTACCATTTGCCTATATTACTTATTCTGAACCTTCTCTGCAAAGGCCGGTTATTGCAAAATAACTCTGTATATGTAAAATGCAACCTAATAGTTATTTATGTATTAATGTTATGAGACTGATTAAGTTATTTTGTTTTGTTAATAATATTATAATTCGTAGCTATGGAAGAGCGAAGTCACCTGTTACAGGCATTATTTTGCATACTAGATGACTTTGATCACTGATCACATAACGTAACTTTAATGTTTGACAAAATAAATAATTTATTATTGTTATGTTATGTATATGTTATTAAAATAGCAGCTGTATGAGTGTAGAGAACCGGATACCTTTTTTACAGGAAACGAGGCATTCCATCTTATTCAAAGATAATTGTAGATGTATATGGGCCACAGCATCCACTTAACATCGTTAACATCAGGTGGACTGTGTGCTTGTTTGTTATCCTTATTTTATAAAAAATATTTTCAGTTGTTATCAGGAAGATGCTACTGCCCATCTCCAGAAACAGAAACATTTTTATTAAATATATATTATAAATAATACTTATTGAAAGTCTCTTTTTTTAATTTACCACTGGTTTGGAAAAATCCTCTGAGAAGAACCAGCAAGAAGCCCAGCGAGACTATTTAAAAAAAAACAACAGCTTAAAATCATGTATGTTACAATTAACAACACAAAACAAATTAGAAATAGAATGGTCACTACCATTCTATTTCTAATTTCAACTTACAAAGGGGTTATTATCATCCATAAATTGCTTTATATTATAATAACCACTTTTATACAAACTTAGTTAAATAAAGTTTTTGAACTTTGTGCAGGTCATAGTACACAGGAAATAGAGTAAATAGGGCTCTACACTTTATTGTGGTAAGCCAGAATGTGTAAAAAAGGCATGTATGGCAATTAAGAATGCTGTGTTAGTCCCTACGTATGGTTGTGAAAGTTGCGTGTGGCAGAAGAAGCACGAGAGTATGATAAACGCAGTAGAAATTCGGTTGTTAAAGGTATGTTAGGGCTGAATCTGAGAGACAAGGTGAGAAATTGTGTGATAAGAGATGAGTGTGGTTTGCAAGATGATGTTGTGACCAGGATTAAGAAAGGAGTGCTTCGGTGGTTTGGTCATGTGGAAAGAATGAGTGAGGAAAGAGTGACAAAGCAAATTTATGTTGCAGAAGTGAACGGCAGAGTCGGAAAGTGACGACCTAGGCGAAAGTTTATTGACCAAAATGGCGATATATTGAAAATAGGCCAAATTAGGTACCCTTAACCGACGACCGTGTATGCGTAGGTGTATGGATGGTGAAAGGTGTGTCAAGATCGTGCCAAATGGAAGTCTGTAGTCTCTGCTTACTCCTCTGGGTGACAGGCGTGAGTGTTTATGGTTTCAAAAAAGGCTATGGTCGATATTATTTAAATTAAGTATTCATTTTAATTTCGTCGATATTATTTTTTGTAATTGAACAAAGTTTCAAACTGGGGGCAACTAAATTCAGTCCAGACACAGGTTTGCGCGTTTACCGCTAAAAGAATCCCTTCGTTATATCTCCTCAGTTTCAAGACATTCCCCTTGTTACCTTAGCCAGTATTGGAATCCTCGGCGTGTGCATATCCAATGACGTGCAGTTTTGTGGTCACTTGGGAGAGAAGGCTAAATTGGCCTCTAAAAAGCTTGGCAAGCTCAGTAGATTGGAACAGTATTTCATGCTGGCACACCGCCTGCAACTTTACAAGATGCAGGTTCGGCCGCACATGGAATACTGTTCCCATCTCTAGGCCGGGGCTCCCCAGTGCCAGTTCTTTCCATTTTATCGCATCCAGAGCCGTTCGAATCGTTGGTGATCAAGCACTTTCTGATCACCTTGACTCATTGGCGCTGCGAAGAGATGTTGTATCTCTTTGCGTATTCTATCGTATTTACCACGGGGAGTGCTCAGAAGAATTTTTCGGATTAATTCCAGCCGCTCAATTTTACCATCGAACATCGCGTCAGAACTCGAGACACCATCCTCAATGATTGGCCGTCAACTACTGTGCGATTTACAAGAAGTTTTCTGTCTCGAAAACTTTTTTGTGGAATTGATTACCACCAGCGATTTTTCCGTATCGATACGACTTAGGGACCTTCAAGAAAAAGCCTACTCCTTTTTAAAAGGCCGGCAACGCATCTGCAATTCCCCTGGTGTTGCAGTTGTTCATGGGGGGGGGGGGGGGGGCGGTACCTGATGGTAAGTAATTACTATGTTCGTTTGAAACAAAAAATTAAAACCGTGTTATAAAATTGCATAACATTAGTAAATACGTGTTAAAAAGAAATACGACTCCACTTTTATAATCAAAGAAATTCTTTGGAAACATTTCTAGCCGGCTTCAGCCACGTAAGTTTTGAAATTTCAAATTCTATTGCGAAAATTTAACTTTTCTGAAACGCAAGTAAGAAGTTTCAACAGTTGGAAGTTTCATTCGGTTTATTTCTGTAGATTTTCTTAAGCAACCTCGTGAAACTTTTTATTTACAAGCTCGATAAACATAATTTTAAGTTTGCCTCTGGCTAGAAGAAAAACATAGCGCCTGGAAGCAACACCTCAGACATTAGCGGACGCCTGTGTCTAGAAATGGTATATATATAGTTTGTTAATTTCTTTTTCTTTTTTGGTCTATTATTTTAGTTCATAAATTTCCACAAAATAACGACCTACTCTTTTTTTTATAGAATAAGAATGACAAACGAGCACCTAGTTCACTTCATGGGCCGCAGCATCCGCTTAGGATGCTGTGGAGCTTAGTAGCTGTGGCTTGATCAATCCCATTAAACAAAGAGGAATCCACTTGGATGGCCAGAAGTGTAGAGCCGACCCGAGGTGGCCGCTCCGATTGGACTTGTCTATCCCACTCCGAATGCGCGTTGGTGGACTTTGGCGGGAGAGGGAGGAAGCGTGTTAGTATGGCGATGTGCCACTCGCTTATCCTCCACGACTCTGGTGCGGCCGAACCGTTTTTGCGGTGGTGGTGAGGTAGAGGGAGTAGGGAATTGTTGGTACTGCGACGCCCCGCTTTCCCTATCCTCCGCGGCCAAAAATCTGACCGCGGGGTCAGAAAGGCTTACGAATACTGGATCTGGACTCTCCTCTTCCAAAGAGGGGCTGCCATGGAGTGGCCAGCGCCGGATATATGCGAAGGCCTGGTGGCCCTGTCAATATGCGGCGAAGGAGCAACACCACAAAACACAGCAGCATCAATCTGGTATTTTACGCTGGTATTCTGTGGGAGCGTGGTCTCCCGGTTGAGCCGACCTATTCGTGCCACAACCATAATATAGCTGCAGCGTAGCTCTGCAATGTATAACTCTACTACGTTTCAAATCTTTTCGTCCTATTCAATGTGGTGGATGTGGTATGGTAATAAGGTGTCTGCAAAAGTGAATAGGCTATGTAAGTACTATACTAACTCCGGCTACATCACCACTCATTAGCAGGATGGGAGTCTAGGACGAACTTATAATAGTTAACAAAATCGAAGGCTATCTCAATTAGAAATGTGTTAAAATCGACTTCCAATGCTGTGATCCATAGACAGTCTCCATGGAGGATGCATTAGAATATTAGAATGCGGATACACGTCACACCCGAGGACTAAGATGGAATGCTATATTACAAGAAAAAAATGGCGCATTAGCCTTAACATTGGTTGCGCTGAGGGCTGCAGGTTCAAATCCCGTATAGAACAAAGTGTTTTTATAGTCTACAAATAACTGTTTCGTGCTGCCGTTAGGGATATTTTCCTTGTGCAATTTATGTACGGTAGTTGCGTCCACGACACAGAAGAAAATCCTAGTGTAGGGGTCTTCGATCAACAATACGGGGTGATATATTTAAAAAAAAACATTCGACTCTCTTCACTTATCACAACAAACGTAGCATGGCAAGACATATTGGTGCTGAAGCCGTAATTTACATAGCAGCAGCGCGTTACAAATATCTTGTAAGAACTTTATAAAAAATATTTTGTAAAAGAGAAGAAATAATAATCTATATTTAGATTATGTGTTTTATAAGAGGTGGTAAAATATTTATTTTACCTTTAAAATTGTTTGTTTAAACTACTTTCAAGATAAAATGAAAATGAACGTTCCCCATTTAAGTTCTGCTTTCGAACGGAAAAAAACAAAGCCATATATAACGTAATCCATGTTAGTTCAAGAAGTAAATTGTTTGTGAAGAGTTCACTGATCTCATTTAAACCGATTGGTAAGAAAAGTCAGTCGTTTTCTACTAGAGAGATATATTCAAACGACTATGGCGAGACTGCGTTATGGTAGATAGTAGATTTCTTTGTTTACTTCTAGATTTCATAATTGGAATTTTAAATATCCTCCGGAAAATGAGCGACTGACTGCTTTTTTTTAAAAAACCAATGAGCGCACAAACGACCTACTTTTAGACTCAAAGATGCGAGGTTTGAAGATGCGCTGTCACCCCTGAAGAATAAAATGCCTTATTATCATTTACTAGTAAAAAGCCGACTGCTAAAATATAGCTATGTGAGGGTAATACGGTCAACCGGTTAATATGGTAACTTTCTTACAACTCATTCTTATATTTGTTTGAATTGATGACTCTGTAATACGATAGCTCTTCATCACTCAATCAAATAATAAAAGGTCAAAAGGGCGCTGTTTTATCTACGCCATTTTGTTAGTTGACTCTATAGTAAATATATGCTTATTAACTGTTTTTCAAGATAATTTTTCGAAGAATTTCTAATTATTACAAAAGCTTGTTTGTTATTTTTTTCTTAATACATTAGTTATAGTATATATTATGACCAAGATTTTTGTCATG
This sequence comes from Parnassius smintheus behrii, assembly GCA_036936625.1. Classification (NCBI taxonomy): domain Eukaryota; kingdom Metazoa; phylum Arthropoda; class Insecta; order Lepidoptera; family Papilionidae; genus Parnassius; species Parnassius smintheus. Next base: position 43,962,565 of record JAUPFT010000021.1, read on the forward strand.
AGTCCCGCTCGTGACCACGAGTGCTGTAAAGCGTTCGAAACGTAGGGTATTTAAAAAGTTAAATATACGCGATAAATTCCGTAAAAACTAGTATTATTTCAAGATTTTTGTCTCTGTCCCGCTCCTTCCTAGCTTTGGTTTTATAAATCGGCAAAGATTAAAGTGACGATATCACGTAGATAGGACAGAGTTGCAATTTCTCCGATAACAATTACTTTTTTTTAAATAGAATAAGGGTGACAAACGAGCACACGGTCCACCTGATGTTAAGTGGATTCTGTGGCCCATAGACATCTACCTACATTTATCGTCGATTAGGAATCAAAATGCAGATGCGTTGCCCCCCCCCCCTGAGGACTAAGATGGAATGCCTCGTTTCCTGTAGAAAGGGTCTCCGGTTCTCTACACTCATCTGACGAAACACAGCGGCATAGAGCTGCTATTTTACGCCGGTATTCTGTGAGAAAGTGGTCCTTCTCTGGTCGTGTCGACCTATTCGTGCACCAGCTGCAGCATGGCTATAACAGGTATAAGAAATTGCTAATATATGAAATAATTAGTAAGTTTGTAATTTAAGTGCGATTGTGTATCTTTGTTGGGGATCTGTGTAATTATGAGCGAGTAAAATTTTGACCGTGGCAATGGCGATGAAATAATTCCATATCGTTCCGTGGTTGTTGTAAGAGACGACAGAGGAAAACTACACATAAGATGGGCAGCGTCCTCCTAATATTGGGCGCCATAATTATTGTATGGTACATGGTGACATTAGTTACCACTAGCGCTCTCTAGTATCCAGTTGCAGAACCAGGAGAGTCAAAATCCTTCTAGAAATTTCCATGCTAGAACTTTCTACATCTAGTCAGTCATGACCGGCATGTACCCGAACATCGATGTTTCAGTAGAAGAGCTACCTAGCTAACCTATTTAAGGCCGGTATAGAGTCAGTATTGAATTGGCGACTCAATTGAATACTTTGAAGCGATACAACTGCGAACTAAAGTGATCAGTAGTTCAATTGTGTTTTAGTATTAATGTGGTTTTAAGTTGTTATTGGTTTTCTGTAATTAAAGTGTCAATTTTAGTAATCCAAGTGGCAGTTTTTATTATCACGAACCCCAAACTCGTAACACTAATTAACACTATATTAAAAGACTGCGGTTGCCAAGCGTGAAAACTATGGCAACTATCTCCCCTATGAGGCAATCTAAGGGGGAGGAGGGAGAAGTAGATTTTAATATGCTGCAACGGTAACGATATTCAAATACATGTTCTATACGGGATTCGTTAATTATATATAAGTTAACTAGAAAAAGAAACTGCGGATGCCAATCCGCCTGCCAAGCGGTGCAATTATAGTGAATACCCCCCCCCCTATGAGGCAATCTATAGGGGAGGCCTAAAATCAGAAATCACACATTTTGTTGGTTGTCAAGTCAGATATTTCATTGATTGCATCGGACGGCACAATCACGACACATGGCAGGCAATTAGGCGATTGCGGAGGTCGCCGCGGTTTATTTTATATGTATTAGTAATTATGGCAATTGATTAGCTCTAATGGTACCATTCCCATGGTAGTATTAACTGGTTTCAATATATGTATTAGTATCCATTACAAGCCTACGCGTTTTTGGTTTCGTAGGTACCTTGTTGAACCAACTTGAGACCCATGCTGAACCTATGATATGGTTGCAGCTTGCAGCAAAGATGTTTTATAGGTCAGTGGCAGGTAGCATGAATGGGTCCGCTCGACCGGGAAAGTACCACGCTCTCACAGAATACCAGGGTAAAATAGCAGCTTAATGCTCCTGTGTTTCATAAGGTGAGTGTAGAGAACTAGATACCCTTTTTACTGGAAACGAGCCGTCTTAATCCTCAAGGTAGCCAACGCATTTTGATTCCTAATCGAGGATAAATGTAGATGTCTATGAGCCACAGTATCCACTTACCATCAGGTGAACCATGTGCTCGTTTGTTACCCCTATTCTATAAAACAAAAATATGTACGTATGTACTCGGCAAGGAGTCAGTTCCACTTGCCATAGGTTAAAATTGTTTTCAAACGTTTACGAACATAGAAATAAAAATCATAGTCAAAGAAATCGGTACTATTCAGGGAGCATCGAGGCAATTCTTTCAACGTTACAGACGTAGGTAAACACAATAAAACGAAGTCTGTTGGCAGATTGAATAAACAACTCGAACGTTGTGTTGGAAAACAGATAAATTTGCTGTTAGATCGAACGTTACATGAGGATTAAATGTGTTCGTTTGTTTCGACTGCGTTCTAATCGAGGTGTTTTTAAACGGGTTACTTCCAAGTTTTTTTTGTAAATCAAATGACAGAATAACACTACAGCTATATTATAGTGACAGCACGAATGGATCTGCTCGACCGGGGGGCGGGGGGGGGGACCACGATAGATTACCAATGTTAAATAGCAACTTAATGTTACTATGTTTCATATGGTTAGTGTAATATGAACATTGGCATTCTAACTTAGTTCTTAGAGATGACATATGAGAACCAACTTCTGGAGCCCGGAGCTGCTACTTAGAATTTCTGTGAATAATTTCGTGACAGAAAAACTTATTACTCATTTTTCGTACCCGGGATTCGAAGCTGGGACCACATGATCAGCAATGACGCTTACGACGACCAGAACAACGAGCCACTCTCCGGTTTTCTACTACATATGTAGGTATATCACTCTATTCGAAACACAGGTTGCTTTGCTTCTATTTTACGTTCGAAATGAGAATGCGTAGCTTTACAACGTAACGTACGTATTTGTTTTTTTAAACACGATCAAATACGTATCAGTTTGCGCCATAAACACAAAGTAATTCCTCCATTTAAAATTAAGGAATTACTTCGAGGCTCAGTAGTGTCACGACCGCGACACCCCGTTTTCCTTTCTAGAACCATTGATAAATAGAGAAAGTTCGAATTACATTCCTAAACATTTTAATTTTAGTATCTTTTATTTATACTAGAAATTCATTCAGTATCGCTGAGTCATTGTATACAATAGAAGTAAATATGTCAAACGAGCACATAGTCAATCTTATGTTAATGGTAAGTTGATGCTGTAGCCATAAACACCTACATCCATCATTTCATTACTTAAGAATCTAAAGGCACATGTATTATCAACCCCTAGGACCAAGGTAGAATGACTCGTTACCTGGTAGGTATATAAAAATAGTATAAGTATAATAAATCGCAAAAGGACGAACAACTCTAATTTCTCCCTCTTCTTTCATCCCTTCCTGTCGCTTTATGATCACTAGACTCTCATTTAAGTAAATTTCGACATGTTTAATTATTTATATTTCAGATTGTATATAATATTATTTATACTGCACTATAACCATTACTTAGCTTCTCAATTGTTTTTATTTCGTTTTTGCGTTGTTTGGAAGAAATTATATTATTTTGTATAGCAGTAAGACCACCTTTTGTTCTTCTTCGTGTTCTCCGCCATTTGTATCTTATATTAGCAGCATTAAGCTGCTATTTTGCGCTGGTTGGTACTCTGTGAGAGCGTGGTCCTTCCTTGTTGAGCCGATCCATTCGTGCTACAAGCATAACATATCTGCATTATAGCTCTATCACGTAAACATAGGCCACTCATGCCAAGAGGAAGCAGACGTGGTAGACGTGGTGAATGAGGTAAACGAGGTGGTCGAGGTGGTTAAGGTGGGCGAAGGGTCGACAGCATAAGCGGCGAAGCTGCGGGGTCAGGTGCGCCCATGGCGGCGGTATATCATCAGCAAGGTCCTCCATGGAGCAAAGAGAGTTATAAGTTATGAGAATTATTTGTGGTAACAAAAATTGTTTTCATTTCCTTTCGTTTTGCTTCTTTTGTGTTTCTTTTCGCTGGTAAGATCTTAGCCCTCACGGGTGACAATGCATTTGCATTTTGGTTATGTTATTTGTTTTTTTCTTTAATTTTCAATAAAAGGTATTGTTTTGTATTGTATATAGAGCTTAAACTATTATTTATAATCATACATATAGATATTCCATGCTCTCGATTTCAAAACTAAGTATGACCGTTTGTCATTTTTTGAAACTAAGTTACTATGTTTAAGGAAACAACTGTTCTATATACTTTTAAATTTAATCCTTAAGTAGCACGAAGAAGAATTACGTGCAGCAAAGGAGATAATAGAAACTATATTTCAGCTCGACGCCGCGATGGGGTCGCTACGTGACGATCCCGACTTCTATTTCAGCCGGAAATTCTTACTGTAAAGTTGTTTACGTTTGGTGCAAGCGTTGAGTGCTTAGTCATTTTTATAGAATAAAGGTCATATCACAAACCGTCCACCTGATGGTAAGTGGATGCTGCGGCCCATACATTTATCCTCGATTAAAAATCAAAACGCAGAAACATTGTCACCTCTGAGGACAAAGAAATCTAAATAATATTTAGATTTCTGTGTCTGACGATTTAAATGGAATGCATCATAGTCCGTAATTATACTGGACGTGTTAACAAAATGGCGAATAGAAACAAAAAATGGTGGTTTTTGGATTTTATTTTATTCTGTCCGTATATGTTTGAAATTGTTTGTAGCCATCAGATGGACTGTACTCGTGAGTTTGTATGCTATTTATTTTTTTAATTAAAAAGTATATCGAACTTAGAATTGTCATTATATTATTATATATTATATATATTATATAAATATATATAATATATAATAAGTCTGAATATATATATATATATATACATACATATATATATATATATATATATATATATATATATATATATATATATATATATATATATATATATATATATATATATATATATATATATATATATATATATATATATATATATATATATATATATATATATATATATACTAGCCCAAATAAGTCTGAATGTTTGTCGTTTTTATTTATTTTTGTACAGTTTTATTTATTTTTGTTTGTTGCGCGTCCACACCGCGTGTGCCTAATCACTGTATTGTTTCTCTGTTGTATATCTTCTGCTGAAAGGTTCACTCGAACTCAGTTTTCAGTCACCAGTGTACTATCGAGTAGTGAATCCTAAAATCTTAAACCAATCTTTCTCCACATTGAAGAAGAATTAAAACGCACTTAGTTATACCTTTGCACCATACATAAATCGTTTCCATTGCTAGACAGTAGGTGTAGTTACCTAGAGAGCAAAATACAAAGGACTCTGTCGTTGAAACACGGGCTCTGATTTTTATCAGCCTATAAGAATGTCGTGTATTATTTCAGTATATTCAGTGTAAGTAAAGTAAAGTAACAAGTCTTCAAATAAACTAGAGTTCTTCTGTGTTTTGTGTATTCTTTTATAGAATAAGGGTGACAAACGAGCACATAGTCCACCTGATGGTAAGTGGATACTGTGGCCAGTAGACGTTTTTACGTGGTAGAGTCACGCTGCAACTATATTTTAGTTGTAGCACGAATGGGTCGGCTTAGGACCACGCTCTCACAGAATAACATCGTAAAATAGCAACTCCGTGCTGCTGTATTTCGTATGCTGAGTGTAGAGAACCGCAGACCGTTTTCACTGGAAACGAGGCATTTCATCTTAGTCCTCACGGGTGACAACGCATCTGCATTTTGATTACGAATATGGCGCGTTCCTCCCGTAGACGGGCACGACGTGTTCCAGCAAACACCGCGTACACACCGTACACTCGCGTTCCTGGGCGGTTCTCACCGCCCAGGCCATCGACCGACATGAGCTGAGCAGTCAGAGACGGGGGTCCGCACTCCCCCCCTCGGACAGCGGTTAGATAGCTCAAAAAAGCCTAAAAAGGCGACATGATGATTGGTAACAATACCAAATCTTAAACCGTTCATTATCATCCTCACCTCATTGCCTTTCTCTTTTTTTAATTAGCCCTGAGTCAGATGAAGCTGTAAGAGTCGCATAGACTAACAGCGTTAACATCTAGAAACTAGACGGCACTTTGATTCTTAATCGAGAATAAATGTAGATGTCTATGGGCCACAGAATCCACTTACCATCAGGTAGATTGTGTGCTCGTTTGTCACCTTAGTCTGTAAATATTTTTTATCCTCGATTAATTATCAATATACAGATGCATTGTCACCCCTGAGGACAAAGTTAGAACGCCTCGTATCCTGTACAAAGAGTCACCAGTTCTTAACACTCATCATGAGAAATACAGTAGAATTATGAAGCTGTTTTACTTTGAGTTTTCATGAGAGCGTGGTTCTTATTCAACTGAGCAAACCCATACATCCCGCAGCCATAATACTTTGTAGCTTGGCTGCACCACGTGCATATACAAAAAAACTAGTCTACTAATAGTAGTTATAAGTGAACTATGATCTAAGACCAGAAAATAAAAATAGACATTTCAAGTGACGCAAAAACTATGCTCTGCTTCTTGACACGCACTCACGCACTTCTATCTTTCTTCTTTCTTTTTTTAACAGCCCGTAAACGCACTGCTGAACGAACACATATGCACCTAAAACTATGTTATTGGTTGCCAAATGCTTTTATACGCATAATGTGTACGTGAGTGCGTGTTTTTACAATAATTTTAGCATGGTTTTGGCTTGATTGTTGCGTCACTATCACTGCTGGAGGTCTGACTAAAACATGAGTACTTTACACCAAAGGGTCAGAAATACAACATAAACGGTATTACAACAAAAATTCTCGAAAAATCCTAGAAAATATGCAGGACATCAAAAAGTTTAAATTTGCTAAAGCAAATATTAAACGATTTTAAAGTGGTAATTAATTCATAAAATGTTCTGCGAGTATCAAACACTCTGTGGTCCTTAACAAATTCATTTTTAAATCGACATGGCTTCCGCAGGCTTTTCTCGCCATTTCCACTCACTTATTTCAACCGAGTCGTGCTCGAGCGGTCGTCCTAGATTCGAAGCCGCCCACTTCATGATTGCTCGCTTTGCGTTGCTGGCTTCGCTCTCAGTCGTCACTAGTTCCTCGTTAGTGAGCTTTCGAGAGTGTTGACTTTTTTTTTAAACTCTAAGGAGTTCCTGTTTGTACGGTAGTGTAAGTAGTATATAATAACTTTTACTCGTATTAATGTGTAAAGTTTCCATAACATTAAATAACAGCGTAAAATCGTAGCTTAATGCTGTTTTTTCGTATGGTGATTATAGAGAACCGGATACCCATTTTTACTGGAAACAAGGCATTCCATCTTAGTCGTCAAGGCTGACAACCCATCTTCATTTTGATTCGCAAACGAAGATGGATGCAGATGTCTATGGGCCACAGCAACCACTTACCATCAGGTGGACTACATCACTCAAGTTTCATTAAAATCGGTGAAGCCGTTCGAAAGATTAGCCCGGACAGACAAACGGACGCACAGATAAAAATTTTATTTATTCGTGGCTTACTCGTGATGGCATGCAATTTTCATCGGTGACAGACCCGCGCTGCAGCTATATTATGGTTGTACCACGACGTAGAATAGCAGCTTAATGCTGCTGTGTTTCGTATGGTGAGTGTAGAGAACCGGAGACCCTTTTCTACTGAAAACGTGACATTCCATCTTAGTCCTCAGGGGTGCCAACGCATCGTTTGTCACCCTTATTCTATTGAAAAAATATAAACAACTTGTGCAAATAAAGACACTTCAATTTTATATAATATTATATATATATATATATATATATATATATATATATACATATATATATATATATAAGTAATTACGTGAAGTAAGTTACATAGTGACAGCAAAAATTGTTATAAATTCTAACATAACAGCTAGCAACGTAATAAAGTTAATATGTAGCCTACATTGTAAGGGTTATCTAGACAACGACGCTCGCTTCCTGAAGTAAGTCCAATGCCTCGGTACGGATCCTAGCCTGAAGAATGCAATAACTCACGTTCTGTATTAAACCGTATTTGCTAGTGGCGTAAGTTATAAGCGAAGCGATTTTTATTCTTCTGACAAAAAATCACTTTATTTTAATTTTAATAAAAATTGGTGTTTTTTTTTTGGGGTTATCTCTTTTTTATAGGATAAGGGTGACAAATGAGAACACAGCACACCTGATAGTAAATGGATTCCGTAGCACATAGACGTCTACATCTATCCTCTACCACGAATCAAAATGCAGATGCGTTGTCGCCCGTGAAGATTAAGATGGAACGCCTCGTTTTCAGTAAAAGGGTTTTCCGGTTCTCTACACTCACCATACGAAACACAGCAGTGTTATCCTGCTATCTTACGCTGGTATTCTGTGAGAGCGTGGTTCTTCCCCGGTGGAGCCAACCCAATCGTGATACAACTATACTACTAAATATTTATATTATATATATATATATATATATATATATATATATATATATATATATATATATATATATATATATATATATATTATTGCTGCAGGTAGGTTCTACCAAGTATATTTTAAAAGATTTCAAATATACTAAGTATGATATATATAATATACTCGTTAATTACGAGTTAGATTTAAATTCTGCACTCATAACATTTTGGCGATTGTAACTTATCTTATAGGTCACTATTCCATTTCATTTTATAACGATCTGTCAATTTTTAATAATGGTAATAACGCGTACCATTTTACGTGGTAGAGCCATGTTGCAGCTATAATATGGCCGCAATAGGGATGGGTTGGCTCGACTAGGTAGCAACACGCCCTCAGAGAATACCAGCGTGGAACAGCAGAATCGTGCTGTGCTTCATAATTATGATCACATGCTTTTGACTAAGTAGCATTGTAACCACTGCTGTGTATCCGGTTTGAAGGACAACAGTGGTTTGTTTATATGTTTGTTTATTTTAGTCCTTAAATATGTTGAAAATTGTATGGTCTTATTTGTAGAAATAGATTGCAGGTGTCTATAGGCTGTCAGTTCCTTTGTTAGTATAATAAAAATTAGTAAGAAATTAAATACAGTTAGAAAGTTTCTTGTATACTTTTAGTCTTTTTCCATATTTATGTGCAATGAATATTTTTAAAATATGAAGCGAAATGAAAGAGATAAATAACATTGTCTATGTCCAACAGCAAAACGTATTCATAGACTAGGGTTGAAAAAGATAAATTATACGTCTCATACCGTCCCTTTGAGATTAATAAACATGGTCTGGTGACAAATGTTTTTTTTTCACTAATTGTATTTATTTACAATATGAATGATATTATGCTCCAGTATAACAACATAGAGATATATTTGAAATTAAAATAAGATATGTTTCCTCTGTCAACTCCTCTCGTAAATTTTTACACACAAATAAAAGAGTTCTTTGCTATCAATAATGATAAGCAGGATTTATACTGATTTAAAGAGACTTTAGTATGAATTTATTTGAACAATTGTTTGATTAATTAAAGCCATTGCCGTATTGTGACAGTGTGAGAGGATCCATCACCACTATCCTTTCCGTGGGTGTCATTAGAGGCAATGATGGGAAATTTCAGCAAGATCTTATTGCAAATGGCAGTATTTTTACATTAAACTCACACCAGGCGTAAAATGCATAGATTGGCGACGAGAAGCAATGTTATAAGGTGTGTGTTATGCGCAAGAAGTAACAAAACCTATTTAGGTTAGAACATAACCTATCCGAAATAGAAAATATAAAAGAAGAATTAGATTTACACTGCCAAATTATTAAGGATATCTTTAATCTGGATTTCGATAATTTCAAAATCTGCTCACTTTATTTTCATCCATCAGAAAAAAAAAATTCACAACATTAACTTTTATTATAACACTAAATCTTTGAAGTGGTAGTGCCACGCTGCAGCTATATTATGCTCGTGTCAACCAAGAAAAAACCATGCTCTCACAGAATACCAGCGTAAAACAGCAGCTTATGGCTTATGTGTTTTGTATAGTGAGTGAAGAGAACCGGAGACCCTAGGCCGTAGAATCCACTTACCTTCAATTCAGAATAAAGGTGACAAACGAACGTATAGTCATTCTTTTGACACTCTTATTGTATAAAAATCTAATATTAGAAAATAGTCGTCAACTGTAAATTTCTTGTACCATACGTCAAACGTTATGTTCGTCGTCGGATGTTGTTCTGTTTTGTACGCTCTTGCGGACGCCTCGGGCCATTAAACTCGCGTTTATGGCTCGTTCGGGTAAAGTTGATATTTCTAAACCGTTTATCGGTTTATAACAGCGAAGGGATTTTGTTTTCTTGTTTCGATTGTAAAAGTTAGGTTTTGTTTACAATTTTATCGTGAACTTTGAAACATTTTATACAAATGAGTAAGGGTTACAAAGAAGCTTTCGGTTGAGCTGGTAATGTGATGCAAATGTCGGATGACATCAACATATTTTCTCGATTAAACATCAAAATGCAGATGCGTCATCAGTTCTGACTAAGATGAAATATCTTGTTACTGCAAAATTGAAAATGGTTCCCGTCAATAATTATACGGAACACTGCAGCATAGTACTTTTTTTACACTGATTTGTTATGAGTGCGTCATCGAGCTAACCCACTAGTGCTGCAGCCTTCATACAGCATCACCCTATCACATATTCCACAAACTGGTGTGGCCGTTTATGTGTACAAAAGAGTTCCTTATGCCCTTCTAATAAAGCAGCGACGATTAAACATTACGGTATTTAATTTGTGCCTGTTGACTTTTCCTTGTCCTCAAAACTTTTTATAATAAGAGAAAGTCTATCCACTCCTCCACAGTAGGTCTTATTTTGACTGTTAACTCTTAACGCCTAATTACGTTTTTGAGTTGCCTGCATACCTCAACTACCTACGCTGTGTGTTTCATAAATTTGTCGCTCCATTAGTATAGGGATTTTCTAATGTTGCGCTTGCCAGTACGAGCTTACGACTAAGGAATCTTTACTTTACTTATTATGAATTGCTCTCAAAGGAAATGAAAAGCCGCCTGTGTCATACTGCTTCTACTCTTGATAATAACGTCCTCCAAACCGAATTTCGGTCAGGGAAGCCAGCCTCAACGGAGACTAGACATCGGCGCAGAACAGGATTGTACTGCCAAGTGCAAGCACAGGTCAATCCCATAGCCGTAGGGACGGTAAACTGACACAACTGAAAATAGATTAGCCGTAGAACCAACGGCTTTACGTGCATTCCGAGACACGGGGGTGAGACACCGCTAACATTCTGACTCCGGGGAGTTAGTTAGTTTTTTGACGGAAAACTCAATAAATAGTTTTTTTGGCCCGACCCGAGATTTGAACCCGGCACCTCATGATCAACAGTCACACTACTACAACCACTAGGCCAACGACGCAGACAGTGGTTCGCATAATATATAATGTGTAATTTATGAAAAAAGAGTAAAGAAACAATTTTAAATGTTTTAACACTATATAATAAATCGAATTATCATTAATAATTTGGTAAGTACTTTATTTGATTTATATAAATCATCTCTCTCGTCTGTACAGTAGAAATCATTTTTTAACATTTCAGTGGCTTGAACGTGGCTTTTTAATAATCATAGAGCACGTAATAATATAGGCTGTCTGGTATCTCTGCCTTTAATGTCAGCATTCAATGACTAATTTAAAATTTGTACGTGAAAATATAATTGGAATAAAAAGAATACGAATTTGAATCCAGTGATAAAGAGAAATCTAATAACTTCATTACTTTATATTTGTTCACATTATCATCAAAATTAGTGGTAATCAGACACTGAAAAAAAGACACAACCAGGTTTACATTTGACTTAATGTTATTAGTTTTAAATGCGTAGATTGGACAAAAATAAATACTTTTTAAATGCGTAAATCGGACAATAAATTATTAATTTTAAAAAATAATTTCTCTTAGAACTGTGAGAACTGCGTCAAGTAGTAGAGCAGGTTAGTTTTATCTTTTTTCTGGTTTTATTTACAACAATTTTAATAAGTAAATGTCAAAGTACGCGATCGAACCCGGGTTAACCTCCGCTGGCTCCAAGAAATTTTTAATTGCACTTTTAAGTGCTAATTTACCACATGCTCGGCGGTGAAGGAAAACATCTTGAGAAAACCTCTATATCTGAGGAATAAAAATATTTCGAAAAACGAACTGGATGAATGATAATAACCCCCGGGAAGGGTGATCACTACGAAGCTGTTTTGTATTGTTAATTGTAACGTACAAGTAGTCCTGCTGGGTTTCTAGCTGGTTCTTCCCAGGACAGAGGTATTTATACTTTAGGTTAGGTAAAAATTACTTTCAATAAGTATTATTTATAATCCCTATTGAATAAAAAAGTTTCTGTTTCTGTATCAACGTGACTAGTGATGTATTCACATAACACACTAAGCTGCGAGACGTATATATGCAATAACTTTAAACTTCAATAGTACTTTCCTATATACTTTATAAATGTTTACGAACTTTATTATAATCGTTCGCAATATACAATACTATACACTAAATTCAAGCAAATACATGTCTTTTTTATACTTTCCACTAGGAAGTTATTGCAATGGCGGACCCATTACAATAACTTCCTAGTGAAAAGTGGAAAAAAAATTTGCTAATTGGAAATTTTAACATATCCTCGTTTCAAGGTCTTTAGAGTCGAATAGTATGGTTTTAAGGGGATGCCCGTGTGTTCTGCTCGTGTGTACATATACGTATGTATGTATGTGTGAACAAACAGTGATATTGACACGGGACCAGTTTCATTTAACGCATAATTATATAACTTAGATGTCATTAAATTTTGAGCAAAATCGGTCAAGTCGTTTTTTGTGCCGAATGAAAAATTGTATAAAATATTAAAACGAATGAAAAATTGTATAAAATACAAAACAGCCTATAATAAATGCTATAAGAGACGAGAATGGATGTATTCTGAATGATGAAGTTTCGAATTTAAACAGATGGAAGGAATACTTTGAAAGCGTATTTATCAGTGAAGGGTCGTCTGAATTAAATGAACTAGAAATTCCAAAAGAAGTGGGAAGGGGTATGGAGATAAGTGTAGATGAAATAATGAAAGCAATGAAAAGCATGAAAGCAGGTAAGGCAGCTGGATATGATAGAGTATCACTCGAGATGCTAAGGGCTGGAGAGGGAGTGGTGGCAGGCCTGCTGTACACCTTGTTTAATTTATGTTGGGAATTAAAACGGGTACCGGATGACTGGTGTAAAGCAGTTATAGTACCAATATATAAAGGAAAAGGGTCACAGCAGGACTGCAAAAACTACCGCGGTATCAGCTTGCTTAGTATTGTGGGTAAACTGTATGCTAAGGTGTTAATTGAAAGAGTTGTGAAAGAAACTGACGGAAAAATTTGGGATGTGCAAGCGGGTTTTAGAAAGGGAATGGGGTGTACAGATCAAGTCTTTTCCATGCGCATGATTGCGGAGAAGTTTTTGGCCAAAAACCAGAAAGTTTTTTGTGCATTCATGGACTTGGAAAACGCTTATGACAGAGTGGACAGGAATGTGTTATGGCAAACACTGAACTCATATGGGTTGAGCGATGGTTTGACACAGGCATTAAGGTCTCTTTATAGGGACTCTAGTGCTTGTGTCAGGATCAATGGGGTCTACTCGGACTGGTTTGGCATCCAAAAAGGTGTCAGACAGGGCTGTATAGCTTCCCCTTGGCTGTTCAACCTATTTATGGACCGGTGTTTGCAAACTTTGAAAGGTGAAGAATGTGGGTTAAGAATGGGCGAGTTAACCATCAAATGCCTTTTGTATGCCGATGAACAAGTCAAATTTGCGTCATCGGCGGCTGAGTTGCAAATGATGGTTACATTAATGAACTGGGAATTAAAAGAAAGGGGAATGAAAGTGAACGCATGTAAGACGAAAGTGATGGTTTTTGAAAGAGAAGAAAGCAAAACGGTATGTGAAATAAGAATAGAAGGAGAGTTAATTGAGCAAGTGGATGAGTTTGTGTATTTGGGATGTGTATTTAGCAGGGATGGTAGATATGATAGGGATATAGAACGACGAGTAAATGCAGGGAATAGAGTGAATGGGGCACTACACTCTATTATGAAGAACCAGAATGTGTCAAAACAGGCACGTATGGTAATTGCTGTGTTAGTCCCTACTTTAATGTATGGTAGTGAAAGCTGGGTGTGGCAGAAGAAGCACGAAAGTAGAATAAATGCTGTAGAAATGCGGTCTTTAAGGAATATGCTAGGGTTGAATCTGAATGACAGGGTGAGAAATTGCGTGATAAGAGATAAATGTGGTATGCAAGATGATGTTGTGACCAGGATTAAGAAAGGAATGCTTCGGTGGTTTGGTCATGTGGAAAGAATGAATGAGGAAAGAGTGACAAAGCAAATTTATATGGCAGATGTGAACGGCCGAGTCGGGAAGGGACGCCCTAGGAAAAAGTTTATCGACCAAATTGGCGATATTTTGAAAATGGGCCACGTTAGAAGTACCCTTAACCGACGAGCATGTATTCGTAGATATATGGATGTAAAAAAGGCGAAAGAGGTATGTCAGGATCGTGCCAAATGGAAGTCCGTAGTCTCTGCCTACCCCTCTGGGTGACAGGCGTGAGTGTTTATGTTTATGTAAAACATATGATATTTTTTTATTCTTTCCACTGGGAAGTTAGTCGTATGGACCTTTGGGGTCGCACCTAGACCGCTTTTTAATATAGCATTTGGCCGTGTCACTGCGAGGTCACGGGTTCGAATCCCACACGGAAGTTTTTGTATGCATACAAGTAATTTTTTAGCGTCATTATGTTTATCCATGTGCGATTTATGTATCTAAAAATTACGACATCGGAGAAATCCTATTTATATATAGATAACCATAAAAATATTTTAAAACAATAGAATAGATAAATTTATTTTAAAGCAAAGAATATAGTGTCAACAGGAACAGGCGTTTTATAAACGCTCCGCATCCCGCAAGTTTCGTGGCCCCGAGGCGGAAGCGCTGCAACCGCGATCGATGCACTACGACTGCGCAGTGCACGGGTCGGTGCTCCCGTGACGCAACACCGCTAGTGTGGTCGCATCCTTATATCTTCGACAACTTTCGAGCACTTATTGTCCTATTGTGTGAGAGAACTTCAAGAGGAGATGTAAGACAGCACGTGTAAAGATCAATGGGGGACATGTTTGTCGACTTTAGTACGTGAGGCTAATATGGTTATCCGGTAAATATAGTCACTTTCTTGTTACTCAAAAACTAGCCAACAAAAAGCTCTACATCGGTCAATAGCTTTATCGACGCCATTTTGACACTACATTAAATATTTTAGTTGATTTTAGTATGGTGTAGTGTAGTTAGTTTTTGTAAGTAGATTTTTCGAAGACTTCCTAATTATTGCCAAAGCTTGTTCGCTAGTTTTTTCTTAATATATTAGTTATAGCATACGACTTTGTGTGTTTGCTTCAGTCCTTCTCCTAGTTTTGTTTTTATAGGGAGGCAAAGCTTTAGTTGACCATATTACCCTCACTAACCTTATAAGTTTTGACTCCGCGATATGTCACGGGCTTAATTTTTTTTAATAACACTAGCAGTGACATTTACACTACTACCATTCCAATTAATCACTCCAGTTAAATTTAAAATGGTGATGTTAGGAGTAGTTAACAATAGTTGTCGAAAAACGTATAAGCGTGTATCATTGATGACGACACTTTTCGTATGAATTTTCGAATTTAGTAAAGAGACAAGTATAATAACCATGTGTTTAGACACGAAAGTGGGTTGGGAAGTGTTAATACATCCACCAGTACCTGACCTTGCACCCTCAGATTTTCCACCTGTTTCGGTCTCTTCAGAATTCTTTGGGTAGTGTCAGGTTAACATCAAGAGAGGACTGTCAAAACTACCTACTTGTCGCATTTTTTAATCAAAAATCCCAAGATTTCTACAGCAACCTTCAAGATGGCAACAAGTTATCGAACAAATTGTCACATATAGTGGATGATTTTTTTACCATCTGGAAAAATATAGGGTGTTACAAGTGAATGGAATAGAAGCCTATGGCACTAATATTTTAGTTTTTTACACCGACATATTATGAAATTGATCTATCAACAAATTCTACTAATTGGGTGCGTATTATTTTAATTTCGATAGTTTTATTAGTTTATTTATTTTGTTAAAAATTTTTCTTTTTATTTTTATACTACCAAAATCTTATTTCAAGTTAGTGGTATTTATTGATATTTCAATTTTATAATATGTTAATGTAAAAGCAAAAAAATTGTAAAATATCAGTGCCAAAAGCTTTTATTCCGTTCATCTGTTACACACTATTTTTTTCAGACGGTAAAAAATCACCAGTATATATTATAATTAAATGTAATTAAACTTTGAAAAAAAAAACTGTCTTGAATTTGTATATAACATACGAAGAAACTTTTCCCCGTTCTTATATAATAATAATCAGTGGCGGATTATCCTTAAGGCGAACTAGGCACATACCTATGGGCGCAAGGTTGCAATGGGTAGCACGCAGAAGTTTTTAAACGAAAAAGATTAAGAAAGTACCTACTTACATTAAATAAAATGCTTATGTGATTTATGTATTAAATAAAATGGTAAGGCCCTCTCTTTCATTTTCATTCACGCGGCAAGTATCGAAATTATTATCAACTGAACTATATTATCAATTATAATATAGTTAATTTTCAGTAAATATATTATAATTGATAATATATAAGTTAATAGTTAATAAGTTATTATAATATATGGCTGCCAGAGGGGCACCGAAGTGCTTACGGCACTGTCGACATTTAATCTACCTCTGATAATAATCGAATGAGTTGTAGTTGCCAAATGACTACGGGACAACGATACTAAAAAGTCGAAAGTTTAAATCCATTAGATTAGTGTCGCGATATTGTAGTAGGAGTTATTAAAATGATAGTAATATTAATGCATTTCTATTATAAGTATTTTTGAAAAGTCGATATAATTATGCGTCTAAAGCGAAATCCAAATGGAAATCAAAATGAAAATCTATTTCCAATTGAACTATATCCGGAACGTGATCGAGCTGATACACCCGGGCATTGCAGGCGTGTTCTATTTGGAACAACATCCTGTACGTAACATTGAATAATCTGAACAATATTAGCTTGAATAATATAGAATAGAATGATTTTTATTCAATATAGATTATTACGTATCCGAATGTTTACAATTAGGTATTGTACATTTAAAACATTTTGTCTTACTGCCGTTTAAGAGCAAATTTTGGGTGTTAAAGTAATGTGTTAATTTAGTTACAACATTATTTACATTGACATAATTAATTGACTCCCGTTTGAGTTCGATAATTAAAGAGGTATCATCAACAAATAATAGTATATCGCGATTGGCCCCTAGAAGATAAGGTAAGTCATTAATATAGATTAAGAACAGGAATGGGCCAAGAAGTAAGCCTTGAGGAACGCCCATTGATACTATAGATCTGACTTTTTGAGTTCTGCTACTTAAATACGAAATAATACTTCTTAGAGCAATATTTTTGACACGGTAATGTTGTAATTTCCTAAAACTGTTAAATTACTTTTATTCTTTTTTCTTATCAGCCTGTAACGATTAAGTACTGAATACATCCTCTTAGAATAGATAATATATACTATCTCTTGAAGGCTACGAGGTCTTTCTAACTTTTCACATTGTCGTATTTTAGACACCCATGAGTCTAAATAGTGTAGCGAATTATTTTACACCATTACCATGACACATATAGTTTTTTTATAGAATATGAGTGACAAACGAGCACACAGTCTACCTGATGTTAAATAGATGCAAAATAAAAGCAGATGTGTTGTCACCCCTGAGAACCGAGATGGAATGCCTCGTTTCTAGTAAAAAGTATCTCCGATTTTCTACGCTCACCATACGAAACACACAGCATTAAGCTGCTGTTTTACGCAGGTATTCTGTGAGATCGTGCTCCCAACCCGGTCGAACTAACCCGTTCGTGCTACAACCACAATATGCGCAGCGTGTCTCTACTACGTAGTTAGCTAGTTTTTTTTTTACAATATAACTATTAGATTTAATGTGAACTTTACATAAGTACTTAATAAATATAAGTTATAAAATAGGTACTAAAATTTTGTCTAGCGATTGCTCGAGACCCGACTTACAAGTATGTGGCTCCGGCAAAATAGCGCTGCGGTAACTCTGTTACTATAGCGTTACGCAGAGTTAAAGACTTTTTTTGATGACGTTCCATTTTCCCTTTTTTCTTTTTTTTTTCAAAATAATTTTTTAAGTGAGAACTTCTTTAGCGGCGTTGTACACTTTTTTTGTAATGGGTAAAAAATGTTAAACTCACGTTAGGACACGTGACCTGATCGAAAATGCGTAAGAGGGATGGCGTAGGAGAGGAAGTATACCCCTCTCTTTCTACAGCGCGGTGAAAATGTATGCTTGCACCAGCTGTTTCGTTTAGGCGGCGCAGGGCGCTTGCGCGAATGTAATATAAATTGTCATGTTTGTATTCGATAGCGCAATAAACAAATATTGTATTCTACCACATAAATGATAGTACTTTTATACTGATAATTAAAGCAATTCGTGCAAAATTATTCCCTAACCATTCCGAAATATCAAAAATGTACAACGTTAATATTCAAGTTCTCACTTCTGCCGGCACTCCCGGTGTGCAACCCGTCGTTTTTTTTTGTAAAATTAAGTTGCGGCAATGAATAAATATATTCCTTTTTTATTTTTTATTATAATTAGTATTTTGATATAATGAAACACTACTGTTACTTTAATTTTGTACAAAAAAATGACATAAAGGTAATGAATTAAAATTAAAAATTGCTCAGTAATATTGTACTGATTATCAATGTTAATATTCTTTATTTAGTAAATTTATTCATTACAAAAAAACTACTGGTTCAATTTTAATGAGAAAACTAACTAGCTTCTAGTTAGATAATTATGCACGGAATGAAACCAGTTCACGTCGACATTGTTATTTGTCCTCGAGATATTATACGAAGCGAAAATTAACAACAAATGTAAGTAAGTATATTAATATTCACTACTAAAAACTCTGTATTATGTATACTCTGTATATCAAACTATATATTATGGTTGTGGCACACGCTCTCACAGAACACCAGCGTAAAATAGCAGCTTAATGCTGCTGTGTTTCGTATGATGAATGTAGAGAACCGGAGACCTTTTTTTTCTGATAACAAAGCATTCCATCTTAGTCATCAGAGGTGACAACACATATGCATTTTGATTCTTAATCGAGGGTGTATGTAGATACATATGTGCCATAGCTCCCACTTACTATCAGGTGGACTGTGTACTCGTTTGTTACCCATATTCTAAAAAATAATATATATATATATATATATATATATATATATATATATATATATATATATATATATATATATATATATATACATATATATATCTTTTTATATAAAAGAAAGCGTGAAAAACGAGCACACAGTCCACGCAATGTAAGTGGATATTGTGGCCTATGGACATCTATATTTATCCTCGATTAAGAATCTAAATACAGATGCGTGTAATAGAATGGCCACATCACCAGTACAAAGGGCCTTTAATTCTCTACATTCACGAAACTGCGTCATTATGCTGCTAATTCACGCTGGTATTCTGTGAGGGCGTGGTCCTTCTCCAGTCAAACAGACCTATTCTAGCGCCAGCCACAATATAGCTGCAGCGTGACTCTAGTACCACGTAGAAGAATCATTGTATTCAATACTTAAATAACTTATCACGTGGAGAAATTTTAAATATTTGTAAAATCAGACCTACTACAAGTGGTAAAATTAAAATTTTGTACAACCGACTTCAATATATATAAAATGAGAACATCATCAACGTAGTCGAAGTCAATTAAATACGCATTATTAAAAGAGTACCCGGATGACCGAGCTTTGCCTGGTTTTTTTAAGTTACATTTATATACAAATTACATGAATGTTTTTGATCTTATTGACATAATAGAAAAAACTGAACTGGTTATTTGATTAAAAAATCATGAGTGCAATTAGATTAATTAAAATTTTCGTATTTTTAAAAAATACTAAAAAAAACCGGCCAAGAGCGTGTCGGGCCACGCTCAGTGTAGGGTTCCGTAGTTTCCCGTCCGTCATAATAAGTGTTCCCACTTATGAGTTTAAATGTGGGTATCCATTATGTTCGCGCTCCAGCAGCGCTCCGCGCTCCTGCAACTGCTCCCGGTAGTGGGTACTGTTGTTTCCATCCAAGTTCAAAATGATTTTCCTAGAAAGTCCTTATAAAGTTCTAATTTTCAGATTTTTTCATATTTTCTTAACTTATGGTTCAAAAGTTAGAGGGGGGGGGACACATTGTTTTTTAATTTTGGAGCGATTATTTCCGAAATTATTGATATAATCAAAAAATGATTTTAGTAAACCCCTATTCATTTTTAAATATCTTTCCAACAATATATCACACGTTAGGGTTGAAATTAAAAAAAATCACTTCCCACTTTACATATAGGGGGGCTACCCTAATAAAACATTTTTTTCCAATTTTTATTTTACCACTTTGTCGGCGTGTTTGATACACATATTGGTACCAAATTTCATCTTTCTAGTGCTAACGGTCACAGAGATTAAGCGAGGACGGACAGACGGACAGACAGACATGGCGAAACTATAAGGGTTTCTAGTTGACTACGGAACCCTAAAAAGGGCTCGAAATAATAGATTTTCTCACAAAAGAAGGGAACTTGAAAAAGGGGAAAAAATCGGACTCAAGACGGGACGTGAACCTCGGAACACCGATATCACGCCCGAAAAACATCCCATCTGAGCTATTACGATCGTTACTAACCTGTCAAAATTTACCTTCTTATATTGTAGCAGTTTTTTTATTGCCTGAAAACACGGATAAAGGGACATTTTCTAAAAATAAATCCTAGCTAGATCGATTTATTGCCCCCGAAACTCTCTGGACACTAAATTTTATGAAAATCGTTGGAGCCGTTTCCGAGATTCCGATTATATATATACAAGAATTGCTCGTTTAAAGGTATAGGATAATTCAAAAACTACTGGTCATATCTTGATTTATATGGGACCATACGAGAAGCAACATCTTTCAGATAAAAAAAGGATCATCAAAACCGGTTCACCCATAGAAAAGTAATGAGTTAACATTATTAACACATAAAAAACATACAGTCGAATTAAATACCTCCAAATCTTTGAAGTCATTAAAACTAGCTTCCAAACAACGTATTTTTATACGAGTAATTTTTTAACAACGTAATTTAGTGTGAGTTTTGAAAACAAAGGCAAATTGAGTAATTTTTTAATTTGTCGAAAAGTAAACTGAGCACTTCCTGCAAGCAATAAAATCCAATAACTTCGCATCCAATGCCTTGCTACACAGATTTTCTCATATTGGAATATAATCCGGCATGTCGGCAAACTACGTGCGCTACGAAAATGGTTTCCTAATTGCACGGGGATATTAACTGTTTTATTATTTTTACATTAAAATGAGTTTGGTTAGCAACCTCAGATTTATTGATGTCATTTTCGTGACCGATTTATTTTTATTTTTCAACAGACTTCCAAAAAAAAAAGAGGTTGTGTATTCGCCTATTTTTATGTGTGTTGCCTCATAAATTTATTCTAGGTGAACCTATTTTGATGCTTCTTTTTGAATTTTGAAAGCTGGTACTTGTAATATAGTCCCATATAAATTTGATCAAGATTTGATCAGTAGTTTTTGAGTTATCTTTAATAACGCGTACTCTTCGACTTCTCGACTCTTCGACTACATTGATGATGTTCTCATTTCATTTATATTGAATTTGGTTGTACAATTTTTTTTAATTTGTACAACAGCTATAAAAGTACTGCATCAGAAATTAGTAATACGGTTTTACCAAAATTATAAGAACAATTAAAAAAATATTTCTTATTCGAATGTCGTATTAAAGTTACAGTGTATATATGTCCCACTCATGGGCACAGGTCTACGCTCATTTCTGAGAGGGTTTTAGGGCAAGGAATTGTCCGCCGCGCTGCGTGTTGGCAAACTTCACATGTCTTTGAAATATTTTTTTTCTTATGTCTCAGACATGCAGGTTTCCTTGCGACGTTTTTCTTCACCGCCGAGCACTTAAAATTGCAATTAACAATTTCATTGGTGCCGGCGAGGATCGATCCCGGTTTGCTCGCGTGCTGTGAAATATACAGCGAGCGGTAACCTGGCGTTCTGGCGTTGAGGAACTAAAACTTCTTTTTAAACTTACCTTCTATTGTCGAGGTAGTTGTCATATACGCCCGACATGCTTTTGTCGTCATGCATATCGTAGAGGTCGCTATAGATGGCGGACTCGAGGCGCGATGGGTCCATGTGATAGTTGGGATTCTCGTAGGAGAGTAGACCATTCTCTGTAACAAGGAGAACCTGTTTAAAAAACCTAATTTTATATTGTTTTCTATATATTATTGTAAGTGAAAGTATTTTTTGTCTCTCTTTTTATCCTATTTTTATCCTTTTTATCCGATCCGGTTTTTGGATCTCAACAATAGCGCCACCTATCGGGTCCAATTGTGAATTTAAACCTTTCTCGAACCAACTTAATCACACAAACAAAATTTCATTGAAAACGGTCCAGCCGCTTAGGAGATCAGTTATATATATATATATATATATATATATATATATATATATATATATTATAAAATATAATTGTACTTATAAACCTTTCCGTTAAATCATTCTGTCTATTGATGAAAACCGCATCAAAATCCGTTGCTTAGTCTAAAAGATCTAAGACTAAAGTCTAAGTGTAGTATTTTGCTATGGGGACACGCGACTGACACTAAAATTATATTTATTTTACAGAAGAGGGCCATTAGAGCAATATATAATTTAAAACCGAAAGAGTCACTGCGACAAAAATTTAAGGAAATTAATATAGTAACTCTGGCCTCTCAATACATTTATGAAAATGTAATGTACGTTCACAAAAATAAAAGTAGTTTTGCAAAAATAAGTATATACTGTGTAGAGTTCAATGATTTCTTTGTCCCGAATGCGTTTGTTTCTATAGCATTGCTTGAATTTCGATGAAATTTGGATGAGCTGTAGTGCGCATGCTTGCAAAGCTTTCTTTTTAATAAGACCAACAAATTTACCACCTGAAGGTAAGTGGTTACTGCAGTCTGCAGCCCATGGACACCTGCAACCAAATTCAAATAATGGAGGCTACTGATGCGCTATCACCTCTGGGAACTTAGATCGAATGCCTTTCAGTCTTTTATCATAATGGCTCTCCAAAGCCATCAGTCATCACAGCAGTTCAAGCACTGTTGCTTGGTAATACAAAATATGTAAGATGGTGCTACATACACAGACGAAAACAAATTATGAAAAGTCCTACCACTTAGTAAACTAACGAAAAACAGGCATTGCAGTGTATGGCTGACGCAGCTAATTAAGTGTAAACGAAATGTTACGAAAAGAACAACACGATTACAAATTAGTTAAGATTATATTTGATACACAAAGAATATAGAAATATAGACTTGATATTTGATACACAAAGAATATATAAATATATATTTGATATACGAAGAATATATAAATATGGATTTGATATTTGATAAACAAAGAAAATATGAATATAGATTTGATATACAAAGAATATATAAATATAGATTTGATATTTGATAAACAAAGAATAAAGAAATATAGATTTAATATTTGATACACTAAGAATACATAAATATAGATTTGACATTTGATATACAAAGAATATATATTTGATGTACAAAAAATATAAATATTGTTAACTATGGTAAGAAATGACTTTACAATCGTCCAATAAAAGTCTTCCATCAAATGAATTATAACTTGACTGAATATAAAAGTTTCTGCTATTAAACTATTTAAACTATTTTATTCAACAACTATAATTTTTGTTTTATCAAGTAGATTGACATGCCTTTTGACCGTGTAGTGACGGTGTAAGATTATCCACTAGATCATATCTTCCCGTGGGTGGTGGGTGTGGCGACTAAGGAAAACAAATTAGCAGATGGGGAGTAGCGTCTTCTTGATAACGACTAAAAATAAAAAATTCAGTTCCCAATCCAACCACTTGCAAGTGCCAAATATCCGCCCTATGAGGTAATTTATGGGGAGGTCAACGTTCGACAGTGGACTTTAGTAAACTGTAACGGTAACTATGATATTAATTTTTTGTCGTATTTTATCCCTTCAATAAATTTTATCTATTATATCGATTAAACTGATCAGTTGAACTGATCAATTCAAACGCATGTAAGTCAAAACGATATCCCCACTTACTGGCTTCAAATTTCAACTTAAGATTTCACACCCACGGTCAGTAATTGGATGTTTGTCAGTGGAACCAATCAGTTTAATTGAACGTGCGCCCGGAAAAATCAGTGTGTGGCACTTAATAATTTGAACTTAAGATTTTGCACTCACGGTCTGTTTTTGGATGTACGTCAGTTCAACTGACCAGTTTAACTGACCGTGTGTGTCAAGTATTAGTTGCATAAAAGCAATCCTACATTTTGAAAGTAACCATTAAGTATATAAAGTATAATAATTTAAGTTTAAGAAATAATAATAGGAGTCGTTAGGTACATAAGCTCGAAAATTATTAAAGTTATGCGTGTACCAGACGCGTCGGAACTTGTGCGGCCTCGTGTAAGCCGATACCGAAGCCGTAGCGAGGTTTCATCTGTCCCGCATTACTGTAGCGGAACAAATCCTAATGTTGCAACGTTGTTTCGTACTTACTGTGGCTGTATGTTCAAAATGTCTTTAGATTGGAATTTTTTTTTTTGATAGAAAATTCATTAAGGATGAAAATTGTTTTAATAGAGTACACTGTTTGGTTGAGTATCATCTATTTGTTATGTATTGTATTTTTATATGTATGTATCCTATAAAAATACAATATATAACAAATAGATGATACTCATCCTTTACTCCCCTGATTACCCTTTCTCCAAATTTAATTTCCGTTTAAATTTAATGTTTCCTCACCAACTAGCTTCCCTCTTTTTATTTTGCATTGGCATCAAGGATAACAAAATGACATAATTGATTAAAGCTACTTTTACGGATTTTATCGCGTTTAATTTTAATTTTAATTATTTTTATTTTTAATTCCCGACGTTTCGGTTTCTTTCCAGCACCCATGGTCACGGGGGACTGAGATGACTGACGTCCCGATGTCATTGTTAAACCCGGAGTACCTTCAACTTTTTTAATTATTGTTTATGGTGCGATCTATGCAAAATGATCTGACTATGTCTCGAGCTCTTGCAGTGGTATGCTTGGATTTAGTTTTAATTTTATTGATTATAGGGTCCAAGCAGGTGATAGTACCCAGCCTCCTTCTCTATTGAAATTAGAATGTTTTTTAATTTCAATAGCCTCACGTATCATCCTTGGTAGAAATCGGTGTTCTTTCGCGAGGATTTGTGGTCTATCAAATCTGATGTAATGGGCCGTCTAGGATATGATCACAAACTGCAGACTTCCCGGAACGTCTAACGTCGGAAATTAAAAAAACATCGCAATGTCAATAGAGAAAGAGGCTGGGTACTACCACCTGCTTAGGAGGCCTTTGCCAAGTGGGATAAACTACAACTCAGGAAATAGAAAAACAGCATTAAAAATTAGCATAAGAGAGGAGTTTAGGGATAAAAGGAGTATTGTATTGCATTGTAATAAATGTACAGTCCAACCGTACATTTCTGCTGGCGTTAACATTTTAAGTGCAGCAATCGCTATAGTTCGATAATTATAAAAATTGTGTCAGTTCACGTAATCACCTCAACCGCAACGGACGCGAACTTAACAACACAACATATAACATAACATTTAACATTATATATATATATATATATATATATATATATATATATATATATATATATATATATATATATATATGCCTTTACATAAAATTTAAATTATTATTAAACATACGCACATTAACCGAACATTTTCGGTCCTTCTAGCCGGAACAATAAAAATAAATTAAAATAGTTCGAGTCGTTTTCGAGTTTTAGCGAGATAAATGGACACAATTGAAAACGTAAGCAGGAGCCCGCTCTCACAATATCATTAGTTTCAATGATATTCTGATATATTTCTGATATTTCCGACATATTCCGGATAATTTCCGACAGACATATTCCAGGTAGCCCAGATGGTTAACGCTCGCTGTAAATATAACAGAACGCGAGTAACCCGGGTTCAATCACCCTGACCCCAATGGAATTGTTAGTTGCGATTATAAGTGTTGATTTACTACGTGCTCGGCCGTGAAGGAAAACATCGTGAGGAAACCTGCGTGTCTGAGGAATAAGAAAAAAACATATTTCGAAGACATGCGAAGTTCGCCAACACGCATTGGGGCAGCGCGGCGGACACATCCTTTCCCTAAAACTCTCTCAGAAATGAGGGGAGGCCTGTGCCCAGCAGTGGGACGTATATAGGCTGTAACGTTACGTTACTTTACTTTTGATACTCATATTCCATTTTATTTCACACTAAATTATTCGATTGTCGGTTCTGTAACATGGCAGACTCGGTGATCTTTTAAGCTAACTGATACTGTGAATATTGTGTGATCCATCACGCAAGGAAACTCCCTACATAGCTCTCTTTGAAGGCCGATAAACGAACCCAATTGTAAACCTACACATAGGCTGAATAGAATATCATAAGACTATAACGCCGACGTTATTGAGAAAACAAAAATGCAAAAAAGGACGAAATTTCTATGTTATCGATAATTTCAGGATATAATAGAAAAACGTATCTCCAATTATGTACAAAGGCCATACATGTTATAGGTAATGGGCCATGATAATATTGTACATAGTAATAATGGTAAGGGCAGCGATTAGGGCTGCCAGGCGTACTATTTTAGTTTTTTTTATAGAATATATTACATGGTTCTCCGGTTCTCTACACTCTCCATACAAAACATAGCACCATTAAGGTGCTATTTTACGCTGGTATTCTGCGATAGCGTAGTCATTCCCTGATCGAGCTGACCCATTCGTGCTACAACCATAATACGGCTGCAGCGTGACTCTACCACGTGTAAAAGGACCGTAACCGTAAAGAATCATGTAAGGGAATATCCATGTAAAGGATGTCTTCTATTTCAGACCCAAAAGTTGATCTTGTTCTCTAATTTGAAATCTTTAATAGAGGAGAGGACAAGGCAATATCGCGCGTATTCGACATTCCCTCTACTAAAAAGTTTAATAATCACTTTGAGGTGAGGTGGTTAGAGACAAACTACGTTACATTACGTATTAACATTTTATATTAATTAATGTTGCTATAGATACCTTAACAGTATTTTATTGAATACAATATGATACCTTTTATTTCCATCCAATGTACTATGTTCAATCTTATCAAATCCTCTAAAACATGAAACGGGAGATGGCAACCCTAGCTGCGATCGGAAAACCCGCAACGGTCGTTTTATATTATGTGCGCTATTAGATGGGGGTAGTTTTGAGGTTCACTGCGTAGTTACAAACGAAAGTACATACATTACCGCGAACTAGTGAAATAAAGGATGTTGACGGAACGTTAAGAGAGAAGTTTGCTTTAAAAAAGCATGTTAAGCTAAAACATTACAAACTGTAAAGTTACAGTCTATATACGTCCCACTCCTTGGCCCAGGCCTTTTCTTAATTCTGTGAAGGTTTTAGGGCAATGATGTGTCCAATGTTTTCTCATTGTTGTCTGATAAATTACTAAATCGACTTGAAGGCAAAATTCAATAATACGATTTACAAGATGGTTACCAAGTTGTTTAATCGATTCTTTGTATTCGACGCTACTTCTAGAATTGTTATAATCGGCATACACACGTGTGTACACACACACACACACACACACACACACACACACACACACACACACACACATACACATATATATTTGTGACCTGGTGCTAAAACGGCCAAAGTACGTTTTTTAAGAAGTGAGATTTTAAAGCCATATTAATGAAAATTATGAAATTTGTTTGCGCTCAAAAGGCGTACGTTTATTGATATACATACATATATATACGTATATATATATATATATATATATATATATATATATATATATATATATATATATATATATATACGTTAAAGTGGGCAGGTAGTAAAGTATGTAAGTATATAATTTATACTATATTAAAATATGTAAGATAAAATAGCTACAATGCAAAACGTACTATGCTACCTCAATGAGTGTTGACGGACTTCAAAAATTACACGTCTTTGAAAGATTATTTTTAATTTCTTATTTATTTTTAATTTCTTATTTATCATAACTGCCTTTAATTTTTGAGTGAGATTAAATTGAGGCACCTATGAGGTACGCGAAATTCGCGTAGTAGAATAATCGTACCTCTAACACCACCTCTTCGTAAAACGGTGTTTGGCTCAAATTTCCCGAACTCTGGGTTAAGTGAATTCATCGGTGAACTTTCCAATGCATTTGATATTAATTTCGACTCACCTAACATACTCAAAAAGGACTGTTTGATCATAATGCAAATGTAATTGATTAAGTTTTTCGTTTTTGCTTAAGGTTCTAATTTTACTGTAAGTATGTACTTAGTCGGATCATAAGTTCTGCCAAAACTTTATTATTCAAAATTTTTGTCTTTCAAAGATTATTTTTAATTTCCCTGACATGCAAGTTTGGCAGGCATTTCCCTCACGATGTTTTCCTTCGCCGAGCACTTAATATACAGCACTAAAAATAACAATTAACAATGTCATTTGACGACTCCGTGGCGTAGTGGCTTAGCAATGAGTGGCTGCGCTGGGAGTTGCGGGTTCGAATCCCGCACGGAACAAGTATTTGTATAGCCTACAAATAATTGTTCCGGGTCTGGATGTTTGTCCTTGTGCAATTTATGTTTGTAAACTGCCCCCGCGATACAGGAGAAAATCCTAGTGTAGGGGTAACGTTTTTAAAAAAAGAAAAAAAAAAAAATTGGGGTCGGTGCAGATAGAACCCCGGTTTCTCGCGTTCTGTGAAATTTAAAGCCTTAGCCCTTAGCACCTGAGCTACCGGTGTTCATGAAACATGCTAATTTAATTTAATTTAATTTTATATTGAACTAGTACACACGTACGCGGTACGCACAATTACTTAAAGACAAGTATTGACGTTACAAAAAATATTTATGATTTTTGTTCCAGCGTTATTAACACTGACAACTGAGCAAATTGCCAGCTATCTCGACCATGCTAATTTTCTCATAAGTTTATCCTTTAACAAGGAGACAATTCCTTTTTTTACGATTGAAGATGGCAAACTAGCACACACCCCACTTGACGGTAAGTATAAGTAGATTCTCGGTCCCTTCGATACTTATCTGTTTTTTTTTAAATATTACAAGCTAGTGCTTGACTGATCATACTTTATGGCAAGTGGTGATGCTACAGAATATGGTTAAGTGCACGGACTTAGCTTAACAAAATCGATTTTTTCATAGCATAAGGGTGAACGAGCACATAGTTCACCTGATGGTAAGTGGATACTACGGTTCATAGATATCTTCATTCTCGATCAAGAATCAAAACGCAGATTCGTTGTCACTCCTGCGGACTAAGATGGAATGCCTCGTTTCCAGTAAGAAAGAGTCTCCGGATCTCTACACTCGCCATACGAAACACAGCAGGATTAAGCTGCTATTTTACGCTTGGATTCTATAAGAACGTGGTCCTTCCCCGGTCGAGCCGACCCATCCGTGCTGCAACCATAATATAGCTGCAGCGTGGCTCTACCACGTATCCTTCATCAGTCAAATCGATACATTTGAATTGCAGCATCGCTCTACAACGTAATTAATAAATTGATAAATTAGCAGAAGGCGGCAAATATGGAACAGTTGTATCATCATAATCATTACAGCTCTTCATAAGTCCACTGCTAAACAAAGTTCTCGTCCAAGTAATGCCACAAAGTAGGAGAATGACAAAGCTGGGGAAATATTGGGCTACCTGCATCCTTCACCTTCCTGCTTCTCATAACACGTCGACACCTAGTGGTGGGACGCCACACACTTGCCTTACCAGGAGGAGGCTGCCACTCGAGTACCTTTCTTTTTTTATAGAATAAGGGTAACAAACGAGCACAGAGTTCACCTGGTGATAAGTGGGTACTGTGGCCCATATACATCTCTATCTTCAATTATGCATCAAAATGCAGATGCGTTGTCACCCCTGAGGACTGAGATGGAATGCCTCGTTTCCAGTAAAAAGGATCTCCGGTTCTCTACACTTACCATACGAAACACGGCAGCATTAAGCTGCTATTTTACGCTGGTATTCATCATCATTCATATTTCTTATGAAAAAGTTTACTCACTTTAAAATTTATACTGAGCGGTTTAAATTGAAGCCTAATATATTTTAAGTGATGACGTCACTTTACATATTTTGTTACAAAGTCAAGGTTTAACCACGATGTCCTTAATTGTAAATTAGTTTAGATTTGCATTCAACTGATTCATCGAGACGTTTCAGGTAATAATCCACGACCGACCTCGCCGTTTCACGCTGGCTGGCGATGTTTTTATTTTAATTAACCGTTAAAAAAAAAACTTCTTGCTGACAACACTGAATTTTGTATTTATAATTGGTTCAAACATGCAAAAAATTCATACAAACCGATAAAGAGGAATTAATAGTGTGTATCAGCTTTACGTTTACATTGACTACGAGCAATTCTTCCGGGTTACGCTTGTAAGGTGGCATTCTTGGAAAACTCTATGTAAAAAGCCTGTTGGGATGTGAAATAAAGAAATATTCATCATTCGTTTATATTAGCTCAAGAAAGGCCACCGTTGAACATAGATCCCTCATAGAGAGATTAGTGCGCAGATATGTATTACATTACTTAATATCTCTTATTTCTTTCCACAATCGGACAACCAGATACTCAGCAAGTCTCCACCCCTTAGTTACAATCACCCATACGCACATATAAAGTAAACAATTTGCGTCGTTGTTGTGATGCGTATAGAGCTAAGGAGTGAAATCGATTGCCAGCAAATCTTTCCATTCGATTATAAAGTGTCTTCATGGCAAGAGTAAAATAAGACTTTTGTTATAGCTTGATAAGTAAGTACGTTTGACCATATTCGGCTACATCACCATATACTATAAGCAGACCTATTCGCTATCTTTGTTCAAAATAATAGCTAGAAACTACAGTGATAGAGCCACGTTGCATACTTAAAATGTATACTTTGGGTGAATAGTTGATTCACTATTTTTAAATGTAAAGTTAACACCGATAACAACGGCGCTATACAGAGTCAATATTCATCAGGGCTCCGCTGAAAATCAGCGCTGCTGCAATACCTGTGGTAGCATATGCTGAGACGGAATCCTTTTAGGCATCACATCACTCACTCTTGCTGAGACTTATTTTTACGTATGTTTTCCATCTTGTACCTTGTGTGTTTTTATGTTCTTATTTTCTTCTAATAGTATATTTTGTGAGTGTATTGACGTTAATAAAATGAATGTCTATGTCTTTGTCTGTTATGTTTGCAGCTCGACAGGGGTAGGACCATGCTCTCACAAAATAGCAACGTAAAACAGCTTAATGCTGCTGTGTGTCTAGTGATGAGTCTAGAGAGCTGGAGACCTTTATTACCGGAAACGAGGCATTCCATCTTAGTTCTCAGGGCTCACCCCTGAGCAACTGCATTTTGATTTTTAACTGGTGATACACTGTATGATCGAAATTTGGTATGAAGGACATTATTATTCATTATTTAGCACTGGTCTTTATAATTAAAAACAGAAGCTAGATGGTATGCCACATATTTCCTTTTCCTTCTAGAAATCTATGTGGATTGGTACCACTCTCTAATTATCAGTTAACTCTATAAAATATATTTATAGATTATTTATATATTCATTACAAGAATTAGTGGCAGTTGATAATGACCTACAGTAGCCACTTTCAAACATGTAGACTAATAGCTCCATTATTTAAATCAGAATCTCAATGTAATTTAAATAATAGAAAGTCTGAGCTAGACTTTGCGTTCAACTATGCAGAATTAAAAGCAGTCGCACTGGAATGTTCGGACCGCGTTCAGAATGTCCCACCGGTCGCGACCGTGAGCTTTGAACTTGGAAATATTTCATAACATGTTCGACATTTGACGTGCATGTTATGTTGCAGCAAGCAGCTATAATTATGTTTGCAGTTTTATGTTACGTACGTAATCTAAACTAAAACTAAACTAAGCTATTGATTGACACCTCTTTCGTCTTTTTACAATCTGGGCCCTAGAATGTATGGAAGCGTATCAGCCTCCTTTAATATTATTAAAGGCTTACACGGTTGTGTTAATTATCCGAGCGTACGACATGCTTTAATGTCGCGTAAATCGCAAACCCATTATAAACATTGCCACAAAAGACATCATACGTTATCACACCGCGATCTTTCTACTGATAAACCAAACCAAATAATTCATATGAGTCTCACTCGTGTTCTCTTCTTGATACATCATGTTCAAGATGTTCACCGTACAGTAGCGTTAAAAAAATATCCAATATCCCATATCGTCTCGCGGATGTCGTAACAAGCGACAGAGGAAAATAAGCCAGGAATTGTCTACTTCCTAAAAACAGCCAAGCCTGCCAAACGTGACAACTATGCCAAATATCCTCCGTGTTATGCAATTTATGGGGGAGGCTTATGTACAGCAGTGTGTTTTAATAGGTTGAAACGGTAACGGTTACAGTAACAATGTGTGTTTTGTCGCCTGCTGTGATGCAGCAGCTAGCGACAAAGTCAAAGACTTTAGAAAGCACGTTTTGAAGGTCAAGAAAACTACGTCATCGCTTCAACAAGTCCCTGAAGTGGAAAAAATTCTCAGTAGCTGCTCGGAGTCAGGAAGTTGGCGTTGTCTCACCCCAGTGCGTCGGAAATCACGTAAAGCCGTTGGTCCTGCGCCTGATCTCTCTCCGGTCGTGTCGATTTACCGTCCCATGGAGTTATGAGAGTGAGGAAATAGAGAGTGCACCTGTTCTTGCGTATACACTTGGGCAGGCCACTGTGACCGAGATTCGGTCTGGAGGACATTATAAAGCGGCAGATGTTATGAAAAGAAACGGTAAAAAACTCGCATGCTGACTATTTTTCTCCCAAAAGTTAAAACTTAACCGTATTAAATATAGCGTACGTGAGGGTTTGCTTCAAGCTTAAAAACTATAGCTTTGTTTGTATAGACGGCTCTGTGATAGATAGCTTTTCATCAGTCAATCAAATAATAAAAGTTCAAAAGGACGCTGCCTTAACGACGCCATTGACAGTATAGTAAATACGGTCAGTAACTGTTTTTTTAATTTGATTTCGCGAAGTGTTCCTAATCATTGCCAAAGCTTGTTTGCTATTTTTTCTTAATACATTAGTTATAGTATAAACGACTTTGTGTTTTTCTCTGTCCTCCTCCTAGTTTTGGTTTTATAGAGCGGCAGAGATTAAGATGGTCATATTACCCTCACATGCTTTATATACATAAATCAAACAAGTCTAAGGAAGGTCATATCCACACATACTTAACCTTTTAAATATGCGTGGGAGGTCTTCATTTAATATGTAAGGTTTTTACAACAATATATGTTAATGACATTAAACAGGCATTAGTAATAATAGGCCCGGAAATCAAAAACTTGTGTTTCGCTCTATCTTTAATATAAAATTTAAATAATGATAATGTCCTGCAGATCGAGTTTCGGTCACGACGGCCAGTCTTGACGGAGGATTATAGTGCCCAAGTGTATGCGCAAGCACAGGTGCACTCTCGACCGGAGTTTTACGTACTTCTAGAGGCACGGGGGTGAAACACCGCCATTTTCCTGGCTCTTCTTTCCTGAGTTCCTGACATAAAAACCCAATTAAATAATTTTGTCCCGACCCGGGACTTGAACCCATGATAAATAAACATTTATAGAGAAGCATCTGATAATGCTTCTATGTACCTATGTTATAGAACAAAAACGGGATGGAGTTTGTTGATGTAAGAAATATTGTTTTATTAAGATCACGGACGTTCAAATTTTTTTAGGATAGGTTAATAAACGAGCACACAGTCCACCTGTTGGTAAGCAGTTGCTGTGGCCCATAGACATCTATCCTTATACGAATCAAAACGCGGATGCATTGTCACTCATGAGGACGTGGTGAAGGTGGAAGTGTGAGGAAGGTGGAATGCCTCGTTTCCAGTCAAAGGTTCTCCGGTTCTCTACACTCACCACATGAAACACAGCATCGTTAAGAAAGCAAGTCTTCTAGAGTTCGGATGCGCCAACCAACCTACAAAATTAAGGCAGGCAAGAAGTTCTTTTTTTCTCCCGAACGGATCCTGTTTGCACGATACCACTTGATAAGCAAAAGACGGTTAATGCTGAGTGGTACACTTATAGGTGGTCTTTGAAAAAGTTAGGGAAACACTTAGGACCAAGACAATGCTTCGGCACACACCACGAACAGGACAAAGTTATCTTTGGCTTTTGAAAAGATGGAGTTCGTGACCCATCCCGAAAACAGTCGAGACCTGGCATCATACGATTTCTTAATTTTCCCAAAAATCGAATATTTGATAAGAGGTTTGACATTTCATGAGCAAGAAAAAGCCGTGATAGCAGTAGGAGAAAAACATACCCTCAGATCAATAGTCCTTATGTTTACAAATTTAGTCTGAACTAATGAAAAAAATGTTTAAAATGTAATGGAATACTTTGAAAAGCAGTGAATATATTACTGCAATGTATGACGTATTAGTTTACATATAAATCGATTTATTTATGAATTACTCAAAATTTTCAATAAACACCACGTAGGATTGTCTCTTAGAATTATGAAGGCAGTTTATATAGGTACATAAACTGCACAATTACAAACGTCCAGACTTGTTCTGGTTAAGTATTTGTAGTCCACATTTGTACTTGTTCCGTGCGTAATTCGAACCCACGGCCCTCAGTGCCGCAATTCAATGCCAAGCCTAACGTTAACGCTAAGCTAACACTTCGGAACCGTCATCAGGGTTTTCCCCAATTAAATCGACTGAGAAGCTAAAGTCAGTTTTACCGTAAGTGCTTTAGTCACACCATCCTTGTCAGTCCGATAACTTAATCAAGCGCTTAATGGGGCACCTTGACCGTTATTAAATGCCGGCATTCAACAAAATAGCCTTAGTAGATTTATAATGACGTTTTTTAAATACACAAAATTAAAAGAAATCAAGTCTTTTTGGTTCCTTTTTTGCCACTGTGGCGCTAACACGCACTTCCAAGATGGCGTTAACAGCTGATGTACTTTAATCGATTTAAAAGGTGCTTTCTGATAATTACCATTTACAGCATTATAGGAACATAATGCTTTTGCGTTTTTATGTTTTTATTCCGTTAAAAGCGCGGCCCTTTCCTGTCAAGCCGACCCATTTGTACTGCCATAGTATCTATAGCAATCCTTGCAGCCATAGTAGCTATAGCAGTGCAATATTTTAATAACACGTAGGTACGGTTCAATTGTATGTTGGTGTTCAACTGAATAGCTTTCTATCCAAATTAATTAACTGTCGTATAAAAACAATATGTAGCGACAATTTTATATTTTCGTTGTTTTTTTTTAATTATATTCTCCACCCTAGGATTTCCTCCTGTATCGTGAGGGCAGTGTACAAAGCTAAATTTCACGAGGACCGTCATCCAGACCGGGAACAATTACTTGTAGGCCATACAAATACTTATTCCGTGCGGGAATCGAACCGTGGCCCTTGGCGCTGTAATTTCTAAGCTACTGCGCCGCGGCGCTGTCAATATAAAACTGAAGAGAAAAGCTTAAGCTAAATATGATTAATTTATATATTTTTATTTATTTATACTTTAATGCACAAGACTGCCTCGTTGGTCTAGTGGTTGTAGTGGTGCGACTGTAGATCGTGAGGTCCTGGGTTCAAATCCCGGGTCGGGCCAAAAAATCAATTATTGAGTTTTTCTGTCAAGAAATTCTTAGTAGCTGCCCGGAGTCAGGAAGTTGGCGGTGTCTCATCCCCGTGCCTCGGAAAGCACGTAAAGCCGTTGGTCCTGCGCCTGATCTTTCTCCGGTCGTGTCGGTTTACCGTCCCATCGGATTACGAGAGTGAGGGAATAGAGAGTGCACCTGTGCTTGCGCATACACTTGAGCACTATAATCCTGTCCTGCGCCTATGGCTAGTCTCCGTTGAGGCAGGCTGCCGTGACCGAAATTTGGTCTGGAGGACATTATTATTATTATTAATGCACAATGCAGTACATATGAACTTAATGCCACAGAACATTTTCTTCCAACCACCCTTTGGGTTAAACAGAGATAGGAGGTGCAGGTAAAAACAAAAAGAAAATGATGATAAAATACAGTCTAGACCAAAGGCACTTCCAGTTAAATTCAAATATAGAAGACTACTGATACGTTGTCACCTCTAAGGATTACTGAACAATTGTAATACCTCATCTCTAATTATACTGACGAGCTATAATCTTCAGAAAGAAACAGCAGTATAAGCCAACTATTTAGAGTCAGACTTAGGTAAGAGGACATGCACGTACAGTGATAAAGAAAAAGAGTCATAAAATCTAAAAGATATACACACGAAACTTAAATAAGAAAAGTACCGGCAGTTAAAATCGAAACTAAATGACATAATTATGCAAATACAGGGTGCAAAATGACATCGTGGCCAGGACAAACTTTGTCGGGATCGTTCGGCGTATTAATTTCGCGAAATGTCAAAAGTTAAGCCATTGATAAAGTAAAAAGGCTCTTCCGGTACGAGAACGTCGCAATAAAGTGAGCTAATAAGCCTCTTTCCCTATTTCTAAAGTACTTGTTGGCTGAATGATGTCAGCAGAAACATAAAAAAGTAGAAAAGTTTTTATAGAATAAGGGTGACAAGCACACAGCCTACCTGATAGTAAGTGGATGTTGTGGCCCATAAACATCTACATCAAAATGCAGATGTGTTGTCACCCCTGAGGACTATGATGCAATGCCCCGTATCCAGTAAAAAAGGGGCTCCTTACACTCAATAAACGAAACATAGCAGTATTAAGCTGCTATTTTACGCTAGTTGTATTTCCCTGGTCGAGCCGACCTATTCGTGCTACAACCATAATATAACTGCAACATGACTCTACAATACAACGTATAAGTTATATTCGCTCTCTTACTCTTAAATTGCTATGAAGGTTACGAAGTTAATCGGTCTTCCGCGCTGCTTATCTCTGATGAAAATTTTTCTACACTACCAAGCTCTTTGTAAATTAACAACCTGAGTTATTGCGAATTGTGATTCCCTGAGCTATCACATACCTGAGCGGAAAAATATATCTAACGGTATTCTAATACACTGTACCTATATCTTGTTAAGAAAATGCAATCAGCGGCATCAGACTATAAGTGGTCCACTGCCGGAAGAAGTAGAGAGTCATACAATATAAGCATTGCATAACTACGGAAGTAAAGAGGCGTGTAATATTATATTTATTTATGTGTTAGTAGAGTCATGTTGCCGCTATATTATGGTTGTAGCACGTATGGGTCAGCTCGACCGGGGAAGGACTCACTGAATACCATTGCTATAACTAATTCATTTATAGAAGTGAATAATAATTAATAAATAGTATATAATGACATGTGACGAGACTATCCTCAATGATGAAAAAAATAAACATTCATTACTACTTTATGGTATGTACTGATTTGTGGGCAACAACGTGTTTGTCTATCGATCAACCCTTACGAATGTGTGCGTGCGGAGTAAAATCAGTTAAAATAATGCATTACCACGCATTTTGAATTTAAAAGATAAAAAAGACAGAACGTGTGAAATTATTTTTAATTAATTTTTCTTCACCATTTGCCTATATTACTCTGAACATTCTCTGTATGTTTGGCCGGTTATTGCAAAGTAACCCTGTATATCATTAATAATCCTATACCTTTAAACGAGCAATTCTTGTATATATGTATATATATAATCGGAGTCTCGGAAACGGCTCCAACAATTTTCATAAAATTTTGTATTCAGGGAGTTTCAGGGGCAGTAAATCGATCTAGCTAGGATTTATTTTTAGAAAATGTTTTTGTCCGTGTTTTCAGGCAATGAAAAACTGCTACAATATAAGAAGGTAAATTTTGACATTGTGTTAACGATCGTAATAGCTCAAGTGGATATCGAGCGGTCGCGAAATCGTAAAGCTTTGGTTCGCGTCCCGCTTCGGTCCGACTTTTTTCTTTTTTTTTCAAGTTCCCTTCTTTAGTGAGAAAATCTATTATTTCGAGCCCTTTTTTAATATTTTTTAAAAATACGAAAATTTTAACTAAACTAATTGCACTCATGATTTTTTATTCAAATAACCAGTTCAGCTTTTTCTATTATGTCAATAAGATCGAAAAATATTATTCATATAATTTGTATCTAAATGTAATTAAAAAAAACTGAGCAGAGCACGGTCATCCGGGTACTTCTAGATTGAATGAGATAGAGCCGAGAACTCTTATCTTTTTTAAACTATCTATGCTATTAACTTAACTAATGCTTTCTTTATCTACTCCTGGTAATCTTAAAATGCTTGTGTGGGACTAGTTCACGATAGTAGTCGAATGGCGGATTCAAACCCACGACCCTTTAAGTTCGCGGTTCGCACCCTACCCTACCATAGGCTACTGTCGCTTAATCTTGAATGACATCTTCGGGAGTTAACAGCCATCTGTTTCTTTAAACTTTGTTTTAAATAGATTTAAAAATGGTTTGTTACTACAGTTATGTTGTGGGTCGGCTCGACCGGGGAATGAACACGCTCTCACAGAATACAATTACTATTTTTAATTCATTTATAGAACTGAATAATAAATAACAATTAGTAATAATAATGACACATGACGAGACTATCCTCAATAATGATAAAAGTGAAGATTCGTTCCTACTCCAGAGGAAATATTATGGTATATATACGGTAACCTACAATGACATCTTTCGAAGAAAGCGATGTAGAATTTAGATACTTTTGGAGAAAACTAATAAGGGGTCTCGTAAGACTGAGTCGATTTATTTGAACACGCCACTTGTAGGGTAGCGACACGCTTTCTACGTCGACCAACAAAATCACTACATGCAATATAATTTTATTTTCATTAAATAGAGTTGTATAAAAGGCCATCTTTCGTGTTCAGGATAGTAGTATCTAGGGTTTTTATTAGTTGGAATGTGAATTATCTGTATTTTATAAATTTGACTCTTCAAAGAATATGGGTTTTTTAAAATATTTATTGTTATGTAGGGTTGTCTGAAAGGCCATCTTACGTGTTTATAATAGCATTATCGAAAGCTTTTTCTTGGTTGGAATGTGGATTACATTACAAAATCTTTATATAAATTATCTTTTTTTAATGATGAAACAAAAGACACATGCAGCCAACTTCTAACAAAGCAGGCTTCGGATGCGTTATCTCCGCGAGGAACTGAGATGGATTACCTCACAGTTTCTAGTTATACTGGCTTTCAATACCCTACCCAGTGCAAGCACTGCTATTAGGCGGTAGAAACAAGTAACAACAAAAGTACCTCCCTACACGGATCCCTAGTAATAAAGGTAGTCCTATCGTCTAGTAAATTAAAAAAACGGGTCTTTGAAAGAAAAGAAAAAAAGAAAGAGATATTTATTTGGCCTTTTCTTAACAAATTAGCATTAAATACTCAAAATAAACATTATGTATAGTTACAGCCTATATACGTCCCACTGTTAGGCACAGGCCTCCTCTCATTTCTGACAGAGTTTTAGGGAAAGGTAGTGT
The DNA here is from genome assembly GCA_036936625.1 of Parnassius smintheus behrii. Taxonomy (NCBI): domain Eukaryota; kingdom Metazoa; phylum Arthropoda; class Insecta; order Lepidoptera; family Papilionidae; genus Parnassius; species Parnassius smintheus. The sequence continues at coordinate 44,002,462 of JAUPFT010000021.1, forward strand.
ACGCCCCAATGTGTGTTGGCAAACTTCACATGAATTCGAAATATTATTTTTTATTTTTAAGTTTCCTCACGATGTTTTCTACAACGCCGGGCACGTGATAAATCAGCACTTAAAATTGCAATCAACAATTTCATTGGTGCCGGCGGGGATCGAACCCGGGTTGCTCGCGTACTGTGAAAAACATACACTGGCGATATAATCATCATCATCATTACAAACATATACATGTCCATTGCTGAACAAAGGCCTTTGAAGATATACCTCGGTTTTACATGAATAATAAGGATTTTCATAATATGTACGAGTCTTATTCTAAAAGTCAATCGTATTACATTTGACCACCTTCTTAAGATACGATATCGTCTATATGAACAAATTTCAAAGGAATATTAAAATACGATACACTTTCGACCGACCGTATTTAGTATCTTTAACCTTGAACTTAAAATACCGAATACTAAACCTGGTATTTGTACACTTTAGTTTAAATAACTGAATTAGAAAATTATTTTTATAATACTTTTTTTATAGAATAAGGGAGTCAAACGAGCGCATAGTCCACCTGATGGTAAGTTTATACTGTGGCCCATAGACGTCTACATCTATCCTTGGTTAAGAATCAAAACGCAGATGCGTTTTTACTCTGAGGACTAAAATAGAATGTCTCGTTTCCAGTAAATTAGTACTCCGGTTACACTCACCATTAAACTGCTATTTCACGCTGGTATACTGTGAGAGTGTGGTTTTTTCCCGATCGAGCTGACCCATTCGTGCTACAATTATAATATATCGTGGTTCTCCGGATCTCTACACTCACGATACGAAACACAGCAGCATTAAACTGCTATTTTACATTTACACTGGTTTTTTGTTAAAGCGTGGTCCTTCCCCGGTCGAGTCGACCCATAACGTAACTGCAGCGTGGCTCCACCACGTAACAATGTGTATTTTGATGCCAGTTTATCCTTCGAACGATAGGAGAACAATGGGTGATTTATTTATAAAACTAAAATGATGATTCAACTTACAGACCGGTCTGAATGTGACACAAATGTGTTATCACTTATGAGGATTATACCGGCTCACTAAGAACGTTCCATAAGTAGTTTTCTTCCGCGTATGACCTCTCTGTGGAATAGTTTACTACCGGCGATTTTTCCGGACCGTTACGATCTGGGGACTTTCAAGAAAAGAGCTTACTCCGTTCTAAAGGGCCGGCAATGCACCTGCAATTCCCCTGGTGTTGCGGTTGATCATGGGCGGCGGTAGTCACTTAACATCAGGTGAGCCGCATGCTCGTTTGCCCCCTCTTCTATAAAAAAAAGAATATCTTTTAGACCGTAACATAGCAGTGCAGGCTCTGCCATTTAGCTGTTTGTACCCAAGCTGACAGACTTCTAGGAAGAAAATTCTTATTTCCTGGCAAAAGACTAAGGATGGAATCCCTTGTTACCAGTAGGATAGCATTATGCTATTATTTCACGCTGTTTTTCTAAGTGATCGTGGTCCTTTTCCAAATGGCTCTACCACTTATAAACTATTTTCTGTAAATAAATATTGGTAAAAATTTGTGCCATCTAAATACATTTAGTTTGAAAAATCTGACGCACTTAAACGTCGTAGAACTCTCCCAAAACAGTCGTTATTTCCAAAGCCAGTCTGACAGCCCTGAGTGGCTGGGACTATTGATTTTCTTACGACCTTCTGGCGGGCGACGCCTGACCTGGCGTTCGGCAGCCAGATCACGTATTACTGTATTGCTTGTGTAACTAGTGAACGCTGCCGACTTCGTTTTGATAATTTGTCGACATCATCAATTCATGGTAGTGTGAAATTATAATTCATTCCATTCATTATTAACCATGACCGTGTATTACCATGTAGTGGCGGTGTAAGTACATCCACTACCCATATCATCCAGTGGGTGTCGTGAGAAAGAAATCAGAAGATGAGCAGCAGCGTCTTACTAATAACGACTAAAAATAAAAAACTGCAGTTGCCAATCTGCTTGCCGAGCGTGGCAACTGTGGCAAATATCCTCCCTATGAGGCAATCTGTGACGGAGGCTGCAACTGTAATGGTGTTACAGCCTCTGAAAGTTGCATAGATTGCTGTTAGATAGGATGTTTGACATAGTTTTTATTTTTAATGAATAGGATCGAGCAGGAAGATGAGTACATATTTGGGATGTGTATTCAGCTGGGAGACAATGGTATAGAACAACGAGTGAACGCAGGAAATTAAGTAAATGGGGTCAACAAAACTCTATTGTGGAAGGTCAGAATGTGTCAAAATCAAAAAGGCACATATGGCAATTAACAATGATGTGTTAGTCTCTACTTTAATGTAAGAAGAAGCACGAGAGTAGAATAAATGCAGTAGAAATGTGGTCGTTAAGGAGTATATTAGGGCTGAAACTGAGTGACAGGGTGAGAAGTTATATAAGTTATATAAGATAAAGAAAGGATTGCTTAGGTGTTTTGGTCATGTGCAAAGAATAAGTAAGGAAAGAGTGACAAAGCATATTTATATTGCAGAAGTAAACGGAGAAAGGGACGTCCTAGGCGAAAATTTATAGTCCAAATTGGCGATACGTTAAAAATGGGCCAAATTAAGAGTACCTTTAACCGACGAGCATGTATGCGTAGGTATATGGATGTGGAGGAGGCGAGAAAGATGTGTCAATATCGTGCCAAATTAAGAGTACCCTTAACCGACGAGCATGTATGCGTAGGTATATGGATGTGGAGGAGGCGAGAAAGATGTGTCAATATCGTGCCAAATTAAGAGTACCCTTAACCGACGAGCATGTATGCGTAGGTATATGGATGTGGAGGAGGCGAGAAAGATGTGTCAATATCGTGCCAAATGGAAGTCTGTAGTCTCTGCCTACCCCTCTGGATGACAGGCATGAATTTGTGATATGATTGAATAAGGTGTCAAGCGGACACACAATCCGCCTGATGGTAAGTGGATGCTGTGGCTCATAGAGATCTGTATCTATTCTAAATTCAACAGTTGCAACGATTAGCTGACGGGTTGATAATGCTAGTTTTTTTTGAGTTGTTATCAAAAAGATGCTGCTATAATTATATTAATATAATTATACCAATCTAATGTTTAATATCGCCCCTTGCGACACACATGGGATGATACGGGTAGTGAATTCTATTACGGCGCCACTACATTCCAGTAAAAATAATAATGGCAACATGATATTTACTCGTAAATATTGACACGGTCGGCGTGTGTTTTTCCTTGACAGAAATTCAATGTTAGAAAACAATCCCATAGGAAAAATCCGCAAGTAGTTGGTGCAAACAAACGATCATATATTACTTGATTTTTTGTTACTGCATGATGATGATGATGATGATGATGATGATGGTGATATCGAAACTATTATGATGGTCGTAATCATATATTTCACTAGTTTCGTTACTCAATCCACATCTTCCCGATGTTAGCTCGTAACAACATACTGCTGGCTGCTACTTTGTGAGGAGGATATGCTATAAACAGTACGCTTAGGGGGTTGTCGATGGTAGTGCCGTACAGTACAGTATTTTCTGGTTATTTTATATGTGGTTTATAACAACATACATTATGGTTGTAGCACGAATGGGTCGACTCGACCAGTCAAGGACTATGCTCTCACAGAAAACCAGCGTAAAATAAAGACTAAAAGCCTTTTAGCCTGTTATTATTATAATAGCTATCTTTAACCTTTAGATTAGAATATAGCAGTGTACACACTGGTACTCGGTATGACAAATATGATATCTTACGAGTAAATGGCCCACCTAGAAGTACAACAGACCTTTCAATAAGGTGTTCTTGTAAACTCTGTTAAACAAAAATTATTATATTTTATTATACTCTAGAGTTATCAGCCGTGCTGAAATTTGTTATACTAGCGGTACACGGTTGCCTTAGACGGATCTTTATCCATAAATATCTATTCTAAATATATCGAGCGATTCGTCCGGTTTTAGACGACATTAGCAATCTTAAAAAGTAATCGCGCGAAAATATTGCCGACTCAGATCCTCTTCAATTCAATTTAGCTCGCAATAACGTGAAGGAAAATTTAAATTTAGAACATTCGAATTCTCACACGTAGTATTTTCAAAATATTATTTTATTAACTGGCCAGTATCTAAGTGTCTCATACAAAAAAAAAATGTTATTCATAATAATTTCTGAGTGGTCAACGTATTATTAGGTCGGTTTTATGAGACGTTTCACGCTTCCATTAAAAGGCCTGGAATAAAATTATTTATTGTCCACAGTCTACGTATTGGGTATTCATCATTGCTGGTCAGTGGTTTCTATATTTTTATAATAGTATAGAATAATGTGTTATAAACAATTTCAATTCAACCAAAATTTCAATGTAACCAAAGAAATGTGTCTATCGGTAAGAATTTTCTAATATACCTCCGCCATTTTATTGATTACCTAATCGATAGCGTCGTTTTAAACGTTCTAAGTGTATTTCCAGCCGCGAATTAATACAGAATTTGAGGGTAGACATAATTTAAAAGGTTATTACAAAATCTATAAAAAATTAAAAGAACAAATTAAACGTAACTTAATTATGATTAAGCCGTGGCAGCAAAGCGCTTGTAGTGAAGTTCACAGTACGCGAGTAACCCGGACTCGATCTCACCACGTTCACCGATGCAAATGTTACTTCAAATTTTACGTACTGATTTACACTTGCTCAGCGGTGAAGGATAACACCTTAAGTAAACCTGCATGTTTCGGGAATAAAATATCTCGAGCAAATATGAAGTTAGCCCATATTGGAGCAGTGCGGCGGACCAAAACCTCCCCAGATATGAAAGGAGGTATGTACACAGCAGTAGGACGTATAAAGATATAAATATGTTCTATATTTCGCAGGTAGAATTATTTTATAATAATAATGTCCTCCAGACCGAATTTCGGTCCACGGCGGCCTGCCTCAACTGTGACTATCCTTCGACGCAGGACAGGATTATAGTGCCCGAGCGTATGCGCAAGCACAGGTGCACTCTCTATTCCCTCTCCTAATCCGATGGGACGGTAAACCGACACGACCGCAGAGAGATCGCAGGACCAACGGCTTAATGTGCTTTCCGAGGCACGGAGTTAGACACCGTCAACTTCAATTTCTTGACGGAAAAACTCAATAATTGATTTTTTGGCCGGACCCGGGATTCGAACCCAGGACCTCATGATCAGCGGTATCAGTACTACAGCCACTAGACCACCGAGGCAGTCAAATAATATTTTATAATAACTTCTTACCTATATAAAACAACAAGCGACACGCCCCGGTTTCGCTTATATAGGAACTTATTAATGTGACGTTATTTAGGTTTAAGACAGTTGAACATCATTTATTTTGTAAACTAGCGGTTGACCCCGGCTTCGCACGGGTGTTTTTTGATACATGCGGCAATAGATTTTTATTTATATAGATATTCCGAGTTTCTTCTTGTTTCAAATCAATTTTTCAAGTTTTTCGGATAAAATAAAGCCTAGATCAGTATATAACACCGTGCTTTCTAGCTGTTCCTGAAATTTGGTTTGGGCTTCCCGAAGATCAGCCTGGACAGAATTTTTAAACATGGTTATTCACGAGTTAATAGCATGTAAGTAATCTCCTCAGCTCAATAAAAGGCAGTTATTTTTTTATAGAACAAGGGTGACAAAGGAGCACACAGTCCACCTTATGGTAAGTGGATCCTCTGGCCCATAGATATCTACATTTAACCTCGATTAAGAATTAAACTGCAGATGCGTTGTCACCCCTGAGGACTAAGATGGAATGCCTTGATTCCAGTGAAACGAGCCTCCGGTTCTCTACATTCACCATACGAAACACAGAAGTATTAAGCTACTATTTTACGCTGGTATTCTGTGAGAGCGTGGTCCTTCCCCGGTCGAGCCGACCCATTAGTGCTACAACTATAATATAGCTGCAGCTTGGATCTACCTCGTGTAAAAATATCCTATCCTAATACCTCATGCAAATTAAATTATATTTCAGATTTACAGACAAATATTTGAATTTCGTTTACATGTATAGATGTATTGATAAAAGTGTTCCTAAAGTTAATCCTCTACTGTGTCTTCCACCAGCAGAAATATCCCTAATTCAAATAAGAAATTTCTAGATAGCAGCATGCTAATTGAATACCATAAATTCGCATCTCGTTGGATTTATGTTTCGGGCCGCTTTGGTTCATATTTCAATGTGAAATCTCGTATTGATTTCAAACTTGCAGGTCTTATGTGATAGTTAGATTGTAATTAAAGAGCGGGCCTGCTGACGTCTGTTTGCGGTGCTGCAAGACGTGGGTTTGAACCCACACAAATAAGTTATTGTATATATATATATATATATATATATATATATATATATATATATATATATATATATATATATATATATATATATATATATATATATATATATATATATATATATATATATTTGTAATTGAGAGCGGCCGCCGTGATTGTAATTCTTTGAGTATTCAACCAACTTGTAATTCAACCTGGAGATATTATTTACAACTTTTTTATGGGATAAGAGTGAAAAATGCGCAGACAGTTCACCTGATGTCACCAGTCGACGCTGTGACCCATAGACATCTACATCTATCCTCGATTAAGATACAAAACGCATATGCGTTGTCACTCTTGACTGCTAAGATGGAATGCCTCGTTTCCAGTTGAAAGGGTCTCCGGTTCTCCGCTCTCACCATCCCAAACCCAACAGCGTTGAGCTGCTATTCTAGGCTGGTATTCATCATTTTGTTATGTTTTTCTGCAGCCAATAAGCAGTGTCCTCTGTGTTCCAGTTCGAAGGGTATTGAAAGCCAATATAAGTACAGGCTACTTTCCTTTGAAAGTTCGTTTAATGTTAGTGGCTATCCATTGATTGCAATAGTCTATTGACTGCAATAACTGCATAGTCCATTGACTACAATAACTGCATAGTCCATTGACTGCAATAACCACTTACCATCAGATTGAGTTTGGTTTTCATTTTAATTTTATTAAAAAAAAACACCCCACAAATAATTATTGTTTTCGGTACTAAATGTTTCTTTGTGTGCAATTTATGTATGTTCAAGTCTCCATGATACAAGTTTATTCTAATCCCATTGTGAAGTAAACGTTTTTATAAGAAAAATGTGATGCTATTATTTACTTTTGCGTTATTTTACGAATTTACTATAGTTGAGGTTTATTTAATTTTTATGGTATAAGGTTGACAAACGGAACACAAATACCACCTTTTTTATGGGATAGGGTGACAAATGAGCACACAGATCACCTGATGGTAAATTGATGCTGTGGCCTACAGACATATACATCTATCCTCGATTAAGAATCAAAATGCAGATGTGTTGTCACGTCCTGAGGACTTAGATGGAATGCATCGTTTTTTTTAAGCATTCCATTCTTTAAATTCATCATATACGATACACAGCAGCATTAAGCTGCTATTTCACGCTGGTATTGTGAAAGCGTTGTCCTATCTCAAGCGAGCCGACAGATTCATGCTACAACCATAATATAGTTGCAGCATGGCTCTATCAGAGACAATTATTTAAAAAAAATATCTTTTAACTGTTTTTTTTTCTTGCAGTAGCGTTGTAAGAGTATCCGACAGAGATAGCGACAGAGGGAAACTAACTAAGAGATCTCTAATCCTCTACTCTCTCTAGTCTTCTTAATAACGACTAAAATAAAAAAAAACTACGGTTTATTTTAATGGGCATGGAAATGAATTTTTATTTTTACGGGCGATGAACGCACGCATGTGTGTCAATAGATAAATGAACGTTGCGTGTTAGCATGTAATGAGTAATGACACAACACTCGTAACGTTCAGCCTAATGCGTGCATGAATTTACTTGAACAACAAGGAAAGATATAAAACTACAAATACTTCAAGTGACGGTAAAACTAAACTGAAACCATGCTTAATTGTTTAAAACTAGCGATCCCGGATTCGCCTGGGTAGGGTCTATTAACTTTTTTATAGAAGAGGGGGCAAACGAGCAGTTTACCTGAGTAAGCGACTATCGCCGCCCATGAACAACTGCAACACCAGGGGAGTTGCAGATGCGTTGCCGGCCTTTTAATAAGGAGTAAGCTCTATTTTTGAAGATCCCCAAGTCATATCGGTCTGGAAAAACCTTTTCTGGTAGTCGATGTGGCGTTATTAAAACTTAAGATAATCAAAGACTATTTATTAATATCCTGCCAATAATTTGAGCATGGTTTAGGCATCACTATATAATGTCCTTCAGGTCGTATCTCTCAACAGAGAACGAGCCATCCACAAGAGATAATTATAATGCTCAGGTGTATGCGCACAAGCAGGTAGAAGGTGCACTCTCTATTTCCTCACTCTTAAAGTCCGATGGGACGGTAAACTAACGCGACCGGAGAGAGATCAGGTGCAGGACCAACAACTTTACGTACTTTCCGAGGGACAGGAGTGAAACACCGCCAACTTTGTTACTCCGGGCTGCTACTGAGAATTTCTTAATAGAAAAACCCAATAACTGATATTGGCCCAACCCGGGATTCGAACCCGTGACCTCACGATCAGCCGCCACGTTAACGACCACAAGACCAGCGAGATAGTCCATCGGCATTACTATAAGTAGTCTATCTCTCTTTGTTGGTCAGAAATAGTATGAAACAAAAGATTATTTTATAATGTACGTTCTTCATTTCATTTTTAAATATAAATATTTAGTTACACATCTGTGCTTTTCACTTTTGAATAATGTGGATAACGTACTTTCCCTTTTGTAGTAAACGTAAATTATTTTTAGGAAAATATCTTAAACTCAATAAAATTATTCATTTTAGGCGTTACACTTTCTGAACGAAACATGAAAGCCCTCCGAGTTCCAAAAATTTTCCCAACGTAAGGCCCGGTTCAGGCCCGGTTTACATTATAAAAGTGTCAAGTGCGAGTGGCAAGTGCAACTGACAAATGACAAGTGCTTAATATGAATTTTATTCACACTTATCAATTGTCACAGCCCTAGTTCACACGCACTAAACACCTTTCATTTGTCAGTTGCACTTGCCACTCGCACTTGTCACTTCTCAAAATGTAAACCGGGCCCAAATTGTACAAGGATAGGTGTGGCTTACTAATGAGGGCTAATGATAATCTTCCGCTTACTAGATGTCGCTATTTGTGACTGAGGTGAAGTTTATTGGTACACAATGTTATTGTAAAAACTTACCATACAAAACACAGCAGCATTGAACTGCTATTTTACGCTGGTATTCCGTGAGAGTGTGGCTTACTCCAGTCGAGCCGACCTATTAGTGCTAAAACCATAATATAGCTGAAGTATGGCTTAAATGGCTTTGGATCTAAGACGTGGATTCTTCACTGCTGGCCGTATGAGGACGCTCAAGATCGCTCAGCGAGCTATGGAGAGGGATATTCTCGGGGTTTCTCTGCGTGATGAACTTAGAAATGAGGGTACATCCGCAGTAGAACCATAGTAACCGAAGTAACCCAACGAATTAGTAAGCTGAAGTGACAAGGGGCCGGCCATATAGCTCGAAGAACCGACAACCGTTGGGGAAAAAATTTCTCGAGTGGCAGTCTTGTACCGGTAGGCGTAGTGTAGGGAGATCCCCCACTAGATATAGTGACGACCTGGTAAGACATCTGGAAATTGATAAATGCTCAGGACTCAAGCCTCAGGACCGTGCTTTGTGGATTCTTTGCGGGAGGCCTTTGTTCAGCAGTGGACTTGTGAAGGGCTGTAATGATGATGATCATGATGCCTTAAACAATTAATTTCCTCGAAGTAATACTTCCATGTTTTATTTACGTTCACTGATCGCACCTCATCAAAGGCTATTATCAGTAAAGACACGTAAGTATACGTGGAAAGACTTAAAAATATGTAGACGTCTCGTTTACATGAAATGTCCAGGAAGTTGTGTCGAAAGTGTAGTATTTATCTTATTTTTGCTATCTGCATTTCAATTGTTGTGTTACGAAAGGATTTCACCGACTGGTTCGAGTTACGGTGAAATATATTTGTATAGTATATAGGGGTGACAAACGGGCACACATTCCACCTGAAGGTAAGTATGCCGTTACCTATAGACACCTACATCTATCCTCGATTAATTTACATAATGTATGCGTTGTTACCTGATTTAGAATGCGTCACTACCATTTAAAAAGGATCTCCGGTTCTCTACACTCACCATGCGAAGCAAAGCATCATTAAGCCGCTATTTTACGTTGATATTCTGTGAGATCGTAGTCCCTTCCTGGTCGAGTTGACCCATTCTTGCTGCAACCATATTATAACTGTAGATGGATTTTACTACAATATAGTTTATACGTGGTAGAGCCACGCTGCAGTTATTTTATGGTTGTAGCGCATTGGGTCGGTTAGACCAGGGATGGACCACGCTCTCACAGAATACACGCTTAAAATAGCAGTTTAATGTTACTGTGTTTCGTATGGTGATTGTAGAGAACCGGAGACCCGTTTTACTGGAACCGAAACATTCTATCTTAGTCCTCAGACGTGACAACGCATATGCATTTTGATTATTAATCGAGGATAAATATAGATGTCTATGGGCCACAGCATTCACTTACCATCAGGTGGACTGTGTCACCCTTATTCTATAAAAAAAAACTTGTAGAAATATTGTTAAAGCATTTCGATATATTTGATTTTAAATTCTGTGGCACCTTGAGATCAGTTGGGGCTCAATATTTTTTGGTCAGCCCGTAAAACCCATCACTGGACATGGGCTTCCCCACTGTTGGGAACATATGCCGTTGTTGTCAATTTTTCAGAAATCAGAAAATTTTTATTTGCTTTAAACATGGTAGTGCAAAGATGTTAACATAATGTTTGACTTATAATTGTCATGCAAATTTAAAAGTAGTTACATTTTAGTCTACTTAGAGCTAAAAATAAGTTAATAAACTAAACCGACAACTAATGGTAAACATGAGCCACAGACAGAACATTACATGTCATCATTTATAAATTGAATAATATTTCATGTCAAATTATTCAAGTCATAAAATAAAGTACAAACATTAATAAATAATAATAAAAAATAATAATAAATTTAATAAACACGATTAAAATTCAAAAACCTCTTGGTCATCCAAGTATTCCTGGACTGAATAAAAGTACCTAGTGAAAAGCCAGGAATGTAACTTTCTTTTAAACAATGGTAGTGGCAGAGCTTTGAAACTTGGATGAAGCTTATTATAAATTTTAATAGGCATAAAATAAAAGCTTCGTTTTTGCAGGTGTAAATGTAATATCGATTATAATACCAAACGTTTCGCTTCTTTCACTCTGCTGTATTTCGCCAGTCTTGATATTATACGCCTCGTGTATAGAGCGCAAGAAGATGATTATAATATCACTTATATCGACACCTACGTAATATATTATGTTGTTAATTTATGTTTAAAAAAACCCGATGGATTCCTGTTGGTTCTTCCCAGGAATCCGCTAAAGCTTAAATGGCTTTCTATAAAATTCTTATAAATAAATAAGTAAAGGAATTCTAATAACTATTTTTAACCGTGTAGTAGTTTTGTAAGAATATCCACTATCACATTTCATCTCGTGGGTGTCGTAAGAGGCGACAGAGAGAAGCTGAACAGCATCTTCCTGATAACAGCTGAATAAAAAGCTGCGGTCGCTAACCCGCTTGCCAAGAGTGCAAATGAGGCAATCTTTGGGTGAGGCCTGTCTTCAGCAGTCGAGTGAAGCATAATCGTAAAATTCTTGTGATCTATAGGTGTTTAATTAAAAATATTCTATTCTAATCTATTGAAAACCCTAATGGACTTTTTGGTATTTGAAATTATCATTTGTCATTAATCATTTGTCATTTTCTATAGACGCATCTTACACCGCCCACAGGATGAAATGTAGTATTTTTTTTATTGAATAAGGATGACAAACGAGTACACAGTCCACCTGCTGGGAAGTGGATGCTGTGCTCCATAGACATCTACGTCTATCCTCGATGAATCAAAATTCGAATGCGTTGTCACCCCTGAAGTGAAGTATGGTATGCCTAGTTACCGGTATAAAGGGTCTTTGGTTCTCTGCACTCACCATACGAAACACAACCGTGTTTAGAGCTATTTTACTCTGGTGTTGTGAGAGCGTGGTCCTACCCCGGTTCTGACCCATTCGTGGTAGAACCATGATAGCTGCAGTATGGGTCTTTATGGTCTTATGATATCACCACATGGTACTATGTCTATTATTACAATAAAAATACACTAACAGTACAATGTTTTACTTACTTTGTCGCTTGTGAAGACCCATTTTGAAAATTCGACTGAGTTAGCAGACAAACGGGCGCATAGTGTTGTACTGTGAAGTCACTTCGCGCACTTTCTATCACATTTCACTTTCAGCAGATCACTGATTTAAGTTCGCACTGTGAGAGGTTTCGTTTAACACTTATGTGAAGTTCAAGCCTTCACTTTATCTAACGTAAAATGTTTGCTTTAATAGAAAGGTTAAGGATGTTTTAAAGATGTTAAAACTCGATTTGTTAAGATGCTCTTAACAAAAAAAAAAGAATGTGTATCACCTAATTTGAAGAGCCATCGCAGAGGCTACTTCACCTGAGTATGCCTTGTGTACAGGAGAAACACGTGTCGTATTATCAACGGTGGTGTGTCTTCCCTAGTGTAGTGGTGTTGGGAGTAGTGATGCTGGGATCAGTGGTGACGCGGATAGTGCACGCAATTGAGGAAGGGCGGGAGGTACTCTTCAAACTAGGTGAGACACATCATTTTATTTTATGACGCGGGTCTTAGCAAAGGGATTTTTAACATTTTTGATATAATGGATCTTAAGGATCTTTTGAATTACAATAAGTACAAAGTAATGTACGTACATCCCACAGCCGGGCGTAGGTCTTTCAATTCTGATCGGTTTTTTACGTAGAAAAAATCAACCGCCTCTTTCGTCGTGGCTCTTTACCGTCCCATCGGGCTATGAGGGTGAGGGAATAGAGAGTGCACCTGTGCTTGTGCATACACTCGACCACCGTAATCCCGCGCAGATGGCAAGTCCTTTGAGACTAGACGACGTGACCGAAATTCTGTCTGGAGGTCATTATACCTCCAAAAGCTTTTATTAATATATTTAGTAATTGATTCTACAATCTATGACGTATAAAAATTATTATGTAATTAATCCGATGACGACGATGCAAACCATGACCAAGATTACATAAATACATACATAAACACTCACGCCTGTCACCCAGAGGGGTAGGCAGAGACTACAGACTTCCATTTGGCACGATCCTGACACACCTCTCTCGCCTCCTTCACATCCATACACCTACGCATACATGCTCGTCGGTTAAGGGTACTCCTAATTTGGCCTGTTTTCAATAAATCGCCAATTTGGTCGATACATTTTCGCCCAGGACGCCCCTTTCCGACTCTGCCATTCACTTCTGCACTATAAATTTTCTTTGTCACTCTTTCTTCATTCATTCTTTCCACATGACCAAACCACCGAAGCATTCCTATCTTAATCCTGGTCACCACATCATCTTGCAAACCACACTCTTCCAAGATTATTTATATTATATTATATCGAATCGGTGTACTAATCCATACATTTATTTATCAATTTATCCTTTATTGTAACGCACTTCTTCTTTCTTCTTCTTCTTCTTTATTGCACGCACGCAACTTCAAGTAGGGGTTACAAAGGGCAGACTTAATGCCCTATGGCATTTTCTACCAGTCAACCCTACGAAAGATGAAGTAAATAAAGATGTTGATGGGTGCAAATTAAGGACAAAAATAACAAAAAAAAAACTTTAAAAACAGTTGAACTATACTAAATAGATTAATCATTCGGAATCGTTTAACCGATAGTGGTGAAACATTACGAACTAATAGAGAGAACGGCCAGGAGAGATCTAGAGAGTATATTTCATTGGTTTTTTTTTGAGGCGAATAATTTATAAAATATTTTTTTAAATAACTTCAACTAAAACCAGGTGAAGTGGCTTGTTATAAAAAACATATAAAACTCTCAGTGCAAAGAAACATTATTTCGATTAAATCGAAACAGGATTATGAAACAGCAATTAAATAATTTATTATACTCATTACCTTCAAAATGACGTAAAACGGAAGGCAGTTACATCAGAACGCATAATACTTAACTCTCGTATCACTGATTTAGTATTGTTTAAACAACGGTTTTATATAAACCTTGCATATAGATATAGATATAAGCATAGACATACATAGTGGCGGTGTAAGAATATCAACTACCCCATATCGTCCCGTGGGAGTCGTAAGAGGCGGCAGGGGGAAACAAATCAGGATACGGTCAGCAGCGTCTTCCTAACGTAGCGTAACGAGTAACGACTAAAAAAAACTGTGGTTGCCAACCGGCTTGCCAAGCGTGGCAACTATGGCAAATATCCCTCTTTGAGGCAATCTATGGAGGTGGCCTATGTTCAGGTAAGGGTAATCGACAGACATATTATGTTTTATTGGGATCAGTACACTCACATGGTGTAATTTAAAGTGGACACAAAACACACAAGGTAAGTTAATCTAGATATAAATAAAAACAAATATCATGATGGTTATGATAGCTACTGGGCGGTAGGACTCTTTTTTTGGCCAATAGTCCGTCTGGGTATACAGTGATTTTTCCAGACCGATACGACTTAGGGACCTTCAAGAAAAGAGTCTTTTTTAAAGGCTGGCAACGTACCTGCAATTCCCCTGGTGTTGTAGTTGTTAATGGGCGGCGGTAGTCACTTACCATCAGGCGAGCCGTATACTCGTTCGCCCCCTCTCATATTAAAAAAAAACCTCTTTCTCCCACCAAATAGGAGTGCTGGCACTGTTCTAGTCTGAACAGCATAGAGATCCAGTATAATTGCATGCTGTGACGCAATCCATCTTACGTCCATCACTCCATCTCAGTCCTCAGAGGCGGTTACACATCTGTAGTACTGATACCAGTGGACTGACGTAGCCACTTAGCATCAGGTGAACTGTAGTTTGGTGACAAACAAACGATGCGTTATTAGTTGCATTTCTTGGAGATTCAAGACTGATGTTCAACAGGGAATTTTGGAACTGATAATTTTAATTTCAATCTTTTAAGAAATTGATACTTTCGTCCATATTGAAAATGATATGAGCTATAAACATAGAAAAATGAATTGAGTGTCTGCTTTTAGAAAAATTGCCGTTTTGCCTTTTCCTTCAAAGAGACCAAATACATAGAGAGATGCTGCTGACAGTGGTTCAATGGATTTTTTGTATCTCATAATTATGAATCTTTATCCTTAGAATTATAGTTCTTTTAAGATATATTTATGAAAAATACCAGGAATATTTAAGCTGTAAAAGAATTAGAAGTATTAAAACAACAGATTAGTTTGTTCAGTTATTTCCTTAGCTAATATTGAAATTATATATAATTTTGACGTATGATGGTATGAACAGCCTTCTATGAGGTGAAATCCTCCCAAATGTAAAATAAGACGTCGAGATCGAATCGATTATTATGAACAGTCAATTCATAGCTCACATTTTTCCTATTAGCGATATCTATCGAACTAACAAGAAAGTAGAAAACATTAATTAACGTCAAATGAGTCATTTATAACCTACCTTATAAAGAAAGGTTAGATATTTAACAAAAGTTTTACTGGCTTTAACGAAATGGCGGCCTTTCATCTGCTATATAGATATTTACCGCTAGATTTAATAGAATTATTATTAAGTTTAAGCATACTTATATATTACAATTTTAAGTTTAAAATGAAGATTAGTACATTATAGAGATTAGTAAATTAATATTACAGCAGGTAGATAATATGAAAGTGGATGATGTTGTTCCACGAAAAACTGCACTGCAATTGCGCAAAAGTAGTTTTAGTTTTAAGATACAACCCAACAAAAAAAGCAGATAAGAAATTGTCGTCAATGGGACGGAGGTAATCATTGAACGTGCGAGATTTGTAATTCGGTGATCGTCAATTTGCTTGCCTAATTTAGTGATATTAGAAAAATCCTTATCGTGGATATCCCATCCAGCATCCAGCATCCCATTGAGCACGGGGTTTAAGAAGATTCTAACAAATTTTGTCACTTAGAGACCGTCCAAAACCCAGCTGTCGACGAAAACTCGTACCATTATCTACAACTGAGTTTTTAAACTTTCGCAAGAATCATGTCGAAGCTCCAAATAATAACGTAACCTTGAATTTAAACATGTTCTTAAAATAATATTAATTCTATTCAATTTAAGAGACGTCTTAATTAACATACAGACACACAAATTTTGTATTCAAATGATATTAAATAAGAATTCTTTTTAGTGTCTACGAATTTTTTTCGAATATAATAAAATGAACATCATCATGACTACTGCGCATCACAAGTCTGGCAGCACATATCCTTCCTCCTCCTCCAAAGTACGATCTCAAGCCACCTGCATCCGTCGACTTTCTGGTAGTAGAGTAAATAATATGAAAAAACTAAATTATTTGTAATAATTTATTTATAAATATAGTTCGTATTGAATAAAAGTATTTTTACAGAGTTTTATTGCGTTTAATTTACGCCGGCAATTAAAAATAAGTAAAAATTTTATTCAATGTGTAGTGTTCGCGTAAATATAAGAAATTATTATGGCTTCTAATAAGCTCTGTGGAATTGTTTATCACCGGCGACTTTCCGGACCGATACGACTTAGGGACCTTCAAGAAAAGAGCTCACTCTTTTCTAGAAGGCCGGCAACGCACCTGTAATTCATTGAGTTGTTCATGGACGGCGGTAGCCACTTACCATCAGGTGAGCCGCATGCTCGTTTGACCCCTCTTCAATAAAAAAAGTTAAAAATAGGGTTATTTGTATGTAAGTAGATTATATTTAAAATGTTTATGCGTCTTTCTCTCCGTCTTGACTTATCCACGGAATGGATGATGAATGATTAAACTTCACGAATAAATGGAAGAGATAGAATGGATAGTGATCTAGACTATATTTTATCCAAAAAACGTGAATAATATTTAACTCAGCTGAGCGGAGCATTAAGCTGAAGCACAGAATAAATAAAGCCGTGGTAGCTCAGTGGTTGACGCCCGCTGTAAATATAACAGAACGCGAGTAACCCGGGTTCGATCCCCGCCGGCACCAATGAAATTGTTAATTGCAATTTTAAGTGCTGATTTTCCAGGTGTCGGCGGTGAAGGAAAACATCGTGAGGAAACCTGCATGTCTGAGGAATAAGAAAAAAAAATATTTCGAGGACATGTGAAGTTCGTCAACACGCATTTGGGCAGCGCGGCGGACACTTCCTTGCCCTTATCCCTCTCAGAAATGAGGGGAGGCCTGAGCCCAGCAGTGGGACGTATACAGGCTGTAACTTTACTTTTACTTTTACAGAATAAATAATAGTACTAAGTAGCTGAAGTGGCGATGGGCCGACCAAATACTCGTAGATCGAAGAACGTACAGCCGATGGGGAAGAAACTTGTACTGGAAAGCAGTGTTGGACGACTCCATAAACGAACGCTACATACCCATCACTATCAATTACCATTAGGTTAATGTCCCTTCCCTTATCCCCTCGTCTGTCCAAACGCCATATTCTGGCATCTCAAAAAATATGCACATCTGTCAAACGCCATAATATGGCGTCGAGTGATAGCAAACTATTTGTAACATATATATGATATATATAACATACATATATATAACACATATACCTGTTATGCATAATCTGATAGCTTATTTAATAACGTTTCCATTGATATATGATTTTAATATACTTACGTAGTATATATATATATATATATATATATATATATATATATACTAAGTATACATGTTATATACTTACTTAGTACTTCGGAAAGTGCTCGACAGATGCGCCATATTGGCCAAAATGACCCCGACATTCGAGTGGATATGTACATAATTATTAAAAACAAAGAAAAATTCAGAGTACCTTCATTTTTTCAAGTCGGTTTAAATAACGGTTCCGTGGCACGTTGGCTTAGCAATGAGTTACAGGGCTGAAAGCTGCGGTTTCAATTCCCGTACGGAACAAGTATTTGTATGGCGTTCAGATGAAAAAGCCAAGTAGTTTATGGAGGCAGATGGTTTAAGAAAACTCGTTACCGTACTTATGAAAATCTAAATTTTATTACATTAATTATAATAAAAAATAAAATCTAATGAAAATCTAATTTCAGTGATTTTAACAAAGACTTCAATGTGTACTAATGGACTGGCAATACAGAATAACTTAAATTCATTATAGAAAATTTCTTCATACACCTGAAGAAATTTTGATAAAACATTTCTAAGACCTACCGTTGGAAAACCTGCTTTTAAATTAAAAAAAAAAAAACTGCATCCAAATCGGTCCACCCGTTTTAGAGTTGCCATCTTTTTTGAACAAATATAGTATTTAGTATAGTTTGAGAAATTCCTTAGAAGTACACATTTATTTTTAAACTTCATATCTGTATACAAACAATACAAATACGAATACATTCAAATTTCATATTCATACATTATCATACAGAATACACTCAAATTTCCTTCGAAACCTTTCCTTTGATACCTTTGATAGTTGAAAGGTTTCGAAGGAAATTTGAGTTTCTATGTGTGCGCAATACCATTTGATAACATGTGACAAGCTAGTTGCCAGTTGCCAGTTGCTGCAATAGTTGCTCCGTGGGCAAAGCGCTTAAGAGCTACGGTACCACAGACAGACACACATACAAGCTGTCAAACATATAACACAGAGCTGTGGTTCACGCGTGCACCGGCGGGCAGCTGGCACACGTATATGCCACGCAACTGTATTTTCATTTACGCCAGTTTCTGTTTTTAGACAAATACGAAATAATGTTACATACTTATCTGCAATAAACTTCAGATCACACATATATAACGACAGCGTTTTGTTGGTCACATTAAACAAAAACAGTGTTAGATTGTTGTAAACAACATTCGGTTTACAAAACAAAGAACTAGTCTTCTCGACCGCTTGCAGTCGACTAAAGTAGTTAGGGAGAATTCACCGTTACTTAATGCGCAATGCAGTATATGATAGATAGATAGATAAAAACGTTTATTTGTTTCTTCAATCACACACGTAAATTCAGTGATTAAATTAGAAACAAAGCAGAGTATTATGAAAAAAGTTACATAAACTTAAGATCTAAGACATATAGATCATAGAGATAAGACATATATATCCGCAGAGCCAGTCTAGATATACATAAAAGTCTTTGGATTTTAATTAACTGCCTAATCTATGAATGTATACTCGTAGATGACCTTTCGTCTCGCATATATCTAGAAAAAAGATGATATACGTCTCGAAATTAATTTCATTTTACGCTTAATTGCATAATTAATACCAAATTAACATTAAATTTAATTAAATTCTAGAGCTTTTTTAATTGAACTTTTGAGCTTGGAATAGCAAGTTAATGAAAAAGGCAGACCACACCGAACCTTTTTATTAAAGTGAACATTTTATAATGGTATTTTTTAATCTTTTTTAAATACTTTGAGTGCACACTATGATTTTCTCCTTAGTAATGTTAGACATCTTACATACATACATATTATGCATCTTATGCCACATATATCATATCACATACTTATGTGGTGCAGCCGGCTTAACCATATATTCGTGGTACGGGGTGTGACTGGTTGCTTTCGGGTAAAACTAACTATAATAAAGTTCGAATATTAATTAGAAAGACTACGACTTCTATCAACTTTATCTAAAACACAATGTAGCCTTCATCTTCAGGCTTGACAGGCAGACTGTCGACCGCAGTGCCAGACGTCTGTAGCTGGACTTTCTCGGTCTAGGTATTTAACCGACGTAAACAAGATCGTCAATACAAGCGAAACGCACCGAAGCCTAAATCACGCTATCAAAGTTCCGAAGTACTGTATTATAGAACAGTTTTAGTAATTAAAAACTTAGAGACTCTTTATATATGTCTACGACACATTTCAGATGCATTATAGAATATAGATATAAAAGTTACACGCTCGGTGTTGACCGTTCGAACTAGTTCGGGGCCGGTTGAAAATCAGCGCTGCAAGCTCGCGACTTATGCTGAGACGGTCCCTTCGAACACTTCATCATAGCACATGATTATTGTTCTAATATGTGTTTGCTTACACATATTAAATGGTGGATCTCTTTTTCTGTTTTCTTGTGTTTTTGTTAATAAGTAATTTTTTCCTTAATTGTAATGTGTCATGATTAGATATAAGTCGAGCAAACGTCTTTGTCTTATGTACTGACACACGGTGCGTTGGCCGCTCTCGCTCTCCCTTTATCCTTCCACGGCTAAAATACCATTCGCATAAGATTTTACTGGCTTTTCCCATAATTATCTTCACCTACGATATCCACGGGAAGAACCGAGAAGATGCATACGGTTCATACGATTTACTATAAATTATATAAACCATTACAGAATATTAGCGTTTTGTGCTCAACCCAAACACATTACTTTATAAGATATGACATTTCTAAATGTTGCAATATGGTGGACCTTCGCCATGTTGTTTCCATTGATGAATAGATTGTAAGCGTCGTTTGTAACTATCAAAAGTTAATATTAGTGTCTATATTTAATAGACTACCGCGTAGGCTCTGAGATTAGAGTGCTTGGTTATTTAACTGCTGGTACAAGATTCAAATCCAGAACTAACATTTGTACAAACGTAAGAATTATCACTAAATCGTAGCACTTAAATGCATACATTTTGTTTATTATAAGAAATATAATATATTTACATTATAGATTTTGTAGCATGTAGCAAAAATACAGGAGGTATAGTTCAATTAAAGTATAGGCACCTACGGCTACTTGGCGTAGCGCTTTAGTATTGAAGTATAGCGCTGAGGGTCGCGAATTCGAATATCGCAAGTAAAAATTATTGGTATCATGGTATGGCCTACAAGTAACTATTTCAGGTCTGGATGTTCTTGTGCAATTTTAGTGTGTAAGCTGCCTCCTACAGGAGAACTCTTTGTGTTACGTTTACGTTTAAAAAAAGTACACATGTGAGGGGAAATGAAACAAGTGCGTAACCTAAGCTTACAAAGAATATTTTACAAGAAAAGGATTAATAAAAAAGTGACTTCAAATTATCTTACGCACTGCTTTCTATATAGGACCAAATTATGTAAGGTACTGTTATATATATATATATATATATATATAAGTGGCAGAGCCAGAGCCACGTTGTAGCTATAATGGTTGTAGCTCGACCGCGGAAGGACCACGCTTTCAGTGAATGCCAGCGCAAAACAGCAGCTTAATGATGTCTTTCGTATGGTGAGTGTAGAGATCCGAAGACCCTTTTTTACTGGAATCGAGGCATTCCATCTTAAATCTCACGAGTGACAACGCATCTGCATTTTGATTCATGATCGAGGATTGATGTAGATGTCTATGGGCCACAGGCCACAGCATCCATATACCATTAGGTGGACTGTGTGCTCATTTGTTACCCAATTCTATAAAATAATAAGTGATTTTACACTTATTGTAAATAGAAAATTTTAAGTTACTGGCGAATTTACTAATCGTTGGAGTCAGTAGAAATACAACTACACGAGTAGGAGCTTCCAGAAATCTGAAACAATCATTATTCAAGAAGACATCGATAAAAGAAATGAATTGCTTTTGTTCACTGTGAAATCGCGTTATAACCTATTTGTAAGAAACCTAAAATAAGGCTGCCATAAATACATAGCGTTGCTGGCGAGTGTGTTATTGTATGCAGGTCATCGCCCCCGACAGATTGCGCGGCCTGGATTATACAAAAATGTTTTATTTTTCACGAAACGAGCAATTGTTCAGCAGTTTATGGTTTTATATAATTGTTCAGCAGTTTAAGGCTTTTATCAATTTTAGTTTATTTTATTTTTTTATTTAAAAAAAGAATACTAGCGACTCCTGCTCTAAGGTTCTCTCCAGGTTCTCTCTAGGTTTTAAAGGTATTGGTTCAAACTTTACGACATTAGATATACATATAGATTAGACGTACAATTCAAGACGACGTAGTGAATCACAACGAAACGAAAAAGGGTTTCACTTTAAAAATGGCATTGTTAAATTATTGTTAATTTACGTACAAAATGTACACTAAGCCTTATATTCCCTACTGACCGAAAAGCCTTCGTGACGTTCAATAACGCTTCCAAGTACTTTACGTAAGAAATCTAATACCAATTTTCACGCGTAACTCTAATAAATAGCTCATTAAATTAACCACAGTCCATTAAAAAGCTAAGCAAAAGTAGTCGCGGGCCATCCATAATGGGCGCATTTTGGGGGGCAACGCACTTGCACGCGATGTTTGTATTGGGGTCGGGGCCGAGCGCGATCAATCAACAGCAGCCCATTTACTACGCACTCTCGGTTTGTCAAAATTATGCTCTATATGTTTACCTAAGTGTGTTTTCGATTACTTACGACGATATCAAAATAATTAAAAAAACAACATAAATTACCCACAAGTTATTAATGCAAATTATTAGATCAGATCTAGTTAAGACACCATGCTTCAAGGGCTAAACACTCGACGTGAAGCACATACACATAACATATACATACTACATAAAACATACATATACATTACTACATAATATACAATAGTCCAAACATAAGTACATGTGACTTATTACTGTTTTAGAATAAACTTTGGGCTACACGAATATCTACTACCAATAATGTATAATAATAGTAACCATTCATTTTATCATTTCCTTTTAAATCATTTCCTTTTATATATTTATTCAGCTCAACCAGATGAGTAAAAAAATAGTAATAACTCTTAGGCCATCTAAGGCGGCTGGGACTCCGTGACGGACCGCTCCTGGCGCAAATGCAGAAGGCGGTGCTCCTCGATACCGCCCACATCGTCCGCCGGTTTCATTCGCTTTCCCCCTAACCCTTGGCCGTTTGGTCTCCCCTGCCGAGGGCTTCCCCCTGGTTGGGCTTTTATTTATTTATTTTTGTTAGTGTAATTAAATTTCATGTGTATTTATCACTTTCTTTTATATATTTATTCAGCCTAACCAAATGAGAATACTCTATGAATACCTCGGAATAATAATAGCAATAATAATGTGTAGTGTTCGCGTAGACATAAGAAATCATTAAATAATAATGTCTCCAAACAGAATTTCGGTCTTGGCGGGAAGTCTCATTTGAGAACTACCCATAAGCGTAGGTCACTATTATAGCACCCGAGTGTATGCGCAAGCACAGGTGCACTCTGTTTTCCTTTAGCTTCATAGTCCGTTGGGACGATATTTCAACACGACAGAAGAGAGCTCAAGCGCAGGACCAACGGCTTTACGTGCTTTCCGAGGCGCCGCGCTGGAGTCAAACACCGCCAATTTCCTCACCCCGGGTTACTACTGATAATTTTTTACTAAAAGAACTAAAAAGTAACTGATTTTAGCCTGACCCGGGAATACAACCAAACAAAAAAGCAGTCATATAGCAGTCATATATTACGTGGAGTAACACAAAACTATTAAACCAGAAAAATTAAAAATTAAAGTTAAACCTGTATTACAGGTTCAACGTTATTTTTAATTTTTTACATTAGACACATTTAAAGACATAGTAAAATCAAAAGAAATAGTGTAATATGCAAAAAATGGAAGACTACTTTATTTGAAGTCATATATTTACATATTCTTTAGTAATTCGCAATAAAACCGGAGTGACCTACATAGTTCAACGGATTAGTAAGCTGAAGTGGCTATGGATCGGCCATATAACACGAAGAACCGACAATCAATGGGGGAAAAAATTCTCGAGTGACAGCCTCGTATTGGTCGGCGTAGAGTAGGACGACCCCCACTAAAAGAAGTGACGTCCTGGTAAGACATGCAGCATGTTGATGGATGCAGGTGGCTCAGGACCGTGCTTTGTGGTATTCCTTGGGGGAGGCCTATGTTCA
This sequence comes from Parnassius smintheus behrii, assembly GCA_036936625.1. Lineage (NCBI taxonomy): Eukaryota > Metazoa > Arthropoda > Insecta > Lepidoptera > Papilionidae > Parnassius > Parnassius smintheus. The sequence goes on from JAUPFT010000021.1 coordinate 44,026,550, forward strand.
GCAGTGGACTTGTGAAGGGTGTAATGATGATGATGATGATGATATTCTTTGGTATTTCATTTTTGCTTTTGCCCTATTAGAAAATTCAAATAGGCACAGCCATAGAAACTCATTAATCAGGAGTCCTACATACTGGTATTTAGATGCTTCATTTTCCAAGTTGATCTAGATTAAACTACTAACTAAACCAGCATTTTACCACAAGCATTGCACTAGCAGTAGTAATAATTGATTATTAATAAGTAACATAGCATGGTTGCCTTGATAATACATTTATACTAGCAAAAATACCAACTCCCTTTTTTCTCTCTTTTGTTTCGTATCGTATAGTTCATGTAATGCAGCCTTTATTAAAAATGAAATTTAATATTTAGCATTAAATATGTAGATAATAAAATACGAAATTGCGTAGCGTAGTTTAATTTGAAGTCGTAAAACAAAAAATACAACATGGCGACATGGTCTAAAAATATAGACAAAAGTCTTTACTGCTTTCACCTGTGACGGGTCACTTAGTTTATATTAAAATTTGATATGAGTCATGCCCGATACAGGGCTATTCCGATCAAAAACATTATTGAAAATTTTGTATTATTTATTTTATCAAAGCAAATATGGCTGTATTGTATAAAATTTTATTCGCTCTAAATTTATTAATTTTTCGGCATATATACGATGACGTAATGAAGATACATTTTTGTATAAATATGTGTGATAAGAAATTATTTTTACTTTTATACCCTTTAACTTATAAATGTCTATATATTTTAAACATTGAATTTAAAATATTAAAAAATCGTGTAAATCTTTGATTGTTTCAGTCGTAGTCTAAAAAATTATAAATTTAAGAGGGTTTCTTAAATTTAATATAGATAAACTAGTTGTTCTTTCGTTTACTTATTATATAATTTACTAAATGCATAATGGACCGAAAGGCATAGATATTTTTAACGGCCCCATGTTACATAACCAGCCAGCAAATTGGACTAGAATCGAGTTTGTCTGCAGCGCAAAGGTAATCCTGGATAATCTTAGTGTCCCCGGATTAACCTCTACTAATGAAAATATTTAGATTGTATACGAAGTCTGATATGTACAAAAATTGTATTTTTTTAATACATAAACCCCAAATTTTCATCAATTATATAGCGATAAATTTTCTTTCATAATTAACACTATTTTTTTAAAACATATACGCTAAAATTATTTTATTATTACTGGCATATTAAATACTTATAGTACACTACGAACAAATATTAAGCTCTTTATATAATAATTTACTTAGTATTACTCTATCAATTTACATATAGCTTACTTTGGCAAATACGTAAAGAATATAAATAAAAAATAAATTAATGACTGTTTTTCTTGAGTATCGCTAAAGGTGTTTTTAAGTATTTTAAAGGTTTGCATAGCCACTTTGTTTTAATTAAATTAGCATCATTGGAAAATCTACAAGATGTTTTGCAAAAATATTGTGTTAAATAATTCAAAAAGTTGATTAAAAATCAAAAAAACAAGCGTCAATAAATCCGTGCACTGTTTTATAATTTGTACCTCAGAACGCAACACAATGTTTCCTGATCAATAAACACAGAAAGTCACAATAAAATGTAAAAAAGGCACTCTATCAGAAATAGACGCACGGTTTTTTTTTCATACGAAACAAGGCTACAAGTGAGCAACCTTTCGCGCGGTCAGTAGCAGACTGGTACGTCAGACGGGGGGAAGCTAAAATGGATGGGGTGATGGGGGAGGGCGACCCCAGTATCGAGGATTGTAGAATCGACGCTGTACAACAAATTATGTAGAAAAATGCATACACTGACACCATTTTTTAATCGTTATGCTTTTAATAGGTTATATCATGAATAAACTCGTAATTAATGACTTAATTTTATAGTGTATAACTTTTTAACCGAAAAATCTTTGTATACGTGGTAGAGCCATGCTACAGCTACATAGGATAGTTGTAGCACGGATGGATCGGCTCCACCGGGGAAGGACCACGCTCTCACGAAATACCAGCGTAAAAAAGCAGCCTAATAATGATGTGTTTCGTATGGTGAGTGTAGAGAACCGGAGGCCCTTTTTACTGGGAAAGAGACATTCCAACTGAGTCCTCACGGCTGCCAACGCATCTACATTTTGGCTCGCAAACGAGGATAAATTATTGCAATTTAAGGCACCTATGCAAAAGTGGACTTATCATCATCATTATTATGACACAGCCGTTCACAAGATCACCGCTTAACAAAGGGCTCTCTCAAAAGAATTACTTGAAAACTACCAACTACTAACCAACGAGCACACAGTTCATCTGATGGTAAGTGAATCCCATGGCTCCTGGACATCTACATCTTGGTTCGATTAAACACCAAAGTGCACATGCGTTGTCACCTCCGAGCACTAACTAAATGTGATGTCTCAATACCTATCCACCATACGAAAAACACAACATCATTCTGCTATTTACACTGTGCAAGCGTGGTCCATCTCCAGCCCGGGTAAATGCTTCAACGTGTATTCATCATTTTTAAAAAGTATAATTAAGCTTATATTTCCTAAAACAGTACTAAGGGTGACAAGCGAGCACGCAGTCAACCTAATGTTAAATGGTTGCTGTGAACCATAGATATGGTAAGTGGTTGCTGTGACCCATAGATATCTATATCTATCTTCAAGTGAGAATCAAAACCCAGATACCTTGTCACACCTGAGTACTAAGATAGTATGCCTCGATTCCAGTAAAAGGCGTCTCCGATTCTCTACACTCGCCACGTGGAACACAGCTGCAGTAAATCGTGGTTCTTCCCCGTTCGAGCAGACCCATTCGTGCTTCAACTAAATTTAGCTGGAGTGTGGCTCTACCACGTTTATGTAGTTCTTTGTAGCCGGAATTTACATTTTATTAAAAGTAAAGTAACTTTTTTATTTACAATATGGAGTGTTGAAGTAAGGAGTACCAACTCCCATAGTAGAATAGTTGAAAAAGTGGCCATCTGTATGCAGTAAAATAAGAGTACAAAAATTCCTACTAATATTTTTCGGCACGTTCTTTAAAATTTACCCCGTAGTTATAGTGGCGCCACCCTTATTTAACGGTTTTCTACGGACACTTTTTAATAGACGGTCTGTACTCCTTACTTCTACACTCCTTAATTTACAAATTTTTACTTCAACTGCGACTCGATAAACTGTCATTTAGAAGCACGTACACTGATTACAGAACTATTTGGTCATCAACCAAGTCAAGGGAAAGTTAAATTATTTTGTAAAGATTTCAACACGGGCTTATCAGTGTTGCCACTAAATTATGCAACCGTCACTTATGAAATTAAACTGTCTTTTATATGCAGTATCTCAAATGAAATATTTACGATCACCAATCGAGGTTTTGTAAAATCATCATGATGGTAAGGTTCGCGGGGAAATTGGTACATTTACGACAAAAGAGAGAGTCTGGCTAACCAACATTTTATTTAAGTTTGAGAAATTTTATTAAAAATAATGCATATTCGTACGAAAAAAATTATAACTGTTTTACTTTTATTTACTTAATTATCTTCTGGTATGTTTCAAGTGTTTTCCACTGTTTTTATAATACAAGAGTTTTATCTTAAAGGTTCAATTTCTGTCCTAATTAATTAATTGTGCTTTTCTCCATAACACAACAAAATTTTAAAAAGGGTGTAGACGCAGGTATTTTACGTAATACTATTATTTTAACAATTATTTGTTATTGTAAAAATATTGATTATATGGTGGAACTTTTAAATACATAGTTCAAAGTCAGTTAAAGTTACAGCCTACATACGTCCCACTGCTGGGCAAAGTCCTCCCCTCATTTCTGAGAGGGTTTTAGGGCAAGGAAGTATCCGCCGCGCTGCCCCAGTGCGTATTGGCGAACGTCACATGTCTTCGAAATTTTTTTCCTATTTCACAGACATGCAGGATTCCTCACGATGTTTTCCTTCACCACCGAGTACGCGGTAAATCAGCACTTAAAATTGAAATTAACAATTTCGTTGGTGCCGGCGAGGATTGAATCTGGGTTGCTCGCGTACTTAAATACATAGAGATTAAATATATTTTCTATAGAGATGTATTAAGAAAACGGAAATTAACAATCTTAAATAAGTATTTTGTGTAAATAGATAATATTATCTGAATATTTAAAATAAAATAAACTATTTCTTTGTCACAGCATAATGTTGTTATAATTGTGTACACCTTGTGATTTTTACACCCTATTAAAGTCCACTGCTGAACATAAGCCTCCCCCATAGACTGCCTAATAAGTGGGGATATTCACCATAATTGTAATGTTACTGTTGATTTAGTAATTTCACCTCTCAGTGAGTCATGTGCTCTTGGTAGACTATCATCTATATATCCATTATTTACAGCCTATTAAGGTCCATTGGTGAACATAAGTCTCCCCCATAGATTGCCTAATAGCGGGGATATTCACCATAATTGTAATGTTACTGTTGATTTAATAATTTCATCTCTCAGTGGGTCATATGCTCCTGGTAGAATATCTTCTATACATCCATCCATTATAGTCTATAAAAGTTCACTGTCTGAACATGGGCCGCCATAGATTGGCCCGTAGGGGGATGTTTGCCTTTATTGCTTTTGCAAATTCTCTATCAAAAGTAAATGTTTTAGAATAGAGTATATATCAATAAACCAGTGATAGAGTAACAAAAGATGTTCTAATGTACATATTAGATAAAAATATTTGAAATGACGTACTAAATTTATATATAATATTATGTTTATTTCTTATATTTTCAATAAAACTGAAAAAATCCAAGTCAAAAAAATACATGCCAATAATTCAAAGATTATATAAAAGTCGCCTTTATTAATGAACCTCAAAAAGTCATTGAACCGTAATTTTTTTTTTAATTGACTATAGTAAAGCGTTTGACACCCTTAGACATGACTTACTGATTGAAAGGCTTGATGAATGTGGACTGCGAGGACCCCCTCTAAATTGGTGCAAAGACTATGTTAAAGAGAGAGCATATAGAGTTAAAGTAGGAAATGCTACAAGTACAAAGAAAACAGTCACTCACGGTACTGCACAGGGATCTGTGCTTGGGCCTTTGCATTACTTGACCTATGTTAATAATGTTGCCAATGTAATTAAAAACTGCAAGATATATCAGTTTGCAGACGATACCTGCATACTAGCGGCGGAAAATGACATAATATATGTGGCATTACAAAAATTGCAAGAAGATTTCACTAACCTTATGAAATGGTCTCACGATGCGGGGCTTGTTCTGAATGCCACAAAAACAAAAATGATGTACATTTCATCCAGTCATAATAGAGTATCTGTTCCTTTAAAACTCGTTGCCCATAGCCACCAATGTCTCCATAAAAACATGTCTAACCAGACTTGTAATTGTACTCATATTGAATTAGTAGAACAACAACCTTACCTTGGACTCATAATAGACAATCGATTTAAATGGACGCACCATATTAATAAAGTGTGTGACAAGTTAAGGGCCATACTTGCCAAATTTTCTATCGTTAGGTATAAAGTTCCCTTTCCTACACTATTGTCCCTTTATAAGGCTCTGGCCGAATCAATAATACAATACGGATTAAGTAGCTATGGTAGAACCTGTAAATCGCATCTTTGTAGAATCCATGAATTACAACTTAGAATCATCAAAACAATTGTCCCCACTAAAATCAAACAACAATATAAGGACAATTACAACCAATTATTTAAATACTGTGGTATCTTGCCAATAGAAAAAAAATAAAACTTACTTTACTTGTAGAACAGTTCTTTAATACAAAATTACAAGTCATACCTACGTACAAACATCGGCTTAGAAGTACATATAACCCTAAATTAATTATAGCTAAAACTCATAATATGTATGGCGATCAACAAAATAAGATTATTATTCCTAAATTAATTAATAAACTACCTAAAACCTTGAAGGAAAATATCGATCCCAAAAATATTAAATACAAATTAAAAACATACTTTTTGAATCAACTAACATGATATAACTAAAAACTAACATACTTACTATATGTAATATAATTATCATATATATATTCCAAAAATATAAAATAATATTTTCTCCAAACAACCTGTATACTACTCTAACTAAATAGCCACTACAACTCATCCTCAAGTTATTTGTATAGAAATAAGCGAACTACCTTCTTACTCTAAATAATATTAAAATGTTTGCGCTGGAAAGACGGCGAACTGCAGTGTGCAGAAAAATCTTATATAGGTTTGTGTTGCACTGTATTTATGAACTTTGATTAGTATGTATTTTAGTTGTTGTAAATAAAAAATAAAAAACCGCGCCGACGAAATAAATTCAAAACCTTAGACATTTTCTCGTCGAGTACATCTTTATAGAATACAACAAAACAATGCTTTAATTAATTAGATTTCGGTCAAAATATTACTTTCTCTTAATTCACTTAGCGATTGTAATCTTAATAAGATAGAGGTTTTACGATTTCGTAACTTGGTTAATGTGTGGTGGGAAGTGGGAATTTTAATTAATTAATGTAAGGTAATTAAATCTTATAGTACCTTATTATGTGCATACATTGTTTTTTATTATAGAAAAAAAGGTGACAAACGAGCACACAGTCCACCTAATGGTAAGTGGATGTTGTTGTCCATAAACATTTTCATTTATCCTCGATTAAGAATCAAAATTCAAATGCATTTTCATCCCTGAGGATTAAGATGAAATGCCTCGTTTTCAGTAAAGGGCCCTGATCCTCTACACTCACGATACGAAACACAGCAGCATAAAGCAGCTGTATTACGCTCGTATTCTGTCTGACCGGGGTACGGTTGTGCCGAGCCGTTCGTGCTACAACTATATAGCTGTAGCTTGGCTTTACCACGTAAAACCTTCTCTAAATGTCTTTAAAATGAGTAAAATATATCTGTCATCAAATGGCTGGTATATACGACCTATTAGTTCTGTCATTATAAGTTTTTTTTAAATATAGAATGAAAGTGACAAGCGAACTACCAATTCTGATGATAATGGTGGTCTATTGACATTTGCAATTAACTTTGAACAAACATGGCTACCAATGCGTTGACGTACCTACCCGGACGGTCTCCTGGTCAACATAGGCATTGTACGGCATTTAAGAACAGACTTTATTAACGTACTAAAAATGTATAACTAATTCTAAAACCATTGTTTATCGTTTCTTTTAGGTAATTCTGTAGATAGATTTGCCGAAAATTCTTATTTTAATGATTTTTCATTTTTCATTTATTACGTCGTTAGTGAATTTTACGAAACTGCCACAGAAAGATGACTTAGATTTAACATAAAGCCAACTGAATGTAATATAAAAAGGTATATGTAATACTATTGATTAAATTTGCAGTCCATTAAAAGTACACTACAGATTAAAGCCCTAATCTACCTCTGTCAGAGCCTCCAGCACCATTGACGACTCACACGTTTTAGGGTCGCGCTAAACTGCGCTTATACAAGGCTCTCAGTGTAAACCCGATAAAATCCTAACGAAATGGCGGCTCTACTCTGATGCAATTGCATTGAGTAAGGCGACGTGTCGCACGGTCGGATGCGCGTCGAACGCGTTGCCCCAATGTCCCACATACGCAGCTGCACCAACCGATGCGTGGACGTGCGACGAAAGGTGAACGGACAGACAACTATTATACGTCTATCTCTATTTACAATTTTCAACAATTTTTAGTGTCCGAGCGGAGGTCGATTTCTGGCTAAGCCCGAAGGCTTAAAAATCCTAAGACATTCCAAATTAAAGCTAAAATTTTTAATTAAGGGTTTATATTGACTGTATAACATATAAAAAGTTAATTTTAATTATCTATAAAAGTTGAACTAGAGATGGTAAAACTTGCGACGCCATGTCTTTCGCGCTCTCGCTCATTCGTAATAGTTTGTTTGTTACGTTTAGTTAGTAGTATCTATAGTAATATAGTAGTATAGTAGTTAGTAGTACGTTAGTAAAATACGTTAGAAAATGGGTCGAATTTTTGACCGTAGTCAAAGGTTTCGACAAAGGTGATTTTTGGACCGATTTTTTGGTTGGTAGCTAAGGTCAAAGTTTCGATCGGACAATAATGAGTTTTGATTATGCAAAAGTCAAATATACAAAATATATTAAGCAATTAACACAATTTCTTAATTTCTTGGTGAATTATATATTTATGTCGCTTATAATTACAAAAACACGTGCCATCGACCATAGTTTCAAACGGGTGATTTCTTGATCTCGACTACAGGTAAGAACCATTCAGGTCAACCCATAAGTATCCCATAAAAAGCCAAAAAAAAGTCAAGCCGTTTAGGAGATGAGTTACGAACACATGTACACCGACATTTTATATTGGTCTTTACCTATAAAATACCGTTTTGCCAGTACTGACCATTTCAAATTAAATAATTTTTGTTCAAATTAATTTCATTTTAAAAACATGGAAATCTTTGTTCAAAATCAGTAATTTATTAATTAATTGGCGTTATGTTTTCATCAGATAGTTTTTATCCGAGCTTTGTGGCATTACTTGGGGGAGGCCTATGTTCAGCAATGGACTTGTGAAGGGCTGTGATCATGATGATGATGATGATCATGATGATGGTTTCATCGCATTTCAATCTTTTACGTCATCATGGATATGTTAAATATTCGAATATAATAATAATATAATATAATAATATTCCCACAGCTATCACACAACGCCATCTAGTCCCAAGCTAAGCAGAGCTTGTGTTATGGGTACTAGACAACTGATAAACATACTTATATATTTCTAAATACATAAATATTATAGATAAATTACACTCAGACACAGAACAATTGATCGTGCTCATCACACAAACATTTGTCCTGGGTGGGAATCGAACCAACGACCTCCGGCTTAGCAGTCAGGGTCACTAACCACTAGACCAACAGGCCTGTCATATGACTGAATAAAACTCAATTTACGGATTTTATCGCGTTTAATTAACTATTTAGGTAACTTATTTTTAATTTCTGACATTTCGGAAGCTTTACAGCACCCATGGTTACGGGGAGACCGAGATGTTTGAAGTCCCAATGTCATAGTTAGCCCGGCTACCTTCCGTTTTTGAATATTAATTTTTGGGCCGATCTACGCAGAACAAGCTTACAGTATCTTGAAGTATTGCAGTTGTATGCTTGGGTTAGGGTTTATTTTGTTAATTATAGGATTGCAATTAGATGGCAACACCCATCCATCTTCTCTGTTGAAATTAAGATGTTTTTTGATTTCAATAGCCTCGCGTATCACTTTTTTTGGGAATCGGTGTTCTTTTGCGAGGGTTTGTGGTTTATCAAATCTGATGTATTGGTGTGGACGATCTTGAATATGTTCACAGACTGCAGAATTCTCGGAGCGTTGGTGCTTCATTCATCATTAATTTGAATAATTATTGAATATGAGTACCGACGTGGCAGTACGCGGCACAAGCGGCACGCAACTTCAACGACGTTTACGGAGCGAATAGTACAAACGAACGCACCACATGTTATTTGTTTTCCCGCTTCCGTTATAGAAATTTCGACCTGAAAAATTAACCCCATGGTCGTCTGAAAACATTGGTCAACAATGACGAATTAAAAGCTTTCGACGATAGCATCAAAACAATATTGGTCCATTTGCGTCAAATTGACAAGGTAAAAAATCGCACGACCTCCTACTGCACAAGAGACGCTCTCCAAGTTACAAGAGCTTGAGAGAGAGGGTTGGAAGCTCTCCGTCATCTGCCATACTCACCAAAACTTGCGCCTACGCACTTCTACTTTTTGCACAATTTGGATAACTTTTTGGCGGGAAAAATATTCATAACCCCAAGAGGCAGTACAAAATGCCTTTGAAGGATTTGTTACCTCCTTTCCAGCTGGTTTCTTCAAGATGGGCATCAATAAACAGCCACTGTGTTGGCAAAGATGCATCGACTGCGTAGGTGATTACTAATAGAAATAGAAATATAAAAAAATACGTTAACTTATTTCATAAAAAACGGCAATTTCATAGGTAGACATACTATAAAATAGATTTTACCTTGTTATTATAGATTGTATTTTTAAGCAGTTTCAGATTTTTATATTTATTTACATAATATTTAGATATATACAATATTTTTAGCATAACAAAAGACTAAAACTAAATACTAAAATGATCATACAATGGTATTGCGCCAAGAACGCTGGCTGCGTTTCCTCGCTGAATTGCTATATAGGTAATTAGCTATCAAGCGGCAAAGGAACAGACCTCTTAACACCAGTAGCAATGACGTCACGAAATCAGTTCCTTCAGGAACTTCACCGCACGTGGACCCCTCAAAGAAGAAGAAGACTTCAAAACCAGGATGAGGTTCTCAATTCGACTGTATTTTTTTAAATGTGTGATAAGTCCTGAGGTAACTTTTATCTAGGTGAACCGATTTTGATGATTCTTCTTTATGTAAAAGCTGGTACTTCTCATGTTGTGCCATATAAATTTGATAAGGATCCGGCTAGAAGTTTTTGAGTTAACTTTAATAATACCTATTTAATTGACTTCAACTTTATTGACGATGTTCTCATTTTGTTTATATTGAAGTCGGTGGTACAATTTTTTAATTTTACCACTTGTAACACTTGTTATTAAAATTAATTTCTTTTATTCACAATTTTTTACTTCAACTGTGACTCAAAGTCTGTCGTATATAGTAGCAAGTACACTAACTGTAGAACTACTTGGTCGTGAACAAAGTTGCACAGCATTTACAACTTAAACTCCTCAATCACTCCGCTTGAGGGAAGTCAATTAACATTGCACGAAGTTGGGGTGTTTGTTTGTTCACTGGTAAACCTTTATTCAATGAATAAATAACAGAAAAGCAATCGTGCTGATATTGATTCTCTTTGACTTTTCATTATAATTCAAGACAAGAATAAAAATGTTTTCCAGATCGTACCTCAACGAAGACTAGCCATCAGCGCTGGTCAGGATTATAGTGCTGAATGTATGTGCAAGCACAGGTGCACTCTCTATTCACTCACTCTCATAATCCGATGGGACGGTAAACCGACGCGACCGGAGAGAGATCAGGCTCAGGACATTTTTACATGCTTTCAGAGGCACGGCGGTAATTACCGCCAACTTCCTGACTCCAGACTACTGAGAATTCCTTAACAAAAACGCAAAATTGATTTTGGCCCGACCCGAGATTCGAACCCGTGACCTCATGATTACCAATCGCGTTTGCAACCACTAGAATAACCACAACGAGGCAGTCAAGGCTTTTAATAGATTTAGATAGACGCGTAAAGATTTTTCAAGTTTAATCTATTTTCATATAGATAAAGACCGAGCAACTAAACTTAGTTGCGGAACGAAATCGATAGTTAACAAAAAAAAAGCATAACACATTCGCGCATCTTATATACTAAAAGCATGTAAAGATGGCGATAATTCGTGAATTTATTAATTAGTTAACAGTTATTAGTTCTAAAATAAGTAATAATTTTAAGAGTTGAAAATATTAATTAACTAGCTGGCCCAGCAGACATTGTTCCGTTCTTCCATCTGACGTTGAGTTTGATTTTCACACACTTTTCTATTATTTTTTTCTATTTCTATTTACCTATTAAACGTGAAGCTAAATTTTCTTTGACTCATAGAAACATCAGGAGCCATTATGACAGTAAACTCAAAAAAGAGAAAAAATATAACCCTCTTTTACTCTTCCGTATGCGGATAAATAGTTGCCTACAATAATTATAATGTCCTCCAGACCGAATTTCGGTCACGGCGGCCTGCCTCAACGGAGGCTAGCCATCGGCGCAGGATAGGATTATAGTTCCCAAGTTCATGCGCAAGCACAGGTGCAATCTCTATTCCATCACTCTCATAATCCGATGGGACGGTAAACCGACATGACCGGACAGGAATCAAGCAAAGGACCAACGGCTTTACGTGCTTTCCGAGGCACGGGGGTGAGACACCGCTAACTTCCTGACTCCGGGCAACTACTGAGAATTTCTTGACGGAAAAACTCAATAATTAGTTTTTTTTGGCCCGACTCGGGATTCGAACCCAGGACCTCATGATCAGCAGTCGCACTACTACAACCACTAGACCAACGAGGCAGTTGCCTATATGCTATATACGATCATACTGCCTACGTACCAAATTTCATAAAAATCCATCTAGTAATTTTTGCGTGAAACGTGAACACACAATTTTTCTACATATTTGTTATATCTATAGATTTCTTTACGCAATCACAAAGATACTAAGTTGATATTGTTATGTATTGGGCTATTTCCAATGAGTCGAATGTTATATATGCTTCATAATAAACGAATAACATCGGCCTAATCGAAGAAAATATCATTTGTTATCGCGTTAAGAAAAATAACAAACAACACTAAGTTATAAATACAATATTACAAAAAAAAATCAAAATGGCCCCGCAGCTCCTTAAGCAGTAAACTCCAGTCGCGCGTTGGATCTGACACACACAATTTTTTTTTCATTTAAATAGGCTTTTATCCCACAGGGTTATGCCTCAACGCCTTACTTTGTTCTTGTTACACATAAATCATGAGTATTTAGTAAGGGGAACCAATGTGATAGTAATCTATATTTAAAACAATCAACCTTCATTGCCTTGACAAGGACAGTTATTTACTATTTTGAGTTTTTTAATAAGTATGAGAAACGAGCACACAGTCCACCTCGTGGTAAGTTGATGCTGTGGCCCATAGACATCTACGTTTATCCTTGATTAAGAATCAAAATGCGTTGTCACCCCTGAGGACTAAGCTGGAATGCCTCGTTTCCTGTAAAAAAAGGGTCTCACGATCTCTACACGCACCATACGAAACACAGCAGTACTAAGCTGCTATTATACGCTCGTATTTTGTGACAGCGTGGTCCTTCCCCGGTCGAGCCGACCCATTCGTGCTACAACCGTAATATAGCTGCAGCGTGGCTCTACTATACACAGTATTCCGCTGCTATACATAGCGCTTTCCATAGATTGCCTTGTTATAGACACCACGCTTGACAGATGGGTCGGTAACCGTAGTTTTCATTTTTTAGCTGTTATGAAGGAAACTACTACTTTATATATTTTAAACTATTACTTAACAGGTCAGCGAATTCGTATGAGAATTGGTAAAAAATCGATGCCGCGTTGTCGGAGAGCACTTCTTGGCACCAGAGTGCTACTTAATGAATGCAACGTTGCCGGCTTAATTCGCCGCATAGATAAATGAGAAAAATAAAATAAAAAAATAAGCATCTTGGGAGATGAATTTTTATTTTTAAGCTTTAGGAACAGCATAGAACTGAAACAGAAAATACTTTTTTGTGAACGTGCTTCTATACTATAAAACAATTAACTATATTAATTATTATAGGGTTGCCAACTTTCTAAATTTGAAAATTGATATTTTCAAGCCTATCACCAGAGATTTTTCCGGACCGATACGACTTAGGGACCTTCAAGAAAAGAGCCTACTCCTTTTTAAAAAGCCGGCAACGCATCTGAAATTCCCCTGATGTTGCAGTTGTTCATGAGCGGCGGTAATCACTTACCATCAGGTGAGCCGCATGCTCGTTTACCCACACTCCTATAAAAAAATTAAATACCTGTAAAAATACCATCGTCATCATCTTTGAAACCCTTCATAAGTGTATGGAATGCCACAAAACATGGTCTTGGCCACTTATATTCGTCGACTTCCTGCATCTTATCAGGTCGTCGCTCTTTCTAGTGGCGGCCGCTCTTCATTTCGATTACCGGTACAAGGCTGCCACTCGAGGGCCTTTCTTATCCATCAGTTCTTCGATCTATATGAACTATGATGACATATGATTATTTGATTGTAACTGTTGGGAGAAAAATAGTTCTAGTCGTGAGTTTCTTGCCGCCTCTTCTTACAAGATGACTTGTTGCAACGATGGCGTAGTCCTTTTGACTTTCAGAAAGTTTTGAATAAAATTATTTTGACTTTGACTTTGAAATATGCTTTTAATCCATACAAACCGTTGTTATACAGATTGATAACAGTTCACAGGGTTAGGAGTGAGACTGTATTGACTTTACGATCTCCGCTCCGCTTGTCAAACTCGCTGAACATTGTGAACACACTTAATACTGCTGTGTTTCGTATGATGAGTACAAAGATCCGCAGACCTTTTTTTACTGGAAACGAGGTATTCCATCTTAGTCCTCAGGTGTGACAACGGATCTGCGTTTTGATTCTTAATCGAGGATAAATATAGATGTCTATGGGCCACAGCATCCACTTACCATCTGTTGGACCCCCTTTGTCACCCTTATTTTACAAAAAATAATGATGATAATGGATCATAAATCTATAATAAAAAATTTACGATTAAGAATCAAAATGCAAATGCTCGCCCCTGAGGTCGAGAGGGAATGTCTCGTTTCCAGTATTCACCATAAAAAACACAACAACATTAAGCTCCTTTCCCGGTCGTGCCGACCCATCAGTGCTACAACCATAAAACTGCTGTCCCATGGCTCTGCCACGTAAAAATTTGTACCATATCTACGTAATAAAAACAATAATAAAAATGTATACTACGAAATTTAAAACATGCATGTGGCCCCACATAAGTCAAGTTGTAGCGAACTCCGAATAAAGTAAAAAAAGTAAAAAAGTATATTTACTCCATAAAGTAAAAAACTTTATGGAATAGTTAGTCTTACCAACACGTAAACAACTTTTCTACGTGGTCGAGCCATGCTGCAGTTATATTAGTAGTATAGTTGTAGCACGAATGAGTCGGCTCGACCGGGGAAACCACGCTCTCACAGAAAACCAGCATAGAATAATAGTTTAATGCTGCTGTGTTTTGTATGGTGAGTGTAGAAAACCGGAGACACTTTTTACTAGAAACGAGGCATTCCATCTCAATCCTCAGGGCTGGTAAAAGTAAAGTAAAGTAAAGTTAGAGCCTATATACGTCCCACTGCTGGGCTCAGGCCTCCCCTCATTTCTGAGAGGGTTTAGGGCAAGGAAGTGTCCGCCGCGCTGCCCAAATGCGTGTTGACGAACTTTACATGTCTTCGAAATATTTTTTTTCCTATTCCTCAGACATGCAGGTTTCCTTACGATGTTTTCCTTCACCGCCGAGCACGTGGTAAATCAGCACTTAAAATTGCAATTAACAATTTCATTGGTGCCGGTGGGGATCGAACCCGGGTTACTCGCGTTCTGTTATATTTACAGCGAGCGTTAACCACTGAGCTACCACGACTCCACTTACCATCAGGTGGACTGTGTGCTCGTTTGTCACGTATATTTTATAGAATATAAATATTAAAAAGCCAGATCTGAATTCCAAAATATAAGAACCGGCGACGGGAAGCAGTGTTTGAGATAATAATAGTATATGAATAGGAGTGGAATAACTTTGGCAGCGTCGTTCTTCCGTCCGTCAGGTTAACTATATGCTCGTCTAACTGCCCCCTTATGAGATATTCTATGGGGATGTCTATTTTCAGCAGTGAACATTAATGAATGAAATAAATGAGTTTACATTACTCCAAATAAACGTCAATTAAACGTTTTCGTTTAAAGGCAGGCTAAGATTTTGGAATATACAGCCTGGTT
This sequence comes from Parnassius smintheus behrii, assembly GCA_036936625.1. Lineage (NCBI taxonomy): Eukaryota > Metazoa > Arthropoda > Insecta > Lepidoptera > Papilionidae > Parnassius > Parnassius smintheus. The sequence goes on from JAUPFT010000021.1 coordinate 44,042,231, forward strand.
TTTTCTTAAATTTCATATAATGTTCATTTTGAAACCGTGTCGATATAGTAAAAAAATAACAAATAAATACTCACTTATCGCGACTGTCTTCGCAACCAAATTGAAAAATCCAGAAAATACAAAGCGACACATAAATCAATAATTTGTTACTGCAAACTATAACACGAACTCTGACTAACGCAAGCGTTCCCATGAATGAACGCCAAACGGCACCGTCAGTTGGCATTCGAAAATCGCCCCTAACGACACCTTGGATCGTTACCAAGAATTTAAAACTACGGTAGTTGAAACAAAGGTGACTTTTCCGCGCATCATCGGCGCCGCGATGTCGTTTTGTTTAGTTGTAATGGGAAAACCGTTCTGAAACTGAGTCACCGCTTCAGTGGACTGAAATATACGTCACTGAGGCGCCGTTCACAAATTCCATACAAAGGGTAAATAATGGGTGTAGCGTTTAGCCAACAAGGGTTTTGACCTTCAAACCCATAATTCAGAGTAACCATTTAATTATTTCTCTTTTGTAGCGACTAATTTCTTGAGTTAACAAAAAGGCGGGAATATAATTTACACGTAATGTGATTATTTGGTCTTATTGAACGAAATAAAAATAAACATTATTACAGTGTAGTGACGGTGTAAACATGTCCAGTAGTCGGACTAAGAGAGTTTGCGCAGACACTTTTTCATTATAATCTTAATACGGTCTGATTTATTATTGAAGTGAAATTATTTAGCCGCGTTTTTGGTAGGGGAATAACTTATAGGTTCGCGTCACCGATGACACCGACATGCTCAAAAATATCGTCACGAGCATATCTACTACCCATATGCCTATATACTACGCGCCGCTATACTACGCGTTACTATACTATGCGTCGCTTCTATGTACATCGCGTCGCTATGCTACGCGTCGCTATACGACGCGTCGCGTAGTATATACTACGCGTTGCTATACTACGTATCGCTATACTACGTCGCTATACTACACGTCGCGTAGAATATTTACATTGTACATACTCGACTGTATCATAATAAGCGTGTTTGACTTTTTGGATGCGTAGATCTTGCAATTTCGCGTCACCGACATGCTACAATAGCAGGAAGTGAAGTTTTGTTGACCACTTGAAAAGTTTATTTTGTGTACACTGTGCATTGTTTTAATTGTGTTTTTGATAATCATTATTCGTATTGATTAATTGTAAAATCTCTGTGCAGTACAAAAATGAGCACTTATATACTTATATGCTTTTGTAGAAAAATAAATGACAGATACAAAGTAATTATTGTTGATAATTTACAAAATTGTCATAGATATTTGCGTTGAAAAATGTTTTCACTTCTGACGTGCAGTCCTACTGACAGTTTGTTTAAATTAATATAACATGATAATGCAGCAAGACGTTACTTGTCGGTATTTATAGAAAATAAATAAATATACATGTCAATGCTTTATTGAATGAAGATGAGATTACACCAAGCGACAACGATCGTAATTAAAAATTATACGTTTATTTTCACTCACCCATGAATTACAGCCTACAAAAGTCATTGCTGATCATAGGAGTTCCCCATAAATATCCTTAGAGGTGGAGGTGGGGATTTTATCACAGATTTTGCAACTCTTGGCAGGTGCAGTGATTTATAAATGTAAGTTGTTATCAGGATGATGCTACTGCCCACTCCTGTTTCAGTTTCCTCTGCCGCCTTTTACGGCACCAACGGGATGATGGGGTGGTGGATGCGTAGTATATCGCCACTCCACGATCATGCGTACAGGTATCATAAATACCTCTGTTTTCTCAAGAGATAAAAAACACAAACATTTAAGCTGCGTACATCTTGTTAATTATGTAAAAGGAGACTTCACACTTAAAATTTCTATAAGAACAACACTTCATTTTACAGCCCTTTCACACGAATATGGCTCTCTTATAATGATATCATTTTTGAGTCAGGTGAGACGATGTGATAATTGATGTTTTCCCACGCTTTTTAGCAACACGAGAGGATTTTTTTAGTAAGCGGAAGTGGAAAGAGTTGTTTTGGCGAAGTCAAAACAAAGCTACTGTCACTTTTGTCACATGTGGGCTCATTAGCTGGTTGTGATGTCTCTGGTTCCTGACAAACATCCATAGACATTGATATCTTTGATAATAATATAAATAAGCTACGCACTCAACTGTTTCACTACTTCAAGACCACCTCATTTATTTTTACCGTCTTTAATTATATTTGAAAAAAAAACCTTTTACTAAATTGTTATAGAATTGTTTAACTAATTTTCTCATAGACACGTTTACGTATAACGGATGTTGCAACTGTGTGTACACGTCCTTGGTTTGTATTCCAGCCTTATGTAAATAAACAAAGCGCAAAGACTTGTTATTGTGCGTCTGAATCACATAAAGTAAATCTTAAATTTTTTACTGTGAATGCTCACTTCCCTAACCTTCCTTCATTACTTAATTATGTAATTTTAGGGCGCGCCCGGTTCACACCTTCGTGATTCACATTTGAAATATTTTGGAGGGAACGAACGTGGCACGAAATAAATTACTCGACTAGTAATAATAAACAGAGGGTACGAGCTAGTAAACAACTCATCTCTAGATTACGTCACATGAGGTCTCATCCGAACTACACCAATCTATATATACGAATAAAATTGAAGTATCTGTCAATACACTTTTTTTATAGAATAAGGGTGACAAACGAGCACACAGTCCACTTGATGGTAAGCGGATGCTGTGGCCCATAGACATCTACATTTATCCTCGATTAAGAATCGCAGATGCGTTGTCACCCCCGAGGACTAAGATGGAATGCCTCGTTTCAAGTAAAGAATGATCTCCCGATCTCTATACTCACCATACCAAACACAGCAGTATTAAGCTGCTATTTTACGCTGGTAATCTGTGAGAGCGTTGTCGAGCTCGAGCCTTTCTCCTTTCGTGCTACAAACATAACATAACTGCAGCGTTGCTCCACTATGTATAAAATAAACATATAAAATCTACTCCGGGGAATTGCAACAAAAGCACTGACATTGGGACGTCAGGCACCTCAGTCTCCCGTGATTATGTGTGCCGGAAAGCATCCGAAACATCGGTAATTAAAAATCATATAAATTAACCGCGATAGAATCCGTAAAAGTAGTTTTAATCAATGTGTAGTGTTCGCGTAAATATAAGAAATCATTACGTCTTACTTAATATTGATATTAAGACATGAATAAGTAATCATTTTTTAAAAAAATTGTCAGTCTATCCCTCCCACAAGGAATACAAAGCACTTTCCAGAGCCACCTGCATCCATCGACTTACTTCATGTCATACCAGGTCGTTACTTCATATTCGGGGTCCGCCCTATTGCGTTTTTTTACACCCCATGTACGTCCCACTTCTGGGCACAGGTCTCCGCTCATTTCTGAGAGGGTTTTTCTTTGCCCCACTGCGTGTTGGCTAACATCACGTCTTTGAAATATTTTTTTCTTATTCCTCAGACATACAGGTTTCCTCACGATGTTTTCCTTCACTGCCGAGCGCGTGGTAGAGCAGGACTTAAAATTACAAAAAACTATTTCATTGGTGATGGGGGAGATCGAACCCGGTTTGCGGTACTCTGAAATTTACAGCGAGCGCTAACCGTCTAAGCTACCACGGCTTATGCGTGCGTGTGCGTGCACGTAATTGTGTGTGTGCGTGTGTCATTTAACGTTGGTAGAAAAAGAAATAATCTGCTACATTATTCGTGCATTATATACGTGTAATGTACTTTAAGGCTTTGCCTGTCTGTCTGTTGGTCTAGTGGTTGCAAACCCGACTGCTGATTACGAGGTATCGGAATCGAATCTCGGCTCGGGTCAAAAAAAAGTAATTGACCTTTTCTGTCAAGAAATTTTGCTGCCCGGAGTCAGGAAGTAGGGTGGCATTTCACCCCTGTGCCTCGGAAAGCATAAAGCCGTTGGTCCTGCGCCCGATCTCCCACCGGTGGTGTCGGCTTACCCTCTCATCGTACCATGAGTATGAGGAAATAGAGAGTGCATCTGTGCTCGCTCATACACTCAGGCATTGTAATCCTGGGGTATGTTCCAAAACGTTTTCAGTATACTGCCGAATACAAATGACGTCATCAATTGACATTATATTGTACTGGCGTGCCGCTGCCATATTGTGTAGGTTATCCGGCCATAATAAAACAATTTTTAATTATGTGTGCGCTGAATGAATCATGCCAAGATTTGTTTTTATTTATTCAAATACAAAAAATTATAGAATAATTGCTGGTATTGGATTTTTGGAGCACAAAATGACAAAATAATCGCCAACACTTTTCCAATATGGCGCAAATGTATGATGTCATATACTGTCCTATGTTTTGAAACGCATCATCAGTTTAGCGTCAATTCATGACGTCATCGGCATTGGACAGTACACTGGGTTCTATTTTGGAACATACCCCTGTTCTGTGCAGATGTCTAGTCTCTGTTGAGACCGGCCGCCGTGGCGAAATTCTGTCTAGATGACAATTATTATAACAGTTTTTACACAGGCATGGGTTGTAAGTTTTCAGCTTCATCATAGTTGAATTCTTAAAGCCATTCAGTGAGATTCTTTAGTTGGATTGTAGACTGGAAGCATTTGATTTATCTTGTTGTATATGACACCTAGATTAGCAAAAGAATCATTATTAAAATTTAGTTCATAAGTGCGAGCTATGGCTATCAAAATCGCATTTTTCACAAAACGTCGAGGGATAGAATAACGTATGAAAGCAGAAAGAATTAATACATTTTAATAATTACTGTTAAATTATTTACTTAATATTAAGCTATCCAAAACTCAATTAATTGCTCCGCCCATCAGGGTTTATAATACCCTCATTCATTAATTTTAAGTAGTATAAGTGGAAGCTGTGGCTCATAGACATCCACATTTACCCTCAATTAAGAATCAAAATGCAAATGCGTTGTCAGTCACCCGTGAGAACTAAGATGGAATGCCACCTTTCCAGCAAAAAGGGTCTCCGGTTCTCTACACTTACCATAATATGAAACACTGCAGCATTAAGTTGCTATTTCACGCTGGTATTATGTGAGAGCGTGGTACTTCCCCGGTCGAGCCGACCCATTCGTGATTTAACTATACTACTAATATAGCTACAGCGCGGCTCTATCATGTAATACTACCATTATAAAGTGTAAAACTCTATTTGCTCTCCATTATATATTACAGTATATAATGGAGAGCAAATAGAGTTTTGAGTATTGAGCCTGGGCTGCCAGATAGCGCTCTTGAAGCATTTTAAGAAAAATAATTACGCATAGTTTAAAGTCAAAAGTCAAAATTATAGCCTGTATAGGTTCCATTGCTGGGCACAGGCCTCCTCTCATTTCTAAAAGGGTTTTTGGGCAAGAAAGTGTCCGCCGCGCTGCCCCAATGCGTGTTGGCGAACTTCACATGTCTCGAAATATTTTTTCTTATTTCTCAGACATGCAGATTTCCTCACGATGTTTACATTCACCGCCGGGCACGTGTTAAATCAGTACTTTAACTTGCAACAACAGTTTCATTGGTGCCGGCGGAAATCATACCCCGTTTGCTGGCGTACTGTAAAATTTGCAGCGATCGCTAACCATTGTTGTGTTGTGTTGATTGTGAAGTGAAAGTGAAGAAGTGCTGATTTACTACGTGCTCGGCGGTGAAAAAGAACATCGTGAGGAAACCTGCATGTCAGAGGAATAAGAAAAAAAATATTTCGATGACATGTGAAGTTCGCCAACTCGCATTGGGGCAGCGCGGCGGACATTTCCCAGCCCTAAAACCCTCTCAGAAATGAGAAGAGGCTTGTGCCCAGCAGTGGGACGTATATAGGCTTATATAGGCTACTTTAAGATGTTTGAAACCATGATATAGTTAATAGTTATATCTCTAGGAATATTACTATATACCGGAATATAAATATGATGCGAGCACGATCTAGTAATTATAACTATCTTACTAGACTAATCAAGGGAAATAATGTTAGTCAAAACTAATTATGACTTATACTTTTTGAATTTTTTAAACTAATAAGTTCAATTCTTTCAATATTATATTTTATATTTCTATTTGCGGCTCTAGTTTACATTTTATATCATATTATAGCCGCAATTATTATAATATTATATTTTATATCATTACCATTAGGTGCGGCTTTAGGGTAACCCAAGGGCCACTCCAGCCGCAACTTAAACGTACTGTCAAAAATTAACATGAACAACAATACCACAGGAGCTGAAGATCCAATGGCAGTGTCGCGAAATCAGTTTGAGGACTCTTTTTTTATTTTTTCAGCAGCTCTTTTTAAGTTGCCTACGGATTTATTTCTTTGGTCCTGAATATTCTTTACATTCAGAGTCTGCTCCTGTACATTTAGTTTACAATTATTATTATTTCATTACATTAGTCTAGTAAAATAGTTAGGAACCGCTGTCATATAACTATATTACGGTATATAGCTATATCCCTAGGGTTATAACTATGTCACGACTTAAACCATCTTACTGCGACAATATACGCCTCGCTGCTGGGCAAAGGTTTCCTCTCGCTTCTGAGTGGGATGAAGCATTTAATTTGCCGTTTCCTTCTCTTTCTCCTGTCATGCTGCAAACACAATATAGCTTCAGCATAGCTCTCCCACGTATGAGCTTGGGTAGCTCAGGAGTTACCACTACTCTTGTAATGTTAAAAAGGGTAATTCATTCCATTTCATTTTCATTCAATACACAAGAAAATGACGTAGTTTTCACTACAGAGCGGATATTTTATTATAAACTATTTACATACCAACCCAAACGCTCGGCTTCCCCTAGCCCATCCATATTTATGCGTATTTAACGGAAGTATTTAAAAAAATTAATGCCGCCTGGACTGACAAGATCCTAATCTTTCACCAAATTAAATATAGCGTACTATAATCGTGATACTGGTTTGTAGGGATATTTATTTATACAAAAATGTTGCTTGATCTACAAGAAGGTAATAATTTCTAATATAAAATAGGAAGATAATACAAATTTAATAAAACCTAGTACACACTTATGTTGTTATAGCGTAACTTAACTTAATTTTTTTTTCCAACGATTCTATTTTTAGTGTTTTTTTTTGCATGGATTTGTGGTATGTGATACGATAGCTCTTCATTAGTCAATCTTGTATATCTATATATTCGGAACGACTCAATCGATTTTTATGAAATTTTCTGTGTGTGTGTGTGTGTGTGTGTGTGTGTGTGTGTGTGTGTGTTTAAGTTGATTCGAGAATAATTTTGATTCAGAATTAGACCCGGTAGGTGGTGCAGTTGTTGAGATCCAGAAATCACCTGTGCAAAGCCGGAGCGGACCGCTAGCCAAGTAATAAAGGGTAAAAAGGCGCTGCTTATAGTAACATACACAGGGCGCTGCTTTGTCGACGCCTTTTTGACAGTTGTCATAACAGTGAGTATTTTAGTTGATTTTAGGATTGTTTAGTGTGCAGGTAATATGTTTTTAAGTTGATTTTTTGAATTCTTCCTGATTATTGCCAAAGCTTGTTTGCTATTTTTTCTTAATATATTAGCTGTTATAGTAAGTCTATGTGGTTTTGTTTCTGTCGTCCTCCTAATTTTGGTTTTACAGAGCGGTAAAGCTTAAGGTGAGTATATTACCCTCACGTATCTTAATCGTACTAGAATTCATAAAATAATGGTTTCTGAAAAAAAAATCTTTTTGAATTTTTATTTGAGGGTAACTCAGATCATTTTCAGATAAAAGTAACGTTATTATTAATTAAAGTTAACGTTTAAGCTATTTTCTCATTTATAGAAGCTACAGACTATATTAATTCATGAGTACATAATATTTTTATATATTACGAATAATTTTAATGTAAATAATAAACTTTTTTTTAGAATGACAGAGACAAACGAGCACACAGTACACCTGCTGGTTAGTGGATGCTGAGGTCCATAGATATGTGCATTTATCCTCGTTTTATTACACCTGAGGACTGAGATGGAGTGTCTCGTTTCCAGTGAAAAGGGTTTTCGGTTCTCTACACTCACTCCCCATATTTAATCCATGTATAAATGTAAATAAATCTACCAATCTATTTAACTACCTAATTAAACATTGCAGTTTCAGTCAAAAGATTATCGACAGTATGGCTATAATACCAGTACTTAAGATCGCAACCAACTTGTGTTTTCTATTACCTACCTTATGGATGAACTACTTTCTTTTCTTTTAAAATTATTATCCTTATTAAACTAAATCAAAACCCTTTTGTAAAACATTGCTGCGATTTAAAAGCTGCCTCTAATACTTAAATAACTAATTAAATTTGAAATGCCTTAAGTAAACATCTTTAGTGTAAAGAATTTCGTAACATCAATTTTTTTCTTCAAATAAAACAACACGTAATCAAGTGACGTTACATTATTATGTCATTATGTCTCCGAGAAAAAGCAGTCACATTGAGTTAGAGAAATATCTAGACATCCAAATATTATACCGAACATGTCGCGCGAAATTAACCTCTATCTGTAACAACATAACATTCTTGGTTTGAAAAAAAAATATTCATTTCATTTTCATTTCAATATAAGATCATTTACTGAAATGTTACCATATTTTTTTATTTATGTGACAAACGTCTATATTGTCTATACTACAAACGTCTATATTATCTGAAAAAAATTTTGAAAATGTCTTGATTTTGGGGTTGTAGTCGGAAAAAATAAATAATCAAAATAAAAAGTTTATTTTTTTTAACTAAGACGCTACGAAAAGTACATAAAACTAAAGTAATTTAAGTACACTTAATTTTTAGGTTGCCACATGTGTTTGGCATTTAACTAACTAACTTACCAATTTGCATCCTTTCAATTCAAACAACTTACTTCAAAATTCATTCTAGTTACTAAATCAGCTTTTATTAAACTGTTTGTCTGGAGATTTTGAGTTTTGTCGGGAGTCTGGAGATCCTTTAAAATATCGCGACAATCCAGACGAATCCCGGCTAACTGGCAAACGTAGTGCTATCAGTACACATGATAAATTGCGGGTTATGCTGCAAAACGAAAGAGTCGACTCGACCGGGGAACAATTCGCTCGAGTTATACAATCAGAAATATAGGGCGTCTCCAAGAAAGGAGGGAATGGCTGCAATCCCACCTGGTGGGACCAAGCTCTGGCTTATAATAAGTAAAAAAAGGTAAGGATTGGACGAAAACACACAGATACTAACTACGAACATATTCACACACCATACTCTTTTCGCGGGGGGGTGGGGGGATGGGAGGGTGTTGAAAATTCAAGTTTCTGTTTGTAATATCAAAATAACATTTTTTATTAAATGCATATGAAAGTATATATGGTACTTATAATAAAAAAGTTAAAGTTTTTGTCTGTCTGCCTGTCTGTTTGTTATAGCTAATCTCCAATATGACTGGACCGATGTTGACGGGATTTTCACTGGCTGATGTTATAATGAGTAACTTAATTTTATTTTATTTTAGAAAATGAATAAGGGTTCCGTACAAAACAATTAAAACCTATAGTATCCAATCGTATTGTTACGAGCTTGAGGTTCGTGACAGTAAAAATTGCCGATAAAATTACCTAAATTAGCACTTTAATTTACTTTACACAAATTAAAGCTTAAAACACTAATAATTAAACACACTAATTCACTTAATTCCGCTCCGAAGCTTCGCTTGTGTCGCTGAGTTCAACTCTGCCTCGATCGCATCTTGCAGCGCCTATTTATTTAAATTAGCAAAGAAGCATCCCGAACATTCAAGCAAATGCGCGCAAAGGGACGAGTGTGCGAGTGCAGACTTTCCAGAAACTTAGTTCTTCGGGTGGCGCTGTCGGTTGAAAGATTTGTGATGTCATTTTCTGCAAAGCTCCCCTCGCTCTCGTTCCTGACACTAGATGGCGCTAGTGTATCGTCGACTTGACCGCGTAACACTGCCCCCTCCTAAGACATGCTCGTCCCGAGCATTATCGGCCCCATAGTAACGCGCCAAGCGATCCACATGGATAATCTTAGGAGTCCCCTTTGTGCCTTTCTGTAACGGCTCCGCAATGTCAAGGGATGTCCTATCCCGTGGTGCACCAACATTGTACAATTTCGATGCTCCTCTACTCCGTGTCTGAGGTACCCTCACAGCCGCACAACTTGTACATGTACGACACCAATCCTCGACATCGTCACGATAATGGACCTAGTAAAACTGTTCTCGGACCTTCAGTAGAGTTCGTTTAACTCCCAGATGGACTCTTGAACGACCATTATGGCACAGTTGTAGAACATTCGGCACTTTAGCTTTAGAGACAACCATTTGCAGACGACAGCTGTCTCCTCGACCATTGTCCCATTTACGGCACAGGACTCCATCCTGAATCAGCAAGCTGTCCCATTGAGCCCAATAGCTTTTCGTGGTTGAACTCATCGCTGAGACGTCCCTCCACTTAGGCTTGGTAGCATGGGCCTTCATCCATCCCAGAATCGGCTTGATGTCCGGATCTTCCTGCTGTGCATGTCGTAGGCTGTCCTTCCACCCGTTGCTGAGGTGGTCTGTTCTGAGCATCCTCATGGATACCACTTCCTTACCTTGCCTACTACAATGGTTGCCATCTTCAGGACAAGGTCTTCTTGACAATGCATCTGTGTTGCCGTGAGATTTCCCGCTGCAGTGTCTGATAGTAAAGTCGTATTCCTGCTGCAGCTGGGCGGTGCTGTTAGCCGCACTTCCTTTCTGAGACCGTTCACCTTCCCTTCCTAGGGTGTGCTTAGGGCAGCTGGACCGAAGATGGCCCCTTTCCCCACAGCCATAGTACCTAGGTCTGTATCCTTTATTGTGGTCGCGAACCGTAACTGCTGCAACCTCCCTAGCGTGAGGTGAACGATGATCCTGTCGCTGCCAGGCAGTGCCGTTAGCTGCACTACCGTCCTGATATCGTTCACTTTTCCTTTCTGCGGTTCGCTTAGGACAGCTGGATCGAAGATGGCCCTTTTCCCCACAGCCATCGCACCTAGGGCTGTATCCTCTGTTGCGGTCGCGAACTGTAGCTGCTGCAACCTCCCTGACGCGATGGGAACGATGATCCTGCCGCACGGCTTCTACCTCCAGTGCATGGGCCAAGGCGTCCTTAAGCGTCTCGTGGTGCCCGAGCCTCACAGCAGCTCTGACTTCCAGGTCACGGATGCCGTCGATGAATGTCTGCACCAGGTTCCCTTCAATGAGCGCAGGTACAGACCGGTATGCTTTTCGCACCAGCTTCTCCACCTCTAGAGCCCACTGCTGCAGGTTTTCGTTGATGCGCTGCACGCGATCTTTAAGCTGCGCACGAAAGACGTGTTCCAGGTGAGCGTCGCCATATCTCGCCTCCAATGCCTCAAGGAGTTGCTCATGAGTCACTTCCTCACCGAGAGCTTCCAGAACTGTTAAGGCCTGGTCGCGCAGGCCTAGTGTGAGAGCAGTCATGGCCTGGCTTTTATTCCAGCCGTTCGCCTTCATAACAGCCTCGAACTGGATCTTGTAGGCTGACCAGGAAGAGATACCGTCGAACGGCGGCACTTTGAATCCACGTAGCGAAGGTGTTGTCACTACTACGGGAGCTGTTGTTCCATCCCAAAGTTTCAGGTCGTCCAGCGTTTTCTTCACGTCAGCCATTACGTTGTCAACCCGATTGTTTACTTGGTCAATTCGGGTTTCGGCCTCCGACAGGCGGTTGTCATGTTGAACAACCTTATTCTTCACCTCCCGTATGTCTTTTCCGAAAATAGCGTGAAGGTCCTTCATGAGGAGCATCTGCTCTTCCTTATCGCGTTGGAGTTGCTCTTCTAAACGACGGCCCTGTTCCTCCTGTCGGCGGGCCTGTTCCTCCTGTCCGCCCCGCAGCTGCTCTTCCAATCGGCGTGCCTGTTCCGCCTGCTGGCCAGCCTGTTCCTCCTGCTGCTCTTTCAACCAACGGGCCTGTTCCTTCAACATCACCATCAGAGCACCTAAGTCGGGTGCTGCAGATGTAGGAGTTACTGACGGGCCTGCAGCCGGTGGCTGGCCCTCCGACGTCCGTGGCGTTGCACCACCAAATCTTCGTTGGTCCGTCTCCTGCTGGCGTTGACTTCGGGTACGGACACCCTCCGTTTCCTCCTTAGGTAAAATCGGCATTATTTTATCCCACTTCTGACACCAATTGTTACGAGCTTGAGGTTGGTGACAATAAAAATTGCCGATAAAATTACCTAAATTAGCACTTTAATTTACTTTACACAAATTAAAGCATAAAACACTAGTAATTAAACACACTAATTCACTTAATTCCGCTCCGAAGCTTCGCTTGTGTCGCCGAGTTCAACTCTGCCTCGATCGCATCTTGCAGCGCCTATTTATTTAAATTAGCAAAGAAGCATCCCGAACATTCAAGCAAATGCCCGCAAAGGGACGAGTGTGCGAGTGCAGACTTTCCAGAAACTTAGTTCTTCGGGTGGCGCTGTCGGTCGAAAGATTTGTGATGTCATTTTCTGCAAAGCTCCCCTCGCTCTCGTTCCTGACACTAGATGGCGCTAGTGTATCGTCGACTTGAGCGCGTAACAGTATTAAATTCCACGCGAATGAAATCGCGGGGAACAGCCAGTACTAAAATAGTAATAAATTTTAGTTTGTGTATTTAGGTACTTAATTTTTGGTAGGCATTGAATTGGAGTTTTAATTTCAAATATTTTTAAATTAATAATAATAAGGCCTCATAAGGTCATAGGTCATAACGGTAGTATCAATAATTTTCCGAAGGAGTCTGCTTATTTAAGATAATCTCTTGTCGGTTGACATGGGGACCAATCGTTGGCTCGAGAAATTCAGGAGCAAATTGTAGAAGTTATTGCGGCTATTTTGTTGTTTATATGTACACGTGGTAGAGCCACGCTACAGCTATATTATGGTTGTAGCACGAATGGGTCGGTTCGACCGGGGAAGGACCACGCTCTTACAGAATACTAGCGTAAAATAGCGGCTTAATACTGCTGTGTTTCGTACGGTCAGCGTAGAGATCTGGAGACTCTTTTTTACTGGAAACGAGGCATTCCGTCTTAGTTCTAAGAGATGACAACGCATCTGCATTTTGATTCTTAATCGAGGATAGATGTAGATGTCTATGGGTCACAGCATCCACTTACCATCATGTCGACTGTGTGCTCGTTTGTTAACCTAATTCTATAAAAAAATGCAATATGATACAGAAGCAAATAGTTTGCACAATTCTCTTCTTAGTTCATTTGTGAGCCCGGCCATCATAACAAAAGTACTAATTCCACACGAACGAAGTCGCGGGCACCGCTAGTAATATTATGAAAGAATGAAGTTTTAAAAGTTATATTGTTAAGTAAGAATTGAGTTTTTTTTTAACATAATAACTAACGGGTACACAGTCCACCTGGTGGTAAGTGAATGCTGTTACCCGTAGACATCTAAATCTGAATAAAATTGCAGATGGGTTGTCGCCCCTGGTGACTAAAACGGAATGCCTTTATTCTAGTATAAACGGTGTCCGGTACGAAACACGGGCATTGTGCTGCTATTTTACGCTGGTATACATTGAGAGCGTGTTCTTTGCCAGTCAAGCCAACCCATTCGCACAACCATAAGCCGCAGCGTGACTCTACCACGTAAAAAGCAATTACTTAAAGAAATATATTTACAATGACTTTACTTAGTTGTCGTGACCACGTACCACGCAATTATGTAACACGACCTCGAAACAAACAGAACACAATTATAACCATTTGTTCCTAATACATTATTGGTCCGATCCTATCAATGAAAGATATACAATACAAAGGTAATTATGAAACTAAACAACATACGAGTTGATAGAACAATATCGATCGATCGTTCTACATTTAGTAATGTCGGTATTTCATAATTTGCTTTACGTATCGCAAGTCGTTTGTTTAGTTCAACCCATAGCAGCCTGGAATCAACTATAAATAAATATTGTAACGTTTATATTATCAAGGCATTGTCCTTCCCCTTGAGACTAAAAGGTAATGGCCTCACAGAGGAAAACTAACGACAACTGAAATACTGGCTCTATACAAGGTTATTTTTCAATAAACAACCAAATTTTTAAAGAAGGTTCTGAATAAGTAATATAGGAAAATGATGAAGAAAAACTAATTTGAAAAAACTCAAACATTCTGTCCTTTTTATCTTTTAAGTTCAAAATGCGTGGTAATACATTATTTTAAGTTTTAACTGATTTTACTGCATTCATACGTGGTAGAGTCATGCTGCCATATTAGTAGAATAGTTGTAGCACGAATGGGTCGGCTCGACCGGGAGCTTAAAATAGCAGCTTAATGCTGCTGTGTTTCGTATGGTGAGTGTAGAGAACCGGAGACCCTTTTTACAGGAAACGAGGCATTCCATCTTAGTCCTCACGGGTGACAATGCATCTGCATTTTGATTCGTAATCGAGGATCGATGTAGATGTCTATGGACCACAGCAACCACTTGCCATCAGGTGGACTGTGTGCTCGTTTGTCACTCAAACCTATAAAAAAACATTCGAATGGGTCGATCGGTAGGCAAAAACTTTGTTGCCCATAAATCACATTCAATTTGGAATAATTGCAAATAAAAGTAGAAGCCTTATTTACTCGTATTTTCAAAAACTGCAATAACGGTATATCTTTATTTATATATTTGAACTTAAGTTTAAAATTTGTCTGCTCTTTGATATATAAGCCTGTATTTTCAGCTGACTTCGAAAAAAGGTGGAGTTTGACAATTCGACTGTGTTTTTTTTGTGTACGAACGGAATATTTTAGTTAAAATTCGCACTAAGCATCACTTGTCACTGCCTGTTCACGCACACTAAGCACTTGTCATTTGTCCGTTGCACTTGCCACTCGCACTTGTCACTTTTCAAAATGTAAACCGGGTCTTAGGCGTAGTACAGCAAACTCAACTTAGAGACACGTAGTGCGTATAATCGAACCAACAAATTTATTTAAAAGTTATATTTCCGTCAACTTATTGTTTATTGATTAACGTGTTTTCGTTTCTAATTAAAAAAATATAGCTCTTCCAAATGTTTTCTTCTCTAGTAAATAATAAAATAACTTCACATTCTTTGTTGCGACTTCACAGTATGAAAGAATTTTTTTTATTTTTAGTTCTATATATTTTTCCAAATTCTATATATTTTTCCTATTATAATTCCAAATATTTTCTTTCATTACGTACCTTAGGCCGCGGACTTATCAGCCGCCCCTCGTCACTACTTACTTAGATGGTGTTTTGTAGATAATATGCTGACTTTAACTTAAACTAAATTATTTAGCATCAAGTCGAACCTCCGTGGTTTTTAGATGTTAATTAGATCTATATCTGTATGTATTTTATTTGGCTGATAAATAAATTTAAAAAAAACGGATTCGAACCTACAATTTTCAAAGAGTTGTAGGTTCAAATGTAGCTTCAGGAAAAGGTAGGTAAGGTAATAAAGTAAAATTAAAGTTACAGCCTATATACGTCCCACTGCTGGGCACAGGCCTCCCATCATTTCTGAGAGGGTTTTAGGGCAAGGAAGTGTCCGCCGCGCAGCCCCAATGCGTGTTGGCGAACTTCACATGTCTTTGAAAAATTTTTTTTTCTTATTCCTCAGACATGCAGGTTTTCTCACGATGTTTTCCTTCACCACCGAGCACGTGGTAAATCAGCTCTTAAAATTGCAATTAACAATTTCATTGACGCCGGCGGGGATCGAACCCGCGCTACTCGCGTTCTGTTTTGTTAGGTAATGTAGGTTCAAAAAGGTTCAAAAAGGTTTTGCAGACCACTCTACTATTACCTACCTACTAGCCTACTATCGGTCGGTTTTTACGAAAATTGAGTATTTGGTGGACTAGCGCCGGGTCGTTCACTACAGCTTTCTAAAATCTGGCCAAACGATTACGGCCGACATTTATTGTCAGCAACTGCAAACCATGAAGGAAGAACTAGCTGCTAAAGAACCGAGATTGGTCAATCGCTCTAGGCCAGGGGTCGGCAACCTGCGGCTCGTGAGGCACATTCGGCTCTTTGGATGTGAAGCTGCGGTTCTTTAGTTCCATACGCGCAAAATATTAATTGTATTATAAAAAAAATTAAGTACGTTAGTATAATAATCGTTTACTGAATCGATTAACGAGTATTAGGCACCATTTATATTTCTCAGCCACTTGTACTCCCTTTTCACCGCAATCCACACTGGGCCATTTGAAGTGTATATATATATAGATTATAATAATAGAAATTAGGTGAAAAAAACACAACTTTTATATGATGAATAAATATATATTTTTCTTATGAATAAATAGATAAGTTTTTTTTATCGAAAAACTTTATTTATGCAGGTACTATTTATGGTTGGCAAGAAAAAATTTGTGGCCTTTAAAAAAATTTAATTGTAATTTTTGGCTCTTCTGACTTAAAAGTTTGCCGACCCCTGCTCTAGGCCACTGTTGCTTCACGACAACGCAAGACCACACACTGCATAACAAACAACCACTAAGTAAGGTGAGCTACAGATGGAATGTCTGCGACATCCACCGTACTCCCCGGAGCTTGCTCCAACAGATTACCATTTTTTCCGGCATTTGGACAATTTAGCAAGGAAAAAAATTCAACTCCGATGCGACAGTCCAAACCGCCTTCAAAGAGTTTATTGATTCTCGCCCCCATGGTTTTCTTAGTAAAGCGATCAATGAACTTCCTATGACATGGCAAAAGTGAATAGATAACAACGGTGCATACTTTGATTAATTAAATTTATTTTACAAAAAAAATTGACTTTATATTCCTCCCTTACAAAACGCCAATTTCATATGTAAGGACTTATTATTAGGCGAACCGTATGCTCGTTTGCCCCTCTCCTATAATTATTTATATATAGGGGTTTTTACAAAGAAGAAACTCAGCACTGTAGGTAGCTGTGATCCACCATTTGATGTAAAATATAAAATATTATTAAATTTCCACATGCAAATATGGAATCACATACCACAATGAACCACATGGATCTATGTTGTCCGAAAATAAAGTGAATTGATTTGATTGATTTGAAATATACAAGCGACATCTATTCTGGTAATGTAAAAGATTTAGTACAAAGGTTGAATAAATATTATAATTAAACGAAATAATAAGATTTAAGTTAATATTCGTAAAAATTTCAATAATTTAGTCATATATTAATTAATTAATTAATGTCACCTTAATTAAATACATTTTTGAATAGAATAAAATGCATTGTCAGTTAAATTTTTAGTAGCTTACTTTTAAAACCATCTAGTTCGTGGTGGCATCGTATGTCCTCAGGCAATTTATTGTAGAGCTTTGGTGTCATAGTAAAAAAAAACTATCAGTCGTAGGACTGCACGTCAGAAGTGAAAAATTCTTAGCTTCACAAACATATACTGTATGACCACTTTTACCGTCTGAAAAAAAATAGGGTGTAACGTGTGAACAGAGTAGAAGCCTGCGGCACTGATATTTTACAAAAAATAAAAACAAAAATTTTGAAATAAATAGATTAATTAGTTAAAATTTATCGAAATTCAAATTATATCCACCCTACTTTACGAACTGCAATAAAACTATAGCATATTTGACCTTGTCACTTCGCAGGGTCACAGGCTCAAGAGCAAAGGGCAAAGGAATTGGTCAAAAAAATTGAATTTAACAAACGCTTAATTTTTTTTTGTTTTAGTTTTATTTTTTGTAAAATATCAGTGCCATAGGCTTCTACTCCGTTCACACGTTACACCCTATTTTTCCAGATGGTAAAAAAG
This sequence comes from Parnassius smintheus behrii, assembly GCA_036936625.1. Taxonomy (NCBI): domain Eukaryota; kingdom Metazoa; phylum Arthropoda; class Insecta; order Lepidoptera; family Papilionidae; genus Parnassius; species Parnassius smintheus. The sequence continues at coordinate 44,060,092 of JAUPFT010000021.1, forward strand.
ATCACCACTATAATACACACACATCAGTAATGTATCCGAGCATGACGGTCACGCGAGTTCAGTGCTTTTTCCCCATCCCAAAAGTGCCCAACGTGCTTAACGAAGTTTTTACTTCAAAACTCTTAAACGAAGTTATGCCTAAAACATGTTTTTATTGAAAGACAGTCAAATAGTAAAACCATGAAAACATCAATTCACCAAACGACGGGCGCAATAAATAATTGATTAATTTAATGACAGCCGCTGTTCATATCGATCCTGTTGATATTGTTCCGACGCTACGATAGCGGCTCGGTTTAAGCCGTCAGAGTCACGCGAGGCCTATCGGCAGACATCTTGGCGCCACCGCCCCCGCCCAACCTTGCGATGCATATGCTTAAACTACTCAATAAGGCCAGTTGAGGACTAGCGACTGATAAATCATTTAGTCGCGTTCAAACAAATGTAATAGAAGTTCTTTTTACAATTGATTACAAATTTTTACTAAATTGTTTATTACTACATGTTAAAACTGTGTAAGAATACTTTGTGGAATGTCTTTTGAAGTCATAAGAGAATGGTTTCAAGTTATCACATCCCCTCATAGTATAGTAATCGAACGACGTTTTATTAACAGATTAGCATGAATAGTTCGACTTGATCGAGGATGTTACCCACTTTCACAGAATGTTAGAGTAAAATAGCAGCATAATTCTGCTGAAGACCCTTTCTGGTGACAGGGTATTTCAACTTAATCATCTATTATAATCCTCAAGTACGACAACGCATCTGCATTTTTAATCTTAATTGAGGATAGATGAAGGCATTTGTGGACCAAAGCTTATATTTATCATCAAGCAGTGTTCGCGTGATAAAAAAAAACACTTATTTTCCTATTATGAGTAAAAACTACTCCAACAACCAGCCTTTACGTGAAATTTGAATTCTGCTAATAAATATATAGGATAACTTTACGTATAATTGAAGCCAGATTTAGGATTTATTTCAAGTTTTCACTAGTCTGTAGGGACCCTAAATCTTAAATATCTGAACGCTGTTTATAGAACGAAGCTAATTTAGGCGTCACGTTTATTTAAGAAACGACTTGCTCATAAAGGTGCATAATTTATTCCATTTTATTCCTTAGATGTTTGTTTAAAAAAAAGAAGTACATAAAATTAAATCATAAATAATTTTCAGCGCCATCTTGTGATCAGTTCACAATATCTTACACAAGGTGACTTTTTTCTAATGTGTGTTTGCAAAGTGTTTTTACAAAGTGGTGGTGTCTTTTTTTTGCTATAGCTGCCATAGCTGCCACGCTTGACGAGCAGGTTGGCATCCATTTTTTGTTCCTGTTAGGAAAACGATTAGGAAAACATCTTTTATGACCCCCACAGGATGCTATGAGGCGGTGGATATTCATACGCCGCTCTAATCAACAACTTCTGGTACATTCCGCTCTAAGAATTTTTTTATAAATATGACAAGCAAGCACGAATTGGCCCGCTTGACCGGTGTAGGACCACGCTCTCACAGAAAACCAGCGTAAAACATCATATGGTGAGTGTAGAGAACCGGAGACCCTTTATTACTGGAAACGAGGCACATTCCATCTTAGTCCTTGAGGGTAACATCGCATCTGCCTGTTGATTTGACTGAAGAAGGTGAAGACTGTGTGCACGTTTGTCATCCTTATTCTATAAAAAAAACTTGTCAGTCATAGGACTGCACGTCAAGAGTAAAAACTTCTTAGCTTTGCAATCATATATATATATATATACGTTCAACTGGGGTAGACTCACAGAATACCGGCGTGCAGTGGAAGTTTAGCTTCCGCGTTTCGTCTGGTGAGCGTAGGTGGCCGGAGGCCCAATCACCCCCCCCCCCCCTTTAACATACTAGCGGAATTAAGTAAAAATCTAACCCAGGAGGGTACCAGCAACCCTGGAGAATCCCTCACTGAGCATCCACGACCAAATTACTCTACTCCTGAGGGTGGGTGCTCTGGACAACAACTGGTCGGGGCAAACGGAGCAACAAGACCAAGGCAACCCCTGCCTCGCTATTCGTGAATTTCTGCAATATCAGGGGACTTCACTCTAACCCAAACGCCGTACACTACCATCTTGAGATGACACAGGTGTCCTCTCCTGCTGATTCTTCGTATCTCTCCTGTCCGGGGTACAAACTGGAACACTCCTTTATGCCTCGGGCTGGAGTTTGCGTATACGTCAGAGAGGATATCTGTTCTCGACGCCTCGGCAGTCTTGAAAGTTCGGACCTGTCCATCCTTTGGCTACGCGTAGACAGCGACGACCATCCGCGCGTCTACGGGTGCCTTTATAGGTCCCATAGCGGTAATGCCGAAACAGACCTACTCTTCGACCACGTCCGAATAGCAACAGATTCTTTGCTACAGCAAATCCCCTCCGCAGAGATCGTGATCCTCAGCGATTTTAACGCCAACCACGCCAAGTGGCTTGGTTCACTTTTAACCAATCATGCGGGAAGATCTGTTCATGATTTTGCCTTGGCATATGGTCTGACACAACTGGTTACTTCGCCTACGCGGATTCCGGATGTGGAGGACCATACACCTTCCCTGTTGGACCTTCTGCTGACCTCTCATCCAGATGGATATCAGATTTCCGTCGACGCCCATTTAGGCTAATCGCACCGTTGTCTTGTCCGGAGTGTGGTGCCACTCACGCTGAAATCTCGGTTGCATTCTGCAAGATGCCGCCTTGTTTGGCACTATAGGTCAGCCGATTGGGATGGGATGCGGTCTTTCTTTGCATCCTATCCTTGGGGGCGGGTTTGCTTCTCGCCGGACGATCCCAACGTTGTTGCTGATTCTGTCGCTGATATGGTACTTCAGGATATGAAACTTTTTATTCCTTCGTCTGTGGTGCCCATTGGAGGCAAATCTCAGCTATGGTTTGGTCGTTCCTCTAAAATAGCATCATGCTATAAGCAGGAGTGCTACCAAGCCTGGGTTGACGCATCAACGTCCCGGAATGTAAGCACCAGCGCTATAAAAAAGAAGTTTAATTCCTTATATTTACGCGAACACTACACATTTATTTATTTATTTATTTATTTATTGACACACCAACAGCATAACATACAAAACATTACAATAATCTTCGTCTTATAAATAGTTTGGTATGCATGCCAATTACTGGTGCATACATCACTCTCATTAGAAGACATTAAATTAAATTAAGTTCAAAATAAATTTCAATTTACAAATTTAGAGTTGCAGCAAATTAATAAGTAAAAATCAAAAATCAAAAATCAAAAGTATAACAAAAAGAAGAAATCTAGTAGCATAAATATAAAATTACAAATCTAATTTACCAACAAAAATGTGCGGTAAGCTTTTTTTTCAGATTTGTCACTGAGTCATGAAAAATATCAAAATCTTTAATGGACGCGGAAAATCGATTGTACTCAGAACACATCCTTGATAATGGAGAATGTTTTAGAGCATTTGTTCTACTTACTGGTACAACAAGTATGTTAGTGAGAGGATTTCGTGGATATCTGTACGGGATTTTGAAATTTATTTCATTAAGCAATTCACTGCATGCCATCTGTCCTGACAACAGCTTTTTGAGGAATGTTATATCTAATATTATGCGGCGATTATAAAGTGACATCATTTTAAAGTGTTTCAGCCGCAAGTCATAGGTGGCCTTATGAGAGATGCCGGAAGTGTGATATGTCAGGTATCTAGTAAGGGATCTTTGTAGTCTCTCCAGACGTTGAGATGGTGCCGCGTATTGGGGACTCCACACAACTGATACATATTCTAGTTTGCTGCGAACCAGTGAGTTATAAAGGATTATTTTGGTTTGAGGAGAAACAAATCCTTTGGTATTTCTTTTAAGGAAACCTAACATCCTGGCCGCTTCTTTTACAGTTTTGTCCATGTGCACTTTGAATTTCAATTTCGTGTCCATTGTTACGCCCAAATCTCGAATCTCCTTAACCTCCTGTAACGTATCTAGCTCTAATTTATACGATGATGGCAAGTGAACTTTTTTCTTTGTGTACTTAATGTGATAAGATTTCTTCGTATTAATAATCATGCCGTTCAATTTGCACCACATATTTATTCCATCGAGATCAGCTTGGATGAGCTCCACATCATTATTTGAAGTAACGGTTTTGAATATTTTTAAATCATCGGCAAAAAGTGAGTATTTACAGTAATTTATAGATGAGGTAATGTCATTTATAAACACCGAGAAGAGAACAGGGCCTAAGTGGGATCCCTGTGGTACTCCTGAACATGCAACATACTCATGTGATATGTGACCGTTCAGCACCACAAACTGAAGTCTTTTTGCTAGGTATGAATTAAACCAATCCAGTAAGGTCCCACCAATACCAGACCCGCTCAATTTATGTATAAGAAGCGAGTGACACACCTTATCAAAAGCGCTCGATAAATCCATGTATATACAGTCTACTTGTTGGCGTCTTTCTATTTCATTACTTAGATAGGACATAAATGACACCAAGTTCGTTTTGATAGAACGTCCTTTTCGAAACCCATGTTGAAATTCTGACATCCGACTTTCCAAGTGGCGCGTGACAATTGGGCAAACAAGGGATTCAAACAGCTTAGGTATACAAGAAAGTATGGATATAGGACGGTAGTTTTTGATGTCACTGCTGTCACCCTTCTTGTACACTGGAACGATCTTAGCTTTTTTCCACAATTCAGGAAATACCCCGTCATGCAAAGATCTATTGAAAAGAAGTGACAGTGGCAGAGTAAGAGTAGGACCGCAGCGCTTTACAAAAACAGGAGGGATCTCATCCGGACCGGCACCCTTGAAGATATCTAGTTTTTTAATGGCACGTTTAATTTCATGTTCACTGAATCTAATTACACTCAAATATGGCAAACCGTGCACTGCGGACTCTAGGCTATCAGGTAATACTGTGTTACTAAACACTGATGAAAAATTTCTAGCAAATAGTTCTGCAACTTTTGTACCAGTGTTTGCAATTTCGCCATCAAGGCTCATTTCGGCAGGTATAGTAGTTTCACCACCTCGCCTATCCTTAATATAGTTCCAGAAATATTTAGGATTCCTGACAATATTACCCTCGACCCGTTTTTTATAACTTTGTAGGCATGCGTCAATTATTTTCTTACTTCGCTCACGAAGTAATTCATACTCCAACCTATCGCGTGGATTTTTGTATTTCACAAATTTTTTTCTCTTGCTTTCTTTTTCCAAGATTATTCTGATCAGAGACCTGCTAAACCATGAGGGGAACCTGCTTTTTTTTGGCTTCGAAATAGGGACGTATGTCTTCACGGCATTGTTTAAAATACGGTAAAATACTGTGGTCATCTCGTTAACGTTTTGACACCTATCGAACTGTTGTGACCAATTAATTTCCCTAAGATGAGCTAAGATTAGATCATAGTTCGCTTTGAAAAAGTTGTGTCGAGGTTTTTGGGCTGGTCTAAGTAAGTTCGGTTTTAGTTCCGGTACAGTAATCAATAACGGAGGATGCTTTCGGTCAATTTTACTTATAACATTTAAGGAGTTAGAAACCTCTAAAGGAACACAGTTGGTTAGAACAAGGTCCAGCACTCTGCCATCCTCGTTAGGAATAGGGTTCATTTGTGTAATATTATTTAGCGCCATGAAATCAGTGAGTGCCAGACCCTGTGGTGAATCATAATTAAATGCACTGCATGAAACACCGTCCACACTGCGGGACCAACCAATGAAGCCCATGTTGAAGTCTCCCAACATTATAACTTGATCAGCTTTGTCCAAAATATCGTTAGTATGCTCTAAAAACCGAGTAAGGCTTTCCAGGTTTACTGGTGGAGGAAGGTATACCACACAAATTAGTATTTTGGTAACAATGTTATTTGTTTTTATATCAATTGAGACCCATAGATCCTCCGCATCGCTCTCCCAGCTTGAATGTCTGAAAGAAGGTATATCCCTAGAAACAGCGACTAAAACCCCCCCTCCGTCTTTTTTAGTAGTTTCTGAGCACAATCGATCTCTCCTATAAACAGTATAACGCTTATCTATAAATTCTAAGTTCGTTATATTACTATTGAGCCACGTCACTTCCTGTGGGGCCAGTTCTGGAAGAAAGAGTTCATCATAAAGAGTCCCTCTTTCTCCATAAAGTCGGCCAGCTGCTGGCCCCTTCGGTTTCGTTGCCCTACTCCAAATTTCCCTACCTTCAGCTCACCGCTTTCTCTTGTGCCTAGTTTTGCGTTGAAGTCTCCCATCAACACCGTGTAGTGGGTTTTGGAGGAATGTATGGCTCTGGAAATATCCTCATACATTTCCTCCACCTCCTCATCGGGATGTGCCGAGGTTGGTGCGTAAACCTGAACGACCTTCAGCGAATACCGTTTGGTGATTCTGAGTATCAGGTACGCGACCCTCGTCGACACACTCCCAATCTTTACAACGTTGTTGACGAGAGACTTGTGGACGATAAATCCGACACCTCCTTGGGACAGATGGTCGCCCTCCCGGTGATAGAACAAGTTGCCGGACTCGAGGATTGCCGTGTCCTCCCCCTCTCTTCGGACCTCGGATAATCCAATAATATAAAAAAAAGGTTAAAAAGGAGTTATTATACGAACAGAAATCTTTTTAGGCCGAATAACTGTATGTTTATTCTGTAATAAGTATTTTATCTAACACATATTGACTGTATAGAGGTTTACCAACAATACATAATTAAGTACGATGTGCGTGCGACCAAAATATACCCAAAACAGCAGGGACTGGCTGAAAAACAGTGCTGAGCATAATGCCCAGCGAATACTGAGCCTGTGCCCGTTGCCTCACATTATAATCGTATACTGAGTAATATTAGTTAATCTGTTAATTGTGAATGTTTTTTATTTTTTTTTATTTTAAGTCTAATCATTTTTATGTGTATACTTACTTTGTAAACTTTTCATTTGTAAACTTATTATTGTGTGGCAATAAATATTTATTATTATTATTATTATTAATATGCCAGCGCAACTTGTCTACCTCTTCTTCCAGCTCCAGTATCTTCTCGTCGGTCCTCAGGGTGCGTGCGTTAGTCGTCGTAGGTGGCAACCGAACCTCCACCGGAGATTCTTAGCACCCCCTGCCCCGCCGTTACCATGGTCGCCACCGTAGCCAGGAATAGCGGGGCCGCCGGGGACTATATATATATATATATATATATATATATATATATATATATATATATATATATATATATATATATATATATATATATATATATTACATATCTATTAATCTTAATTTATGTACCTTAGCTTAATGGTCACGTGAGTTCAGTGTCTAACGTTTCACTTAAAAAGTTTTCAATTCAAAAAAGTTTATTTCTTATAATATGTAAGATGTCGTGATAGTAAAACATTATGCATATTCATATTAGTTTTGTATTGTAGCAACCTGATTTAATTTAAAATAAAAATAAAATAGAGTCTGATGAAATATTTAGACTAATTTTAATCAGATTATGAAAATACACGTTTTGTCGAGTTACTGAGCAGCTATATTATTATTGCAAAACAAAAAAGGTCGACTATATTGGAGAAGGACCACGCTCTCACAGAATAAAAGCATAGCTTTTTGTAGCATTTTTTTATAGATAGTTTGATAGTTTGATGCATGTGGTGTGTATAAAAAACTATTGTGTTCGTAACATAATTTAGACCTTATATGCTCAGATAAAAATATTTTTATTTCATGGAATTTCATCTTAGTCTTCAAGGGTGACAACGGAATTATATTTTGATTTTTAATGGAGAATAAATGTAGGCCACAGTAATCATTTACTATACCTGTCCCTGAACGAAGCAATAAGAGAAAAGAACGATGTCCTGTTCCAAAACCCAAAAGTGCTGTGTTTAGAAGACATTTTGACTTTTTAGCCCCTAGGCTATATAATAAACTTAACAGATGTCGTAACATAAGATCACTAAACAACTTTGAAGTGAAAAGCAAAATTACAGACTGGCTGAAAATTTTTGATTATGAAGGTACGGAGAGCCTTCTTTCTTTGGACATGTAAACAACACACGCTAATACAGACACACACACACACACACACACACACACACACACACACACACACACACACACACACACACACACGTTTGCAATAGTGCCAACATAATTTTATTTTATTTTTTTTATCCCCCTTTTTACTGTCATAAATTTTACGTTTTAAATAATACTTGTTAATATTATATAATAAATAAACATTATAAATATAATACATAGATAAACAAATTATAGAAATAGAACTAAGAATAGGGAAGGAAACTAGCCCCTGAAATACAGGATATAATATCCTAGTTTAGGGGCTAATGACCACTGTAAATTTGGTGCATGTAATATGTTTATCAATAAAGATTATTATATTATTATATTATATTATTAAGCGGAATGTGTGCTCGTACGTCACATCCTATACCTTTAAACGAGCAATTCTTGTACATATATATATATATATATATATATATATATATATATATATATATATATATATATATATATATATATATATATATATATATATATGTATGGTGGAGCCACGTGTCTAAGGCTGCCGAAAATCTAATTCCCCGGTCGAACCTTAAACCTATTGCGCGAGATATTAACTAAAGTGGACTGTATATGCGATTGCTTCTACGCTTACGTAAAAGCGACTACTATAGCATGCGGTACAATGCACTCGCTCTTCCCTAAAACTAAACTATTATTGTGCCAAATCGATGAAAAGGAATCCTGCCTGATTAGGAGAACACAGAATTGGAGCGGGTTAAAACAATTATATTAATCAGGCAGTAATTAAAGGAATATTGACTCACCGGGGTTTCTTCTATCCTGTAGAGCACTATAGCGGCGACTTCCGGAACTTCTTCTGGACAGACACTCCGGAGAGAGGCGGTGCGCGACTATTTCTCACACGAGGTGAGGCGGGTTTCCTGGAGCTCGATTGCTTCCAGGCTAAAGCGGTTTCTACCAGCGGTGTGGTTCCAACAACGAGCGCGGCGGGAAGAGCCCGTGTGGTTTGAACGACGACTGCGACGGGAAGAGGGGTGTGGTTCAAATGGCGAGCGCGGCGGGAAGAGGCCGCGCATCGGTCGCGCGTGCCTTATATATCCTCGGTTCCGATGATTACGTGACATTCTAGAATCATCTTCTTGCCCCTCCCACGCCACCACCCCGATGTGTCGATAGGAGGGTATGAATGATATCGTTTCGGAAAGGAATAAGCGACTTGGCACCTACCGTCCAATATAAAATAAATACGAATGGGTTTCCGCGCAACCATCTCCCCCGCCCTTGAAGGATTTCCTTCAAAATTAACTAAAACAACTAGAGCTAAGATCAACTAACAAAATAACTAACTAACGCTAAGATTACCTAAATTCAACTACAATTTTAATCTAGAAAGCTAATTTAAATTATGGAAGAGGCAGGGGGCACAAACGGACAACAGGACGCAGGTAAGACCCAACCGTGGTCTTAACGCGAGCTATCCTAATTACTCCGTCGGAACCGGGAAAGACCTCCTCGACAATTCCCAACGGCCAGTGGAGAGGCGGCGTACTCTCTTTGGTGAGCACAACTACAGTTCCTACAGCTAAAGGCTCAGTTGCTGTGTTCCATTTTTGCCGAGACTGCAAAGTATGCAAGTATTCCATCCTCCATCGTTTCCAAAACGATTGCACTAACCGATCTAATAATTTGTGGCGTGCGGAAATGCTAAGTCTGTTCTCATCCATATCTGCGGCGGGCAAATACTTTAAAGGCGTTAAATTCAAAAAATGTGCTGGAGTTAGAGCCAGCGGTTCCGAGGGGTCACTAGACAACGTACGACAAAGTGGGCGACTATTCATTACGCATTCAATTTGAGCGAGCACCGTACTTAGTTCTTCGAAGGACAAAATTTGATCTCCTATTACTCGGTATAAATGACTCTTTAGACTCTTGATATTAGTCTCCCAATTGCCCCCAAAATGACTCGCGGCTGGGACGTTCAGAGACCACTCAATGCGGTTCTCGGCTAGAATGTGAGCGAACTCCGAATTATAATACTTGCTAGCTAAGAGCTCATGTAGTTCCGATAGAATACGTTTTGCACCGACGTAGTTCGTACCGTTATCCGAATACAATCTACTTACAGGGCCACGGCGGGAAAGAAATCTTTTAAATGCACCCATAAAGCCTGCTGTGCTTAGATCACCAACTAATAGCTTAATTGGTATATTGGGCGGTCACAAAATCATGGTTCGAGACTTTCGACTTTTTTTTTCAAGTTCCTTTCTTTTTAGAGAAAATCTATTTTTTCGAGCCCTTTTTTTAGTATTTTTTAAAAACACGAAAATTTAAATTAAACTAATTGCACTCATGATTTTTTATTCAAATAACCAGTTCAGTTTTTTCTATTATGTCGCTTAGATCAAAAATATTATTCGTATTTCATCAGTATGTAATTTGTATCTAAATATAATTTCCAAAACACACGAATTAAAAAAAAACCGAGCGAAAAATACCGAGCAAAGCTCGGTCAACCGGGTACTTTATTTTATATAAAAGAGAATCGGAGATAGCGTTGCAAGGTGTCCGGATAAAACCGGACACAGTCAGGCTTTTTAATTGTGTGTCCGGCCAAATTAGACGGTGTCCGGCCTGTCCGGCTTTTGTAAGGCTTTTTATATTTGACCATTTTTATGAAGGTATTTAAATACATACTATTGCAATTATTGATAGTAATATTGTAATAAATATTGAATGATTAATAATAAAGAACACTGATTCATTCATTCAATTTTAATTTAAGATTTTATGGTAAATGATATCAGCATTGTTTTACTTTAAAAAATATATTATCGTGTTATACTAAGACTGAATACTAATTGGAGACCCTTTTTACTAATAACGAAGCATCGTATTATAGTCTTCAGGGCTGACAAAGCATCCGCATTTTGATTCTTAATCGGGGATAGATGTATGTGGACTGTATCTGTAAACCTATATATCACCCTAGTATGTAAAATATAGGAAGATTAATTTAGTTAGAAAACCACTAAGCGAAATATGATTTTTTTCGTATCACGAAATGTATAATTTCACATACGCGTATACATGAATTATGTAGTTAAATTCGAATGAATTTTATATTACTCAAGATTTTTTTTTAATTGTTTATTTTTATATATTATTTCTTGTTTTTTAAATATCCATACAGCGGAGAAGGGATGTAGTCCTCGTGAATTTCGCCCCCACAGGAAACTTAATAATAAGACAATATTACGATTTATTGGTCGCATCTTACTTCGTGCTGGTAACATATTCATGCAACAGATAAGGGAGCTAATGCTCGCTTTAACTTTAAAAAGTTGTAGTGTGAAAGGCACGTACCTAGGAAACTGGCTTCATCGTCGATGCGGTCCTGCAGTGCTTGCATGACGAGCGCGGCCAGCAGGGCGGGGCTCGGCGGCAGCGGCGGCGCCAGCCCGCGCAGGCTTACCGGCGCGGCGGACCACACGGCGCCGCACAGCATTCCCTACTTGCCGCCCATACTTACTGGGCCCTGTAACACACCGACCTTTTGTAATGATAGCACTTTGGCAGGCTGTATGTTTGCCGAACATTTGCATTAAAAAAAAACAATAATTAAAATTAAAAAATTTAATGCGTCTTTGACTTCAAAGATATTTCGGGAGTTTGGCGGGAGTTTGACCGACGACGGATTATTGCTCACGCTTTATAGTTTATTTTATCGTTTAAAGTAGATTTTGATATGCAAAATTAATGCGATTTTGTGTATTAAATGTCTGTGTATGTGAGCTACTTGTGGAAACGATGAAACAAGCGCTTAGGCGTATTATAACTTAAGACGACAGTAGTCAAAATCTTCCAAGAATTTTTTCATTTTTAGAATTTCTTCTCAGTGTTTCTCAATACGTATGGTCAAATCGGCATATTGTGAAGAAGTGGTTGAAATAAATATTTTTAAGGATAATTTCTTAGTACTTGACACTGGCAAAAGCATAACTGTATGAGTCCAAAAACCAATAAAAAAAATTAAGAAAAGTAAAAAGCGTCTTCAAAAAAACTAAAAAAGCATAAAATAATTTTCATATAATTTAATAAATTTGTAATAATAAATACACTGTCTTAGCTCCAACCAACTCCTTATTTTATTATTTTTAGGTTTTTGAAGCCGGTTTTGATTTATTTAAAATTTAATTATCCTTGTGCGTGATATTGAAGCACAAAAACAAAACAACCGAAAAGTATCGGTAACATTTCCGCCAAGTGACAACCTTGCCTCGTAAACAGACGTCAGGTGCTCTAGAACTCAAGGCGGCTGCATTTCAGCGACTCCCGTCTCTGTTCACCTTGAGAGTTAATTTGCATACTAGCTGCCATATTAACTAGAAAGTGGGACTTCTGAAATGTCAAGTATAATTATAAAATTGTAGAATCTTGCGATCTCTGGAAGTCGCATACTCGTATTTTATACATCGGTTAATTAGGACAAAACATACAGGGTTATTTTTCAGAGTTGCCATATTTTTAACTTAGGTTCAGATATATAAATAACGATGTACAGTTAATGCACTTTTTAAAAATGTGAGTAAATAAAGCTTCTACTTTTATTTGAAGTTATCCCCAATTGAATGTGATTTATGGGCAACAACGTGTTTTTCTATCGATCAACCCTTACGAATGTGTGCGTGCGCAGTAAAATCAGTTAAAATAATGCATTACGAGGGCGGCACTGAAAATTTCGGGAATCAAGGAAGTGACACAACATTACTACTTAAAAATGTGTTTATTGCTTTTCGAAGTATTCTCCGCGAAATTTGACACATTTTTCCATACGATGGAACCAATCATTGAAGCAACCATTCTATTCGGAAGTTGGGATCTCCAGAATGGCCGTTTTGTAGGCGTCCACAGCTTCTTCAGGTGATGAAAATGCTAGCATACCATTCTGCATTAACTGTTCTTTGTCCCTCAAGAGGAATAGTCGTAACATGGCCGGTTTTGGAGACAAACGTGGCCACCATTTTTTTTGTAACACTCCGTGAACGAACAATTTTGGTTGGCTTTAACTCATTTTCGAACACCCAAACTCGTGACTGGTTTTTTGTTTCGGGTTCGTACGCTTATATCCAGGATTCGTCACCTGATACGATGTTGTATACAGCATTTGAGGATCTTGCGTAGAATCTTTCGAGAGTTTTAACGCACCAAGTAACGCGAGCCGCTTTTTGCTCTTCACAGAGCGAATGCGGTATCCATCGGGAAAACAACTTTTTTACACCTAATTGTTCATGCAAGATTATTTGTATTTGACTTATGCCAATGTCTAAAGTTGCCTGAATTTCGCGGTATGTCACATGTCGATCTTCCTCAATCAGCTTACGCACAGCATCAACGTTTTCTTGGGTGTCTGCAGTTTTTGGATGACCTTGACGGGTATCATTACTGAGCTTGACACGTCCACGTTGAAATTCAGCAAACCAGCGATAAATTGTGGTTTTGGATGGGGCTTCATCACCAAATGCAGAAATCATCCGGTCAGTACACTGTTTTTGTGTTAAACCACTTCGAAAGTCATAATAAATCATCGCTCTTGAATTTTCTCGAGTCAATTCCATTTTCTCAACGACTAAACAAGTTTGACAAAACCTTGTGACAAGATCGAGAATCTTTTTTTAAATAAATAAATGGTATTCGATTTTTAAAACCAAGGAGTTTTCAATTAAAAAGATGTTAATATGACAGGAACAGTGGAAATATTCCATTCCCGATACCTTTAGTGCAGCCTAGTAACAGGCAATTTGAATTTAAAAGATAAAAAGGACGGAATGTTTGAGATATTATTTTTTAATTAATTTTTCTTCAACCTTTACTTATATTGCTTATTCTGTACGTTCTCTGCAAATTTGGCCGGTTATTGCAAAATGACCATGTACAAGTATAAAACGTAAATTATGAATTTCTCCTGTGTCACGGAAGATATTTTATTCAAAAGCTGCTGCTTAGGGACTGTCCCACGGGTGACGTAAGAGGTGACCAATGAGAACAGACCAGGAGGTGGACGGCAGCGTCTTTATAATAACAACTGGTAAAGATACAGCGTTTGCTAACCAGCCTGCCAAGAATAGCAATCTATATAGGAGGCCTATGATCAGCTATAGTTTTGATAGGCTAAATTAATGGATAAAATTATATAAAAGCCGAGAACCATGATAACTTGGAGCTAAGCGCTCACTGTGCAATTTACAGTACGCGCGCAAACCGGATTTCATCCTCGACGGCAGCAATAAAATTGTTAATAGCAATTTTAGTGGCAAATTTACCGTGCACGGCGGTGTAGGAAACATTGTGAGGAAACCTGCATGTCTAAAATATATTATAATTGGAAGATTTTTTTATAGTATAAGGGTAACAAACGAGCACACAGCTGCCCATAGACACCTAAAACGCAGACGCGTTGTCACCCCTGAGGACCAGGATGAAATGCCTCGTTTCCAGTAAAAAAGGTCTCCGGATCTCAACACTTACCACACGAAACACAGCAGCACCAAGCCGCTGTTTTTTGCTAGTATTCTGTGAGAGCGTGGTCCTTCCCCCGGTCGCCACAACCATAATATAGCCCACACACAATGGAGCATTGTGTTTTACGTGCAGCTTTTTATTATTTAATGCTCCATAACCCCCTCAGAAATAAGGGGAGGCCTCCCTCCAACGGTGCGACGTATAAAATACTTTAACTACAAAATAGCCACTAACTTAGAGGAGTCAAAACAAACCCAATCGTACAGCAGTTATAGGGTTATAACTGGACTGTGAATTGCGGGTGGTTCTCCACCGCGTCGTCACTCACTTTGACGTATACGGGCCTCGGAGACCCAAACCGCAGCCTGATAACTTTACGACACAACTCTGTTAATGAAATCCGGGCAATTACGTCCTAAGATACAACGGTGTGCAAGCAATTTAAAACTTACATGTAATAATTTTAAAAGTTACTTTAAAGTGCACTGTGCGAGGACTTGTATCGTTTCTCTAAAAGAGGCAACAAAGAATAGAAAACTTACTTTGTAGGATTGCTTTTTTGCCACGTAGCTTTTCCGAGTAAGCTTTTGTTTTAAAAGGAACACACGTACTGTTTACTTTGTAAAGTACTCCTAAGATCTTTGTTCGCGGGTCGAGAGGTGAACATTTTTAGTTTTATTCTTCAGTCGTTCATTCGTTAAAATTATCTCAAATAACAATCAGATCTCATTAAAAATGAAGCTTGAGATAGTATCTGTAATTGTCCGTAGGTTAAGATCATTTCTTGATTGATCAGTACGACTAACGATACAACAAACACTCAGCATCACGACTAGGCTTGCCAACTCCAAAGAAGGCATTCCCGGGTTACCCAGCTTGACATCCGGGACTTGGGTACATTACGCGGGACACAACACACCACAAACAAATTGGTTAAAAAACACTATGTTATATATTTTTATAATAAATTAATAAATAAACAATACAAATGATTGTCAAACATTTTAAATTTTTCAATTTAAGTTATATTTTTGTTTGAAAACTGTACTTATTTGGGGGTTTTGCGCATTTTAACAAGTTTTTGTTTTGCAATACGTAGTTATAAAATTCACTGCATTTGTGAACAGTACACCGATCGCTCCTCATCCTTACGCGAAATACGCAGTGTAAAAATTAAGAAATTTTAATAACGTGCAACAAATTAGTGTAGTTGGTACGAGATAGATACCAATATCATATAATCACTGATTTCCGGGACAAAAGGCGTCCCGCAAGGGGTCACGGCGGGACGGCCCAAAATTAACCCCGAAGCGGGCTGTCTTCCAGATCAGCATTTTGCATGCAATCAATTTATTTATCCTTGGTAGATTAGTACTTTCTGTTTTTACGAATTTGTCTTCCACGATACCGTTTCAATAAAATTCGGAATAAAACTCTATAATCGTAATTATAACTTGAAAATTTCGAAATAACACAGCACGTTAGCAAGTTCTCTAAACAGTGACACAGAACACTAATATCCTTAGGCTGGATCAGTGACGTCACGACATGGTCGTGCCGTCACTGATCCAGCAATGTCGATTTACCACGTGCTCGGCGGTAAAGGAAAACATCGTGAGGAAACCTGCAAGTATGAGAAATAAGAAAAAAAAATCGAAGACATGTGAAAAATATATTAGAAGACATGTGAAGTTCGCCAACACGCATTGGGGCAGCGCGGCGGACTATTCCTTGCCCTAAAACTCTTTCAGAAATGAGAGGAGGCCTGTGCCCAGGAGTGGGACGTATATAGGCTGTAAGTTTACTTTTTACATCTCTATTCTACAAATACTTACGTTTTATACATGGCAGGGCCTTGCTACAGCTGTATTGTGGTTATAGCATGCATGGGTCGACTCTACCGGATAAGGATCATGCTCTCACAAACCACCAACGTAAAATATGTAGTAACTTGTTGTTGTTGGATGTATCGTATGTGGAGCGTAAAGAACCGGATACCCTTTTTACTGGAACGAGGCATGTTAGGGATGACAACACATATGCATTTTGATTCTTAATCTAGGATAGATGTAAATGTCTATGGGCTACAGCATCCACTTACCATCAGGTGGACTGTATGCTCGTTTTTTACTCTTATTCTATTACGTTCGAGTTCTCATTTTCTTGAGCAATAACCACAGAGTAAAATATTTTTGACTATATAAAAACATGTTGCAGAATTAGATTCTTTATCGGCTATATTTTTATTTAGATTCTTTATTTTCTAAAAATAACAAATAAATGAACTATTGTCCACCGAATGTAGCACGCTTACTTCCAGCTGAATAAGCTGAAGAAGTGGAGTAAGAAAAAGTTCATGCAGCGAAGACTGGAGCACAAAGCCGTTTAACATCGGAAAGCCTTGTCTTAACACTTTTTTCACAATTTTCCAACTTAACCCATATTTTTTGGCTAAGCGTGGTTCAAGTAGCTCGCTATTATGTGGACTCTGCCTACCTCTATCACAGACGGGATATTTTAATATCATCCAGACCGAATTTCGGTCACGGTGGCCAGTCTCAACGATGGCTTCTGCGCAGATTATAGTGTCCAAGTGTATTTGCAAGCAGAGATTCTCTATTCCCTCATTCTCATAGTACGACGTGACGGTAATCCGACACGACCGGTGAGAGATCAGGCGCAGGACCAACGACTTTTTACATGTTTTTCGAGTCATGACGAGGCAACATCGTCCATTTTCTAATTCCGGGCTGCTACTGAAAATTTCTGAAACGTTCTTGAAGATAATGACGAAAGTTGCATGTTCACGTCACGTTGGTTGGTCACTAATTTGGCGGTCAAAGTAAAAGTAAAAAAAAATACCGCCGGGTTAGGTGATCGGCTCGGGGAGCGGGCTATGCTCCGAGTTAGTTCGGAGCTATTATATATATAAAGCTTTACTTCGGAACTTTGATAGCGCGATTCAGGCTTCGGTGCCTTTCGTTTGTAGCGATACGACAGCGCCGCCACAACTGATTTTGGCCCGACCTGGGATTTGAACCCGAGGTCTCATAATCAGCAATCGCGTTTACAATCACTGGACCAATGAAGCAGTCAAATTTTAAATATTAATACTGTAATGTATAGTCTTTAGAGCTGGCACACAAATTGTTCATAAATTTGGCGTGAGACACGGAGCGAGCGAAGATTTCCTCCAATTTGCTTAATGACCGCCATCTGTTATCATTTCGGCAGTATCAGAATTTATTGGCCGCCGTCTAACTTTTTACGGAAGTATTCCGGTCCCTGGTGTCCGCTTAACTTCATTATGCTAATATAGGTCTTATGCGAATGGCCATACAACAGAAATTCGCGGCTATCATTCCTTTGAGGTCTCTTATGTTTTGTAAAGCTGGTGGTACTGATCTTACGCATTTGAGAATTTCCCAAACATCAGTTCATCTATTGATAAATAGATGCTGTGGCCGATAGATATCTACATCTATCCTCGATTATGAATCAAAATGCAGATGCGCTGTCATCCCTGGTGACTAAGATGGAATGTCACATTCATTCATTCATTCTCTAAACCATTTCCCATTATCTGGGGTCGGCGCAGTAAACCTTCTTGTTCCATTCCTCTCTATCAGCCGTCATTTCCATACTTACTCCTTTCATTCTCATATCACTCTTCACACAATCGATCCATCTTTTATTCGGCCTTCCTCTGCCCGTGTGTGTGTGTAAGATGGAATGTCACATTTCCAGTAAAAAGGGTCTCCGATCCTCTACTCTCACTATACGAAACACAGCAGAATTAAGCTGGTATTCTGTGAGAGCGCGCTCCTTCCCCAGCACCGCCGACCTATTCGTGGTATTATATTATTACTACGTGGCTCTACCACGTACAAAAACCTTTTTTATATAGAATTAGGGTGACAAACGAGCACTAGTCCATCTGATGGTAAGTGGATGTTGCGGTCCATATACATCTACATTTAACCTCGATTTAGAATCAAAACGCAGATGCGTTGTCACCCCTGAGGACTAAGACGGAATTCCTCGATTCCAGTAAAACGGGATTCCGGTTCTCTACACTCACCATATGAAACACAGCAGCATCAAGCTGCTATTTTACGCTGGTATTCTGTGAGAGCGTGGTCCTTCCCAGGTCGAGCCAACCCTTTCGTGCTACAAACATAATATAGCTGCAGCGTGGATCTACCACATATGAAACCTAAACCTACTTCGTACACAAGTATAATGCACGAGTATGTACGCAAACACAGGAGCACTATTTATTCCCTCACCGGACATGACCGGAGAGAGATCAGGCGCAGGACCAACGGCTCTACGTGTTTTCCAGGGCCCGGGGATGAAACACCGCCAACTTCCTTACTTCGGGCTGTTACTAAGAATTTATTGTTATAAAAACCCAATAAGTGATTTTGATCTGACTCAGGGCCACATGGCCAGCAGTGGTGCCTAATACTAGTAGACCAAGAGGTGATGAATAAGGTATGCGAGCGTAATAAACCTTAATCTTTGCCGCCCTATGAAACAAATCTAGGAGAAGGAAAAAGACAAAAACACAAAGTAGTGTACTATAACTAATATATTAAGAAAAAATTGCAAACAAGCTTTGGCAATAGTTAGCAACACTTCGAAAAATCTCCTTAAAAAGGACTAATTAGGTACACTACACCATACTAAACTCGACTAAAATATTTACTATAATATCAACTGTCAAAATAGCGTCGTTATAGCATCGCCCTTTTGATCCTTTATTATTTGATTGGCCCAATAAGAGCTATTGCATCACAAAGGCTTTAGTTTTTGAGTTATAAGAAAGTGACTATATTAATCGTATGACCATATTACCCTAAAGTATGTACTCTATTACAACGTGGTTGTTGCAATTTGATAATTTAGATTTATTTGATAGGACGCGGGGAGCAAAAAAAAAAGCGGCCAAGAGCGTGTCATGCCACGCTCAGTGTAGGGTTCCGTAGTTTCCCGTCCGTCACAATAAATGTTCCCACTTATGAGTTTAAAGGTGGTTAGGGTTTATGAGTTCAAAGGTTAATAAATCCATTATGTTCGCGCTCCAGCAGCGCTCCGCGCTCCTGCAACTGCTCGCGGTAGTGGGTACTGTTGTTTCCATCCAAGTTCAAAATAATTTTCTTAGAAAGTCCTTATAAAGTTCTACTTTTCAGAATTTTTTCATATTTTCTAAACTTATGGTTCAAAAGTTAGAGGGGGAGGACACATCGTTTTTTACTTTTGGGGCGATTATTTCCGAAATTATTGACATTATCAAAAAATGATTTTAGTAAACCTCTATTCATTTTTAAGTACCTTTCCAACAATATATCACACGTTAGGGTTGAAATTAAAAAAAAATCACTTCCCACTTTACATATAGGGGGGCTACCCTAATAAAACATTTTTTCCAATTTTTATTTTACCACTTTGTCGGCGTGATTGATAAACATATTGGTACCAAATTTCAGCTTTCTAGTGCTAACGGTCACCGAGATTAAGCGAGGACGGACAGATGGACAGACAGACATGGCGAAACTATAAGGGTTCCTAGTTGACAACGGAACCCTAATGATCACGGCTTTAGTTTTGTTTAGTATCACCTTAACCTACAATGGTTGAGATTTATATCGTACTATCGTATTTTTGACAACGTAAAACAGTACAATCGTAATCAGCTATATAATAATACGTGAAGGAAAAACTGTACCCCCTTTTTGGCATATTGCATACACTGTGGGGTCTGAGATATTGTACAATTAAAGTTTATATCAAGGAGTACAGAAAGCTATATTTTGTTTAAAATATATGTTATAAATACATTAAATTAAACATACATAACGAATGTCCATGCTGTTAAGTCAAACACATAAATGTCACTTGGACAAATTATGTTGTTTGTAGACGTGCATTCATATTGCCATTGACCATGAAGGTACAATACAACCACATTAACTCATAGTAAGTAGCAAAGAGTATGGGTATGTTCCGAAATACAACACAGTACACTGTCGAATGCGAATGACGTCATAAATCGACGCCATATTGGTGATTCGTTGTATCGAATATGGTGGAATACGACGTCAATTAATGACGTCATTCGCATTCGACAGTGTACTGTGTTGTATTTCGGAACATACCCTATATATACTCGTATAATGACTATCTTTTAGGCAAAAATGGCTAGAAAACGTTTACTTAATATAGAATTATTAGGCTTGGAACCGCAGTAGGCGCACGCAAAGTGAAGCCATTTCATGTTAGCTTTTTAAGGCTACGTACGACTTTCGGCGCGTCAGTACCCGAGTCCACGTAGTCGAATGAAGTGAAGAGCTCGCACAATTTTGCAAAAAAAATGACGTACTGTGCTGTGAAAGGGTGTCACAACTTATCACATAATCATGAAAAAAAATCTCATTTGACGGATCAGTACTGCCTAGCATCTAATATTTTAGGAAAAAAACATTCATAAAAACAAAATAATAAATCGTAAATTTGACAGACGCCAATATAATGAAAATGTTGTTAGGCATAGTAAAATATTTCAGTCCATATTTTCTTATTATTGTAATTACAAGCTGCCAATATGGGCCTATTATTGTTGTATTTTATTTGGCATTCAAAATACCTACAATATTCACGCAAAAGTAGGTTTTTTATTTATTGTTTGAGTAATTGGGTATATAGAGAAGAAGGAAATATTTTTAATTTCATGTTTTATTTGAAAAGATTTTCCCCTTCCGAATCTTATTTCGTTTTAATATAAAATCCCCATTCAATAAAGTATATTACATATTTACATTAATATATAATACTATGTACTTATATAAATATATCACTTCTAACAGAATAATATAATGACATAATTGATTTGTGAATATATATTATATCACAAGATATTAATTATATAAATAAGTTAAATAAAACGTTAGTTATCTAACAAATATTTAATTTTTAATACAGTATGCCTATTCAATAAAATATATTATATTTATATAAATATAAAATATTATATACTTATATAAATATATCACCTTTAACAGAATAATATAATACTACATAATAGATTTGTGAATATATATATATATATATATATATATATATATATATATATATATATATATATATATTATAGCACAAGATATTACGTATATAAATAATTTAAATAAAATATTAGTTAACAAATATAAGTAATTTTACATTTCTCTCAATACAAATAATTCTAAACGCAATCTAAATATTTATTCTATGACTATGTCTACTATTACAATTTCCCCATTTTTTGGAGAAAACGTCACTTACTTGCAAATCTTACTCAATTGCTTGTGTGCGTGTGGGCTAACGTAATTATAGGCCGCTTATGCTCGCATTCATAGCGTTGTTGCTTCAAATTTGAGTGGAATTTTGAATGGCACTATCACTCTAAGTCTAATGATTTCTTAAATTTACGCGAACACTACACATTGAATAAAACCTGATAACACTATTGGTCACACTGTGTATAGGAAAAAGACACATACCAACCGATATCTAAATGGTGAATCACACCATCATCCTTCACAGTTAGCTACCGTGGGTAAATCTTTGTTTCAGAGAGCACGAGGGATCTGTGACAGAAAACATCTGGCCGCGGAGCTTCAGCACGTCAAGCAAGTATTGCAAGACAACAAGCTTCGGGTCCCGCGCCTACGTCACAGTGAACGAGTGAAGCTGGCCACAGTCGAGCGCGCGCCTGCTCTACTACCATATGTTAGAGGAGTCACGGACAAGATTGGCTACATCTTGAAGCGAGCGTCCATTAAGACATACTACAAGCCGCTGAAGAAGATTAGTCAACTTTTACCATCCATCAGATGTAATATTCCTCTACAAGATGCAGGTGTGTACAAGCTAGATTGTGAATGTGGTCTCTCTTACATCATCATCATCATCATCATCATCATTACAGCCCTTCACAAGTCGACTGCTGAACATAGGCCTCCCCCAAGTAAGGCCACAAAGCACGGTCCTGAGCCACCTGCATCCATCGACCCCCTGCATGTCTTACCAGGTCGTCACTCCATGTAGTGGGGGGTCGCCCTACACTACGCCTACCGGTACGAGGCTGCCACTCGAGAACCTTTCCTCCCCATCGGTTATCGGTTCTTCGAGCTACATGGCCGGCCCATTGCCACTTCAGCTTACTAATCCGTTGGGCTATGTCGGTCACTCTGGTTTGACTGCGGATATCCTCATTTCTGAGTCTATCACGCAGAGAAACTCCGAGCATAGCCCTCTCCGTAGCTCGCTGAGCGACCTTAAGCGTCCTCATACGGCCAGCAGTGAAGGACCACGTCTCAGATCCGTAAGTCATCACTGGCAACACGCACTGGTTGTACAATCTAGTTTTTAGAGATTGAGGTATACCTGACGAAAAGATATGTCGTAATTTCCCGAACGCTGCCCAGCCGAGTTGAATCCGTCGATTGACCTCTCGGTCGAAGTTGGACTTACCCAGTCGGACTGTTTGTCCCAGGTAAACGTACTCGTCAACAACTTCGAGCATAGTGCTCCCAACAACTACCGGCACAGGTGTGACATGGACATTAAACATGATCTTTGTTTTGTCCATGTTCATCTTAAGACCTATCCGTTGGGAGGCACTATTGAGGTCCTTGAGCATAATGCTTAAGTCCTCCAGCGATTCTGCCATAAGGACTATATCGTCGGCAAATCGAAGGTGAGTGATGTACTCGCCATTGATGTTAATACCGTATCCTTTCCAGTCCAGTAGCTTGAAAACGTCTTCCAACGCAGCGGTGAAGAGTTTCGGGGATATAACATCACCCTGTCTTACACCTCTCTGCAGTTGGATAGGTTTCGAACTCTGGTTCTGTACTCGGATAGCCATCGTAGCCCTACTGTACTGTGTACAACTTGGCACCGCTGAAGGGACTGTAGCACCGCCCAAATTTCGACGGAATCAAAGGCTTTCTCATAGTCCACATATGCCAAGCAAAGCGGCAGATTGTACTCTTCGGTCTTCTGTACAATCTGCCGCAGGGTATGTATGTGGTCTATGGTACTGAAGCCTTTTCGGAAACCGGCTTGTTCGGGAGGCTGGAAGTCGTCGAGTCTGCGTGCGAGACGATTCGTAATGACTCTCGAAAATAGCATGTAGACGCGGCTCAGAAGGGAAATCGGTCTGTAGTTCTTCAAGAGAGCGTTGTCGCCTTTCTTAAAGAACAAAACGACCGCGCTTCTGCTCCACGCCTCCGGAGTAGTGCCACCATGGAGGACGGAATTGAAGAGCTTCTGAAGGACTTCAAGTACCGGTGTTCCACCCGCTTTCAGAAGCTCCGCTGTAATTCCATCCTCGCCCGGGGCCTTGCCGTTTTTAAGGTGGTGGAGAGCCATTCTAATCTCGCTCAGACTGACGTCCGGGATATCATCGGAATAGTGTCGGATAAGACTTGCTCTTGGATCGTTACTCACACTTGCGTGTGGCTCCAACGATGATGTGTACAGCTGCCCATAGAATCTCTCAATCTCACTCAGAATCTCAGGTGTCCCGGAAACAATGTTGCCACACTCAGTCTTCAGCTTTGACAGTTGGCTCTTTCTGGCAGACAGATCTCTGGCAAAGACTTTGGAGCCCTGGTTCCGCTCGATCGCTTCTTTAATACGAGAAGTATTAAAGTTGCGTAAGTCTCGCCGCATGCATTTGGAGATCTGTCTGTTCAGTTGCCTGTATGCTGTCAAATCTGTTGACGATTGCAGCCTCATCTCCCGTCTAACAGCCATGAGATTAAGAGTGTGATCGGAGAGTTTTTGTGTTCTTCTGCGGCGGGTCTTGCAGAACTTAGCTCCGACCGCATGGACAGTTTCCACGAGCTTGTCGTTCATATCGTCCACTTCATTGCAATCTTCTAGGCACTGGAAGTGGTTACGTAACACGAGCTGAAAGGTTTCGGGATTCTGGATTAGAGCACGAGGGGGACCGAGCGATGACTTCATTAGACGAGACCTCTCCAACTTAACGTTTAGGTTCAGTGTGCCTCTAACCATTCGGTGATCGCTGCCAGTTTTCACCCTTGCGATCACTGAGACATCACTGAACAGTTGGCGTCTGGTCGTCATAATGAAGTCAATCTCATTTTTTGTCGAACCGTCGGGGCTCGACCAGGTCCACTTCCTGTGGGGCCGCTTCTGGAAGAAAGAGTTCATCATAAAGAGTCCCTCTTTCTCCATAAAGTCGGCCAGTTGCTGGCCCCTTCGGTTTCGTTGCCCTACTCCAAATTTCCCTACCTTCAGCTCACCGCTTTCTCTTGTGCCTAGTTTTGCGTTGAAGTCTCCCATCAACACCGTGTAGTGGGTTTTGGAGGAATGTATGGCTCTGGAAATATCCTCATACATTTCCTCCACCTCCTCATCGGGATGTGCCGAGGTTGGTGCGTAAACCTGAACGACCTTCAGCGAATACCGTTTGGTGATTCTGAGTATCAGGTACGCGACCCTCGTCGACACACTCCCAATCTTTACAACGTTGTTGACGAGAGACTTGTGGACGATAAATCCGACACCTCCTTGGAACAGATGGTCGCCCTCCCGGTGATAGAACAAGTTGCCGGACTCGAGGATTACCGTGTCCTCCCCCTCTCTTCGGACCTCGGATAATCCAATAATATGCCAGCGCAACTTGTCCACATCTTCTTCCAGCTCCAGTATCTTCTCGTCAGTCCTCAGGGTGCGTGCGTTATATGTTGCCAGGTCGAGTCGTCGTAGGTGGAAACCGAACCTCCACCGGAGATTCTTAGCATCCCCTGCCCCGCCGTTACCATGGTCGCCACCGTAGCCAGGAATAGCGGGGCCGCCGGGGACTGGGGGCCGTCTGTTTGTGTATTTATTCATTGGGGGGTATTCTCTTACATAGGTCAAACAAAGAGGTCTATAAAAACCCGCGTGAAGGAAGATATAGCTGATGTGAAGCACCGACGCTCCGGGAAGTCTGCAGTCTGCGAACATGTTCAAGATCGTCCCCACCATTACATTAGATTTGATAAACCACAAATTCTCGCAAAAGAACACCGATTCCTACCAAGGATGATACGCGAGGCTATTGAAATTAAAAAACATCCAAATTTCAATAGAGAAGATGGTTGGGTGCTACCATCTGCTTGGGATCCTATAACAAAATTAAACCCAAACCCAAGCATACCACTGCAAGACTTCATGATACTATAAGCTCGTTTTGCGTAAATCGGACCAAAAATTAATATTAAAAAACTGAAGGTAGCCGGGATAACTATGACATTGGGACGTCAAACATCTCAGTCCCCCCCGTGACCATGGGCGCTGTAAAGCACCCGAAACGTCGGGATAATAATAAAAATAAATTAAAGTAATTAAACGCGATAAAATCCGTAAATAATAGTTTTACTCTAAGTCTAATTACTCTATATATTACTTTATATTTTGTATATCAGATACCTTTGTTTTATATATTAATGCACATTTTGTGACGGCGCATTATTATTATTAATAATTAATTTTTATATAAAGTCGTCCAAAAACATCTTAAAAGTAATAGTTGAAAAAAAAACTAAAAACACATTAATAAGCATAAAGTTAAAATACATTTAATTCAGACATTTAGGATTATAGTAAAGTAAAGGCTTATAAAGTAAAGAATTGTCTTTAAAAATCATTAAACTTAATAAAACTGTTAAAATATTCCAAATTTATTAAACAATATAAATAAGAGTCGAACATATTATAATATATACATATATAGACTATACATTGTGCTATATTACTACTATCCTATATTTGGGACTTATGATAGTTAAGATCTTTTATACAAATATATTATATATTAAATATATTTCTCGGGAAAACATCTCCGAGTACCGGGACAAACTTGTGTCTGTAGTTGAGTCTTTGCTGAACAGAGTATCGGATTGGGGGCGACTAAATGTAGTCCAGTTTAACCCCCAGAACACACAAGTTTGCGCGTTAACCGCTAAAAAGAACCCTTTTGTCGTATGTCCTCAGTTTCAAGGCACTCCCCTTGTTGCCTCAGCCAGTATCGGAACCCTCGGCGTCGACATATCGAGTGACATGCAGTTTCGTGGTCACTTGGAAGAGGAGGCCAAATTGGCCTCTAAAAAGCTTGGCGTGCTTAGCAGAGCGGGACAGTATTTCATGCCGGCACACCGCCTGCAACTTCACAAGGCGTAGGTTCGGCCGCACATGAAATATTGTTCCCATCTCTGGGCTGGGGCTCCCCAGTACCAGTTCCTTCCACTCGACCGCATCCAGCGCAGAGCGGCTCGAATCATCGACGACCGAGTGCTTTCCGATCGGCTCGATTCACTGGCGCTGCGAAGAGATGTTGCATCTCTTTGCATTTTCTTTCGCATATACCATAGGGAGTGCTCTGAGGAATTGTTCGGATTAGTCCCAGCTGCCAAATTTCGTGAACACACTACGCGGCAAACGTCCCGATACCATCCACACCATCTGGATGCTTGGCGGTCCACCACTTTATGTTTCAAAAGGAGTTTTCTACTGCGTACAACCTCTCTGTGGAATAGTTTACCACCGGCGATTTTTCCGGACCGATACGTCCTGGGGACCTTCAAGAAAAGAGCTTACCCCTTCTAAAGGGCCGGCAACGCACCTGCAATTCCCCTGGTGTTGCGGTTGATCACGGGCGGCGGTAGTCACTTAACATCAGGTGAGCCGCATGCTCGTTTGCCCCCTCTGCTATAAAAAAAGCATTATTATAGAAGGTCTGTATGATGCATAAGCATTATAATAGAGGAGTTGTGGATTTAAGTCCCGTATATTAAAGACATATAATTATAAGGTCTATGAAATAAAGCAAATATGTCGAAGGTCTCAAATACGTATAAGCATTTTACTAATAGAAATGGGACTTGAAAAGGAATATTATAGATGCATTACAGCGTCCGAGACCGAGGTAAACTTGGACTCGCTAACCGATGTGTCCCAGACATATCATCTTAGTGCTGGTGGTAAGCGGGTTTCTTATAGCAATACGGCTTTCCCGTGGACATCGCACATACATACAGTTTGTGGGCGGCGGCTTAGCGCATAGCGTTATGATACGTCGGTTATCTTTCGGATTGGGGTGAGTGTGCAGTGTAACAAGCATACTCAACTCCATGTGTGTGCATTAGCGCTGGATTTTTGGGTACTGGTGTCTTAGTAGCGTGCTACTATGATACGTTGGTGTTATTTTTGGTTAACAACAATACCAATTTTGTTGTCATAATCGATAGGGATCATGTTGGGTGTGTTGTGAGGGGGCGCCATCCGTATGATAGTTGCATTGTGCTTACTGCTACTAGCGGTATTGCGTCTTGTGATTAATTAAAATTCCCGATGCCATCCTCACCATCTGGATGCTTGGCGGTCCTCCAATGTGCATTTTACTACGAGTTTACTTCCTCGTACAACTTCTCTGTGGAATAATTTTCCGGACCACTACGACTTAGAGACCTTCAAGAAAAGAGCTTACTCCTTTCTAAAAGGCCGGCAAAGCACCTGCAATTCCACTGGTGTTGCGGTTGATCATGGGCGGCGGTAGTCACTTACCATCAGGTGAGCCGCATGCTAGTTAGCCCCCTCTTTTATAAAAAAAAAACTTGCGGGTGTGCTGCGCCTGATTTGACGCATTTTGTAGTTATGGTAGATGAAGGTATGCGGGTGGTGATGTCTGCTGCGATTGTATGGGGGGTGTAAACCCGACGATAGTCGTATTGATGCTTGTTGCGTTCTGCAGCATTGCGTCTCTGCGATGGTTGTTTGGCGGGTCGCTATTCTCAATGGCGCTTTCTGCGTCATGATGTGACTCACACCATAGAAATATAAAAAACAGGAGAAGTGGCAAGGGGGCGTATCTGTGTCCGCGCGCTATGATTAAAATGCTCAGCTTCTATACAAATGGCCGTCTCTGCGAATTAGTGCGCTAGCGACTGCTATCGGGAAATATTATGAGAATGCCATGTTGTTCAGTGGTTTCTTGTAAAAACCGAAGCCAAAACAAAAACTTTGCTAATCATGGAAGCGCTTACCATACCTAAGTACAAGTATTTCATTATATTTATCTTTAAAATCATATTAAACAATAAATCGTAAAATATTTCTTTCTCTTTCTACGTTATTTTTGTTTTCAAATATTACAGCCACTGTAATATTTTTGCAGTTAATAGATTGCTCCATAAGCACTGCCTAAGTATTACGCCAAGTGACTGAACAAGCAATGTAAATATCACAAAACAATACTTTATTTATATGGATATATTATGTAGTACGGCTGCTGTATCTTGCGACAAGCTAGTGATGTGCTTGTGCAGATCCACTATCGACAATAATGTGGGTTGGCGAATTATAGTTGATTGTCCAAATTGTCAACCGTTTCAACCCGATATGAAGACCGATGTGATATGTTTTTTACTTATTTTGATTATTTTACAGCAACTACTACGCTGAATGCGTAACCAAAGGTCGTAAAGCAAGTTAATTAAATTTTAGGTTAATAATCGATGGAGTGTTCTTAGGTTTGAATTATCCTATATTATGCCTTATCTTACAAAAATTTTCATAACTTTTATGGTTTTGGTGTTTAATATAATATACAGTTTTCAAAAGCTTCGAATGTATCATAAGTACCTAACCGCCATGGGTCGTAGAGTATCATAATAGTGACTTTGTCTTAAAATCAGTCAATATAATTATTCTTTGCTGTTTATTTGTTAAGTATGAGTGTGTATTTGTTTTTATATATTTAACAATATAGTCACTAACCATGCGTTTTTTACAACAAAAGCTTGCCAGGCAAAACCTGCTTAGTACAAAGTGAGGTTAAGAATATAATTATTGAGTACCTATCTAAACTTTTTAGTTTAGGTAGGTAATCAATAACTATATTCTTACCTACATATTGTTTATTTTTACTATAATTTTCTCTAGGCGTATTGTTATATATTTAGCGCCCAAAAAAATTTTTGTACAATTTTTGTATAAGTGGAACAATCGATAACTTCCCAATTTAGTCAATCACTAACGCATATGTAAAATAAATGGCTTTTTTACAGCACAACAATAGTGCCCGACATTTTTGTGTGAGAAAGTAGTACGGTGAATGGTAAATGGACGTTGTGGTTTTAGAGACATGGTTTATAACTAATTGTGAAGTACGTTCTGATTTATAAAATGCGAGTGTGTGCGCATCTGCGTGTCTATTGCTTTTACTGATTTGTATGTGTAGTAGTTGACGCGTGGTAGGGGCAAACTGGAGATACCGAGTTCCGATACATTTTCAACTATTGGGCATATCTCCTTCTTTATTATATCTATGACTCACACCTAAGTAGCTTTGTCTAAGTCGAGTACCTTCATTACGGGGCTGCAGACTGTCTGACCTATCATGATATTTTATATAACAACATAATAATATCTTTCTGTAAATTTCGTTAAAATGGGTAAGACAAATATGATTTAAAAATGCATATACTCATCGTCATTCGCCATCACTATCGCCATATCTATCTAAAATGTAACGGCTAGTTCAAATATTTTTGATTTCCATAGAGTATTCCCAAAAGATATCATTAAATATTTTAAAACTATTGATGTTAAGAAAACGGCAGACTTATGGAGGATTTCCATTAAAGTTATTGCATCCGTAATAGATACAATAGCACCTGATCTAGCCACTATTTTTAATACAAGCGTCAAAGCTGGTGTGTTTTCTGCTTTAATGAAACATGGTAAAGTTATACCTTTATTAAAATCTTGTTGTACATCAGACCCCGCCAATTTTAGACCAATTTTTGTACTACCAACTTTAAGTAAAATTTTTGAAAAAATTATTTTACATCAGATGATAAGTTTTTTAATAAAAATAAATTGCTCCACACGTGTCAATTTGGTTTTACAAGGGGTCGCTCGACAACCGATGCCATAGTTGAGCTTATAAAACATATAGTTGCGCACCATAGTTGATGCCTGGTATATGGCACTAGCGCCATCTAGTATCGAGTAGCAGAGGCAGGAGCGTCGGGATCTTTCTAGAAAGTGTCATGCTAGAAATTTCCCACTGTCGCCATCTAGTATCGAGTGGCGGAACTGGGAGAGTACTTTCTACCCCTAGTCGGTAGGAACCGATATGTGCTCGAGCATTCTGAATGTTTCAGTAGAAAAGGTCCTATATAAAGGCGTTAAGCACCGTGTGGCGGCGCTGTCGTCGCGCCGCAAGCGAAACACACCGAAGCTTAAATCACGCTATCAACATTCCGAATCATAAACAGCATATATAGAACATCTCCGAACTATCACACGGAGTATTGGCCGCTCCCCGGGCAGAACACCTTGCCCGGCGGGAGATCTCCCCTTTTCCTTCATCGGCCACAGTGGTGACCCCGACGTGATTTGAACACGCAACCCAAACACCTTCGGAAACTACAATTGCCTTCGTCATTATCCTCAAGAAGCCCTACCATTAACTACTGAGAATCGCCTTCTGCAGTCTTCAGTTCCTGCAAGCCAGTCCAACTAGTCTTCTCTCTATCTCGACTCACCGCAGATATATAAGGCAGACTTCTGGCACTTGCTCCCGCACATCGTTCTCACCGGCATCACTTGCCAGTGATGCCGGTGAGAACGATGTCACGTAGTACGGCATGCATTACACATCGGCATATCATTCGCACCGGTGTCACTTGCCCTTACGCACACAGCATGCATTCCCCATCGGCATTAAAAGGATTCATAAACAGCATATATAGAACATCTCCAAACTATCACATGGAGTGTTGGCCGCTCCCCGGGCAGAACACCTTGCCCGGCGGGAGATCTCCCTTTTTCCTTCCACGGCCACAACCGCAACCGAGGCAGTATTGAATTGGCGATACAAGTGAAGACTTAGGAGCGAAATAAAGTAAACTAAAGTGTTAAGTGTGATTAATTATTAGTGTGTTTTAGGTTTTAATTGATGTTCGGTAATTAAAGTGTCAATTTCGGTAACTCAATTGGCAGTTTTTACTGTCACGAACTCTAACTTCGTAACAATATTTTTGTGCATGGGAGAATTCAGAGGATGCTTTTTGTATATTTTGTGACCTTTCCAAGGCCTTCGACTGTGTTCACCATGAGACATTAATCAGGAGGCTACAATACTATGGTGTCAAGAACACAGCGCTTAAGCTAGTTATTTCATATTTAAGTAATAGAGTGCAGAAAGTTATTATCAATGGTAAAAGTTCTTCCGGATGACCCCTACAGATGCGTGTCCCTGAGGGCTCGATTCTCGGCCCATTCCTATTTTTAGTGTATATTTATGACTTACCTTCCCTTGTAGGGGATAATCATAATATAGTATTATTTTCTGATGATACTTCCTTGATTTTTAAACTTAAACGGCAATCATTTAAATGTCACGAAGTGAATAATGCTATATCGAAATTAGTGCATTGGTTTAACGTTGATAATCCACATTTAAACGACAATAAAACTAAATATATTAAATTCAACAACAAATGTTAATACGAGTACCAAAGTATTTTAAAATGGGGAAGAACTGAGTCCTGTTGAATCCTCTGTTTTTCTTGGCATCCCTCTCGACGCTAAGCTTCGGTACCCCCATATATCTAAACTAGCGAGCAAGCTCTGCAGCTTACGCTGTAAAAAGATGAAGCAGATGAAGAGAGATCTCACTAGAGTCGAGACAGCTAGATTAGTTTATTTCAGTTATTTCCATAGATAATGTCAGATGTGACTTTGCTATGGGGAAATGCGGCTGATTTAGAAACTGTTTTTGTTTTGCAGAAGAGGGCCATAAGAGCTATTTGCAACCTTAAACCGAGAGAGTCTCTTAGAGAAAATTTTAAAGAAATAAATATATTAACTTTGGCCTATACCTCAGTATATCTATGAAAATGTGATGGATGTTCACAAAAACAAAGGCAGTTTTAGTAAAAAATGATATACACTCCGTAAACAATAGGAACCAACACAAGCTAGTGATACCAGTTTCTCGACTCCACAGAGTCCAGAGAGTAATTCATTCTTGAGGTAATGTATACGCTATTACAACAAAGTCTCAGAAAATATACAAGGTCTCTCTATTACCAAAATTAAATATTTAATTAAACAAAAACTGTATAAAAAGGGTTATTATGATATAAATTAATATATGGTTGATAATAACCCCTGGGAATGAGGTTGTCGCTTCCAAGCTGTTTCTAAAATAAATTTTGTAAATATTTTGTAACCATTGACATTGTTAAAATTATGTAAAAAAGAAAAAGTCCCGCTAGATTTCCTACTGGTTCCTTCCAGGACAGAGGTTTTATTTCGAACCAATGGTTAAAGTAAAAAATTGACTTTCAATAAGAATTACTTGTAATCTATATTGAATAATAAATAATACAGAAATACAGTCAGTGACATAAACCCTTTCTTATCCATTATCTTATAACTGCTTTTTGGCTATATCAGCCGTTATATTGGTTGTTGGAGCATATGTGTTGACCTCATGAAGGTGGTAGGTGGAGGGAGGATCTGAGGAGACTCTCAAAGCTGCAGCCGAAAGTCGTATAACGTGGGAGCCCATTACTTTGAGGTGAGTGGTAGACTCATGACACGCTCTGCGGCTAGTAGCCGTGCTCTCATGCACTTACATCACGTCTGCAGGAGCGCCGGTCTGGCAGGTGGTGGCGCTCACGGTGTGCTTCTTCTGGCCAGTGTGCCTATTATTAGACGTGTTCATCATCATCGTGTAACATCTACATCTAACCTCGATTAAGAATTAAAATGGAATGCCATGTTTCCAGTAAAAAATGGTCTCCGGATCTCTACACTCACCAAACGAAACACAGCAGTAAGGTGCTATTTTACGCTGGTATTTTATGAGAGAATGGTCCTTCCCCGGTCGAGCTGACCCATTCGTGCTACAACCATAATATAACTGCAGCGTGGCTCTACCACGTATAAAATTCTTTTGTTTCCGTTTTATTCTTTTGTGTTTTAGGTTTAGACGGTCATTATAAACATAGACTGTAAGGTATTTTACTTTAGTCTTAGAATTGGTACGAGGTAGAGTCAGCGTATGGCTGCAATAAGAATAGAAGAACATCGCTCGAAAAAAACACCAACGTGAAATAGCAGCTTAATGCTGATGTGTTTCATATGGTGAGTGTAGAGAACCGGAGACCCATTTCATTGGAATCGATGCGTTCCATCTTGATTCTTAATCGAGATTATATGTAGATGTCTAAGGGCCACAGCATTCACTTACCATCAGGTGGACTGCGTGCTCGATGGCCACCCTTATTCTATAAAAAAAATTATTAACATATTCTATTTTTGTGGATGAAAATGACTTATATTCTAAATATGTGTTAGTTGAGAGCAAAAAAATCAAGAAGAGATCAAGTGAACCAAGAATTCCGTGTGGATTCGTAGTGAAAATCATCGCTCCATCTACCGGAAAGCGCATAACAGCGCCTGCCATGTTAGGACATATTATACCAAACAAACATTCCGTTCCGGGGAAGTAACGGCAAAGGTGTGACATTACGACTGGGTAGCGTAATGGCTATGCGTTTCGCTTCGAGCGTTTGTGTTCGAATCCTGCACGGAAAACTTTTCGTATGACCTACACATAATTGTTGCGGGTCTGGATGTTTGACCTTGAGCAATTTACGTACGTAAAGTGGCTCCACGATAAAGGAGACCCAGAGTAGGGGTTTGCGTGTTAGGTGTTATTAATAAATAAATAAAAATATATCTCATAATAAATAATCACTCAAAGTGGTTTTATATCAAAACCAAACTTATTGTATTTATTTTATTGTGGATACTGTCGATAAATTTGCTGAGAATCGTAACCGGATTAATGCTGCCTCCATTAGCTCATTATTTGATTAACCTCAAAACAACATCTCCTGCCATCACTCAATATATTACGACAAGAAATAAATTGATTGAATGAATTGATAAAAGAAAAAATATAGGTTATTACGACTGGCTAAACACAAAAAAAACTATACTTAGACACATTAAAACGTAATATTCATCCCCAATACTTCAATATTTATTTCATTGATATTTAGTCTATAAAATAAATCCTTGACACAAAGTATTATATCTTGACTAAACCTCTTCAACGTCATTAAGGTGGCACATATCTACCTTTCCCGACAATATACAAACATACGCTTGTATATGAGCAAAGTTTAAGTAAAATCAAGAGTTAGAGTAGAGTCTTCATTATAAATTATGCTTAAATCGTAATTAAATACAATATTAAGGGTTAATTATCATAAGAATTGCTATGCAATGTGTGTAAAAGTATTTAACGCTATACCCGATAACATAAAACTACAACCAAGGAAGAGTTTCGGGAACGAGTTGAAAAAGTGGCTATTTAATAAATCTTTTTATTCGGTTAGTGAGTTGTTGGAAAAACAATATCTTTAAATTTTGGACTATTTTTAATAATAATATATAATGTGACATGAAAATATAAATATTAATAATGTGATAGTGCAATTAATAGTAAATGTTTTTGTTTTATTATGTCGCTAGTTTATTTTTATGTTTTTTTATGTTTGTTAATTATTATCAATGGTTTTTTTTTGTAATTTTAATCTATATTGTAGTTATATAATACCTAATGTTTTTAAATTTATATCAATTTGTACACCAGAAATGGTTAATGTGTTGTACTATATTATTTCTTTATAACAACTGTAAAACACACACATTATGCAAAATAATCAAATAAATAAATATTAATATTAGACAAGAAAGATGCCTTACCTCGCGTCTTATGCACAATCTTTCACAATCTTCAGGCAAGCGTCAAAAACGAAAATATTACGTAAGGACACGTATAACTAAAGTCAGTCCGAAGAGGTTTTTTAAGTTCCTTTTCACTGCACTTTTTCGGTATTGGTTACTAGTTCACATTGGCTTATATTCGCGAAATAGAATGTGATATTTGTACAAGAAATTGGCAAGTAAATGGAAATAAAATGGAGTCGCAATATCCCTTTGTATTGGGGTTAGTGATAGCTGGGGGGTCGCTGGCAGAGCGCATGCGTAAATTCCGCTTCCCCTTTGCTTCTTTTTTCGTTCTAAAATGTTATGAGGGTTAAGAAATGTCACATTTTTGTTTTACATCATTAATGTTTTACTCTTGATCAATTACCATTAAGAAAGCATTTTAGTTGTACTTTTAATTACTTACATAGGTGTGTATATGTACTTTAGGTTAAATATTAAAATAATGGCGTCAGTTTGGAAAAAATATTGATTATAATATTTACTTCAATTGGCCGCATTATTTAAATTGCTTTTAGGTGTTTGTGTGGACTCAAATGAGAACATTAGTTGAATATTATTCAACAAAAATATATACCGTACCGTGTAATGTCGGGTAAGAATTTCCACTACCTCTATCGTCCCGTAAGTGTCTCAAGAGGTGAAAGAGTGAAACTTATTCAGGGGATGGGCAGTAGCGTCATCGTAACAATGATTTCAAAAGGAAGGATAGGCCCATCTAAATATTTTACTCATAATCTTATATCAATCTTTTTCATACAAGAAAAAGTAGCGCATCTGTCGTAATACAAACGTCATATCAAAACACGATGTAACCAGGGTCGGATTTCGTAGTATAATTATCCTAATTGTACCATTATTTCATAGTTTGTAGTACATAGTATCGTAATAATACTAAGCGAAAATACCATAATTTTACCTAAAAGTCGACTTGTATTATTATTGGGTCCTTTTACATTTTAACACGATATCGAGAATTTCTATACTGTAAATGAGTACCGCGTTTTTTAATAAAATTAGAATTAGTTCCCTCTCTGGTCAATCGATGCTCGATCGATGGATGCATTTATGTTGTATCCTTGATACAACTATAACGTGGGGCTACCACGATAAAAATTATATGCTCCGGAAGCAATCGGTTTAAAAACAGAATTTCGAAATACTTTATGAATCAGATTTTCAGATTAAATTAAACAGATATGGTTACTTTTGTACTCTTTTTGTTTTACCCTTATTGAATATAAAATATATTAAGTAACAATATTCAAAATTTAACTTACACTAAGTTCTTTAGACAAAAATTAAACAGAAATAAAATAAAACCATCAATAAACGAAACATAGATAAACTAGACGCGTGACGCCAAAATCCCGGCACATGTGAAAAATAAACATGAAACGTCAAACGTGATATAATTTTTTAAAATAGTATAATTTTATTTTCCATGTACCATATTTTTGAGGGTCTAAATCCAGCCCTGGCCTAATCTTGGTAACGTAACTAAACTAACTGTAAAATAAAACTTTAAAAATGCGTTTATATAATAATTTAATAGGAACAAAATTAATATAAGGTTATTTACCGATCCCATGTTTTTTAAAAACTATGTATCTTAATTTTTGCATTCTTTTACCACGCAACTAGACATATTTGTGACAGGCAAATCTGTCCTGCGCGCGCACCACTGTCGACCGATTAACGTTGGCCCTAAACTGTAATTTTAGGGCCAGCGCACCGGTTCGTTTTAGTTGTTCGGTCGGCCCGGTCTTTACGCTGGTAATACATAAGTCAATGCATCGTAATAACAATTAACGTACGTGAGGGTAATATGGCTATACGGTTAATATGATCACTTTCTTATAACTCAAAAACCACAGCCTTGTTTGCATATATTGGATCTGTGATATGATAGCTCTTCATAAGTCAATCAAATATTAAAGGGTCAAAAGGGCGCTGTTTCATCGACGCTATTTTGACAGTTGACAGTATAGTAAATATTTAAGTCAATTTTAGTATTGTGTAGTGTAGTTAGTCTCACTTAGGTTGATTTTTCGAACTGTTCCTAATTACTGCCAGAGCTTGTTTGCTATTTTTTTCTTAATATATTAGTTACAGTATACGACTTTGTGATTTTTGTCTCTATCCTCCGCCTAGTTTTGGTTTTATATGGCGGCAAGGCTTAAGGTGACCATATTACCTTCACGTACCTTAATAATGAGAAACTGCAGTTGCCAACTCACTAGGCAAACTATGGGGGAGGCCTATGTTCGGCATGCGTACTTTAAAAGGCTGTAACGGTATAACAAAAATATTAAAGGCCGAAAAAATATTACAAATAATGAACGAAATTTTGGACCACGTAGAGCCATGCTGCAGCTCTGTTACATCCATCCGTCCGTTCGTTATAGCCTATAAAAGTTCACAGCTAAGTTTAGGGCTTCCCCATGGATTGCGTAATTTTTTTGAATAGAATAAGGGTGACAAGCACACAGTCCACCTGATAGTAAGTGAATGCTGTGGCCCATAGACATCTATCATCGGTTACGAATCAAAACGTAGATCACCCCTAAGGACTAAGATGGAATGCCTCGTTTCCAATAGGAAAGGGTCTCCGGATATCTACACTTCACCATACGAAACACTGCAGTATTAAGGTGCTATTTTACGCTGGTATTCTGTGAATGCATGGTCCTTCCTCAGTCGAAACGACCCATTCGTGCTACAACCATAATGTAGCCGCTGCATGACTCTACCACGTATATAAGGGATGATTTAGTCATAGTTGCTTTGCTTGGCAGGTAAATTGACAACCAAACTTTTTTATTAATTTGATTTGATATCAGGAAGATGCTACCACCCATTTCCTTAACTGTTTCTCTCTGTCGCCTCTTACGATATGAGGTGGTGGATATTCTTACAGCAATATTACATGGTAAAGCTCTATTAGCTCTACTACATCTGCAGCACAAATGACGGAAACCACCGGAAATATCCACCTTTCATAGGATATCGGTGAGAAATGGAAGCATAACGCTGCTGTTTTTTATGGTGACTATAGAGGACGGGAGTTTTTTTATTTGTAACGACGCATTCCATCTGCATTTTGATTCCTAATCGATAGCTCCGTCGTGTTAGTGATAATATATCACAATCGGTATCGGACAATGTAAAACCACACGAAGATTACATTTACTTTAGAACACTTTTCTCGTCTTTTCCATTCTTATTTATTTTTAATAAAGTTAAAGATGGCAAATGAACACACAGTGCTGTTTATTAAGTGGGAGAACTCCATTTCTGGTTGATCAGTAGTCATTTGGTAGTCCGTACGGTGAGTGTAGAAAGCCGAAGACCTATTTTACTAAAGCTATTCCATCTTCGTCCTCAGGGTTGACAACGCATCTGCAATTTGATTCTTAATCGAGGATACGAGTATATTTAGATGTCAATGCGTCACAGCATCTACCAGGCGGTCCCATAATGAACTGGCCTGATATAGTTCAACGCGACATGTCGCTACATGTTGTGTTGCATTAAATAGTACGTTTATCGTGCACTTAATATAAGAAACATGCATCGACATGAAATGCTTAGTCTTAGTTTAACAGGCATTTGAATAACGAGAGTCGCGTATTTTTCAAAATGTCGAAAACTGAGTATCGAAGTGTCATAAAGTTTCTGCTTAAAGAAGGTTTATCCCCTGCCCAAATAAAAGAACGATTGGATGGCGTGTATAAGGAGTCTGCCCCCTCCTATAGCACAGTGAAAAATTGGGTGAAAGAAATCGCCTCGGGAGAGAAACCGTCGAAGACTTTGGCCACGACGGTCGACCTGTGGAAGTGCTCACTCCCGAAACGATTGCTCTTATCGAAGAGGAGGTTCTGAGTGACCGCCGTTTGAAGATTAGAGAAATTGCAGCAAGGCTTGGGCTCTCTAAGAGTACCGTTCATCGCGCGATCTATGAACATCTTCACATGAAAAAAGTGAGTGCAAGATGCGTACCGATACTTTTTTCAGCGGTACAGAGACAGGAAAGAGTGCACTGCGCTTCGGAGTTTTTGGATCTTTGTGGCGAAAATTCAAAGACTGTGCGAGCGGCTAGTGACTGGTGATGAAACTATGATCTTGTATTATGATCCACAAAGCAAGCGCGAGTCAATGGAATGGCGTTATAGGGGTGAAAAGCCCCCTAGAAAGGCAAAGGTGCAACAATCAACTAAAAAACTGATGTGCACAATATTTTGGGATTTTCAAGGCATTTTGATGGTGGAATTTAAAGAACGTAATACAGTCGTGAACGGCGAATATTATGCTTCTTTAATATATAAATTACGAGACAAGATAAAGGAAAAACGAAGAGGCAAGCTGTCTAAAGGTGTCCTGTTGCTCCATGACAACGCCCCTGTTCATACCGCTGGTGTTTCGAAGGATGCAGTACGTCAATGCGGGTTCACAGAAGTTCAACATCCACCTTACAGTCCAGACATGGCCCCGTCCGACTATTATTTATTTCCAAATTTAAAGAGGGACCTAAGAGGAAGAAAATTTTCAAGCGATAAAGAGTTGCAGGCGGCCGTCTTCAGACATTTTGAGGATGAAAAATGTGATTATTTTTATAAAGGTTTAGAGATGTTGATTCACAGATGTCAGAAGTGTGTTAGTATTCATGGTGATTATATTGAAAAATAAAATTGGTTTCGTTTCATTTCCTTCATTGGTTCATAGTTAGGCCAATTCATTATGGGACCGCCTACGTACTTACCATCAGGTGGACTGTGTGCTCGTTTGTCATCCATATTCTATGATAAACACACCGTCTTACCTATTTATGACGTCAAGCAGTGCTTGCACCGCAGTGTTCTGGTTTGGAGGTTAAAGGTGACCAGTAAATTTACAGGCTCTAAAGTATTGCGTCTTAGCCCTCAGGGGTGTTAACCTTCTTTGTTCAAAGTCTTCGTTCAGATGTCCATGGGCTTCATTTGCTACTTACAGTCGGTAATTTTTTATAGTTTAGGGGTGGCAAACGAGCAAACAGTTCACCTGGTGGTAAGTGGTTGCTGTGGTCCATAGATATCTATATCTATCCTCGATAACGAATCGAAATACACATGCGTTGTCACCCGTGAGGACTAGGTAAGATGGAATGCGTCGTTTCCAGTAAAAACGGTCTCGGGTTCTCTACACTTACCATACGAAACACAGCAGCATTAAGCTGCTATTTGACGCTGGTATTCTATGAGAGCGTGGTCCTTCTCCGGTCGAGCCGACCTATTCGTGCTACAACTCCACCACGTAAAATTCGTTAGTCACTTCAATTTTACTTTAAAAAAAACCTATATAAATGGATGCT
Organism: Parnassius smintheus behrii; assembly: GCA_036936625.1. Classification (NCBI taxonomy): domain Eukaryota; kingdom Metazoa; phylum Arthropoda; class Insecta; order Lepidoptera; family Papilionidae; genus Parnassius; species Parnassius smintheus. The sequence goes on from JAUPFT010000021.1 coordinate 44,100,901, forward strand.
GTCGATCGTCGATTAAGAGTCAAAGTGCAAATACCGTGGCACACCAAGGACTAGTGCCTTTTGTAAAAAGGGTCTCTGGTTCTCTACACTCACCGTGCGAAACATAACGAAAGTATATCTATATCGCATGGAAAGGACAACCGGCATAAAACCTACACATTCGTTCTGCAACCCTATATAGCTGCAGCGTTTGATTGACTGCTTCGTTGGTTTAGTGGTTATAAGCGCTACTGCTAATCGTTTGGGTCGGTATTCTAATCCCACCTCAGACCAAAAGTGGTAATTGGGTTTTTTCTGCCAAGAAGAAACTCTAAGTACCTACCAGCCCGGAGTCAGGCGGCTGATGGTGTTTCTCCTCCGTGCCACGGATAATACTCAAAGCCTTTGGTCATGCTCCTGATGTCTCTCCGGTTGTGTCGAATTGTCGTTCTACCAAACTGTAAGAGTAACAGAATAGAGAGTGCACCCACTCGTGCACTACAATCATGCCTACGCAGATGTCTGGTTTCCGTTGTCATGTCTCCAATTTGGTTTGGAGGACTTTGTTATTGTAGCTGCAGCGTGACTCTATCATGTTAACACTTTTTTATGAACAACAGTCTAATCTACTTTTACTAATAACAGTCTAGTCTAATAGTAAATCGCACTATCTGAGGGTTAGAATAGGGGTAAGGGATAGGGGGGGATATTCTCTTGATTTTATTTTATTCGGACGGAAAAATTGATTGGATGCGCCGCAAGGTCACTGTCTGTCCTGTTGAAGTATGGAGTGCCGCCGCCTCGCATTCGAAGATCACAGGTGAGCACTTTCAAGGCTTCTGAACGCGCAATTGCCAGTTGGTCTTTCCAACTTATATATAGGAATTGAATCGGTCTTTATCGAGGGCCTGAGCCATCGTAAGATAGTACCTAATAGCTCCACCACGTGGTCGCCTCGTGAGCCCCCGTATATACCAGATTTTTTGAACACTTCTTGCCCAACACACACATATTCATACAAAATTTGTGGCTTCTAGTCCCACATTTTTTTATTTGTGATCCACTAGAGACGAATCCACTACCGATACGGACAAATAACTTCTGTCCTTTGCTGTATCTGTTATAAGCGCTTCATCATATGCTCGGTGTAAACACATCTTAGGCATGCATGCCAAGCATGTTTATATGGAGTGTAGAAGTAACGAGTACCAAGGCCCATAGGAGAATAGTTGGAAAAGTGTCCATCTGTAAGCAGTAAGTAACAGTTCAAAAACTCTTCACTACAGCGCTCGAGTAGCTACAGGGTATGTTAAATCGCCGTAAAATACGTTGAGATTGATTTTGAAAATAAAAATTTTCAAAGCTATAAAATAATTATTGTAAAAAGAATTATGGAGAAAGTCTGTGCAATAAAAAAATTATAAAAAGTTCTTTAAAATTTAGACTGTAGCTACAGTGGCGCCACCCTTATTTAACGCTTTCCTACGAATACTTTTTATACAGAGTCTGTACCATAGAATACTATAATACATACATAATAGAACGGGAGTGGGCGGAGCCCGCGTAGCCACTAAAATGTCACTAACGCGTCAATTCACACGTATAAATGTCAACACGAGATGTGTTTTGACGTTACAATCGTTTCCAAATTTCGCATGCTAGTTATTTAAAAAATGCCGAATTGCACCTTATTTACAAATAAATATGTATTAAAATTTAAACCATTTTTTTAATGATGATCTTGAACATTAAACAAAATTCTAAAATGTGTAAATTTACTCAGTCTATCAACACAGCGAATCGGGTTTGGCGACGCCAATCCACGTATAAAATAAAGTTGACAGCCATTCTATTGTGTATTATAGTATTCTATGGTCTGTACTCCTTACCTCTACACTCCATACATGTTTAGTTACCAGTTACAGCCTATCAGAAATCCACCATAGATTGCCTCATAAGGATAGGGTTGCCACTCGCTACTATAATATACAGTATCGTACAATATTTCAGTTAATTGTACTATATATCATAGAAAAATAATAAAGTACGAAAAATATTATATTTTTATCCCTAATTCAACTGTCGCGCTTTTTGTATTAATTGTTATTATAAGGGAAATATATATATATATATATATATATATATATATATATATATATATATATATATATATATATACACATATTTCACCTGATGTTAAGTGGTGTAATGTGATGTAATCTTCAATTAAAAAGCAAAATGCAGATGCAGATGTTTTCATAAAGAGTTTTCTTCCACGTACAACCTCTCTGTGGAATAGTTTACCACCGGCGATTTTTTCCGGACCGATACGACCTGGGGACCTTCAAGAAAAGAGCTTACTCCTTTCTAAAGGGCCGGCAACGCACCCGCAATTCTCCTGGTGTTGCGGTTGATCATGGGCGGCGGTAGTCACTTAACATCAGGTGAGCCGCATGCTCGTTTGCCCCCTCTTCTATAAAAAAAAAGATGCAGATGTTGATGCGTGCGCCAGCCCTGAAGACTAAGATGGAATGCCTCGTTTCCAGTAAAAACGGTCTCGTACTATATACATGAGAAACTACATAGATTAAAATAAATGTGTACTTTTTTCCTGTATTTCTCAAAAGTAATATATTTTTGTATTTTTTTAGGAAAAGTACTATATTTGTTCAAAAAAGGTGGCAACCCTACCTAGAGAAGTTATTTGTCTTAGTTATCATGCGGGTTGGTTAGTTATCATCAGGAAGACACTGCCACTCAACTCCTGATTGGTTTCCCTCTGTCGCCTCTTACTGCACCCATGAGACGAAGATATGAGGTATTAGATAGTTTCCGACCACTACTACAAAGTCTAACACATCACTGTCTGACAGTAACATAGAAGTTAAGGGTACGGACTACAAAATTGAAAGGGTACAACTCCATTGTTTCACGTGGTAGAGCTACTCTGCAACTATTATGGTTGTAGCATGAATGGGTCGGCTCGACCGGGGAAGGATCACACTCTCACAAAATACAAGCGTAAAACAGCAGCTTAATGCTGCTGTGTTTTGTATTGTGAGTGTAGAGAGCCGGAGACCCGTTTTACCAGAATCAAGACATTCCATTTTAGTCCTAAGGGTGACAACGCATCTACATTTTGCTTCTTAATCGAGGTTAAATGTAGATGTCTACGGGCCACAGCATCCATTTACAATCAGGTGAACTGTGTGCTCGTTTGTCACCCTCATATTGTAAAAAAAATCCATCCGATTACTATTGTGAACTATTCTTCACACCAACATTTTAAATCCATATATCTACGTGGATTAACTTCTGTCTAGGGCGTCCCTTGCCAAGGGTGCCACTCACTTCAGCAGCATGTACCTATTTTATTTATTTAATAAAATAAGGGACAAGCGAGTCGAGACCGCCAGATGGTAAATGGATGCTGTGGCACATAGACATCTACATGTGGCTTCGACTGAGAATAAAAATGCAGAGACTTGTCAGACGGAGGACTAAGATGAAATGCGTTGTTTCCAGTAAAAAGGGTCACCGGTTCTCTACACTTACCATTTAGAACACAGCATTATTAAGCTGCTATTTTACGCTGGTATTTTGTGAGGCTGTGATACTACCTCGATTGAGCTGATCAATTCGTGCTGATCATAAAACATCTAGAGCGTGGCTTAGTTAAACGGACTTCCTCAAGTCACTTTTCGCTCCTCTAGGTGGCAGAACGCGATAGGTGGTGATCAACTATGATAAGATCTCAGCAAACATAATATTTCCTCATTGCTTATTTTTACTACTAAATAAACAAAAAAAGATACAATTTAATTAGACGCAGGTCATTGACGCACATATTCAAATTTATAACTTAAAAATACGTAATTTTAATATATTTCACTTCGTACGTCAAAAGCCAGAAAGAACATCAATCAGCATCAGTTGTGGTTTAAACAACAAAGCTGATTTTTAGTGATGACGCAAAATCTTCTAGAATACTGCCGCAATAGTAAATTCATACAACAATTCAGCAATTCTTCACTCACCGTCAGGCACTCTCTCAATTCTGAGTTTTGGCCGTATACTAACGGAACATCAAAATTATGGTAGGTCGAGTTCATCTATGTACCACTTTCTTATCTACTTCTGTCGAGAAACAGCATTACTAGTGTGTTCCAGTCTAAAGTTATGGAGATCCAGTATAATAAAGAACGGTGAATTTTCTTTCTTTGAAGTTGTTTACAGATGCCACGAACATTTACAACAAACTTAGTAATGCTACTGTTGCTACTGCAACTGTAAGTATGTTTGTCTTTTTTTTTTGAGCACACAGTCCATCTTATGGTAAGTGGATGCTGTGGCCCATGAACATTGTCACCCCTCAGGACTAAGATCCAGTAGCCTCGTTTCCAGCAAAAAAGGGTTTCCGGAACTCTACGCTCACCATATACGAAACACAGCAGTATTAAGCTTCTATTTTACGCTGGTACTCTGTGAGAGCTTGGTGCTTCCCCGGTCGAGCCGACCCATTCGTGTTACAACCGTAATATAGCTGCAGCGTGGCTCTACCACGTATGAAATATGACGCTATGATTACGTAACCTAAAAAAGAACAAAAATAGACGTTCCAGAACTGTAAGAACACGAAGAGCGGGAGAGAATGTAGTTAAATGTAAGTAAAACATTAAAATATGTATGTGTGCTGCCGCTGGGATGGCTGGGTTCGGAACATTTTTTTCGGTAGTTTTGTGGGATATATACAGGCTGTTAGTGTAAACACCGTTGTCCTTGAAACCAGTGGTTTGGTTTCACTTATAGAACGTAAATTCAATGAAAAATAACAACATTTTTTTAATAAAATCTCAATTTTTGCTTGTCCTAAGCCAGGATGAAAGTATGAAGGAAAAGTTACATCGCAGGTTATGTGTACCTATTGTATTTTTATGTTGAATGTTGTGTAGGTAGCTAGCGCGAGCGGTAGTCTTTACAGTGATTACGTCACTCGGGCGCGTAGGGTGTCCATGAATTTACGGACGGTGTCGGACAGAAACTTTTTAAATTTTATGAAAGAAAATAGCGTTTTTTTTTAATTCATTGAATTTACATTATATAAGTGAAACCAAACCACTGGTTTCAAGGACAACGGTGTTTACACTAACACCCTGTATGTATATATATATATATATATATATATATATATATATATATATATATATATATATATATAAGTAATTGCGTTTGTGGAGACGCTGTTTTCATAACTTTCTGAGAGCGCTTTATAAAAGCCAATTGGATAATAGTTTTACTTGACCGTGTCTGGGTTATGGCCCAGCAGCAAAGCCTACTTAGATATGTCCTACTTCTTGACACACGCCTCAACTCAACAACTCGTTCCGCGGTTTTGGAGCAAGGTAATGTCCGCCAATTGCTGCCCCGATGCGTGTTTTAGAACTTCGCAAGTCTTTGAAATATATTTTTTTAATTTCTCAAATCTTCCTCACCTAGCCGAGAACATGGTAGCCGGCTTAATATTGCAATTAACAATTTCAAAGCCTGGTAGCGGATAGGCTTATAAAATGGGAACGACATAAAAAACTACAGGAATAAAATTTGTATTTCACAGTTGAGACATATTTTTAATACACAATTATAGTCTTTAATAAAATATAACTATGCTATAGTTTGCAATAACACTCAAAAATACATTGTATTAACATTACATAGAACTCTATAGTGTAATGTAACTTCAGTTTCGATATAACTGCAATGCTTAACCTAAATTCTTCTATATCACTACGTAATATAACCCATTGTTACATGGTATCCTCTGGATTCCTGAAAAACAAAAGCTAAGTTAATTTTATAAATAATTAAAAAAATATATACAAGTTTGAGAAATGGGCACAAAATCTAACGGGTATGCATGCTGCCTATAAACACCTACATCGAATAGAATAGAATGGAATAATTTTTTATTCAATATAGATTACAAGTAATTCTTATTGAAACTTATTTTACGTTACCACTGGTTCGAAAAAAACGTCTGTCCTGGGAAGAACCAGCAAGTAACCCAGCGGGACTGTTTTAAAAAAAATTACAATGTCATTCCCAGGGGTTATCATCAACCAATTCATTTATATCATAATAACCCTTTTTATACAGTTTTGTTTAATTAAATATTTAAATTTGGTAATAGAGAGACCTTGTATATTTTCTTGGACTTTGTTGTAATAGCGTATACATTTCCCCAAGAATGAATGACATCTATTATCTTGGTGTGTGTGGACGTTAATGTGAAACGGTTCCAGCGCAATACCAATTTGCGGGGCTTATATAAATTTGTACGAAAAGGAATATGTAAAAAGATGATACGAAGAAACACCATTATGTACAGCAACACCTAGATTTTCTAGTAATGTAAGGAAACATGATATGGATAAGCCATTTAACCAGAAGATGGCGCCGTTTATGAAAAACCTGATGAAACAAGCAGGTAGTTGATGTACCGTACTTTGTGGTCATCCAACGGGGAGGGGATATAGTTCAGCAGTGGACTTATGATGGGCAGTACTGATAGTGTAACAGTGATTTTGTGCTTCCTCGGTCAAGTTACATTAAACTCTATAACTACTGCAACAGGTTTTTTTAACAACCTCCCTGGCCGCGAAAAACACAATAGTTAAACAATCGAAATGTTTATAGTATATGACTCACGTACAGTGAAATGGTTAATAGTGTATGGGTGACAAACGAGCTGGACTGTGTAGCTTATTGTAAATGTATTTTGTGGCCCATAGAAATATACATCTATCCTCGATTAATTATCAAAATGCAAATGCGTTGTCACCTCTGAGGACTCAGGTGGAATACCCCTTTTCCAATTAAAAGGGTCTATGATTCTCTGATTACGAAACATTAAGCTGCTATTTTACGGTATTTTGTGAGAGCTTGGTCCTTACCCGGTTGAGCTCCCATTCCTGCTACAACCATAATACAGCTAGCGTGATACCAAGTATACTGTGGACAATGTACACTCTGTTGCTACTTAGTAGTAAAGTGGGCTCCTTTATTATAAAAAGTTATTAGACCGCTGTCGTTTTATTGTTTAAAATAAGTACATAAAATAATCGAATAATTTACCTTACTTAGCACCTTTAATTATTTGGTAATCCCTTGTTTTGCTCGTCGCTCCCATTCTGCTCTCATCTGCAGAATGCCTTTAAACTGCGGCGACGCGTCCGCCTCTCCCTCCGCATTATTCTTCTCTTTCTCAACTTCCTCTTTCTCGTCCTCCTTCTCTATCACAGAACTCTCCCGTTTCTCTTTCTCTACGGATAACCTGAACTCATCCTTTCTTTGCCAAGGGCGCTTAGTAAGCGTATCGGCTTTATAAGCCATAGCTTCGTTCTTGGCCATATCTCTATCGTTCGACGGGTCCGGGAAAGTTCTGTTCCTGAGTCTCTTCTCGGGAGTCGAATCTGACACTTCCTTCTTATATTTATTGACTTCGTTCCTGTATACGGGAGCGCTATCCCGTTTCACGTTTGATACGCTGTGAATGCTGACGCTCCTTTGGTAATGGGGGACTCCGAATTGGCTGACCCTAGCCGCGATGTCCACAAGCTTGTTCTCAACACTTTGTTCCTTCTCCTCGTTCTCTTTGTCACTATCTCTAGATTTGATAGACGCGTTAAATTCGTTCTTGAGTATTTTGGATTTTGTAGTTGTGTTTTCGGGAAGTTCTTTCTTTTCTTTTGATTCAGCGATATCCTGAGCCAAACTATCAGCTTCTGTGTCCTTTATTTTGAGAGAACGCCTTGCGAAAACCTTCATTAGTTCCGGTTCATCGTCATTTTTTCTATCACCACGTGTTTCTTTACCGATCATTGGCTTCTTTCGATATACAACTGTCTCGTCATGTCTGTCCAGAGTTCTGTTTTCGTTGCTATCGGTACTCTGTATTGAGCTTTTACTACCGAAGCTTGAATGGGATTTTCGGTCCATGGAAATATTGTCGTAAATTTTCTCTGTACTGCCTTCCGTGCTGAGGGAATTCGCTCTAGTTTTTTCTGGTTTGTCTTGAAGCTCGATGCTCGCGGTTTTTCGTTTAAAGAAATCTCTAGGCATTGAGGGACTTCGCGGCGTTGTTTGAGATAGTTGTATAGACTTTGGAACTACTGTTGTTATTTTGTCTTCTATTAGAGTATTCTCGGCGACGTTTTCTGTTGTTTTTGCTGTAATAAATTCTTTAGCAACTGGCAAGTTTAAAATCTTAGTTTCTGTCACTGGTAAGATTTCAATATCTCGTTCCCTTTCGATATGAGGATTATCCTTTTTTGGAGTTACGTTGGCGGTTAATACAACGTGCGTTGCAGGTTTCGCGTCCACTTTGTTTAATTGAATGTTGAGAAACTCCGGTATACCTGGTTGTTTGGATGTAACTCCAGATTTTTGCAATTTTTCATCACTTTTAGTCAGCTTAGACGCTTCGATGTTCTTAACTGCCACTGGAGTTAGTTCTCTATTAACTACAGTTACAGAGATAAAGTTTTCTGTGTCTGGATTTGTTTCTTTCTGTATCGCTTTGCCGCTCTGACTTAATGCAGTTTCGACTGAAATAGTTTTCCTTCTGTCATCTGCAGGTTTCTCAGGGCTGCTCTTTACGCTGTCTAAGGAACTAGATTTGAGTATTGGAGCAATAATAGGTTTTGGTGAGCTAATAATATCGTCAATTTTGGCTTCAATTTGAGAAATGTCGCTATCACGTTTATGAGTATCCATTGCTATGTGGATGCTGTTAGCGAACAGTTTTCTGTCATCGTCATTTTTAAGACTATCCAAATAACTGCTATCGGTGCTTGGCAAACTATCATAATTTGTTTCGGCACTCGATTGCATGATATTATAATTCCTCGCCGATACCCTCTTGGAATAATCATGTCTGTCGTTGACGTTCCTTCTGTAGTTCAGCTCCCAACTCTCTAGAAGCGGTTCGGATATACCAACGATGGCCGGCAGACTCGGCATTTGATTTTCTTGCGAACTTATCGAAGGAGACTCCGAAGCGTAGCGGAAGCTGTGCGATTTGCCGATGCTGTTTCTAGTTTCCACGTATTCGTCGCCCAATGACCTCAAACCGGAGGTGACGTAGGATTCCTCGGTTTTAACACCGCGATGGACACATTCGCGCGTTTCGATCGGTCTCTCGCGGAATTCAACGTGTTCTGAGGAGCGAATTGTCTTTTTGACATTCTCGGAAGATTGACTAATTTTTGTAGGGGAAGATGATACTATTATGCTTGGGCTAAAGTAGGGTAAGTTCTTAGGCATGCTTCCGCTGTGAAACGCATAATCACCAGGTGTATTTCTAATGCGCACGGCTGCGATAGGTGGCTCCTCGTCGGATATTTCCAGCGAAGTTGACAAAGTTTCCTCCTGGTTTTGAATTATTTCATTATTAATGAACGCCTTGCAGGAAAATGGGTCCACTAAACGCTGAACTGATGCTGGTCTCTTAGATTTATCAAGATTTAAATTGAACGATTCCCGTTTGTTGTCTTCAATCGTTTCTTTGGAGGACGAACGTTTCTTTTCGACTCTCTCGCTGAACTCGTCGCGTCTACTGAATCGGCTCTTCATTTCTAAGTTCAACATGGTGTCGGTTTCTTCTGCTATTTTGAGATCTGTTATATCGTATTCCACGCCGGATACTTTTGCAGCGCTGTACACGTCTTTGTATGCACCATCATGTACGTAAGCACCTTGTTTGTCTATACGTTTGTGCAATTGATTCGCAAAGGCCTTCTGTCCTGCTGACTTGTAAGACCTTTCCGCGGGCACTGGTTTATATGCATGGGGTTCAGGGTGGCTGTATTCACCTCTACCAGCTTCAACGGCTTTATACTGAGATTTCTCCGTTTTAGACTTCTTAATCTCCTGCTGACATTCACCGTCAGTTTGATCCTTCTTAGATTTCTTACCGCTCTTCCTCAGGAGTAGTCTACTGAAAAATGACTCCTCTTTCTTCGATGATTTGATATTTTCATTCTCTATTTTCTTTTCTGACTTGGACTTCTTCTCGAGGCAAGGCTCTTCGGCATATTTCTTATCCAGGCGATATTTCGACATTCGTTCTTCGGAATGATATGTATGAATTTGGGCATCCGCTGCACTGACTTGCATTTTGGGCGAGTTCTCCCTCAATGGTTGGTCTTGGGTGCTCGATTTGCTTCTCTTTATAGATGAACGCGGGGTATTTGACTCGGCAATGCTGAGTTTCGCTGGCGACTGGCCCATAAGTTGGCCTAAAGCCAGTCCTGGTGGAAGAGAAGACGATTTCATTTTGGTGTCGCTGGTTGGCTCCAAGACTCTTTGCAGTTCCCGGTTCATTTGTTGGTGCTGTTCTTTGACGATTATTTGATGTTTCGATGTAGTCGATGAAGAGAAGGATTCTGTAAAGAGAAAAAGAGAAAGAATATTTAATATAATTATAAATTAAAGTATTTCATGTTTTCGATAAAGGTTCATATCGTATTTATAAAAATGCATATTGAAAAATGTACTAGTAGGTTTATGAGTTTTTGAATTGCTTTTGGTATTGTAGATTTAATTACTCTATGGATACAGACTATGTAGTGAAAAAGCTTAAAGTTATAACTTATATATTTAGCCCAAAAAATAATAAATCTCATAAAATATAAAATATATATATCCCGTATATATTAAGTCATTAGCAGAAAATAAATATATTTATGATTAATTTGGTGTACTAGTTTTATATGCTTAACGAGGTTAATTTTAGGCAAGACTAAATGGCTATACAAATGGAGAGGATAAAAATACATAAAATTACTAAAACGCCTTACTAAATACGTTATGTAATACTAATATGAACCGTATAAAAAGTAATTATGTATTACAATATCGTTACATAACCGTTTATTTAATGACATATTCGTTCATTCATAAGCTTTAAGACCAATACATATAAATTAAAATCAAATTTATTTATAATTATTTTTGGGCTTTTATCTTTAGAGAAATGTCACCACATCGTACTCTATCAAAGAGGTATCACATCTGAGGATTTGTGACTAAAAGCTTATTAAACATCCTAGCTTCCTTCTTTTCTTTCCCCCCTCCTTATTCCCTACTCTTTCCATCTTCAGCAATCAGCCATCGTCGGGTCTTCATCCCTTTGTAGTCATATATATCATGCTTTAGAAGTAAACGGTTTGCTTTGTTTATTGTAATGCGGCAAATAAATGAAAAAATCATTAATTCCTAGAAATAGAGCTATATACCTGAACATTGGAAAAAAATAGTAAGTAATATTAAATTAATTTTAACTTATATTATAATAAATGAAATTTTTATTACATATAAATTCTTATTACATATAAAAAGTTACTGGCGGGCCCCAAACTAGACATAGCCTATCTTGGGGACCAGGAGGACGGTAATCAGTTTTACTTACGTAGTAAAAGTACCCAAATTACACAAAACAGCAAATTATTTCTTAATTTAGGAAGATAGTTTTTAACTATTTGTCGCTTACATTATTATTTATTTTTATTCCTAGGAAAAATATGAATACAATATTTTTAGTGTGAAACGTAGATATAATCTGGTATTATTTTTCTTTTATATTAAGTTTTCGGTATCATTATAATTTAGTGTGGTGAGATATCTTTTTACTTAGCTTTCAATGTGGTGCAATTTTTGATGTTACAGACTTTAAGTATTTAGTTATAAATATGAGGATGTGAGAACTGTGGAAGACGTTGCGCGAAAACAGACCTGGCAGCCGGAATTGGGATTAAATGAGAGTTAATCTGCCGGTGCGGCATCTGTCTTTCCATCCGAATACAATCTGAGCGTTTTAAGCAAGAGTAAAGAGGCTGCTTACGCTAAGACAGTACGATATACCATCGAGGGCTATATCACCACTGATGGGACTGGCTTTTAATAGGAAAATAAGCCACATCTGAAGCAAGTTACGACAGTATAGTCTGGGCCAGGCCTATATCGTTGTGTATTCATTTTATTTTACTCATCAGCGAGTCAGTTTTCCATCTATATTTGAGACACTCCTTAAAGAAATGTTGGTCATCAAATACATAACTATCATAATGTCATCCGTACTAAACGACGGTCCGACGTCGGACGGTCACAGCGACCAGCCTGAACGGAGACTAGCTCAGTGCAGAACAGGTCATGAAGATATGTATGTATAAGAGAAATGTGTAAGCGTATTATTATGTAACACATTGTATGATATTATGTATGTGTATATATGCATGTATTGATATTATATTAGGTATATTTATATTGCACCACCTACCTATTCACTGTCTTATTCCTTACACCTTTGGATGCCTGGAAGAGATCTCTATGTACATGTAATCTGCTCTTTGTTATGTTCTTTGTAAATTTGTTTGTATTGTACAATAAACTATATTCATTAATTCTTTTATTCACATTACCTAAGAATTTAAAAGAAAAAGAAGGAGCCTTTTTCCAAAATAATTTAACGAAATGGTTACTGGAAAATTGTTTCTATAGCCTAAAAGAATATTCAGAATGGAAGAATTAGTTTAATGATTTATGTGCTTTACTTATTTAGTTTTTGTTTTATGTACCTAAATATTCGCACCTCTGCGAGCAGACTAAAGACATGTACATTATAGATATTTAACTGAAGACTCTGTCAACTATGTTTTATGCAAATTAAGTATTTGTATTTGTATCACTAAATAGAATTTGTATTTGTATCTGTATTACAGGATTATATTGTCCGCATGTATGCCTAAGCACAGGTGCACTCTGTATTCCCTCACTCTCATAATCCGATGGGACGGTAAACCGACACGACCGGAGAGAGATCAGGCGCAGGACCAACGGCTTTACGTGCTTTGCGAGGCACGGGGGTGAGACATCGTTTTAATAAAAAAAATACAATTAGTTTACATACCAGTAATAACTTCTGAGGATTTCTGCGTGACTTCAGGAGTAGTGCTTCGTATCATTTCTTCGTTCAGTTCGGGCGTTATCGGCAAGGCTGATGAGGCAATCTGTAAGATGGAAACACACCATTTACTCCACACGGTTGTCATAGAGAGCTTTTGTAATATCAAAATACATACATCATTCTGCCATTCTTCTTCTTCTTCTACATACATGATGGAACTGAAGCCATATTATGTTTGCAGCACGAATGGTTTGGCGCGACTGAGGAAGGACCACGCTCTCACAGAATACCAGCGTAAAATAGCAGCTAAATGCTACTGTTTCGTAGGATGAGTAGAAAACGAGACAATTTATCTAAGTCTTCAGGTGTGACAACGCATTTTCATTTTGATTCTTAATCGAAGACTGAAATGTACATGTTTATTGTCTATGGGCCTTAGCATTCACTTTACCATCATGTGAACTGTGTGCTCGTTTGTTAACCTTATTCTATAAAAATATATTTTATTTTATAGAATAAGGGTAACAAACGAGCACAAAGTTCAACTGATGGTAAGTGGGTGCTATGACCCATATACATACATCCACATTTATTATCAATTAAGAATCAATATGCAGATGCGTTGTGCCGCCTGAGGACTCAGGAGGAGGAGAGATTGTTTTTTTTTCAGATTGATTTCCAGTTAAATGGGTCTCCGGTTCTATACACTCACCAAATGAAACACAGCAGCATGAAGCTGCTATTTTACGCTCGTATTCTGTGAGAGCGTGGTCCTACCCCGGTCGAGCCGGCCCATTCATGCTACAACCATAATATAGCTGCAGCGTGGGCTCTACCACGTATAAAATAAATAAAATAAGGTATGAAAACCCAAATAATTACAATAACAAACGTTTTTTACTCTTCTGAAACATTTTCCGTGCATAATATTCGTTCTAGATAATTATATATCTTAATATACTATATGACAGTGATACCCTGAGGGTTCCTCATTACTTGGTGTCATACAGTATTGAACGAAATCGGAAAACGTCAACCTAATTACACTGACCCCTAAAACTTAGCAGTGTATGTACTTCGTTTGCCCTACCCGACAGAGAAAAAGTCTGAATCACGCTATCGAAGTTTCTAAATAAAATTAAAATAGCTCCACACTGCTACACGGAGGGTTGATGCTTGCCGGACTAATGAACGATTAATTTGCCTGGCGGCAAATCTATCCTTTTTCTCCAAATCCTCCAATAGTTAAAAAGGTATTGAAAGTAGGAACAGTAGCGGTGTAGCTAGATTCTCAGGCTACAAGGCCACGGTGTAGTGACAAACGAACAAACGGTAGATGCTGTAGCTCATAAATATCTACATCTATCCTCAATTAAAAATCACAATCCATATGCGTTTTCACTCCTGAGGACTAACGTGGATGCCTCGTATCCAGTGAATTGGTCTTCGGTTCATTTCACTCACTACATGAAACACAGCAGCATTAAGCTGCTATTTTACACAGGTAGTCTGTGAACGTGGTCCTTCCCCGGTCGAGCCGACCCGTTCGTGCTACAACCGTATAGCTGTAGCATAGCTCTATCACGTTTAATTGAATAATTCTCTATCCCGTTACTAATTAATGCGTACGTACCGGGTTATTTTTCTTGCGGCGAGGCGCGCCGTGCGTTCGTCGTGGCCGCACCGCCATCTTGTGCTTGGCGGCCGAGTGCGACAGTGGCGCCACACCCGATGGAGGCTCCGAGGAGTCTGCAAGCGTTCACTTTCAATATCAACATAAATTCAAAGACTTCTATGTATTACTAGACTACTAGACCGGCAATTCAGAACCAAAATTATGTCACAATTGTGGATCGCACGGACGCGGGAGCGTAGTTGAAACGGTAAACATTCTATTGTATTTTCATTTACGGCAGTTACTGTTTCTAGGCAAATACGAAATAAAATTACATACTTAACTAAAATAAACTTCAAAACACATCAACTACGTACGTAAATAATGACAGCCTTTTTGTACATTTACCACGTGCTCGACGGTGAAGGAAAACGTCGTGTGGAAACCTGCATGTCTGAGGAATAAGAAAAAATTCTAAGACATATGGATTTCACCAACACGCATTGGGCAATAGCGTGTTGGACAATTCCTTGCCCTAAAACCCTCTCAGAAATGAGCGGAGGCCTGTGTGAAGCAATAGGACGTATATAGGCTGTAACTTTAACTTTTTTGTAAATACATAAACAAAATCAATGTAAGATTGTCATAAATAACGTTCGCGGTTTATAGAACAAAGAAGTATTCTTTTCGTCCACTCGCAGTCTGCTAAAAGAGTTGTCGCTTGCCAAGGATGACGATTATACCTTACTACAACATGAGACGCCGATGTTCAAGATGGGCTCTTACGGACCGATGAAAAATAAAGGTTTATCATTAAACTCACTGTAGAGATCTGAGTGGTCGCTCCTCGCGGAGTGGTCGTGCGAGTGGTGGTGGCCACTGCTGCTGTCCTCGTCCATCTCCGAGGAGCCGACGCTGAGCAGCGAGCCGTCGCTGCACGACGACTGAGAGATCCCTGCATGGTGCCGCTGTGAAAGAACAAAATACCAACTATAAAGATTATAGTCAAGTGAACTAACGTTAGGTCAGGTTGGATCCTGACCTGAGTAATAAGCTAAAGTGGCAAACGGCGGGCCATAAAGCTCGAAAAACCAACAACCGATGGTGAAGAAAAATTTTTCAAGTGGCAGCCTCGTACCGGTAGGCAAAGTTAAGGGTAGCCCCCCACTAGATAGAATGACGGTCCGGTAAGACATGCAGATAGATGCAAGTGGCCCAGGACCGTGCCTTGGCACTCCTTGGGTTAGGTCTATGTTTAGTAGCGGACTTGTGAAGGGCAGTAACGATGATAATTATGATGAGTAACCTAACGTTCCACGTAGGGAGAATGGAATAAATACCCGGATATATATAGATATAAATAGAGAGTCCACTACCCCATATCATACTGTGGGTGTCGTAGGAGGTGATAGGGGGAAATCAGGGAAACAATCCAGAAGATGGGCAACACCGTCTTTATACAACCAAAAAATAAAAACTACGGTTGCCAATCCGTCTGTTAACACCGATCAACGTGATAACTATGGCCAATATTAGGGAGATTATATTGGGTATATTCCAAAATAGAACCTAGTGTACTGTCCAATGCAAATGACGTCATGAATTGACGCTATACTGGTGATTCGTTCCGAAACATAGGACAGTATACATCATACATTTGCGACATATTGGAAAATTGGCGATTATTTTGTCATTTTGTGCTCCAAAAATAATTATATCCTAATGGAGATACCAGCAATTATTCTATAATTTTTTGTATTTGAATAAATAAAAATGAATTCTGGCATAATTCATTCAGCGTACACACAATAAAAAATTGTTTTATTATAGCCGGATATCTGACACAACATGGCGGCGGCACGCCAGTACAATTTAGTGTCAATTGATGACGTCATTTGTATTCGGCAGTATACTGAAAACGTTTTGGAACATACCCATTAATTTTTTTAACGTCATCTCCACACTAAGATTTTCTTTTGTATCGTGAGAGCAGATTACATACATAAATTTTATTATTCGTAGGCCATACTACGTAGTACCATTATTTATTTTGTGGCCATACACAAACTTGTTCCGTGCGTGTACTTGCATTTGTATGGCCTTGGCCTTCTAATCCTTGTTCCGTGCGAGATTTGAATCCGCAGCCCTCAGCCCTTTAGAGCCATAATATAAATGGGGAGGCTACTATGGGGGGGGGGGGCTAAGTTCTCTGTAACGGTAACGAAATAGACAATGGTTAGACTTACAATAGACCATTTCGTATACCATGTTCAAGATTGGCACCCACGTTAACCTAAGCATTAGGAAAAGTGTCTATAACACTTGCTGTGTTCCCTAGCTAATTGTATGAGGGGAAACAAATATGGCGGTTCTGATAAGGCACCACAACACTTACGAAACAGCGAATGACTAGAGCTTAAAATGCGCTATCGAAGTTTCCAAACAACTCTGCAGTAAGTGTTATATTTTGGCGCGATATTTAGCGAGGTATATGCGTTTTTTTTAAAATATTTATTACATAAAAATACAGACGGTTTTTTCTATGGTACGTAGATACCTTCAGAAGAACTGTGTGCTCGTTTGACATCCTTATCCTATAAAAAAAATTTTACACAACAAAGAGTAGGTAGCACAGAACGCAGAAATCTCTAAAACAATACAGTGTTAAATTGAAGTCAGATAAGAACTTGAGGATATGATGTTTGATATGGCACTGAAAACATCAATCAAATTGTTATCAATAGAGATGCTATTTATATAATTTACTAGCGATATATATATATATATATATATATATATATATATATATATATATATATATAAAGTCACAGCCTATATACGTCCTACTGCTGGGCACAGGCCTCCCTTCATTTCTGAGAGGGCTTTAGGGCAAGGAAGCTGCCCCAATGCGTGTTGGCGAACTTCACATGTCTTCGAAATATTTTTTACTTATTCCTCAGACATGCAGGTTTTTTCACAATGTTTTCCTTCACCGCCGAGCACGTGGTATATCAGCACTTAAAATACAATTAACAATTTCATTGGTGCCGGCGGGGATCGCACCCAGGCTACTCGCGTTCTGTTATATTTACAGCGAGCGTTAACCATTTGAGCCAACACGGCTCCTATATATATATATATATATATATATATATATATATATATATATATATATATATATATATATATATGTATCCTAGATTAAGAACCAGAATGCAGATACATTGTAACGCCTGAGAGCTAAGGTAAAATACCTCATTGAATAAAACTACTTTTAAGGATTTTATCGCGTTTAATTTACTTGATTTTAATTTCCGACATTTCCTACTTTCTACAAAGAAGAAGGCTGGGTCCACCTGGTTGGGCCTCGCCTCTTGTAATTAATAAAATTAAATCTAAACTTAAGCATACCACTTGCAAGACATCAAAGACACAGAAAGTTCCTTATGCGCAGATCGTACCATAAGTAATAATTTAAAAGCTGAAGATACTGCTTACAACCATGTGTACTGTAAATCACCTGAAACGTCGGACATTAAAACAAGTAAATTAGACGAAAGTAGTTTTATTCAATGAGTAGTGTTCGCGTACATATCATTATGCAAAATACCTCGTTACCAGTAAAAAAAGGTACCAATTTTCGTAACTTAGTATACGAAACACAGCAGAACTACGCTGCTATTCACGCTGGTTTGTTCTACGATTGTTCCCTGGTCAATCCATTCCTACCGCAGCCATAATATTCTACGCAGTGGCGCGACCACGTAAAATTTCTAACGGTGTTGCCTTACGGCATCATCAGAATTAATCAATGCTGATATTACATAATACGTTAACGTTTGTGAAGTGTTCACATATTCCTTGCTTAACCACAGATTTGAATAAAAATCTTGCATGCAGATAGCTCATGTTCATGTTCTGTAAAACCACATTTTTTATAAAGCTGAAGCGACAATCAAACTGACAATCCACTTGATTGTAAGAGTCTATTGCAATCCATGAACAACTTCAAACAAAGATGGCTACAGATGCGGTGTTACCTCTAAAAACTAGGATGGAATGTCTCAGTCATTATACTCTCTCTCTCTCTCTCTCTCTCTCTCTCTTTCTTTCTCTCTCTCTTTCTCTCTATTCTCTAACTTCAAAGATGGCTACAGATGCGGTGTCACCTTTAAGGACACATATTGAATGTCTCATGATGCTGTAGCTTAGACATGTATCATTATTTCGTTTCTAGTGACCGATCAATCAAGTATTGATTCGTCTTCCGAACTGGGTCATTCGGATCAATTATTCAAATGCAGCATTTCGTGTTTCAGTACTCTGTCCTGTCAATCGTTAGATCCAAAACGTTCAAAAATGTAATTGTAATCATCAATATTTTGATGCGACCTGGGTCTAATGAACGAGTTGTTCACGGTTGACACATGTCTAGTATCACTACTTATAACACTATCAACATATATATCGATAAACAAACCTTAATATTGGCACTGATTTGCCTTCTCCTCGGAGGGCATCGAACTGGTACATCCGTTGTACTCGTCACGTATAGCATCATCTTGCACAATCAAACATCGATAACTTTTGTTACATACAACACTATCTTTTGCTATAGTCTCTGCTAAATTGTCTTTGATGTGTCTTTCGATAAAACCGCACGTAACAACATATTTATCACAGATTACTGCTATAATAAACTAATAACTTATAATAAAACACCGGAAATAATCGACAATATAAGAAGGTGAAAAAAGATGGTAATATTGAGAACTATTACAAAAATATATAATAAAATATCCGAAAGAATGTGATTAAAAAATTATATTTTAAAAACCTTTAAAAATTATCAGTGCCAATTAAAAATGTCTACTATCAATAAAAAAAAAACTACTCATGAAATATGAAAACAAAACATCGCATTAAGAATTTTCAAATGAATATTATAAATACGTATATTTATTTTTAAAAGCCAATATAAAGTCGGTTGTACAACAAAATGTGTTTTAATTGAAACAAACTGTAATCACACGGCGTACACATATGTGTTAATATAATAATTATTTCGATTAATTTTGGTATATGATTATTGATTTTTGTAAAATGAATATTCAATATATATTTATGTATATTTATCAATTTGTCCAGCCAGATGAGTATACTATATAAATAACTCAGAATAATAATGATTTACGATTACGACGGCCATTCTCAACAGATATTAGTCTTTTCAACAGGATAGGATTCCAGTGCACGTGAACTATCTCACTCACATAGTCCGATGGGACGGCAGACCGAAGAGAGCTCAGGCGATGTACCAACGGCTTTACGTGCTTTTTCAGACACAGGGTTGAAACACAGGTGACTTCTTCCGGCTGCTGCTCAGACTCTCTAGATGGGAAAACCTTATCGACCACATGATCACTAGTCGCGCTACGATTAGACCAACAAGGATATCAAATTTGTAAATATACATCAGACGTGAGAGAAATTATCGATAAACTTATAAGTTAATTATAAGTGACAAAGAAAGTATATGTTGCAGAAGTGAATGATAGAGTCGGAAAGGGACGTCCTAGGCGAAAGGTTATCGACAAAATTGGCGATATATCGAAAATGGGCCACATTAAGACTACCCTTAACCAACGAGCATGTATGCGTATGTATATGGATGTGGAGGAGGCAAGAAAGGTATGTCAGGATCGTGCTAAATGGAAGTTTGTAGTCTCTGCCTACCCCTCTGGGTGACAGGCGTGAGTGTATATGTTATGTTATAATTAAAAGTTTAAAAATAGGTCTAACACTATTTCTTATCGTCGAGTGTGAGTTTCTCGACGTATATTATGTCACTCTTTCAAGTCAAACCTACTAAGAGTGACGTTTAGAGAAACTCCTCTTTAAAACGGGAGACGACTTTGCACTACATTGGATTATGCAAATTCCATAATGGGTGTTTTTGTAGTGAAAAGTTGTAGAGAATTATTCTTTTTCTTTTATACGTGGTTTAGCCATTCTGCAGCAATATTAGTCCGGGGAAGGAACACACTCTCACATAATATCAGCGTCAACAACAAACAACAACAGCTTAACGCTGGTGTGTTTCGTATGGTAAGTGTAGAGAACCAGAGACCCTATTTACTGGAAATGAGGCATTCTATCTTGGTCCTCACAGGTTACAACGCGTCGTCGTCGTAATCGAGGATAGATGTAGATGTCTATGGGCCACAGCATCGACTTACCATCAGGAGGACTACTCTGTCGTCGTCTCTCTGTCTGTGTGTAATACTGTGCTCGTTTGTCTCCCTATCTTATTAACAAAAAATATAAGAATAAAGATTTGAAACTTGATAAAACGATAAAGTGAAATTAAAAAGAGATATATACATCTATAGGATTTAGCCTGCGAGAGAATGAAATAGATTACAGTATACAGTGTTTTCTATTACATCGGTCTCTTTTTCTGAAGGTTTCACTGCTGCCGCTTGTGAAATGCACATATGTATTTTTTTGTAATTCTGTAATTCAACATACTTATATACGTTTATATACGTGTACTGAATAAAAAGGAAGACGGTCATCGTATGCTAATCCGATGATTCGATAACAGCATTACAACTGCCAACAATCGATCTTATCGATAAAGTACAAAAATATACATCATGTTCCTATACGGATGTACGCTAATGCAGTATCTGATGTGATGATAATAAGGACCGTAATCACTTGCGCAAATCAATTTTTATTGCGTCATGATATCGATGTATTCACCCGCGTAAATCATGTTTAAAATAAAAGAGATGAAATGCACGTATTCATGACTGTAAATAAGCTTTTATACATAACAAAAGTGAATAGCAAACACACAGTCCAGAGAATGGTAAATGGATGCTGTGGTTCATAACATCTATATCTGACCTCGATAAAGAATCAAAATGCAGATGCGTTGTCACCCTTGAGTACTAAGATGGAATGCCTCGTTTACAGTAATACGTTGTTACCCCCGAATTAATGACATGTTTACCACATTAAAAAAAAGTTTCAGATTTTATACGTTCACTACTGGTCATTATTCTTGAAACGAGGCATTCTATCTTAGTCCTAACAGATGACAACTCATCTAAATTTTGATTCTTAGCCGAGGATAGATGTAGATGTCTATGGACAACAACATGCTCTCAATATCAGATGGACTGTGTGCTCGTCTGTCACGCATTGTTATTTAAAAAAATTGGCACATTATGTACGTGATACCGAAAAACAAGCTATACGTTATCTTTTATTTTTGATATCGTCAATGAATTGAAGTGCACGCCGATATTATCGGCAGTTTATTGCAGCACTCAATATCCTAATCTTTATATGTATATGGCATTACACTTACCTCCACTTAATTGTGAGTACCGAATGGCATCGTGGTAAGTCATAACTACTTTGCTGCAAGTGATTGTTTCTAATCACCCAGCCCTCAAATATGCAGTTATTTGAGGGCTGGGTGATTCCCGGACATCGCACTCCTTTGTTAAGAGAATACCTTGAAAATGATTCGAAGTTTTGGGGGCGTGGCTTATTCCTTTGTCGGTGAAGCTAACGGACGACTGCGGGAGTGTCAAAATAAAAGTGATGCAATGACTTCGTAGAACGCAAATTATGAGATAGCCATATACCGAGCAAGCGCTCGGAAAAAACTAAGTAAGCGCCAAACAACATTTTTTTTTTCATTTTAACAAAACTTCGTTATGGATTAAAAAAACTGATTTATGAGAACTTAGATATGATTATTTACTATGTCTTAAACATAATTCCATGAAATTATTCGTAAGAATGTTGTGGTGTCATCGAGAAATATAAATAATTAGAGCCTACTTTGCAATTTTTTTTCTATCGAGAAAATGACATGATATCGTGTTTTTCTTTTATGCAATCTAAGATCATATAGTCAAAAATCATATACCAAAACTTTGGTTTTTAATCTATAAAAATTAAAAAATATGTTAAATAGAAAAACCACCAAATTTTCGAGGTATCACCTTAAATTGTACTTATATAAAAGTTTGCAGTATTTCGAATCTAAGAATACACGGACGGAATGTAACTTAATATCATACTAAATAGGGTACATGCCTTGTCGTATATGTGTGTATAAAATTTTCTCTACGACATTACGTCCTGCCGAAAATGAAAAACGCATAAAATATAAACGAAATAGTCATTTGAAATGTTAGTTTGTCAACACTACTTTAACAAAGAAGGTAGGCTATACTACAGTATCAAAAAGATTGGATCAACGGTAACACAACCTAATTAATATACTCGTATGTATACGTACACAAATACAAAAATAATTTTATCAAAAATAGTGATGTACATTCTGTAAATACTAAGAACAGGAACAAGTTAGTTATACCAGTTACTCGACTCCAAAGAGTCAATAATTCCTTCATTGGGTAATATGATTTTACAACGAAATCCCAGAGAATGTGCAGACCCTATCTATCAAAAGGCTTAAAAGCAAAAATTGTTTAGTAAGGGTTGTTATACTACCAAAAAGATCGGTCGCTACCAGGCTGTTTCTTTATGTTTTCATAAAAATTGTATGATATAATATATAATTTACTGTAATTTGTGTTTATAAAAAATAGTCTTGCTGGGTTTCTTGCTGGTTCTTACCAGGACAGAGGTTATTTTTTCTGAAACAGCGGTAAATGTAAAGAATTAATTTCAATAAGTATTACATAATAATATATATTGAATAAATAATAATTCTATTCTATTCTATTCTAACCAGACACAAAAACTAATAATTTGTGTTGTTACGCCAATGTTCACTACGGTTGGGATTCAAGTCTGAATTTTCCCACGTTTTTTTTTAATAAAAAGGAAGCGGTAAATGAATTAAGACGGTTCCCCTAGCGAGAGACCTTGAGCGTTCGGTCCCATACAATCGACGCGCTCTCGCTACAATATATCACGGAAAAATACGCCCGAATATTTGGAATTATTTCAATTAAAAGAGATAAGTGAATTTAAGAAATTAAATAAAACGTGTAGAATATAGATTTTTAAATTATCTATCCATTAGTGTAATTCTCAAATGATTAGAGCACTTCCTTTAGCAACAGATGCATGTAATCAATAATTTTAGTCATTTTTTAAAAGTAGATTTTAAATGTATTCATAACACATATAAACAAATTAGAACGTGGAATGTGATGATAGGATATCGAACATTAATAATGTGCTTTTAGATGTAGCTTATTTCTCATAACTAATGAGATAATAGTCTCTGAAAAACGCACTTTTGCCAGGTTTTGGTCAGGTTTGGGTACCGCCTTAAGAGAGCTAATACGGTCACCTAAAGCTTTGCCGCCCTATAGAACCAAAACTAAGAGGAGGACAGCGACAAAAACACAAGGTCGTACACTATAACTAATATATTAAAAAATAGCAAACAAGCTCTGGCAATAATTAGGAACACTTCGAAAAATCTACTTAAAAAACCTAAATACGCTACCACAATACTAAAATCGACTAAAATATTTACTATAATTTCAAGTGTCAAAATTGCGTCGATTAAGCAGCGCCATTTTGACACTTTATTATTTGGTTGATTGACGAAGAGCTATCATATCACAGAGCTAATATGTATATGCAAACAAGGCTGTAGTTTTTGAGTTATAAGAAAGTATAACCCGATGAACATAACACCCTCACGTACTATACACCTAATGGTAAGTGCAACCAATTTTTTTTTTATTCCTTATGAATACCTGTTTCAGGTTGAGGAAGACAATAGGTTTTAAGATACAACAACACCAGGCTTCTACACAAATAAGGTTTTACAACTTGTTTAGACGCCACGGTTTCATCTATTTGTTAAAATATTTGTGGTAAATAAAGATATTTTAGGTTTAGAGTTTTGGGTCTTTTAGGGTTTTAGTCTCTAGACCAGATCTATATTTTTAAAAACCCCCACACTAGAAATATCTCCGGTAACGTGAAGGCTACATACACAAATCGCGATTGAACAAACATCCACACCCGGAACAATTTTTTGTAGGCCAATCAAGCCTCTAATTTAAAAAAAAAACGAATAAATACGTCTTAAACTAATTACCCATACGCGAATTTAGCGTAACACAAAAGTCCATAAATAAACAGCGTGGAAAAACTCAGCTTCACGCGAAACAAGAGCTCCTGAAACGTGTTCGAGTACTGAAAAAGCGTGCTCGCTGAAAGCGGCACACTTGAAGAAAGTGGACCACGGTTGCATTGCATAATGCACTTAAAAACTACGCGCACAACAGTCCATTTTCCGTTAACGGCGTAGCGCAATTAACTAGCACAATTTTGGGAACGAACTGAATTGTGGTGAATAGGAGCATTAATTGCTTTTCCGCCGATTAAATATTAAGAAACAGCTAACGGTTACGTTCTACATTGATTTAATTCAAGATACTATCTGATTGACCGTGGAGGTGTATGAATATCCACTACACCATATAATATTTTTAAACTTACGTGAGAAATAAATATATAAAATTGAACTGTCTGTCGGTAATATTTAACATAACTAGCTTCTGTAAAACTGAGGTGTTCGGGAAATTACGACACACCTTCTCGTCAGGTATAGTAGTTTTGAAAAACTTAACTAGATTGTACAACCAGTGCGTGTTGCCAGTGATGACTTATAGATCTGAGACGTGATCCTTCACTGCTGGCCGTATGAGGACGCTCAAGGTCGCTCAACGAGCTATGGAGAGGGCTATGCTCGGGGTTTCTCTGCGTGCTAAACTTAGAATAGAGGATATCCATAGTAGAACTAGAGTGATCGACATAGCCCAACGGATTAGTAAGCTGAAGTGGCCACGGGACGGCCATATAGCTCGAAGAACCGACAACCGTAAAAAGGTTCTCGCGTGGCAGCCTCGTACCGGTAGGCGTAGTTCAGAGCGACCCTCACTAGATGGAGTGACGACCTGGTAAGATATGCAGGAAGCCGATGAATGCAGGTGGCTCAGGACCGTGCTTTGTGGCATTACTTGTGGGAGACCTATGTTCAGCAGTAAACTTGTGAAGGGCTCTAATGATGAAGCTGAGGGGTTACTTAATATGTATTGAAGCATAAATAACAAGTTTTAAAATATTGTCTGTCTGTCTGCATGTCCGAGTTAATCTTGGGAATGGCAGAAACGTGATGAAACTTTAAGAACAGAACACTACATTTTATTCTTTAGGCTTAGCGGTCGGCCGCCGTCGAGACTACATCACCTGAAGATGCCTTGTGTAGAGGCGAAACACGTGTGGATTTTGTCAATTCAATTCAATTCAATTCAATTCATTTATTCATTTGCGATATATGGGTTACAGTAGGTCTTAATAATTTAGCAAAATACAGCCATATTCTACCTTTCGGTATGCAAACTACTTAAATATTAGATTTTATTTATAATTAAAATTAAATGGAAAATGCTGATAATTACATTAACATAATATAACCCTATTTGTATATTTGCACTACTAACATAATAATAATTCACAAAATAATGATAAAATACATGTAATAATTAAAATTGTAGTGTCCAAGTAATAATGTCAAAACGAGTAGGTATAAATTGTCTCAAAATCAATAACATAGATAACGTTTCGTTCAATAAATTTGATAGTTAAAATTTAAAAATTGTCATATAGATAATCGTCAATATTATAATACGCTTTTATGGTTAAAAATGTGTTTAGTTGTTTCTTAAAAATGTGAAAGCTCTTAGAATCTCTTATATATTTAGGTAAATGGTTATACAGTTGATGTTGTGTTTTTATCTCTGTCCTCCACCTAGTTTAGGTTCTATAGGGCGGCAAAGCTTAAAGTGACCATAATACCATCACATACCTTAGATATAAAAATAAATCACTGGTTTTTCAACCCGCATGGTAAGCGTGGCAACTATGGCTAATCCATTGGGAAGGCCTATTTTATAGGTTTTATTAAATGAATTAATTAATTTTAAAACACGTTCGATACCGAAATATATTTCGTACGTTAAAAAAATATATATTTCATGTCATATTATCCAACCCCCTCAACATTAGTCACCTGTAATAACGTATTTCTAAAAATACTAATTTTGACAAAGCTAAATTACTAAAGTTAGTATGAACAAAGTAACAAAAAATATAGAATAGAAGCGTGACGTGAAGCAATATATATTTGAAACGATCATTAAACTATATTCCAAGCTCATATACTGCAGGTAAACGGACGGTAACACTGGCATGTGTCACCTTGAAATGTGATATTTGACAGCGAACGTACACTCAGTGTCATAATTTAGACGGCCGAATTAAATTACAATAAACGCATTCATGTGCAATTTTCGCGTGCAGTTTTCAGTTTGAAATACGTTGCAAAATAATTATTTTGAGAAACTGAAATTTTGTAAAATATTTGTCTTCGAAACAGTACTCTCTGTTTTTTATAGGATAAGCACACTGTCTACCTGATGGTAAGTAGTTGCCGTGGCCCATAGACATCTACATCTAACCTAATAATACTACGAATCAAAATGCAGATGCGTTGTCACCCGTGAGGACTAAAGATGGAATGCTTCGCTCCAGTAAAAAGGTGTTATCTTCAATTAAAAATCAAAATGCAGGTGCGTTGCCAGCCTTGAGGACTGAGATTGAAAGCCTCATTTCCAGTAAAAAGGGTCTCCGGTTCTCTACACTCACTATACGAAACACAGCGGCATTAAGCTACTATGTTACACCGGTATTATGTGAGAGCGTGGTCCTACCCCAGTTGAGCCGACCCATTCGTGCTACAACTATAGTACCAATATAGCACCAGCATGGCTCTACCACGTTACCGTTACCGTCACCGATACAGCCTTCCGAAAGTCCTCAGCAGAACATTGGCCTGTTGCCATGCTTGGCGGGTTGGCAACCGCAATTTCTTATTTTTTAGTTATTATAGGGACGACTCTGCTACCCATATCCTAGTTTGCTTCCCTTCGCCTCTTACGACATCCACGCGACGATATGGGGTAGTGGATATTCTCATTCCGCCACTTAACAGTTAGTAGTCGGTATTTTCTGTAACGATAATAAAAACATTCGAATGCGATACCCACACACCACCAACCATGCTCTCACAAAATATACCAGTGTAAAAAGTAACAAAATGGTGCTGTGTTTCGTATTATGAACATAGAGAACCGAAGACTCTTTAACTGGTAAAGAGCCATCTTAGTTATCAAGGTTGATAACGCATCTGTATTTGTGTTTTAGTCGAGGACTAGGTGATGTAGGTGTCTACTGGCGACAGCATTCACTTATCATGAAGTGGACAGTGTATTCGATCCGCACCCTTACTTCTATAAAGAACGATCTATAAACCTCCAACAGTTGGGTACCAGATTTCATTCCTAAGAAGATTTTAGGCCAAGGGATAGTCCGCCTTGCTGCACCATTTGTGTTAGTATATTTTACACATTCTCAAATGAAGTTAATATCTTGGATAAGGTGTTTTAGGATTTTAACCTTTACCATCAAGCACTTAAATCCGCAATTGGTTGCATCGGTGTCAAATCGATTTCATTGGATTGCACACTATAAAATTTTGGACGTTTCAGAAGCTATAAACATTGGCTGCATTAAATTAAATTAAAAATGCTTAAAAACATACTTGAGTAAAAACGAACTTGCTTGTGCTGGAAAAACATTTAGAAAGGTAATTTTGATAATTATACTCCGTTCAGAGCTATTGTTAGCAAACACGTGGATAGTTTAATTAAACCTGATTAACCTGTAGGCCAAGTGGTATTTGCCTACGGGCCCTGTGTCGTTTAAAGGCCTCTCGATCTTAGAAAGATGCAATTTCCAAGTTAAAGAACGAAGGAGAAGTGAAAGTAAAAAAAAATGGGATAGAGGCCCGACATTCGCCTTGTTTGCGTACTTTAATCTGGTCTTGACTGCAAATTATTCT
Source organism: Parnassius smintheus behrii (assembly GCA_036936625.1). Classification (NCBI taxonomy): domain Eukaryota; kingdom Metazoa; phylum Arthropoda; class Insecta; order Lepidoptera; family Papilionidae; genus Parnassius; species Parnassius smintheus. Next base: position 44,129,437 of record JAUPFT010000021.1, read on the forward strand.
TTCATTATTCTTGCTTCTGCCCAAATTAAATACAACAGATTAAAGTAAGAACAAGCTGGTATCTCAAAGCAACATATTTGTATGTAATACGTTACCAAATCTAAACCAATAAAAATGTATGTTTAGAAATTAAACTGACACACGCAATTAAATCACACGCACTCAAACGTTGCTTTTAACTAATAATATTATAGTTAATTTATTGGTTCAAATTAGGTAATGCCTTGCGTACATGAGGCCTACCATTCCCTACCATTATATTGCTTATATATTGCTATAATATGCTTGTATGGTTTCTCTATATTTTTGCATTACGGGATTACAAAAATCAATGTTTAAGCTTGTTAATATATTTTATATTTCTGTCGTATCAAGTTTCCGTTATTAATCTATTAGCGTTCTTTCGTCAGAATTCAAAAAATATTTGTCAAAATTAAATTATAAATTACAAATTGGATTTACCCTTCAAGCAGGTGTAGTGACGGTGTAAGAATATGCACTACCCTCATGATACGAGGCATTCCATATTAGTCTTCAGGGGTGACAACAGATTAGCATTTTGAATCTTAATCGAGAGTTGATGTATATATGGGCTACAGTATCCATTTACCATCACGTATACTACGTGCTTGTTTATCATACTTATTCTATAAAACAGATATACACATAGGTATGTCATAACTTAAAAATTACATACCTACTTACTTGGGTAATTTGCTTAAGAATCGTAAGAGAACATAAAAAAATGAATAGTAAAAATCATAAACAACATTTTTGAAGCATAAAAAATACAAAATAAGTACTTAACTAAAATAATAATTTCACGTTCAACTGTCCTCGAGTGTACAAATAGGGGTCGCATAAGTCATGTTCAATTTATTACACTGTCCGGTGACGCCACAGGCTGGCGCGCCCTAAGTTTCACCTGTTTGAGTAGACCTCAGATTGATGTCTTATTTAAATAACATAATAAATAATTGACGTAAATTGTTTTTGTGAAAACCGTGTGAGTAGGTATACGTGGGAGAATCATGCTGCAACTATATTAATACCATAGTTGCAACGCGAATGGGTCGGCTGGACCGGGGAAGGACCACGCTGACAGAACACAAGCCTAAAATAGCAGCTTAACGCTGTTGTATTTCATATGGTGAGTGTAGAAAACCGGAGACCCTTTTATTGAAAACGATACATTCCATTTTAGTCCTCACAGATGACATCGCATTTGCATTTTGATTCGTAATCAAAGACAGATGTAGATGTATATGAGCCATAGCAATAGCAACTACTTACTATCAACTGTGTGCTCGTTTGTCACCTTTGTCACCTACAAAAAAGAAAAGAAAAGTTCGCAAGCTTGAAGTTAACCCAACTCAATGTTATTCGTGTATTGAAGTTTCTTTTAGCTTTATTTCATTTCAAAAAAATTGTTTACAAAGTGATAATTCTCGTATAAAATGTAATTAGTTTGTCGGAAACGGCTCTAAAAATTTGGACGAAATTTCGTCAAGTAAACCTTTTTTTTATAATTACTAGACTAAGATTTTTCATCCCTGAGATAATTTTTTTAAAGTAAAATATGGAAAACGAGTCGATTGCTGAATACTACGCAGTTTTTCATCCGCAGCTATCATCTACCAACGTAAACACGAAGACTAACTGATAAACTACTGGTACTAGTTGTGACGTCGGATATATTTAGACAAATGTGTCGATGAGCACACGGCGACAGAAAGAAAATCTAAATGGAAAACGAGGCGATTGTTGAATTAAACTTCGCAGTTTTCCGACCGTGGCTATCATCTACCAACGTAAACATTAAGACTATATCAACTCCCGGTAGTGTGATGTCAGATATATTTAGACAAATATATCAAAAGCTAAATGGAAAACGATGCGATTGATGAATTAAACTACGCAGTTTTCTAACCGCAGCTCGAGCGCCTAGCGGTAGAAAGCGGAAGTGGGGTGTATGCAATCAATCCGACACCGGGGATCTCATGTACGGATACGACTGATATGTTGACTATTGTTGATATAACGTGGTACATTTTCATTATAGTTTTGTTTTTTTTTGTTATAGAATATGGTTGACAAATGTTCATTTGTCAACCACATGCTAAGTGGATGCAGTGGCTCATATATGCTGCTGCGCTTCGTACGGTGAGTGTAGAAAACCGGAGAACCTTTTATTGGAAACAAGGCATTCCATCTTAGTTCTCCTGGGTGACAGCGCTCTCCATTTTTATTCTTAATTGAGGATAATTGTAGAGTCTATGGACCACAGCATCCACTTACCATCAGGTAGACTATGTGCTCGTTGGTCACCCTTATTCTATAAAAAAATACTTGTCCGCGCAATTATTAGTAACAAATGCTAATTGTATAATGTACCTGGTAATTATTATTAATTATGGTATCAACTATGCTATTAGGTACTATTTAACTATCCGCTATGAAAATCAATGATTTTCAAAACATCGGGAAATTATTAGTTTTACCCAGGTTTTCGAAAACCGATCAGTTTCATCAGTTTTGAGATCATAGTAAGTCGTTTTGACTATTTCTACAAGGATGTCACTATGCCTGTATGTATATACGCATATGAGTGTGTGTGTGTGAGTGTGTGTGTGTGTGTGTGTGTGTGTGTGTGTGTGTGTGTGTGTGTGTGTGTGTGTGTGTGTGTGTGTGTGTGTGTGTGTGTGTGTGTGTGTGTGTGTGTGTGTGTGTGTGTGTGTGTGTGGTGTGGGTGTGTGTGTGTGTGTGTGTGTGTGTGTGTGTGTGTGTGTGTGTGTGTGTGTGTGTGTGTGTGTGTGTGTGTGTGTGTGGGTGTCTGTTTTTGTGTGTGTATCTCTCTCTCTCTCTCTCTCTCTCTCTCTGTGTGTGTGTGTGTGTGTGTGTGTGTGTGTGTGTGTGTGTGTGTGTGTTTTTGTGGTGAACGTTGAATGAACTCGGCGGCGTTCGAAAGGGCGTATTCAAAATTACATTTTCTATACCATTTGAACCGATTCAGACCAGTAGATTTTGATTTAGCTCTTAAGGTCGAAAAACGCTTTTTTTTTTCTTCAAATAACACCAAAATTTCTTCTCGGATCGTTTTATATGTAATAAATAAACTGGGAGTGCTTAAAAAAACTGCATTGCATGCCGTAAAGTTCGTCAAAATCGGTTGATTTGTTCGTAAAGTATAAAATTTTGAAAATAAAATAAAATAAACGTGGTTTTCAAAAATGAAGAGCTTTAAAACGTCATAATAGGTGGAATTTGGAGCGCTTTGCATTTGAAATTAGCGGGAAGTTCCAGGGATGGGGTGTAGAGGGTCAACCGTATTGTTTTACACTTTTAGCAATGAAAGGGAATCGAATACGAGTCACACTAGAACAATCGATCGCATAAGTACCGAAGATAGGAAACGCTTTAAGTACGTAATTCATAATCAACCCACTTCTAATAGATTGAGGGCCCTCAACTTACGTACGAAGATAATACCAACAATAAATGGATTACATTTGATATTACAAAGATTACAAATTAATTACCGATAACTTTGTTTTATCCGACATTAATTATTAAATAATATAACATAACATTTATAAATTACTTTAAATAAAATATGTATGTACTAAAGCTGTGCCCAACAGAGTTACAAAATTCTGCATACATCTGTAATAATTTTTTTATAACGTCATGAAATGCAATAAAGTATTGAGTATCAAATAGCTTAATAATTTCTTATCTTTATGCGCATATTGTTTTATTATGTACTTAAAAATGAATAAAGAAATAAACGTAACACCTGTCCTACAAAGATCGATAATAAAGTCCAATAACTAATTTCAATAAATTACAAAAAACATCAATAATGTTAAGGCTCCGCTAATGCTGTTATAGAAATAATTTAATGCAATTTGCATCTATAAACGTAAACAATTAATTTTGTTATGCACGTTAAACATCTCACTCTCAGCTCACCGTCACCAATACATCCTACCAAAAGTCGACTTTGAACATATCTAGATTGCCTCATAGATGGGGGATGGGATATTTGCCGTAGTTATCGTTACTCTATTTCACGATGAAGGTTTCGGCTTGATTGTAGTAGTGACGTGTACCGACAGGCGCGTTTGCGTGTGTTAATGCGATTGCGGTTAGGGCTGCCAGATGGTCGGGATTTGTCTGGATTCTCCCGACATTTTAAAGATCCTCAGACTCCCAACAAAACTCAAAATCTCCAGACAAACAGCTTCTCTACACATCACAGCTGCTTTTGATTAAATAAAAGCTGAAGTTAGTAAATAGACTGAATTTTGAAGTAAATTGTTTGAGTTTTAAATCTTTTTTGAATACCTAATAGGGGATCCAAATGATGAACTCAGTAAAGTCCAATGCCAAATACATATGGCAACATAAAAATTAATTGTTCTTAAATTAGTTATGTGTCAACAATGATGTCTTTTTGTAGCCTACTCATTTAAAAAAAAACGTTTTATTTTACATTTTTATTAATAATATTTGTATCTCCCGACAAAAACCCAAAAATCGCGACATTTTTTCCCAAATTTATCCAGATATTTTGATCTTCCGATCTGGTATTACTACTCGCGATCGTTACTTGGCGCTACCGAGGCCTACACACACACTAACACAATGTGTATGTGCACGGTTAACAAGAACCAAAATCAAAACTTCATCGTGAAATAGAATAACTATACCACACTTGGTTGGCGGATTAGCAACACGTCTGTGGCATTCTTTGTTTGAAGGACTTGGTAAAACTACCACTTACCATCAAGTAGGCTGTAAGTTCTTTTATTTGTTTTGTCTGGATAGGTATTTCCAGAATTCAAGAAGCTGATAAAGTTAAAAATTTTCATTAGTTACTCGCATAAAAAACCGTATTAGCTCGGAGGCTGAGCACTCGCTGTAAATATGACAGCACTGATTACAATTTTAATTGCTGATTTACCGTAGACGGCGAAGGAAAACGTGAGGAAAACTGCATGTGTTAGAAATTCAAAAAAAATATTTCGAAGACGTAGAGTCCGCCCGTACACGTATTGGAACAGAGCGGTGGTCTTTACCAGCCTGTACCCAGAAGTGGGACGTGGTAGACTGTAACTTTATAAAAAACTTAACATAATTATCTTTAACAATACATTTCATTACATTAACAAATGGTTAAACCCTTTAAACACCTAACGTATATGTAACGTAATAGTTGACTGTGGGACAATTGAACCGTGGAAAGTGCATAGAAAGTTGCACCACGTCGCAATAACACAACCAGTATAAAGCGACCTTTGAAACAATTAAGCGAGAGAGCATGAAGGGTTTTAGTGCAATGGATGAGTGGATTTTCTAACTTAAGGCAGAGAAATTAAGAGGTCGGTGTGTTTAAATTGCAGTTGTAAAACCATTACAGAGTGGAGGATTATCTTGAATTGATAAATTTCTTACTAGTTGTAACACGTTTAAGAGTTAATTTTTCAATTATCAGATAAAAGTTATTTATTTGATATACTACAACATAAACAAATTAGAATTGACAATTGTGTAAGTAATATAGATCAAATCTAAAAATCAACACTTGAATACGTCAAGTAAGAATAACGATTCTAGTCTAGGAGGAATCGGCCCATGAGTACCGAAAACTATACCACCTCACATTTTATGCGATTCTTTTAAAATTATCCTACTGATGATATAAATGCATTTTACCATGAGGCAACACGGTGCCATATTGTTTAAACCGTTTTTTTTTTCAACTGCAAGAAATTCTTATTTTGAAAAACTTTAAAGGGAAACAACTCAGTCTTATACGTGGTCGTGCTACGTGGCTCTACCATCCACGCTTCAGCTAACATATACGGGTCGGCTCGCTCTGTATAGAACCACTCTCTAAGAGAATACCAGCATAAAATAGCGGCTTTATACTTATTCTGTAAAAAAGTTACTACCATTCTTCGAAGTGCAACATCCCTTTACAAAATGCTGAATTATACAATTTCATCCCCTAAGATTGGAAAAATAATAAATGAAATTTTTAACGTAACTCTGGTGTTGAGACGACATTCTTGTTATTTACTTTACGATATTTATTATTACACTAAAAAGGGTCGAAAATTAAACTATCAAGTAAAAGATAAACGTTAACTTAAATGAACTAAAAAGAATAATATAATAGCTTCTGAAGTCGGGACATTAATTCTTCTATGTATATGTGTTCTATTCACTATGTCTAAAAGTTTAATATTCTTTGTTCGACTCTGCAATAGAAGAAATCATGGATTTTCTATGACAAAACAAACTACACTAAATAATATCATTTTCAAAACATAACATAAGACGTTCCCTTTCACCAAGTCCTTCTATTTCGCATAATTCGACTTGCTTCTTATACCTTAGGTTGCGCAATCCCGCAATGCAAACGGATACGCTTCCGTTTATAGTGATGTCCAAATTTTATTTATTGATATCGAAATGCGATAAAGGTAAATTTAAAAACGTATCTTTTAATTATGGTTTACTACGAATACGTCAATTATCTCTAAATAAACGCGAAACACCCACTTATGGCTGAAAATTAATCTTAAATTTCCAAGAGTGAGCGTATCGTTCTGCTCACTAATTCGCCTGCCTAACGTAGTAAATATGGCCATATCGTTCTAGAATCGCATTCCTACAGGCATATCCTTACAAAAGCTTATGTACAACAGCTTATTTCCAAGAATGAAGAAGATGATTCAATTTTGTACTGCATCGTGTAAATTAAAAGAATACACCTTTTAGTAACTAGAAATAGAAAACCATTCATATCAACTTTCAAAATTCAAACAAGATGAAACAAAAACCTTATCAATATTATAAAGTATATCAATACCGGTAAAATAAATGATAATTCATAACATCTTTCAATAAAAATATTTTTACGTATTTTATTGTGTTTATTTTGAATTATTTCAAATTTCCGATATTTGGAATGTTTTGCAACACTAATAGCACGGAAGAACTGAAATGTATGACGTCCTGATATCATTGTTAATTCGGTTTTGGTCATCTCTACGCGGATCAATCTCATTGAATGCGGACTATATTTATGGAAAATGATGGCAAGACACTATGGTTCCAGACCTTATGGCATGGAATCGTTTAATTTAAATATTATATATTTATGAGGTTTCAGTTCAATTTGAAAGTCAATTATTTGACAATATTTGGATAATAAGAGTAATGTAATTTTGTTTCGTCTTTTCTTTATAATTGATAATAAAAGCATGTCCTCTAACATCTTTCATTTAACTAATTTCGTGGCTATCCGCCTAGTGTGATATTTAAATCACAGTTTAAAAATACCAACTATTGCAAGTACTATAAAATGTATGTCCTGTAAAAACAACATATTAAAACAACGTTTAGGAACTACCTAAACCACCATTCGGAAAATATTTATGGAATTAATTTAAAAAGTGAATACTGCTTAAGAGCGATACAAAGAAATGTTTTATTTTTTCATTTAAAGGATTTGAAAGAAAGGCGAAATAATCTAGGATTACTGTAGGATATTAAGTCACTTTGACCAAAATAATAAAGGACAATCGCTTCGAGTTCCAATTAACATAGATTTATTTAAAAACATAATACAAAATCATTTCGTAACGCCTCCGTATAACAATACAAAAGTTATGTAAAATATCGTTGACCTGAAATGCAAATCTGTCAATAAATTGTTTTTGAAATATGTGTCAGGGAGTTGTTTCTCTTTACTAAAAAAGGATATTCGTAAAACTTTTGATTCCAAAATTACTCAAATTAATTTAAGACAATAAATACGCAATAATATGAATAAATTATACAGTTGAAGGATTTATCTATTTATGTACATTAATTATGATAAAGTGAAAGACGGTACAATCAGTAACCAAAACAATCGGCAAAACCAAATGAAAAATCGAATCACAATGCAAACATATGCTTGCATAGTCTGTGTGTGTTTTTGTGTAATCTTTCAAACATCGATAATTTCAATTTTCATTGGTAATCCCTAAAAGGGAAACAACGATTACACGCTACCGTACGCACCAACGTGAACGTACTGGCATTGGCAGAACGCAAGGCTCCTTGTGTAATATTTTTTCCGTGCGCGTAATATTTTATAACACATAATATTCATAATAGTGATATACATTGTACTAATTCTTTATGTCGTAATTTCAAATTAAAATATTTCGAATGGAACTAATCGTGAGAATAGATTTTCATTATGGAGTTATGGTTAATATTTATGTGATGAAATTAATGTCACGCCTCTAGTAACCTTTTAAAATGAGGGCAGGCTTTTATGTTACAATCAAATTAATTATTCATTTGTTTTATTTATTTAACGAAACTTATTCCGTCTTATTACAAAATGGTTTATTGATAGTCTTTCTAACTAAAAAAGTGCCTTGTTCCTTGCGAAGTTTGATATTTGATGACAAACTCTATTTCGCATATGTTTTTGCTGATTCTTCCCAGGTATATATGCGTCTGTGTATATATACACTATAGTAGATACAGTAAGATCATATATGCCACTAGTATCTCTTTACATCATTATTTCTAATTAATTGGTCTAACGTTATACACATGATTCACAAGAACACATCACATACAACAGAAGTCAACACAAGAACATTGTAGCTTGTACAAGTCCGATTTTTATGTAGGATTTAAGTAATAATAAGAAAAGGTTGACCCTGCTTCGATTTTTCCCTGCATCTTCCCACTAATTTCATATGCAAAGCGCTTCAAATTTCACCTGTTAAGCCGTAACAGCTTCAGGAAAGAATTATTCGAGTTATTGTGAAAAAACACTTTTTCGATATTTCTTTCGACAACGATATCTCACGAACGAATCGTTTAAGTATAAGAGCTGATTCAAAACAAGGGTATCGAAGTAATTCCAAAAAAAAAAAAATCTCGAATTTTTTAAGGTTTTTTTTTCATAATATACCGTGCCGATTCGATCTAAATTTACAGGGAATCTAAGATCAATGAGGCCCTTTCTGATGCCGCAAACCGCTTTTCGATTTTCAAAAATCGCCGTGAAAACAATAAGTTCCCGATTTTAATTTGAAAATCTTTGATCTTTGAAGACTAAAGTGACAGATGCTGCATAATGCATATACATAATACAATAAGAACAAAATTGTGAAACGCATGGGATTTCTTAATAAAGACAATTATTTTATTTCACCATGTGAAACCATTATGACACGATGCAATTTCGAAAACCCATTCAAAAACAAATTGCTCTTTATGGCATCTAATAACCGTGAAATGTGAGACTCCAAGCGATTTATGTCTTTGTTTGGATGCTGTCACGATGTAATCGGCGCGTGTCGTGTCATTATTAATGTAACGCATCGCATATGGTGTAGGCAGCGGTTTTGAAGGATTTGATGTTTCCTCTCAAGCGATTTTGAAGGTTGATTTTGAGGTTAAAAATGTTGAAAAACTTACTTAAGATTCGGGAATACGTAGATAAATAAAATGTTTTTAGGGCTGGTTTTTCAATCATGAGATAAAACTTATCCATCAAATGAATGATAATCTGACAAAATACTTAAGTGAAGCTGATTGAATGATTTTTATAATATGCTTATGTAATATTTTAGACCATTAATAAACTTTACCTGAGGATTAAAAAATCGTTCCTTTTCGTTTAATTAGATTTTTAAAACAAAGATTTTGATGAATTCGAGCTTTATTACAACTTGTTTTATTTATAAAAAAATTCTTTTATATTTTCCTGAAATTTCCTCTACTCATGACGGAGAGCTTTTAAACCTCTTAAATATTAGTCTTTAAAAACGTTACTAGGGACATACCAGTAGAACTGTTTAAAAATTATTCGATTTACAGGAGAAATTTAGTCGCGATGTCGATTGGAATTATTGGAAACAAACAGGGTTATTTTAATACACGAAATTAGAGATATAATAAAGAAATGAGAGTCTTTCGTTATTTTGTCCTAATAAAGATGTAACTGTAAATGTATGTAACTATAAAGTCCCATATAGAGAAAGCATTCCTAAAAATATTTTTATTACGCCACTAATAATAGATTAACTATACAGTGTATGTCACTAAACCAATTTCGATCGAAAAGACTTTGACACTACAAGTGCTTCCTTCATTTGCCGTTAGAACCTATTTATAAATAGAACCTTTCATTTTAATACGATAAAAATAGATATTTACAACTCGGCACATTATTAGGAAGATAATGTTTTAGGAATCCGTAACAGGTTTGACATCACAGAAGGCATAATATCCTATATATATATATATATATATATATATATATATATATATATATATATATATATATATAGAGAGAGAGAGAGAGAGAGAGAGAGAGAGAAATTACAAGAATACATAGTGAAAGTCATTTATGTTTTTACCAATGGTTTGGAATAAAGCCTCTGTCCTGGGAAAAACCAGCAAGACACTTAGCGGGACATTTTAAACATTGATTTACATTATGATCTAAAATTAAATATGAAAATATTTAGAAACGGTACGGTAGCGCTCACCTCATTCCCAGGGATTATTATCATTAATGTACTCTTTAATGGTATAATAATGTCCTCCAGACCGAATTTCGGCCGCGGCGGCCGGCCTCAACGGAGGCTAGCCATCGGCGCAGGACAGTATTATAGTGCCCAAGTGTATGCGCAAGCACAGGTGCACTCTCTATTCCCTCACTCTCATAATCCGATGGGACGGTAAACCGACACGACCAGAGATCAGGCGCAGGACCTACGGCTTTACGTGATTTCCGAGGCACGGGGGTGAGACACCGCCAACTTCCTGACTCCGGGCAGCTACTGAGAATTTCTTGACAGAAAAACTCAATAATTGATTTTTTGGCCCGACCCGGGATTCGAACCCAGGCCCTCATGATCAGCAGTCGCACTAATACAACCACTAGACCAACGAGACTGTTATTATACCATCAAACAATTTCTGCTTAGTTAAACTTTTTGATAGCTAAATCATAAGCATATTTTCTGAGACTTTGTTGTAAAAGCGTATACATTGCCCCATGAGGGAATTACTGGCTCTCAAAGAGCCAGTAATTCACAGGCAGGCACACGCATCCAAGATGGCCCCAACCATTACATCAGATTTGATAGACCACAAGTCCTCGCGAAAGAACATCGATTCCTACCAAGGACGATACGTGAGGCTATTGAAATTAAAAAACATCCTAATTTCAATAGAAAAGGAGGTTGGGTACTACCACCTGCTTGGGATCCTATAATTAATAAAATTAAAACTAAACCCAAGCATACCACTGCAAGACTTCAAAACACAGTTAGTTCATTCTGCGTAGGTCGGACCAAAGCCAATAATTAAAAAGCTGAAGATACTCCGGGTTAACTTTGACATCGGGACGTCAGTCACCTCAGTCCCCCGTGACCATGGGCTGGAAAGCACCCGAAACGTCGGGTATTAAAATAAAATAAATAAAACGCGATAAATTCCGTAAAAGTAGTTTTAATCAATGTATAGTGTTCGCGTAAATATAAGAAATCATTAAGTATAAAATAATTTTCCCATAATTTAATAAGCTTCTGGAGTTGGGCATTAATTCTTTGATGTGCTCTTAACAGACTTCAGAAGCGATTGAATTTTAAATTATGTGTATTTTTTTAATTATTTTTTTTAGTGTCTCAAAGATGTTTTTTAATTTGTTTAAAGTTTATTCCTATGATATTTTTGAGTGGACTAAGATATACCATAGGCTCAAGGACACAACTAGACGGTCCTTTCAATAGTTACGTTAAAAACTTCACGCTTAATTTAATATATGATATAACTGGTGAGCTTGGTAATTTTTTATTCCTTTAGTAGTATAGATTAAATTTTCGGGAATTTTGTTATTTTTAGAAGAAGGGTGACAAACGAGCACACAGTCCACCTTATGGGAGGTGAATACCGTAAACCATAGACATCTACGTCTACCCTCGATTAAGAATCAAAACGCAGATGCGTTGTCACCCTTGAGAACTAAGACGGAATGCCTCGTATCCAGTAAAACGGGTCTCCGGATCTCTACACTCACCATACGAAACATAACAGTATTAAGCTACTATTTTACGCTGATCTTCTGTGAGAGAGTGGTCCTTCCCTAGTCGAGCCGACCCATTCGTGCTACAACCATAATATAGCTGCAGCGTGGCTCTACCACGTATATACATTCGGGATACACAATCGAACTAGTACATTTGAAAACCTCCTTTTAAAATCAATTTACTTACTCGCTAAACTCGTTTATTGTAATCGTTTCTAAAATATTATACACAGATAAATCTGTGGTATACAAAAATAGAAACGAGATAACACCCAACATATTGTCTATCATTTCTATGTACAGGCTTCCTCTCTTTTATTAGAGGGTTTTAGAGCATGAAATTAGTCGCCCCGCTGCCCCAATGCATTATGGCGGACTCCAAATGTCCCTGAAATGCTTTCGAAATTTGTTAACCATCCAAAAACGGAAATGAGGTGATCGCTTGCAATTAATTAGTATTATATTATCTAAAATTAAAAAACAAACTTTTTTACGTTGAACAGCAAGCCACGAATTGTTTAATGCAATGTCAAATGTGAATTCGTCACCACGTGCTTGGCAACGAAAGAAATTATTATGTAGAAAACTGCATACACGAGAAAAAAATTAAGGGAAGAATTCCATTATAATGGAAGTCCCTTCTGTCCTCAGAAATTAACGGACGGATGTGTCAACCGAAAGATATACTGGACATCATCAATCTGAATATAAAAATTGTATAGCTTGGAATCAAATTATGACATTACGGAGTTTAAGCTCAAGATTACCTCTGAATACCGGGCTAAGATCCAATTTCTGAAACTGCTAACTATCTACTACCTGCGCCTTGTATCCATCGAGACGACAGAGGGGTAAACAGGAAATGGTCAGAACCATCTTCCTGATAAGAAATCTAAATAGTAAAATACTGTGATACCCTATGAGAAAAACTATGGGGAGGCTCATGTTTAGTAGTGAACTTTTGATGGGCTCTACCTTTGAAAATGGAATACTACCGAGGAGTGATTACTTCTTGCAGTAAAATTACTATTAATTCATATAGGTACTATTCAAAGTTTCCGTCTAAAATTATTTTTGTTGGTTTTGATTGAAATCTCAAGTTCCAACACTGTAGTGTCTGCTTTTTAACGAGTTTAGATAACGAAATTATTCATCTTAAAAAACTTGTTTTCAAGCAACTTTCTGTCTAAAGTTTGTTATATTTTATTACATGTAAGAAGTTACAACCAACGAGCGTGTGTGATTTTTAACGAGTTAAAACAAGAAGTTATGAAACAGAGTTTGAATTTGTTAAATAACGGAATAACAGTATTACTCATGTTTTTTTCTTTGTTAATTCACTATTTTAAACAATAATGCATATCACAAATTAAATCATCATCATTAGTTTCTCGATATGTCGATATTGTTAGCAATATCAAGGCGCGTCCCTTCGCTTCGCGTCAATTTTTATAAACTACACCTGGCTGGATTTTTCTTTAAAAAAAAACCTTAGAAAATAAGTTTGGTTAAGACTTACATACTAATGATTGTTAAAAAGAATAATTATCATTGAACGTAAACAATAAACAATGAATTCCCACGTTACAGTCAATCACACCACTTAATAACATTACACTTAACTTTCTACAATATTATCACTATTACAATAAACTAAACAAATTATTAAACTCTTTTAAATTTTATTGTCTATTTACAAAACAAATAACAACGCGTATACTATTGTATTACCACCAAATTTTCTATCCTCAAAATAACTAAAATTAAAAATTTATTTATTATTGGCAGTTTCGCATTCGCGTCCACGGTTTGGATTTTTCTTTTTTTTTACCGCGCGTGCAGCGATGGCAAAAGTCGCCCGCTGACTGCTTATCGAATAAATTTTAATGCAGCATACACGCTTTGAACCAACTCGTCCAACATGTAACGCAAACATACTGTCCCAATGTTCAACATTGTTAAGAAAAGTTTATCACATGGCTGTAGAATAAAAAATACTTAAGTTTAACGTTATGTAGTAAACTAACGTACGAGTCCCTGAATTCATTAATAAAAAAACATGCGTTAAAAATAAGATTCAAATATTTTAAAATACATAAACGCCAATTGCCAATTGTTATGTATTATGCATTATTGTTTATATTTGAAATGATTTAATACTATTAAAATCATTTTTATTAGTTAAGGCAGTTTTGCAGAATTCTGGAACAAGCAAGTTTTACAAAAAGGATTTTATCCGTCATGAATGTAACATAGAAAGAAGAAAGAAATAGAGCATACTTATATTAATTTATTAAATATGAATTGTTAATTTAGTTTATCTAAATTGCTCAGATTTCTATAAAGAGAAGAGGTATAACAGATATATATGGAAAAATTCATAATGATTTAAAATAAATGTATACTTTTTTCCTGAATTTCCGATAGTACCATATTTTAGCATCTTTTTTGGGAAAATACTATACTTGTTCAAGAAAAAGGCAACCCTAACTACGATACAGGTCAATCTAGACGTTAATGAATTTTGCATTAAATAAATCGAAAAATGTACCTGCACCAACGCTAAAGTTTGGACAAGCGAACAGAAGCCCAATGTTTGTCATGTTCTACGTAACGCATATTACGTACAACGATTTGTGTAGTTCGTTGAAGCCTTAAATGGTATTGTGTGACTACAGCTTCGGCGTAAGTGTTGCCATGTAATGTGGGTTGGATTAACATAATTAATTCAGAAGAATTTGTTTATTATGTCAGTACTATATTTCTTCGCTTGATATTTTTCTTATAGCTCAATATGTAAATACATAAGGAAATCTATAAAATTGATAATGAATATCAAATCAACATAATATCACTAATATTATCTTATACTACTTCATCATTCTCTAATACTTCATAAGCAAAACATCGTGAGGTAATTCGCATGTCTGAGAAATAAAAAAGAAAATATTTCGAAGACATGTAAAATTCACCAACAGCATTGGGGCAGTGCGGCGGACGTTTCCTAAAACCCTCACAGAATTAAGTGTTGCCTGAGCCCAGCAGTGTATGTAACTTTACTCCATTAGCAATGGGCAATATTACAGCATTTTGCCATTTAAATGATATTTAATACTGTTATTTATTATGCGTCTGACCATATATAAAACGCAAATCCGGTCCTGTAATGCTGTCACACATAGGCTAATGCTGCAAAATGTCACCTAGCAGCAGTTGGTCTTACTGGGAGGGGTGCTAAGAAGGTTATTGGTAATTTTGATTTGATTTGCTTGGCAACCGTAAGCTCATGTGCACAGTAGCCAGCCTCTCGGTATACTTTTTTTTATAGAATAAGGTTGACAAACGAGCACACAGTCCACCTGATGGTAGATGGATGCTGTGACCCATAGACATCTACATTTATCCTCGATTAAGAATCAAAACGCAGATACGTTGTCACCCCTAAGGACTAAGACGGAATGCTTCGTTTGCAGTAAAAAAGGGTCTCCGGATCTCTATACTCACCATACGAAACACGGCAGTATTAAGCTGCTATTTTACGCTGGTATTCTGTGAGAGCGTGGTCCTTCCCCGGTCGTTATAAGAGTATTTTTTTGTTTATGACTTTGGTCCGTAAGCGTAGAGCCTTCAACGATGATAGCTAGCACCCGTGATGGACATTTTTCCACTTTCCATTACGTTTGTAGGATTATGAGTGTGAATGCCCCGAGCCCCTTTCCATAACTAGTTTGGTGGGAATGTAGTGGTTGAATTGGTTTTGACGTTTGACGTTTAGTTCCGTTGTATACACGTATTAGAATCATTAGAAGCCAATGTCTCTTTTATATTAATAACTTATATCAGGTTACATGACATCATCATCATGAAAAAACAGCATAATGTCAAACGATTCCCACGAGAGTTACATAATTGTACTGCACCATGGTGACTATGACAGATCCAAGTATGTAACCCAAGATGAAAGTAGCTCAGGATCGTGTTTTGTGGTATTATTTGGGGGGCTTATGTACAGCAGTGGACTTGTGAAGGTGATTTGTCGGCTCCGTGGTGCTAATAATAAATTGCGTTTACTTTCATTCACTCACTATTTCATACGCAATTTATTAAGTTGTATTAACTTAATAAATTGCGTATGCGGCAGGTTCGAATCTCGTACGGCACACGTATTTGATTGGCCTACAAATAATCGTTACGGGCCTGAATATTTGTCCTTGTGCGGTTTATGTATATAATCTGTCTCCACTATACAACATAAAATCCTAGTTTTTAGTTGAATGAGGTAAAATGATGCAGCCTGTTGCTGTTGTACAATGTTGTTGCACCAAGGAGAATTATTAGACGAAAAAATCCCGAAACGCCGGGAATTAAAAATAGGTTAATAAAACGCGATAAAATCCGTATAAATTGTTTTATTCAACTAAAATTTACGCGAACACTACACATTGAAATAATACTAGTTTTTACGGAATTTATCGCGTATATTTAACTTTTTTACCCGACGTTTCGAGAGCTTTACAGCACCCATGGTCACGGGAAGGACTGAGATGTTCAACGTCCAGCTGTCATAGTTAACCGCGGTTACCATAGATCGGAACAAAAGTTAAATTTTAATCTATGGTAACCGCGGTTAACTATGACAGCTGGACGTTGAACATCTCAGTCCTTCCCGTGACCATGGGTGCTGTAAAGCTCTCGAAACGTCGGGTAAAAAAGTTAAATATACGCGATAAATTCCGTAAAAACTAGTATTATTTTGAACATCAGTTGAGTTTGAGCTCAGTTTCGGACGACAGTATAAAAAACGTGGTATATAAAAATAATTTATGATTTTTTTTGTAGGAGATGGGCCGCGGCATATCTTCCTGATAACACCTCAAAATTATAAAAAAAGCGGTTGCCAACTCGCTTGCCAAGACTGGTTACAATAGAAAACTACCCCCAGGCAATCTGTGAGGGAGGCCTATGTTTAGCAGTGAACTTTCATAGGCTGTAATCATCGATCGCTAATAAAAAAAACTTTATTAGTGATCGATAGCTGTAATGAATGATTTTTTTTTTAATTTCACTTGTTCGTAATCGAAACAAACGGCAGGTGGGACTGCTTCGGTTAATTCAGACGTATTTACACACATTACGTTACATTATGACAAACGTATCAAGCTATCTATTAATACAAGTTACTCGACTTTATAGAGTCAGTAATTCATTCTTGGAACAGTGCTTAGTTATTGTGTTAGTTGTAATGTTTCTTTTACGACGAAGTACAAGAAAATATATGAGATCTTTGTATCGCCAAGTTAAAATTTATTGTTTATTAAATAAACAAAGATTGTATAAAAATTTATTACATTATCAATGAATACTTATACTATTCTTAATACTTATACTTGTATAATACTTATAGGTACATCTTTACGTGGTAGAGCTACGCTGCAGCTACATTATAGTTGTAGCACGAATGGGTCGGCTCGACCAGGGAAGAACCACGCTCTCACAAAATAGCAGCTTAATACTGCTGTGTTTCGTATGGTGAGTGCAGTTTAAGGCAATTAAAGTTTTTTTTTAACTGGAAACGAGGCATTCCGTCTTAGTCCTCAGGGGTGACAACACATCAGCATTTTGATACTTAATCGAGAATAAATGTAGGACTGTCTGCTTGTTTGTCACCCTTATTCTATAAAAAAATGGGTAAATTTTACGACTAATATTATTATAAAATTTGACTTTGAATAAAAGTTGTGCTAAGTTTCTTGCAGGGTCTCATTAAAAAAATTATCGCGGCACGTAACTCTAGCGCTGAACAAAACGTAGAGGGAATAGCTGCGAATGTCGTATCAGTACGGCGGACGGAATACGGCTGGAGAGCCAATCAGCGCGTGCGAACGATACGCACAGCCAATAAGCAATAATGCATGATACGACCGATCATGCGCAATAACGGTCACCGCTAGACTTTCGTGCCGCGAGTTGTACCAGAGGCAAATTTCTCCGAACCAGTGGTAAAAGTACGAAAACCACGTTCAATAAGTATTCTTTAAATTATATATATAGTAAATATTCTATTAATGGAGCCGAGAGATCGAAGCGAGCGGAGCTCCCATCACGTAAGAAAACGATTATTTGAAATCTATCTCCTCCGTAACCCGTAGGCCAATTTACATAATTTTTTCGGCAATTTTTGTAGCTCAACGCAGACAAGGTTTATAACAATAAAAATCTGAATTTGTTTTTTTTTTCTTTTACTAAGTAATCAATTCGCTAATTTACATCTGCGTAATGTCACACCATTTGATCGAAACTTTTGTTGAAATAAAGATAGTTATGACTATAGACTTTTACTCCACTCCGTTCATGATGCTAGCAAAAGGTTTTACCTTTGCATCTGCATCGGACCCAGTATAATATTCTATTACGTCTACTTATCGTACGCTAATATGTATTTTCCACAATATCCGTCATTACAAATTAAATAACACAGCAAGAAAGTGATCTTACGTCGCTGTAACTCAGGTCATTTGTCAACGTCTGTGCGGCCGGTTTTTGCTGTAAGTTGGAATGATGTGCGCCGAATGAACTTCCGCCATGAGTAACTTAACTAATAACTTACGTTATGTCTTATTTTATAATCGCGGCTAACGTAAACATACTAAGTGAAAGACTAAATACTTACATAAGTGAAGTTATACTTATATCAATATCATCATCATTAGAATTTAAGGCAATAATTGTTTTCAGAAATGTGCCATATGTTTTTTAAAAGTGCTGTCTATAGTCACCACACTTTTATGATAGAAACACAGATAAAATAATTAGAATAAGAGTAACAAACTGACCGTGTAGTGGCGGAGTAGGAATATACATTACCCCGTATCATCCCGTGGGTGTGGTAAGAGGCGACAGAGGGAATCAAATCAGGAGATGTGCAGCAGAGACTTCCTAATATTGCCAACTCGCTTGCCAAGCGTGGCAACTATGGCAAATATCCCCGTATGAGACAATGTAAGGGGGAGGCCTATATTCAGCAGGGTAAGGGTGATAAACGAGCGCACAGTTCACCTGATGTTAATTAGATGTTACGGTCCATAGACACCTGTACCTATTCACAATGAGGAACAAAAATTTTGCATTGTCACCCCTCAGTCCCCCGCGACCATGAGTGATTTCTACTCAAAATTAGTTTTTATGTGATAAACCCACGCTGTAGCTATATTATGGTTGTAGCATGAATGGGTTGGCTCGGCCGAGGTAGGATCATGCTCTCACAGAATACCAGCGTAAAATAGCAGCTTAGTGCTGCTGTATTTCGTGTGGTAAATGAAGAGAACCGGAGAACCTTTTTACAGGAAACGAGGCCATCTTAGTCCTCAAGAGTGACAACGCATCTGTATTTTGATTTTTGAAAGGAACTGGAGAAAATAAAAAGAAAATAATAAATGTAGATGTTTATGGGCCACAGCATACACTTACTATCAAGTGCATTACTGGCTGGTTTGTAACTCATAACCTATAAAAAAATTCTATGTGTTACATCCGTGTAAATTAAAAAAATAATTACGCGTCAACGTAATTGAATTTTAAATAACGTTCACATAAAAATAAATATTTTTCTTGCTCGCTCGCGATTTTGCTTTGAATCAGAAGAAATCTGATCTACACGGCTATCAGACAAGAGTTGACATTGACAGCTAATAAGATATTATATCTGTGTCCTAAATTAGCCGCGATATTAAAATGACGCCATCGATGTTTTTTCTTTTACTTGTTAAGGCAATTAAAGTTAAAAGTTAAAGGTACATCCTATATACGTCCCACTGCTGGGCACAGGCCTCCTCCCATTTCTTTTCGCGTTTGCAAACTGTACATGTCCTCGTAATATTTTTTTGTTATTTCTTAGACATGCAGATTTACTCACGATGGTTGCCTTCACCTCCAAGCACGTGGTAAATCAGCACTTATAATTGTAATTAACAATTTCATTGGTGCCGATGGAGAACGAACCCGGAAGCCCCGGTTCGTTCGTTCATTCGGTCGGGTTGTTTACAGCGAGCGCTAACCATCTGAGCAACCGCGCTGCTCTCATATCACTATAAGCCAGTGATTGACCACAATCCCACCCGGTGGTAAGTGATGATGAAGCCCCAGATGGTACGTAGCACTGTCTCAGCGTAACTAAAACCCATTCACTCTTTCCTTGAAGACGCCCAGACTGTATTCCAACGGAAAGAACCGCAAATTATTCCAGTTCTTTGCTATACACATTACAAAATACGAAGAAAACCCATTGGTAGTAATGCGTGGAATATCAGACAACAAAGGGGTGAAGACCCGCCGACCGGCTCGTTGTCCGATGGTGGAATGGAGAGGGAGCAATTGAAGCACGTAATTTCTTCGCAAACTCTTCGAAATGCATCCTATAAAATATCTGACGTTTTTTGCATGCCCGTATATTTTGTCCAATAACAAAAAAATAGTTTGCTATATAATGTGAGACTTAGAGGTTCAAAGCTCAGCCATAATCGAAGATGTTTTTATATTTTTTTTTACGTGGTAGCCTTGCTGCAGTTATATTAGTAGTATAGTTGTAGCACGAATGGGTCGGCTCGACCGGGGAAGGACCACGATCTCACAGAATACCAGCGTAAAATAGTAGCTTAATGGTGCTGTGTTTCGTATGGTGAGTGTAGAAAACCGGAGACCCGTTTTACTGGAAACGAGGCATTCCATCTTAGTCCTCACGGGTGACAACGCATCTGCATTTTGATTCGTAATCGAGGATAGATGTAGATGTCTATGGGCCACAGCAACCACGTAGATTCACCTCTCTTCTTATCTTATCTTCCAGGCAGAAATTTTCCCATCAGGTGGACTGTGTGCTCATTTGTCACCCATTCCCATATATTTTTTTAATAACAGTTAAATCTTCTTTAGGCGCGTTTGGTGAGTTTTCAATGGGTAAAATCTCTTAAGTTTGCGTCACCGACAGGCCAATGTTAAGGCCCTATACTACCTCAGCTCAAATTCTAATGTCGCCCCCACTTCCCCCGCGTCGTATGCTATGTACTGACATGGTTGTAATCACTAATACTGTAAGTAGATAGGTCGTTAGGTACTTATTTAATTAGGTTTATCCATAGAATACTATAATACATACATAACAGAACGGGAGTGGGCGGAGCCCGTGTAGCCACTAACTTGTCACTAACACGTCAATTCACACGTATAAATGTCAACACAACCAATCGTTTCCAATTTTCGTGTCAAGCATCGCTGCATGCAAATTATTTAAAAAATGGCAAATTGTGTAAAAATTACGTGTCGTAAGAAGAGCGGGATATGGAATTTAAAAAAGGAGACATATTCTACAACCAATAAGTCGAAACTATTTATATTTTGTGAATATTAGAAACAAAAATAAAGAAACATTTATGTGTCAAAAACATTAACCAAAAGTCTAAAATGTGTTTGTAGTAGTGATAACTGATTATATGACATAATTGCTTGTATGTGTGCTCCCGGCGACGCCAATCCTCCTACAAAATAAGGTTGACAGCCATTCTATTGTATATTGTAATATTCTATGGGTTTATCATATTTATGCGTGTTTCTTTACGCCAACCCAGTCGCTTCTTATTTTTATTACGGTTATTTGTACCCATTTTAATTTTACGTCGTCCTGTTGCGTAATGTGTATAGTAATAGCTATAAATATGACGTGCCAAAAAATCTACACACAATGTAAATTTCGCGAAGACGCTAATGGATTTCTTTCTAGAAAAGGACTTCATAAAACATACTTTTAACCCGAAGCTGTCGACAAACCATGTTGTGCAATAAGGCGTAAGTATTGATTAAATAAAACAAATAAGACTTAACACATAATTGAGAATCCTTAGAAATGTGATGATAACTGATTTAATTTGCGTGTTTTTATTACATAAACATTTCTATTCAGAGATATGTGACGATGAAACTTCGTCTCTTACAGAGGAAGAATAAAAAATATATTATCCAAATTTTTGAATGTGACATAGACGTCATTTAGCAGGTGCAGGACGGCTCGTGAACAACCCAAGTTCGGATGTCTATACTTATTGTTATTGTTGATAGTAATCTTAAATAAATATTTTATGGGTTGTCGGTTAAGGAAATCGTCACATGTATTACGAGAACGTCTAAAAATTTTGAAATAATGTCTATAAGTGGAAGAGTTACGCTGCAGCTGTTATGGTTTTATGGTTCCACGAATGGGTCGGCTCGACTGAGGAAAAAACACGCTCACACAGAATACCAGCATTAAATAGCTGCTTAATGCTGCTGTGTTTCGTATGGTGAGTATAGAGAACCGGAGATCCTTTTTTACTGGAAACGAGGCATTCCATCTTAGTCCTCACGGATGACAACGCATCTGCGTATTAATTCCTAATCGAGAATAAATGTAGATGTCTATGGGTCATAGCAACCACTTACCATCAGGTGAGGTGTTCGTTTGTCACCTTTATACTATAAAAAAGTTAACAAACTTATTAACAGAGTAAGGACAGCACTGGTAAATGCACTCTTCCTACTTTCTGTTGTAGTTTCCTAATCAGTAGAGATTAGAGAGATTATTCTAAAACGATAAATAATTTAACATGGTTGTGTTACCTGCACTGTAGGATGCATGCGTGAAAGTGGCCTCGAGGTCGCGTAATGCTTATCAATGCGTGGTCTGTGCTAGCTGGCCCCTTACAAGGTTTATACATCAAAATGTTATTTTAAATGGCGGACTAACTTAGTCGAAACTCGAGGCTGCTTTTATTAATAGGTTTATTTAGATTAGGTTAATATCAACGTTTATGAACGAACCGTAGGAATGTAAAATAAAATAATATTTGTTCAATATTTACATGTAATTCTTATTGAAAGTAATTTTTTACTTTACCACCAATTCGTAAAATCTTTTTCCTGAGAAGAACCAGCAGGAAACGCAGTGGAACTTTTTAAAAAAATTACTATGTGAATGGTTACAAAATATTTACAAAATTTCTTTTAGAAACTTCTTAGAAGAAAGAAAAATTTTATTATAAACTATGTATTCATTTATATTATAATAACCCTTTTTATACAACTTTTGTCTAATAAAATATTTTAATTTGGTAATAGAGAGACCTTGTAGGTATACTTTCTGCGACTTTGTTGTAATAGCGTAAATTATATGGCCCCAAGAATGAATTACTGACTCTGTGGAGTCGAGAAACTGGTATCACCAGCTTGTGTTTGTTTCTAGTATTTACAGAGTGTATATCACTTTTTTTACTAAAACTACCTTTATTTATGTGAACATATGTATATTAAATTTTCGTAAATATAATAAGAAGCCAAAGTTAATATATATATATATATATATATATATATATATATATATATATATATATATATTTCCTTAAATGTTTTTCTAAAAGAATGGCAGTTATGGTAGTTAAAGTTATGTGGAAGGACTCCGAAGGTTTATTATGAGTTTCTGTAACTCTTTCCAGTTATAAACGCAGATTACAGTGAGAGCCACGCTGCAACTATATTATGGTAGTAGCATAAATGATCGTGCAAATGATTGAGCTGTGGTAGCTCAGATGGTTAGCGCTAGCTGTAAATTTCACACGTACAACCCGGGTTCGATCCCTGCTGGCACCAATGAAATCGTTAATTGTAATTTTAAGTGTTGATTTACCAAAAATATCATGAGGAAACCTACACGTCTGACAAATAAGGAAAAAATATTTCCAAGACACATGAAGTTCGCCAACACGTATTGGGGCAGCGCAGCGGACACTTCTTTGCCCTAAAACCCTCTCAGAAATGAGAGGAGGCCTGTGCCCACCAGTGGAACGTACCAGGCGGTCCCATAATGAACTGGCCTGATATAGTTCAACGCGACATGTCGCTACATGTTATGTTGCATTAAATAGTACGTTTATCGTGCACTTAATATAAGAAACATGCATCGACATGAAATGCTTAGTCTTAGTTTAACAGGCATTTCAATAACGAGAGTCGCGAATTTTTTCAAAATGTCGAAAACTGAGTATCGAAGTGTCATAAAGTTTCTGTTTAAAGAAGGTTTATCCCCTGCCCAAACAAAAGAACGATTGGATGGCGTGTATAAGGAGTCTGCCACCTCCTATAGCACAGTGAAAAATTGGGTGAAAGAGTTTCGCCTCGGGAGAGAAACCGTCGAAGACTTTGGCCACGACGGTCGACCTGTGGAAGTGCTCACTCCCGAAACGATTGCTCTTATCGAAGAGGAGGTTCCGAGTGACCGCCGTTTGAAGATTAGAGAAATTGCAACAAGGCTTGGGTTCTCTAAGAGTACCGTTCATCGCGCGATCCATGAACATCTTCACATGAAAAAAGTGAGTGCAAGATGGGTCCAAAACTTCTTTCAGCGGTACAGAGACAGGAAAGAGTGCGCTCCGCTTTGAAGTTTTTGGATCTTTGTGGCGAAAATCCAAAGACTGTGATCGAGCGGCTAGTGACTGGTGATGAAACTATGATCTTGTATTATGATTCACAAAGCAAGCGCGAGTCAATGGAATGGCGTTATAATGGTGAAAAGCCCCCTAGAAAGGCAAAGGTGCAACAATCGACTAAACAACTGATGTGCACAATATTTTGGGATTTTCAAGGCATTTTGACGATGGATTTTAAAGAACGTAATACAGTCGTGAACGGCGAATATTATGCTTCTTTAATATATAAATTACGAGACAAGATAAAGGAAAAACGAAGAGGCAAGCTGTCTAAAGGTGTCCTGTTGCTCCATGACAACGCCCCTGTTCATACCGCTGGTGTTTCGAAGGATGCAGTTAGTCAATGCGGGTTCACAGAAGTTCAACATCCACCTTACAGTCCAGACATGGCCCCGTCCGACTATTATTTATTTCCAAATTTAAAGCGGGACTTAAGAGGAAGAAAATTTTCAAGCGATGAAGAGTTGCAGGCGGCCGTCTTCAGTCATTTTGAGGATAAAAAATGTGATTATTTTTATAAAGGTTTAGAGATGTTGATTCACCGATGTCAGAAGTGTGTTAGTACTCATGGTGATTATATTGAAAAATAAAATTGGTTTCGTTTCATTTCCTTCATTGGTTCATAGTTAGGCCAATTCATTATGGGACCGCCTACGTATATAGGCTGTGACTTTAACAAATGATCGGCTCCACTGATATGGACCGAGCACTTACAGAATACCAGAGTAAAATAGCACCTTAATGCTGTTGTTTCGTATCTCGACAGTTTCATATCTATCATCGTCCTCAAGGGTGAAAACGCATCGG
Organism: Parnassius smintheus behrii; assembly: GCA_036936625.1. Lineage (NCBI taxonomy): Eukaryota > Metazoa > Arthropoda > Insecta > Lepidoptera > Papilionidae > Parnassius > Parnassius smintheus. The sequence goes on from JAUPFT010000021.1 coordinate 44,154,871, forward strand.
CATTTTATTAACTTGTTATAAGTCAATGCTTGAATACAATACCTTCTGGTAAGTGGTAATTAAGTCTTGTCACTAGTAGTGGTACCTAGTGGAATAAATCACACTGTCTTAGCGTAACAAAAAGCTATTCACTCTTGCCTTGAGGACGCTCAGATTGTAATCGGACGGAATATATATATATATATATATATATATATATATATATATATATATATATATATATATATATATATATATATATATATAACTAATGTGGCTCCGACCGGATCAGCATCTGCACTCACGAGACTGTTTGCTAGCGTTGGCCGAAGTTGATCCGATATACAAATCCACCTTGCGATGGTTACGGAAAATGTTGATCCGATTTAAATGAGCCAATCAGAGCACAGCAAATGATAAGATAAACGATCGGATTGTCTGTATGCAGCCGCGACGTTGCCGTTTCGTATCTTTGGCGGTACAAGCTACAGATTAAATGCGTGTTATGTAGTGCATTCAGGGTGCTGTTTGGTCTAACTCGTTATTGTAATGCGCCGGGTACGTTCGCGCATGCACGTGTGGATTGTTTCTACGCCACCATGCGTAAACGATGCACATCCCTGGTGCGCAGGGTGCGGGCCAGTTCCAATGGTATCCTGAGGGCATTTTCTGACAAGTTTGAGGTCAGTACCTGAACCATTGTCATATGGTGCACGTGCTGACTAATCGGGCCTGTCTTATATATAGTTTTAAAATTAGGTAAATAGTTTTAAGTTTTACGAAAATTAGTTTTAAGATTTGTATTATTACTAACGTCTATGATCCTTGTGGTCGAAATAAACGACTTTTTTTTTTTACTTTTTTAACGAATTACTCGACAACGCCCCTTCTTGTAGGGGAAGTGGTGGCAACGGCGACATAAGGTATTCGTCTGAGTACGTGTTTGCGTGCGCGCGCGCGCGTGTGTGTGTGTGTGTGTGTGTGTGTGCGCGCGCGCGAGTGTGTGTGTGTGTGTGTTTTTTTGTACGTTTGTGTGCATATGTGTGTGTGTGTGTGCGCGCGCGCGGGTGTGTGCGTATGTGTACGTGTGTGTGTGTGTGTGTGTCAAAATGTAATTCGGGATTACTAGTGGAACTCTTGGACTAGTAGAACTGGGTGTGCTGAGTTTGGGCTCGTTTTGTTAGTTATGATGAGTCCTTACCTCCGGACTTGCTGAAGTGACCTGAAGGTGTACTTCAGTAACTAACACTGTAACACCTGGACTAGCAGAACTAGGTATGCGGAGTTTGGGTTTGTTTTGTTAGTTATGATGAAACCGTCACAAAACAAAAGTTCTTTTCACTTTGTCTCTAGTACCAATGGGTATCCCATCTACCCATTGGTAGAGTAACCACTTTACTACACTCCAGTGCACCCACCAACACCTCTGCCACCTACGCCTCCACATCTACCACCACACCCCTCTCTAAGCTTTCGTTCTCCACCTCCGCTATCTCCGCCTCCACCATAAACTCTGCTCCATCCGCTTCAACAATAAACTCCGCTCCCTCCGCCGCCACCACCACGCGCCGTCACTATTCTTTCCGCCTCGAACACAATTCCCCGTTTCCACTATCTCCGACTTCAGCACAAATTCTCTCCTCCGCCTTTACCACATACTACGCTGCATTCACCTCCGCCTCCACGTCTCCATTCTCCGCCTCCGTTTTCTGGACACACACACACACACACACTCCAGTGACAAATTACTTTGTAATAAAGTACTATCCATCATCTTCTAATTGATCTATGAAGGATGATTATATATATATATATATATATATATATATATATATATATATATATATATATATATATATATATATATATATATATATATATATATATATATATATATATATATAGAATATTCCACCATTTTGCTGTAAACATAACGCAAGACGAAGCAAACTGTTTAGTTAAATATTTGGAATATTGACAACAAACCAGTGAATATCCGCTAACCATCTAGTTGTCCCATGGTGGAAAGGGGTGGGAGTCCGGATATTGTAAAAGTTTTAAAATGTCAAAAACAGTCTATAAGAATAATCAATGGTCTGAAAAAAAGTAGCCCGGCAAGAAAACATTTTAAGAACGACAAAATTATGACAGCGGTTTAGCTTTATATACAGAATGGGGTCCCACATATATGCAATAAATGAAACCATATACTTGTTATCGCCTTTGCTGACGGTATACAAAAAATGAACGTAATCGGTCCAGTAATTAGGTCAAAAAGTAGAGTTTTAATGTATGTATATAATAGTTTATTAGAGGTACATGAGGATAAAGAAATACCGAAAAAGAAAGACAGATAAATCAACACAATCTGCGTAAATAATGAAAACGTTTTCTACTTATGAATAGATTAGTCAAAGTAAAAAAGTGGGTGTTACTCAAAAATATAGATGTATAATAAATTACCAAAAAGTTTAACCAGCCTACATTATAGCAAATTTAAACGGAAACTTAAGTATTTTTTTGAGAACAACCCATTTTACAAATTAAGCGAATACATGTCAATGCAACTCATGGAATCATCATTCTTGTGTAACGTGCAAACAAAATAAATTAGGTACCTAATTCTATGTTACGTTAATGTATCTAAATTAAGCAAATAGTACAATAATATGATTTAACCTTATAAATTTATTAAAACTTTTGTAACCAATGACTTGCCTGTAACGATTGTTATATTAAGGTCAATAAATTTTTCTGATTTCTGGAATTATTATACTCCGCATATACCTAATTGTACTCCGAAGTGCATCCTATAAGATACCGAGAGGTTGGCTACGCTGCGCCTGTGCTAGAAGCTGACAAGATTGGTTTCAACCAAAACAAGGTTTCCAATAAGCCTCTTTTGGCCTTCGGGTATCTATTTTACTTAATTATATAAAAAAATAAATTTGTTTCACTTTTTTCATGCCATTGTTAAATTTTATGCCTTTGTTCCGTTTCATAAAGCATTATAAATATTCAGTCAATAAAATCCCGAACAAAAGTGAATTGCTGTACCTAAATATCATAACCGATTACTTTAAAAAAAAAACCAGAAACGTCCCGTAGGATTTCGCTAAAAATTCTAATAATACCTACAGTAAGTTAGCTTCAGAGTCCGGGGTCAAACAAATTACTTTTTATAATTTTTTTTATTTACAATTTATAATTTTTTCCATCTTTTACTCGTAGATATTTTCATATGCACTTTTAAATTTGACAATAATGAAGCTTTAAATTTTCCATTCTTTGACATAAGCTTTTCCCTTACGTATTTAAGTAGAAATATAACGTAATCCATAAATAAGTTTAATGACTTAGAAAACCACACAAAAAAATAGTACCTACTACGTAGCCTAAGGTATAAACAAGAATAAAGAAGAAGGTAGAATATTATTGAGACTTACTTTTATACTAAATACCTGTATTACCTAAACATTTTATTCTGCAAATAAAGATTTTGACTTTGACTTTTGACTTTGAAGTACTAAGACAAACAGACAAACAATTCGATAAATGATGTCAATATATTTATTTAGATATGAACATGGATATTGTAGATGCCTTTGAAAAATAATATTATCTCCCATATATCTGTATTCAGCATCTAAATAAAATTCACAATTTATAAATTGCTTAGTAGTGCCATCTATGTTATCATTCGTGCATTTTGTAAATTGTATTACAATAGCAACTTTACGTGTAACTGAGATAGATGGAGCTGTATGGTAAGAAAAAGGAGCAGTCAATTAACAAATGTAAAGAACAGCCTATATATGCCCCAGTCGGGGCGCAGATCTTCTCTCCCTTCTGAGGGTTGAGGACAAGGAAGTGTCTGCCGCGCTGCCCCAATGTGTGATGGCGAACTTCACATGCTTTCGAAATATTTTTTTGCCTTATTTCTCAGACATGTATGGTTCCTCACGATGTCTTCCTTCACCGCCAAGCAAGTGATAAATCAGCAATTAACAATTCAATCGGTGGCAGCCAGGATCGAACCCGGGTTGCTCCTGTAGGTACTGTGAAATTTACAGCGAGCGCTAAGACATGGCTATCCCGACTCTAAAAATTTAGTCACTAACTTAAATTTAAAAAAATTAAAACCTTCGCAACAATAAGAGCTGATGATGTTCAAACGACTGAATAGATTTTCTAGAAATACGGGTGAGAACGCTCTCGATTAAAACACAAAAAAATAATAAAAAGGTAAAAAAGCTTAATCAAAATCTATTGTATATGCTATAAGTCCTGTGTTCAAGGGCTATGACGCCACAGAGCCACAGACCGACACAGGTACACCAGCAAGGCACGCTACAAACATATAACAACCCTCTGTCACAGGTACACCAGCAAGGCACGCTACAAACATATAACAACCCTCTGTTTTCGTCGGGTGTAAAAAAATATTTAATATGAAGTGAAATCAATCATTCAAGTTTATGGCGTGAGTGGTGATTGGATTATATAATAATGTTAAATGAATATAATAGCAATCATCTAGAGATCATAGTAGAACATAAACTAGTTTTGATTTGAAAACATTAAGTAGGAGTTTAAAAATGAAAACGTAGCGAATTCTGATATGTATTAGATAAAATAGAGATAACCAGTATATACTGACCTTATCAGCTTTGTCGGTGGGGGGCGAGGCTGGAGGACTTCGTGGTAGGCCCAGGTCTTCCTCATCATCGCTGCATTCGCCGCGGCCACGTCTTCTCACCGCCGCCACTAGCTCCGCCTGGTGACCAACGAATTAATCTTATTTAAAAATCTTCATCTGCGGATGTAATATGCATTTACTTATTTTATGTGAAGAGTTATGAAAACTTCCAGACCGAATATCGATCACGGCGTCCAGTCACCACGGAGACTAGCCATCTCTGCACACGACAAGATTATAGCATCCAAATGTGTGCAAACACAGGTGCACCACTCACTATTCCCTCACTCTCATATTCGCATGAGACGGTAATTCGGCACGACCAGAGAGATACCAGATTTTTGATTCACGGAAGTGAAACACTGCCAACATCCTGACTCCGTGCTGCTACGGAGAATTTCTTGACAAAACCTAGTAAATCAGTTTTGATTTACTAGGTTTCAACAATTTCATTTTACAATATGGACAATAAGGAATAGTCATAATATAATAATATAATAAGTCAATATAATCACCAATCAGCGGTGTTTACGATCACTACACCAACGAGTCAGCCAGAGCCAGATTTTTTGTATAATAAGGTTTTCCTTTTTTCGGTTTCAGTGTTGAACATTTCTCAACACCGAAACGCGCGGCACGAGCCGATCGCGCCGCGTTATATGACGTCATCAGCAATGCTCTCAATATTCGAATACGGTACCATGCTGAGAAATGTGTGTACATATCATTTTGCATATTATAGTGCTTAGGTACTCGTAATACTATATTCTAGCATTTAAGGCAGCACTAGCGTTGCAGACGGGCGGAAACTGCTTTGATATGTTATCATTTCCTGTTGTTGACATACTTTGCATAAACTTGCAATATTGCTGAAATCATATAAAATATTGCTGCGTACTTCAAAAACGTACTACTACTCACTATAAAATAATTATTCTCTTTCAACACTCCTTAAAAATTCACAGTTGTGCATGGGACCTTTCTCGTTAAACAAAGGCCTTAAACAGGAGAGGTCCAAGTTTTGCAGGCAGTCTTTTGCCAGTTATTATATTAATGCTATATTATAATACTGTAAAAAGTAATGCAAATACTTATTTTCTCTACGCAAAAAAATAAAGTTCCAACTTTTTAATTTTTATAACTACGACATCTATCGTCAGAGTGCTATATTACAAACACATTAGAAGAGAAATTGCGTCTCACAATAAATTAAAAGATGACGCTTTTTGTTCATTCGATTGTAATGTTGTGTAGTTAAAATAATGAGTAGTTAAATAGTGAAGCCAAATAAGCTAGGCTGTAGTAAAAAACCGTTTCAAATAACACAATGTAACCATGTCTGATTAGAATCTAGGGACCATAAGTTTAAATGTGAATAAAAATGTCGAAATCACTAACTCAAACCAATAAAAATAGACGGTGCACTGTGTACCTACATTTTAAGTGACGCTGAAACTATGACAAAACCATTTTTTTTATTATTCTAAGCCAGCGCTTAGCTACAGTCCCACCTGACGGTAAGTGGTGGTGTTGCCTAAGATGCTGAAGCGCTGACTTAACAAAAACTTATTCACTTTTCCCTTGAAGACACCCACATTGTAATCGGATAAATAAAAGAAAAGCTGGCGACTTATTCAACTCTTTTTCTGTGCGCATGATAGACGACGTAGCAAACTGTGTGGTTCAAATGCGTGGTAAGTCAACAACGAAAGGGTGGAGACTGACCGAACGTCTGGTTGTTCGATGTTAGAAGGAAGAGGGAGGAATTAAATTATGCAATTCCTGCGCTCACTCTCCAAAATGCATCCTGTAGAAGACCGAAAATATGGCTACATTGCGTCTGCGTTCGAGGCTGGTAAGATTGGTTTTAACTTTTAACGAATTCGGGTCACCAATAAGCCTCTTAGAACGCCTGTCCATTAAGTCCAACGCTGCTAGGTGGCATTTTGCAGCACCAGCCCATATATGGCATCAATACTTCAATCACGACCGACTCGCGCTTTATATAAAGTAAGCAGCTGCCCTGGCGTGAATTTTAGCATCCTAGTTTCCTTGCAGCTGCTAAACTTTCATGAAACAACCATAGTATAATAAGTCTACAATATGGCAGTCCATGGGATGGAAATTCAAGTCAGAGCTTTGTAAATTGTCTGTCAAATTGACATTTCGCTTTATCTACAATGCATACTACACACAACACACTAACTAAAAAAATATTAAAGTACACGTACTCAATATTTTTTAATTACATAATATTTAAATTCTTGTTTATTTTATGCTGTCCGCATTTTGTTTTTCTTTCTTTCAAATAAATAAAATAGTAATATGAAAGTGGCAGCATGCATGGCAAATTTAAAAGAAAAATAAAAAACAACCTCGAAATGAAAAACAAATAGTAAAAGGCAAAATAAGTTTACTTAGTCAAACTGTAATAAATCTATCTCGTAACATATATTAGGTACATTGTAACTAAACGTTTATGTGAAATGTTTGTATAAAACTAATATTACGGGTTTGACTACGTTAAATTGGACTTATTTTTGATTGCCGAGGTAGAAAAGCACCTGAAACGTCAGGAATAAAAATAAGTCAAATTATCTTATTCAATGTAAGTATATCTGCGTAAATATAGAAATCATTTAGTAAGTGTTTGTTCACATATTGAAATACTTATAAAATGCAATAATGAACGCACCCATAATACTGAAAGCTTGCCTCGTGTTACCCAACAGAATCTTCTTTTCCATGCTTGATTCATCACCACTCCTTAGAAAACTTTTTATCGCTGAAGTGACTTTCACATTATTCCACTCACAAGTTTAACACTTAATTTTTATTAATAATTTACACTTAATTTTAAGCAATAACTTGGCCTCGTTTTGACTTGTAAACGGTATTTTAAAGCAAAATCATGTTTTCAATATCACACAATAAATCACAGCTGTTTATTTGGTTTACATAAAATAAATATAATCTGCGATTGACCCTTGAAAATCTAACAAAAATTTAAAAAAAAGTTGACTCACAAATAAACAAAACAAATAATATATTTTTTAAATTCAAATATTGCTAACAATAATTATTTTATTTTATTTATTAGGGATAACAACAGCCTCCATTCTGTGAAAAAACATCTTATATAATATGTTTTGCATAGAGCCAATAATAGTCATCCATTTTCCACAATTTAGCACAAATCAGAAGTATGAAAAGTTAAAAAGAAAAAAAAATAACAAAACCTTTGATCAAAAACAATACTTAATTTAAAAAGTTTGTCATGGCTGACCTAGGAAATTATTTATGCTTCATTAGGATAATTATTATGATTAAAAACTAAATCGTAAAAAAATTTGATTTCCGAACGCACGCAGAGAAAACATGTCCGCCGTTGGCGCGCAAACATTTAAAACTATCAGCTAAAATTCTAACTGTGACTCAATATCACTGCCCTGTGTTGTAAACATTACTTCTGAGGATAAAATAGGGAAAAACGTATTTACCGTGTTTGTCGTTTGGTCAAATTTAAAATGAAATATTTTAAATTCAAAATTGGCTTTTAGAAAACACTTTTTGAAAGTCAAATGCTACGCCATAGCATCACATAACTGCAATCCGCCTGAAAAGCATTACGAGCAGAGTAAATCATTCTCACGGCAGGCCTAGTCCAGCAAATTAACAGGCAAAAACAGGTAATTTAGGACAAATGAGGGTTTTTTTTTAATAATATATGTGACAAATAATGCGCTCATGGGAGGGATGTTTACCATAGATGCCACGTCTTTCCGTTATCAGAAAGATGCTGTTGCCAATCTTTTGTCTCAGTTCACCACGATAAGATATGGGGTAGTGGATATTCTTACACCGGCACTACACGGCGTAACTCGAAGAACCGCCAACCGATTACCTGTATCTAAAGGTTCTCGAGTGGTAGCCTCGTACCGGTAGGCGAAGTGAAGGGCGACCCCCACTAGAAGGAGTTACGACCTGGTAAGACATGCAGGAAGTCGATGGATGCAGGTGGCTCAGGACCGTGCTTCGTGACATTCTTTGGGGAAGGCCTATGTTCAGCAGTGGATCTGTGAAGAACTCACATGAAAGTAGTAAGTGGCTTCTACAGTCCGAGGACACCTGCAGTCAACTTCAAACAAATCAAGACTAAGACGGAATACCTCACAGCCTGTAATTATACTGGCTCTTGATACCGTTCGAACCTAAACTCCTGGGCACTGCTATTTGGCGACATAAATAGGTAAAAGAGTGGTTCTTTATACATGGTAGAGCCACGCTGCAGCTATATTAAGGTATCTCGAGTGATACTCTATCATATCCAGCTGCCTTACCTGCATTCATGCTTTTCATTGCTTTCATTATTTCATCTACACTTATCTCCATACCCCTTTCCACTTCTTTCGGAATTTCTAGTTCATTTAATTCAGACGACTCTTCACTCATAAACACGCTTTCAAAGTATTCCTTCCATCTGTTTAAATTCGAAACTTCATCATGCATGAATGGGTCGGTTCGACCAGAGATGGATCACGCTCTCACTGAATACCATCGTAAAATAGCAGCTTATTACTGCTTCGTATGGTGATTGTAGAGATCCGCAGACCCTTTTTTACTGGAAACGAGGCATTCCATCTTAGTCCTCAGGGGTGACAACGCATTTGCATTTTGATTCTTTACCCTTATGCTATTATAAAATAATTCCCCAGACGGGGTTCTAAGTGGAAAAAGTCCAACAACTTAGAAAACAATTTACGAAATAAAAGGCTTATAAATAATTTATTATTTGATTAATTTTTTTATGTAGTACACCCAGGACATTTTAATGCTACTAGTATGAGTAGCTAATGTTTTAATTAATGGCCTAACACTCAAACCCCACTCAATTCTAGTGTCGTTACGTTAAGTCTTGTGGTGTCATAGTCACTTTGACTTACAAGTGATAGAGACAGAGTGAGACTTTACAGCATCTTAAAATTGAGCACCATTTTGATTATCTAGACGTAACACTGACAGGTAAACATAGAGATATTTTTACTATTGAAAAAAAAATAAAAAAGTGCAATCAAGGTGTATTTAAGTGTAACTTCCACTTCCCACTCGTGTGCTGGTTGACCTCATCGTTAACAATGTGGGAAAATAGTTATATCTAAGTAAGGCGTAACAATTCATTATATGTTAATAATATACATCATTCAATATAAATAATAAAACTGGTTTTTAGAAGACAATTCGTATATTTTGACGTTTTTAATGAAATTAAAACTTAATGTCCTCCAGCCTGAATTTCGGTCAAGGCTGTCTCAACGCACAGACAGGATACACGAGTGAAAGAAAATCACTCAATCACTCAAAAAGAAATGCACTCTCTTCCCTCAATAGTGGGAAAAACAATACAAATCATATTCAATACATTTAATTTTTTTTCTTTAACCGTAAACTTTCTTTAAATTAAACCTAGTTTAAAAAGTGCAATAAGTCTAATGTTCAATAAAAACCTGCATTAAAGAACACATAGCTGTTGTGAAGAATCGACGCTCCGGGAAGTCTGCTGTCCGTGAACACGTACAAGATCGCCCCCGTCACTACATCAGATTTGATAGACCGCAAATCCTCGCTAAAGAACACCGATTCTTTCCAAGGATGATTCGCGAGGCTATTGAAATCAAAATACATCCTAATTTCAATAGAGAAGATGGCTGGGGGCTACCACCTGCTTGGGGATTCTATAATTAAGAAAATTAAATCCCACCCCAAACACACAATTGCAAGTTTTCAAGATACTATAAGTTTATACTGCGCAGATCGGAACAAAAATTAATAATTTTAAACTGAAGGTAGCCGTGGTTAACTATGACATTACATTGGGACGTCGAACACCTCGGTCCCCTCTATATACAGGGGTGCTGTAAAGTGCTTGAAACGTGTTAACGGCGTAAATATATGAAATCATCATATTTAATACAGTTAAACATAGAAAGAAAATACTTACTATTCTAAAAAGCCAAGGGTCATGTCATCACAGTAAGATATGTACAACATTATAATGAAATCAAAACATTTAAGACACTTACGTGTTTCCATTCAATTATCGATAGTTATTGAATGATTCATGCTTTCTTCAGTCTTGTAAGAGTCTACAACTATTTTGATAACGCTAAAATCAGTCTAACCTCTATGTAATAAGGCGCATGAGCGTGCATTCGTACGGTAAGACTAGCGTAGTCAGTAGCGCACAGTAGTAATCTATGATTCACAAGTGGTCACAATAAACCTTTGAGGGACAAAGACACGTGATTATAACTCGTTATCTGTACGGAAGCTAGATAAACCACGATGAAAAGTTTTGTAATAACAACAGTAATTTTTTTTATTTAACACATTTTTTGTACTAAAGGTACAAACGGTAGTCTTATTGCCATATGGAATTTTCTATCAGCCAACTGGAAAGTTAGTGGGAGAAGTGTGTACTGCAGTGGACTAGGGTGAAAAATTGATAATATTCACAAACACACACACACAAAACGCGCGCGCGCGCACGCACGCACGCACGCACGCAGGCACGCACGTTCGCACCCGTAGACAGAGAAACCTATAGACAAATTGACGCCTTCTTTCGCATTCGCACACGAAAAAGATAGATTTATGCATACGTCTTGCATAGAAATGAGATAGAGCGGTGTGATTGTTTGTCCCTTACTCCGTGCCGGTTTTTTTGTTTAGCAAACTCTACAGTTTGCTAAACAACTTTGACAGCGCAGCGATTTAAGGAGTTTACAAGTTGGTTTATTGGAGAAAAAAGTGTTTTGTGAGCTTAAGATTGGTGAATCTTGTTCAGTTCAGTTCTTAGAACAATTAATTTTTTTATCTAAATGTGTTTAAAAGTCATAAAGATTATTGTATAACCTTAAAATTCGTTATCGTCCTTTCTCACTCGAGGCCACGCCGATCATTAGTCTATAGGTTTCTCTGTCTACGTTCGCATGGGTGCGAACGTAGACAGAGAACACGTACGCATACACGCACGCTCGCACGCACTTACTCACTCACACACTCCCACACGCGCGCACGCAAACATGTAGATCGTACTTATTTAAATATATATAAGGATTTAATAGATTATATATTAAATTATTTATTTTTATGAATTTATATATTTATTATGTGTAAGATGAACATGAGTAATGTTTTTTTTAGTTTTGTATTAACCATCCACTTGCTTTTCTCACAGGGACTTTTTTTACTTTTAACCTACTTCAAAAAGGAGGAGGTATAAACAATTCTACTATATGTTTTTTATGTACCTCAGATCTTTTTTCTTGGTGATCCGATTTTGATGATTCTTTTTTTTTATTTCAAAGCTGGTGCTTCGCGTGTGGTCCCATATAAATTTGATCAAGATCTGACCTGTGGTTTTTGAGTTATTCTTAATAATGTGTACCTAATTGAATTCGACTACATTGGTGATGTTTTCATTTTATTTTTATTGAAGTCGGTTGTACAAAATTTTAGTTTTACCACTTGTCATATCTACTACTAAGGGTACTTATTTTTCGTCTTCTTTTTTATTTCTTACACTTAACAGATAACAGGACCACGATGTGATAAAAATGTTTTAAATGCCTCGATGTGAGTTACTTGGTTTCCTGTGTCAGTTGATGGCCATAAGACATGGCGTTATTATTATAATTATTTTAGTCCAGTAGCCAATGCTTAACAAAGGTTTTATCTAACTGATAAAAGTGCATTTTCTGCACAAGCAACATATAAGTTGGGCTTGAGTCAGTACTTGATTAAAATAACACCTGATGGTGAGTAACTTAAATTAAAATTCTGAGAGTGTTTATTTTTCTAAAATGTTGATGCATTTATACAACAGTCAGTTTGTAGCTGTTGTCGAGATTTTTTTAAGACGAGGCATGATGCTAAATGCAAGTTTTATAATGCCGCAAAGTATATGATCCACTGTAGTAAACAAACCCAGAAAAATATATGATATTGTCCAGGATATATGCTAGTTACATAGTGTGTTGAAAACATGATACCACTAATTTAATACGATAGAAAAAAATCACAAACATACCTCTAAAAATTTCTTTTAACGAGTAAAAACCATACTAGTATACATGCAATCATTCTGATTTTTTGTCAGATTTTTATACATTAAACATATTAACGTAATAGTGTTTTAATTTTATAGTCCAACTAATAGTTTTTTTTTATCGCATATTCTTATTTCTGAAATAATACGTACGGATGTTTGCATAAACGCCTGTGCAGTCACTGCCGGCCGAGGCCTGGTGCTGTAGAGACGTGTCGCTCTTTTTGCCGCAATATTTACGTTAAGATTTTTTTAAGGACGCGTTTACAAAATTGATATAGGTATAGAATCGAACTATTACATTGACACGGTAACACGCACACAAGTGTACGCACGGCTGGCTGCGGGAATCATTGAGTTATACAATAAATCAATGGCGGGAATCGTAGTCAAATAAAATTATTTTGATAATTTGAAAGATCGAATTTGCTTTTGATTTCTTACACCTCAAAAATCTACTTAGATACATAGAGTAATTAGATTTAGATACGAATTACGAATACCTACTCTAGAGACTGCTTGGCACTGGGAGCGCTCTACTAGCAGTGAGATGTTAGCTGTGGACTTCAGGCTGGTTTTGTCAGTTATGATAAGACCTTACCTCCGGACTTGATGGAGTGACCAGTAGATGAACTTCAGTAACTAATACTGGAACACCTGGACTAGTAGAGCTAAGTGTGCCGAGTTTGGACTCGTTTTGTTAGGTATGATGAGTATTTACCTCTGGACTTAACGGAGTGACCTGAAGGTGTACTTTGGTAATCGGTATTGGAACTGGTCCCCGAGTACTACCAGGTGTGCCGAGTTTGGGCTCGTTATGTTAGGTATGATGAGTCCTTACCCCCGGACTTGACGGAGTGACCTGAAGGTGTACTTTGGTAATCGCTAATGGAACTGGTCGCCGAGTACTACTAGATGTGACGTGTTTGGGCTCGTTTTGTTGGGTATGATGAGTCTTTACCTTCGGACTTGACGGAGTGACCTGAAGGTGTACTTTGGTAATCGCTATTGGAACTGGTCGCTGGGTACTACTAGGTGTGCCTAGTTTAGGCTCGTTTTGTTAGGTATGATGAGTCCCTTACCTCCGGACTTGACGGAGTGACATGAAGGTGTACTTCAGTAATCGCTAATGGAACTGGTCGTCAAGTACTACCAGATGTGCCGTGTTTGGGCTCGTTTTTTTAGGTATGATGAGTCCTTACCTCCGGACTTGACGGAGTGACATGAAGGTGTACTTTAGTAATCGCTAATGGAACTGGTCGTCAAGTACTACCAGATGTGCCGTGTTTGGGCTCGTTTTTTTAGGTATGATGAGTCCTTACCTCCGGACTTGACGGAGTGACCTGAAGGTGTACTTTAGTAATCGCTAATGGAACCGGTCGCCGTGTACTACTAGGTGTGCCGAGTTTGGGCTCGTTTTGTTAGGTATGATGAGTCTTTACCTCCGGACTTGACGGAGTGACCTGAAGGTGTACTTTGGTAATCGGTATTGGACCTGATCGCGTACCTGGTGCCGCGTACGCGGTGTACCGATTACCAAAGTACACCTTCAGGTCACTCCGTCAAGTCCGGAGGTAAGGACTCATCATACCTAACAAAACGAGCCCAAACACGGCACATCTAGTAGTACTCGGCGACCAGTTCCATTAGCGATTACTAAAGTACACCTTCAGGTCACTCCGTCATGTCCGGAGGTAAGGACTCATCATACCTAACAAAACGAGCCCAAATTCGGCACATCTAGTAGTACTCGGCGACCAGTTGCAATAGCCATTCCTAAAGTACACCTTCAGGTCACTTCGTCAAGTGCGGAGGTAAGGATTCATCATACTTAACTAAACGAGCCCAAACTCGGAACACCTAGTAGTACTAGGTGACCAGTTCCAATAGCGATTACAAAAGTACACTTTCAGGTCACTCCATCAAGTCCGGAGGTAAGGTAATACAAAACAGTAAAATAAATTCGAATTTTCAAGTGGTTTTATTTGAAACTATTCTTTTTCTGTTATTTTAGCTATTTTGCCAACGAAACTTGGGTTTTTTTTTAAATTTGTGACTTGGCGTTTTAAATGTATATATATGTGTGTAAATAGTGGACTAAGTACCTGCTCATATCATAAAACTGACTTTTAAATATTGATAATTAAAATATAGTGTGATGTCCAGACTCCAGACCTCGTAAACAGTTTTGATATTCAAAATATTATTACTATAATACCTAGTAGTGTTGCGAACGGGAGACCTCACGGAAAAGTTTTTGTTTGGAGGTGAATTATCTGCTTGCTTTGCGCATACCATAGAAATATTAAAAAGTTTTTTTTTATTTAAAAAACGTTACCCCTACACTAGGATTTTCTCCTGTTTCGTGGGGACGGTTTACAAACATAAATTGCAGAAGGACAAACATCCAGACCCGGAACAATTATTTGTAGGTTATACAAAATACTTGTTCCGTGCGGGATTCGAACCCGCAACTCCCAGCGCAGCCACTCATTGCTAAGCCACTACGCCACGGAGTCGTCAAAACACACAATTGTTCAAAACAGCTTAGGTATATCTATGGCGCATACTGTGTTTACACTGCGCTCTCCGACTGCCGTTTGCGCTCCGCCCACTGCGGGACGCGCGGGTGAAAAACGAATTTGAAATCGTGCTAAGAGCTCGTCTTAAGAGGTAGAGCCATGCTGCAGTTATACTAATAGTATAGTTGGCACGAATGGGTCGGCTCTCACAGAACACCATCGTGAAATAGTAGCTTAATGCTACTGTGTTTCGTATGGTGAGTGTAGAGAACCAGAGACACTTTTTACTGGAAACGAGGCAATCCATCCTAGTCCTCACGGGTGACAACGCATCTGCATTTTGATTCGTAATCGAGGATAGATGTAGGTGTCTACGGGCCACAGCAACCAATTACCATCAGGTGGACTGTGTGCTCGTTTGACACCTTATCTTATAAAAAAAGATCAAGAAATCACCCATACGAAGCTGGAGTGGATCGCTAGTCTGTTTATATAAAATACATTCTCGTGCCTTCGTCTCACTAAAGCTCAATGATGGTTTGACCGATTTTGATGAATTTTGGTGAATCTTTGATTGGGTCCCCGGATGATTAAGATTCACAATCGGACCCGGTAGATGGCACTGTTGTTAAGATCCATAATCACCCGTGCGAAGGTGGGACGCACAGAGCTTCTTTTTTCGTATCTCGTTTTTCATTCTTATCCTAAACTTAAATAATTTCGTCGAAGATTACAATAAAATTAAGGGGAAATATAATGTCAAATGGCTTAGCAAGATCCTTCGTTATGCCGAAAATATTGCAGCATTAATTTTGAAATAAATATATGGTAAAGTTGAGGATTAATGTTAGTGATTATGTTAGACGAAAACACGATTTCGTAAAATTTTCTCGATAGAAAAAAAATCCAAAGTTACCTCCAAAATAAACAATAAACCGCTGTTATTCATAAAATACTTTAAATAAGATCATGAAACTTTGCATACTAACTGAACTAACTATAAAGCAGTGCTTATGTTATTTACTTTTTTTTAAAATACCATTATCTTCACTGTAAAAAGAAATTACCTAAACTATCGGCGTCTTGAGCTTGAATTCTGTCGCCCCGTTAGTATCGCTTAGGCTTTTGAAGGGAGAAGTTGTGTCGCTTCCGATCAGAATATACATTACGCAACAGTACGACGTAAAATTAAAATGGGAAATAACCGTGATAAAAATAAGAAGCGGCTGGCTTGGCGCTAAGAAACAGGCATAAATATGATAAACCTAATGAAATAAGTGTCTAACGACCTTTCTACTTACAGTGTTAGTGATTACAAACATATCGGTACATAGCATACGATGCGCGGGGAAGTGGGGGCGAAATTAGAATTTGAGCTGACTTACTCTACCCTCTTAACGTTCAAAAAAAGATAACGCAGACTTGAAAACATTAAAAATAATTTAAAAATTCGGCTTCTGAAGGCGGCGCTAAACATTATCACAGAGTAACGGCTTTTTATGTGATGGAGCCACGCTGCAGCTATAATATTATGGCTGTCGCACGAATGGGTCGGCGGGAATAGAATACCAGCGTAAAATAACAGCTTAAACAGCAAACGAGGCGTTCCATCGTAGTCCTCAGGGGTGACAACACTTCTGCATTTTGATTCTTAATTGAGGATAAATGTAGATGTCCTCAGCATTCATCAGGTGGACTGTGTTTTCGTTTGTCTCCCTAATTCTATATATGAGAGTAATGTGGTCATCCGGTCAAAATGATCACGTTCTTATAAGATAACTCAAAAACTACAGCCTTGTTTGCATGGATGGCTTTGTGATACAAAGCTCTTCATCTGTCAATCAAATAATAAGGGATTAAAAGCCGATTATTTATCGATGCCATTTTGACAACATTGTGGGGTAAATATTTTCGTCAATGTTAGTATGGTGTAGTGTAGTTAGTTCATTTAAGTAGATTTTTCAAAGAGTTCCTAATTATTGCCAAAGATGTTTTCTATTTTTTTTTTCTTAATATATTAGTAATAGTATACGACTTCGCGTTTTGTCATTTTCTTCTCCTAGTTTTGGTTTTATAGGGTCTTGGAAAAACAACAAAAAAAGAATTAAGGCACCGAGTTCAAAATCTGAAATGTTTTATTATTTTTAGTTCTTTGAAGTGAGCTTTCACTTTTTATTAAAAGTTATTTTATAACCTTTGGAGTGAGCAAAGGAAATTTACAATCTCAATGTCGCTCTTATTTTGCCACCCTGAGGTGGATAAATAACAAAGGACAGCGTTTTATTTAAATACTGTTTTTATAAGAATTTAATTACCTACTTCATTTTTCTTAATGGAGGACGACATACGGAAGGCATACCTTCTCTAATGAGTTCCGGTAATTTAAAAGCGCGTCAATGGTGCGGAATAACTATAAACATTACAATCATTGTTTTAAAGTTTCGAGGGCACCACACTAATGCAAAATCGATTAACTCGGTATTGTCGGGAAATTTTCAATGAATGTCTTCCCAACCCTAAACATGTCAAAAGGGTTTTGGCGGGAACTTGACCGTAGGTGAATTATTGCTCCTGCATTATCATTTACTCGTGAAGATACTGGTGTACAAAGGTTTTTTTTACGTAAAAGTGTTGCAATTTCGTGTATAATTTTGTGTATAATTGAAATGAGACGTATCAAAGTATTGGGAAGAAATTTGTAAACATATTTTTTAAAATTAAGTAATGTTTTACAGCGTCTTGTACTTTAGGCTGAAAGCCTTGTAGCCAATGCCACATTAATTTTTTAATGCCTAACGTTACTAATTCACTTTCAAACAGAATTTTTTTTTTGCTTTAATTTTTTATACAAGTTTGTCAAACGAGCACCCTAAATAGCTGGCGGTGTAAGAATATCCATCGCCCCATAACATCGTCTCCTGGGTCCTTTAAGAGGCTAAAGAGGGAAACCGGAACAGGAAATGGGCAGCAGCATCATCCTGATGACAACTCTAAAGAATAAAAACTAGTTGCCAACTCGCCTGCCAAGCGTGGCAACTATGGCAAATATCACCCTATTAGACGATCTATGGGGGAGGCCTATGTTCAGCAGTGGATTTTTATAGGCTGTAACGAAAACGAGCGAATGGCCTATTAAAAATCTGTCTACAGCACATCCCGGTTAATAAACGAGTTTCTTTCTACATGTCAGATTGGTTACGATGAAAAACTTTGTTAATTTTTAATGTTTTTTAACACGCTGAGAAAAAGTCTTTAATATGGCATACTATTTAATTCTTCGTTAAGCCATCCACAGATGTTTTATGAATGAAGCACATGGATTGGTCGGAGAAGCATCATGCTCTTACGGAATACCCGCGTGGTTAGTGACCAGAACTGGACGATGTGTCCAGTACTACTACTGACAAGTTGCTAACCCATGGCTCCACGGAGCCATAAAAAGGGTGGTTTTTGCAGCCAGCTCAGCCCAAATCCATAGCAACAAATCCTATATCTACATTTTAATACCTACCTAATCGAGGATAAGTGTACACGTCTATGAGTTTCAGTATTTACTTAGTATCAGGTGGATTGTATGGTCGTTCTACAAAACCAGCCTACATAAGTGAATAAAGCTTAACGTTTTCCTCAAACAAATGTAATATATAGGTATTAAGTGCAACCGCAAAATATATATCATCAATCCTTGGTTAACTACAAACAACTAAAAATGTGAGCGAGTCAAATAAACGTTGCTACATATGTTTTTCCTTTATAAGAACGACTTATTAAAGTGGCCATGTATTCACATTATACACAATAAAAAAATATTAAACTGAAATTCAAAGAAATTTCCTGTAGGTCATAATTATAATAATAATTTATTTAGTTCCAAATATAAAAACAATTTAAACACAAAATAATTATAAACTAAAATAGCGCCTACTCGCCACAAATGTTATATAAACCATATAGTGGTAACTATAACGCTGATTTTTCAGTACACGTCAAAAACATAGGTGCAATAAAATAAACTAAATTAACCAAGGGCTCCAACATAAATTATGGATTATGTTGGTGTGTGTTACGTTATGTATTCACATGTTATGTTTTATAAGAAATGTAAATTAAAACGGTATTAATGTAAAGTATAAGTTAGAATACAAATGGGTTGTTAACAGATGATAAAATATAATACAATATAAGTTAACATTTTTTACGAGGTAGAGCCATACTGTTGTGGTTACAGCACGAATGGGTCCGCTCGATCGGAGAAGGACCACGCTCTCACAGAATATCGATATATATATATATATATATATATATATATATATATATATATATATATATATATATATATATATATATATATATATATATATAGTGAGTGTAGAGAACCGGAGATCCTTTTTTCTGGAAACGAGGCATTCTAGCTCAGTCCTCGCGGGTGACAACGCATCTGCATTTTGATGCTTAATTGAAGATAAATGTAGATGTCTATGGGCCACAGCACGCACTTACGATCAGAGTGGACTGTGTTTGTCAGCCTTATTCTATAAAAAAAATTTAAAACAAGTAAAACCGAATTCAAAGAACTATAAAAATAAAATAATTTCCGTTTGAAGTCCGTGATAAGATATAGAGAGACCTAAGGGTCAGTATAATTTCATGCTGTGAGGTATTCCATCTTAGTCCTTAGTGCTAACAATGCATCCGTAGAAATAAAAAAGAAAACTTTGACATAATAAAGAAAAAAGTGAAAAAGTGTGAAGTAGAAATTACGTCACAATTTCAACTAACTGCTGCTGTACTAAATGACAGCAGATGATTTTAAATAGAACCTCAATCTTCTCCTTTCTTTAAAATTGTCTTCTTCTTTCTGTAAAATCCATTGACAGTACGAAAAGACATTTGGCACATTTTTTTAAAAATTAAAAAAGGACCACAATTAGGAAAGATAATATATATTTTTTGTAGCATTGGGTAACAAACGATCACACAGTCCACCTGATGGTAAGTGGAAGCTGCGACTCATAGACATCCACATCTATCCTCGATTAAGAATCCAAATGCAAATGCGTTGTCACCACTGAGGACTAAGATGGAATGCCTCGATCCTAGTAAAACGGGTCTCCGGTTCTCTACACTCACCATACGGAACACAGCAGCATTGAGCTGCTAGTTTACGCTGGTATTCTGTGAGAGCGTGGTCCTACTCTGCTCGAGTCGACTTAGTCATGCTACAACCATAATATAGCTGCAACGTAGCGTTACCACGTATATATAGTGGATGAAATATATTTTATATTAATAGTTAAAGACAGACCATTAATACCGCGTTCTTTGTTTTGAACATTAATTTCCTTGTTAAACAGTAAGGTTATAACAAACCTATTAAACACACATGCCAATTAATCCTATCACTGACTCACACGACTTGAATCATCAATTTAAACTTGACTCTATGTCCAACCTTCCCAATATAACGAAGTCGATTCAAGTGCGATTAGTGATATTTCTCGCTTAGTTTGGTGTATTTTACAAACCGGTCCTAATCCGTTGGTATATTTGACGCCTACTGAATCGTGTTAGAAATACTGCGCTAACCGCTGCGAGCACTATATTTAAATGAAATTGAAATATAGGTTTATTTATTTATACTTTTCTTTATACTTTACACCTTAGTAAAAAAGTATGCAAAGGGCGGACTTAGTTCCTTTTGGAACTCACAGTAAAACCAGGACGTGTGGAAAAAAATGTGATAGGTGTCAAAAATACGAACATTTTAGTAAATGAGAAGAAAAAAAAACTACTATGTATTTCGTTCTACTCTGTGCAAGTGCGACCCGCTCGATAATGACGGACGTCGGACATACTACACTCTTTGGTCGTAGGTCCTGCCTATCGTTTGATCCGGAACGTTCAAAAAATATGATTGCAATTATCAATACTTCAATGCGACCCGAGTCAAATGAACGAATCCTTCACGATTTAAATAACATACCCATTACCCATACGTTCTTAAACATGGACGAACAAGATACCTACATCATAGTGGATAATTAACATCGTACGTTTGTTTGTCCTGTGGTTTAGCAGCCTAACGTGCAGTGGTGGTGTAAGAATATCCACTATTGCCAAGCGAGACAACTATGGCAAATATCCCCCCTATGGGGAAATACATGGGGGAGGCCTTCAGTGTACTTTAATTGGCTGTGTCGGTAACGGTTAGCAGCCTAATCAAATTAAAAGAAAAAGCTTACAAAAACACACAATTTAAAACAGAGTGTTAGTGCTTAACAATTTCATTAGCGAAGCGTAGTATCCTTTCTGACACAAGACATCGTGCCCGTTGTTGGTCTCGACATATTTAAATTCGATACTATTTTAGACTAGCTGATAGCCGCTCGTTTCGCTGAGCGCACGATAATAGATGATAATAACGTAGATATAATACACGAAAAAAATATTTTTGATGAGATAATCGTAAAATCCGTTCTTAGTAAAATGATGATGTTTTGTGATATCGTGATGAGTCAGTCAGTCAGTGCTATTTCGCTATATCGTCACTGGAAAGCAGAAAATGCTAAAGAGCCAAAATGGTACTTTCTTCTATCTTATTAATTTAAAAATATAACATTATTAAAATCATATTGTACCAACACGTACAAAAGTGTTTAGGAAATTTATCTTTATTTCTTGAAATAGAAGTCGCTTTAGCAAAAGTGTGTTGGATAAAAGGAAAATATTAGTCAGGGAAAATCTACCTCAAAGGTGAAATGAATATATATATTTATATATATATTTATATATATATATATATATATATATATATATATATATATGTATATATTGATATTCGTTCGGGAAATTACGACACATCTTCTCGTCAGGTATACCTCAACCTCTGAAAACTAAAGTGTACAACCAGTGCGTGTTGCCAGTGATGACCTACGGAACCGAGACGTGGTCCTTCACTGCTGGCCGTATCAGGATGCTCAAAGTCGCTCACCGAGCTATGGAGAGGGCTATGCTCGGAGTTTCTCTGCGTGATAAACTTCGAAATGAGGATATCCGCAGTAAAACCAGAGTGACCGACATAGCCCAACGGATTAGTAAGCTGAAGTGCCAATGGGCCGGCCGTATAGCTCGAAGAAAGGTCCTCGAGTGGCAGCCTCGTACCGGTAGGCGTAGTATAGGGCGACTCCCCCCCACTAGATGGAGTGATGACCTGGTAAGACATTCAGGTAGTCGATGGATGCAGTAGGCTTATGTTCAGCAGTGGACTTGTGAAGGGCTGTAATGATGATGATGATGATTGATAATAGAATTTAGGTTAGAGGCTACTAACGTGACATAAGTTCAGGTGCATTGTTACACAACTGTCATAATTATAGTAATGCGCCAAGCAACGGGCAACGGCGTGGCATGGCTTGCTGTCGTCCAGTGTCACTAGAGACAAACTGCAGTCATGCAACTTCACTTTCGCTTAAATTATCTAAAATAGATTCGCCGTGTAGTGACGGCGTTCCCCACTACCCCATATCATCCCGTGGGTGTCGCAAGAGGCGTCAGAGGGAAACCGAAACAGAGGATAAGAAGCAGTACCATATCCTGATATAAATTCAAAAATAATAAGTTTTTATTTTTCGTATGGGGATGACGAGGTTTTTAATTTTAGTCCTCAGGACAACGCATTTTGATTCTTATTAGATGAAGTGTAGGTGTCACATTAACTTATCAGAATTAGAATCATTTATCTCGAAGATAATAGGGTATTACATAGATGTTAGCTCCATATACTGGGTGGCTTTTTACCGTCTGGAAAATAGAGTGTAACACGTGAAAGGAGTGGAAGACTATTGCACTGATATTTTACAAAAAATAATAACAAGTATTCTGAATTAATTAATTAAATTAATTAAAATCTATCGAAATTCAAATTATATCCACTGTACTTTACGACTGGCAATAAAACAATAAATTTAGTAGGCATCTTTGACCTTGTCATTTCCCAGGGTTACAGGCTTCTACTCCGTTTTCTACTCCGTTCACATGTTACTCGTACACCCTATTTTTTCCAGACGGTAAAAAAATTATCCAGTTTATAATCAAGATCAGCTATGTACTACCGATGGGCACGATGTACAATATATTCTGCAAATCAATTAAAGTCTGTACCAAGAAGAATAACTAACGGACTGTGTGCGCATTGGTAAACCTTACATCCATAAAAAAATAAGCAATATATCTTATATTATATTATGTGCCTACTATCTTAGTACATTAGTATATTAGTAATAATCTATGTACTTGAACACTGCATTAAAAAAACCGTCATAATGACGTGAATTTGAGTCATTTCACTTTCATTCGTCACTTTTGATATCATCTCTATCGCAGGAGGTAGGTATACCTATTACCTCCTGTTAAATTAACGAAAGTGAGTGTATTTTTGTTGTTAATGGTTTCGGAAGGCGAAAACAAGGATTTTATTTTATAGAATTGGGTGACAAACGAGCACAGAGTCCACATGATGGTAAGTGGATGCTGTGGTCCATAGACATCTACATTTAACCTCAAATAAGAATCAAAATACGAGTATAATATGGCTCTGCCACGTAAAGATAATTTAAACAATACTAAATTGTTGCGAAATTCGAATCATAATGTAAAAATCATATCCCTTAGGCCCTTAGGCTTAAAAGCAAGACTTTTTTATAGAATGAGGGTGACAAACGACCATACAATCCATCTGATTGTAAGTGGATGCTGTGGCCCATAGACATCGAAATCTAGCCCCAATTAACTCTCTCTTCTCACATCTGAGGACTTGGATGAAATGACCCGTTCCCAGTAAAAAGGGTCTCCTGTCCTCTACACACACCATACGAGACACAGCAGCATAAAACTACCATTATTTATACTGGTGACCTTTTTTACCGTCTGGAAAAAAAAACATTTTTTCCATGTAACATGTGAACGGAGTGCCTATGGCACTGATATTTTACAAAAAATAAAAACAAAAATTTTGAATTTAATAAATTAATTAAAATCTATCGAAATTCAAATCATATCCATCCATCCTACTTTCCGTACAGCAATAAAACAATAAATTTAGTAGGCATCTTTGAGCTTGTTACTTCGCAGGGTCATAGACTCAAGAGGGTTAAGAGCAAATTGTTCAAAAAAATTTCAAACGTTTTATTCAAAATTTTTGTTTTTATTTTTTGTAAAATATCAGTGCTATAGGCTTAAGCTCCGTTCAGATGTTACACTTTTTTCCAGACGGTAAAAAAGGTTATTTAATACATATTTTGCAGTACTAGACGTCGTTTGCAGTACTAGACGTCTCGCACCATTCACACTGCTGTCCTTCGCAGCTCTAAATATTTTACATCTGGTATAAACGAGATGGTTATACCGCCATCTATCAGATCCCTTACTGCCTATTATAGTCCACTGCAGAACATAGGGCCCCCCATATATTTTCTAATAGGGGGGATATTTTCCATACTTGCTTGGCAAGCCGGTTGACAACCGCAGTTTTTTTTATTTTTAGTCGTTATTAGGAAGATGCTGCCGCCCTTCTCCTGATTTGCTTCCCTCTGTCGCCTCTTACGACACCCACGGGATGATGTGGGATAGTGGAGATTATCTACACCGTCACTTCACAGTATATCAGAATCTGTAAACATTTTCTGACATTTCCTATTGTTATCTCTTTCGACATCCACGGGACGAATTAATGGGTTTTCTTACAAGATTACCATAATTAAGATATATAATTATTATTTTTTTACTAGCTTTTTCCCGCGACTTCACCCGGGAACAGGAATTATTTACGATTTATTACGATTGTGACATAAACAGTGCGATTTACCATTGCGGCTACATCACCATTTACCAGCAGGTGGAATTTTTTTATAGAATAAGGGTGACAAGCGAGCACACCGTCCACCTGATGGTAAGTGGATGCTGTGGCCCATAGACATCTACATTTATCCTCGATTAAGAATCAAAACGCAGATGCGTTGTCACCTCTGAAGACTAAGATGGAATTCCTCGTTTACAGTAAAAAAGGGTCTCCGAATCTCTACACTCACCATACGAAACACAGCAGTATCAGGCTGCTACGAGTATTTTACGCTGGTTTCTGTGAGAGCGTGGTTCTTCCCCGGTCGAGCCGACCCATTCGTGTTACAACCTTAATATAGCTACAGCGTAGCTCTACCACGTAAAAAAATTATGGTCAAGCACTGGTTAATAATTAGTAAAAAAATAAGATTGGATTTCACGGGTATTAATATTATTGCGCGGCACTCCAATTCTTTTACTAAAATAAAAGTAGAGTAGGTAGCCTAAGTTACTGCTTATAACATCAGCTATCTGCCTGTGAAAGTCCCGTCAGAATCTGTCCAGACATTTGGAGATTATCCGGGACAAACAGACAGACAAAATTTAAAAAATAATTTTTTGTTATATTAACCATATAGTACCCGGTTGACCGAGCTTTGCTCGGTATTTTTCGCTCGATTTTTTTAATTCGTGTGTTTTGGAAATTATATTTAGATACAAATTACATACTGATGAATTATAAATAATATTTTTTGATCTTAGCGACATAACAGAAAAAACTGAACTGGTTATTTGAATAAAAAATCATGAGTGCAATTATTTTTATTTAAATTTTCGTGTTTTTAAAAAATACTAAAAAAAGGGCTCGAAAAAAATATATTTTCTCAAAAAAGAAAGAAACTTGAAAAAAAAAAATAAAAAAGTCGGTCGGTCGGTCTGGGCTCGAACCGGGGTTTTACGATTTTGTGACCGCCCATTATACCAATAAGCTATTTATAATCATTACCAAACTGTCAAAATTTACCTTCTTATTCTAACTATATTGTAGCAGTTTTTAATTGCCTAAAAACACGGACAAAAAGACATTTTCTAAAAATAAATCTTAGCTAGATCGATTTATTATCCCCGAAACTCCCTGGACACTAAATTTTATGAAAATCGTTGGAGCCGTTTCCGAGATCCCGATTATATATATATATACATATATACAAGAATTGCTCGTTTAATAGTATAGGATACTATTGCATGCATTTAGTAAAAGGTTGTTATTTTGACATTACAAACAGACAGTTCAACTTTACTACTTTTATATAGATATATAAATAAGAACGAAGTGACAAACCACCTCATATTAAGTGATTATTGCAGTCCATGGACCCAGCAGCCAGCTTCGAACAGAGATGTGATAATCCTAGTGATGATACTAGATCATAGTTATAAAATTATTGTATAGTCATCGACCCTTAATACGTCTGCAAAATTTCAGATTACTCAGACGCCTGCAAGTGAGTGAAAACTGAATTATAAAGTTCCATTATTTTCATACATACATAGGTACTCGTACATACTCGTACAAGTCACTTTCATAGAAGCGTGTTAAACAACAGCATCTGCATTTTTTAAATTTGGTCGAGGATACACTTAGCTGTATGCATGCTTCTGCTTACTAATGTAAAGTAACAGCCTGTATACATCCCATAGCTGGGCACAGGCCTCCTCTCATTTCTGACCCCCCCCCCCCCCCGGCCATACACTGGGAAGTAGGCATGGGAAGTATCGAGGAAAGGAGGCAGAGACGTAGTGTGGCCACGATACTCGTCGTGCCGCACATCATGTTACTCGCCATGCCCATCGCTCCCTGTTTTGTCGGTTTTTTGAGCGCGAGTCAAAGGACTGGAAATATTGGTATAAGTGGCTGGCCGGAACGGAGCGGAAGCATATAACGTGTCATTTAAAAATCGTAAATACTGTGTACCATCATCATTCAGCCATATTATGAGTAAATAATTTACAGAGAAAAAGCTATCCCGACGAAGACAACGTATTTTTTTATGTCATTTCTATAATTAGCTATAATAATAAATATGCATAGCTCGCACGCTGCAATAGTTTCAACATCCATTGTGTTGCAAACGCGAGCGACCTAGTGCGGTTAATAGTGCGAGTAGACCAGTGTGTGGGCACAGAGGGCAACATCGCGGCAGTGTGAGGAGCAGGGTCTGCATCGCTGAAGGTTTGCCAAGTTTTAGGGCAAGGAAATGGCCGTCGCGCTACCCCAATGCGTGTTGTCGGCGAACTTCGCATGTCTTAGAAATATATTTTTTTCTTATTTCTCATACATCCGGTTTCCTCACGATGTTTTCCTTCACCGCCGAGCACGTGGTTAATTAGCACTTAAAATTGAAATTAACATTTTCATTGGTGCCGGCGGGGATCGAACCCGGAACTAAAAATATAATAAAGAACCTTCAAAAAAAAGACCGCAATGAAATCGCAATGAAATCTAAACATTACACTTATATCCGTTATCGTTATAAACAGAAGTTATCAATAAAAAGCAAATAAAAGCGTCAGTATTTATAAATTTCAACCTATAGTAATATGGTCACAGAGCACACAGTATAGTGGCAAGCCAGCAAAGTTATTTCAATCCGAAAGTATCTGGCAATAAAAAGCTCGTCAGTGTGAGATAGAGGCGTATGTTCGAAGCAATCACTGTAACTTAATCGTAGTTGCAACATAAAATATTTCATATCGCGAGTTTGATTTTATTTTATATATCTTCCTACCCAAGGGATAGCCCCGCCTATCCGTTGGGTAGGAAGAAGAAGTCTTTTGATATGGTTTATTTATATTTAATATGATCAAAACCTTACTGCCTCGTTGGTCTAGTGGTTGTATTAGTGCGACTGCCGATCATGAGATCCCGGATTCGAATCCCGGGTCGGGTCAAAAAATCAATTATTGAGTTTTTCCGTCAAGAAATTTTCAGTAGCTATCCGGAGTCAGGAAGTTAGCGGTGTCTCGCCCCCGGGCCTCGGAAAGCACGTAAAGCCGTTGGTCCTGCGCCTGATCTCTCTCCGGTCGTGTCGGTTTACCGTCCCATCGGATTATGAGAGTAAATCTGTGCTTGCGCATATACTGGGGCACTATCATCCAGTCCTGGGCCGATGGCTAGTCTCCGTTGAGGCTGGTTGCCGTGACCGAAATTCGGTCTGGAGGATCACAGAACATTTATTTTATCCATTTTTCGTATACCTACCCCAATTAAACCTCCAAGTTTTTTTAAATAAAATGTAGCCTAAATCACTCCTGGCATATCTCTCTATCTGTTGGTGAAGTTTCATTATGATCAGTTCAAGCATTCCGAAGTTCAGCACGAACTCATAGACAGACAAACATTTGGAAATTGATAAACTTACAAATTTCGATATTACAGGCAGAGTTTAAATATTTTTTTTACGAAGAGTAATTTCACAATACTAAAAGTGATTTACACTTTGTAAACATTAAGAACAAACACAAGCCAGTGACACCAGTATCTCAACTCCACGGAGTCAGTAATTCATTCTTGGTGAAATGTATACGCTATAACAACAAAGTCCCAGATAATATACAACGCCTCTCAATTACCAAGTTTAAATCCTATACTATTAAACGAGCAATTCTTGTATATAAATATATATATATATATATATATATATATATATATATATATATATATAATCGGAATCTTGGAAACGGCTCCAACGATTTTCGTAAAGTTTTATGTGCAGGGAGTTTCGGGGGCAATAAATCGATCTAGCTAGGATTTATTTTTAGAAAATGTCTTTTTGTCCGTGCTTTTAGGCAATGAAAAACTGCTACAATATTGTTAGAATAAGAAGGTAAATTTTGACAATTTATTAATGATTACAAATAGCTTAATTGATATATTGGGCAGTCACAAAATCGTAATACCATGGTTCGAGCCCAGACTGACCGACCGACCGACTTTTTAATTTTTTTAAGTTCCTTTCTTTTTTTTGAGAAAATCTATTTTTTCGAGCCCTTTTTTTAGTATTTTTTAAAAACACTAAAATTTAAATTAAACTAATTGCACTCATGATTTTTATTCAAATAACCAGTTTAGTTTTTTTTTATTATATCTCTAAGATCAAAAAATATTAATCGTATTTCATCAGTATGTAATTTGTATCTAAATATAATTTCCAAAACACACGAATTAAAAAAAATTGAGCGAAAAATACCGAGCGAAAAATACCGAGCAAAGCTCGGTCAACCGGGTACTATTTAATTAAACAAAAACTGTATAAAAATAGTTATTATAATATAAATGAATGAATACATGGTTGATAATAACTCTTGGGAATGAGGTTGTGTCTTATCTATAATAATGTTTCAAAACTTTAATGCCGGCCTAAATGGTTGCCGTAACCATAATACAGCTGCAGCGTGGCTCTACCACGTATAGGTATTATGCGTGGTAGAGCCACGCTGCATATTATGGTTGTAGCGTGATTGAGTCGGCTCGACCGGGGACGGACCACGCTCTCACAGAATATCAGCGTAAAATAGCAGCTTAATGCTGCTATGTTTCGTATGGTGAGTGTAAAAAACCGGAGACCCTTTTCACTGGACACGAGGCATTCCCTCTTAATCCTCACGGGTGACAACGCATCTGCATTTTGATTCTTAATCGACGATAGATATAGATGTCTGTGGGCCATAGCAACCACTTACCATCAGGTGGACTGTATGCTACGTTTGTCACCCTATCCTATAAAAAAAAAAAACGCCACATCAATAAAGCCCACCCATGCGAAGCGAAAGCGAGTTCGCTAGAATTCACTAATATCGTTATAATATATACAATAGTATAGTGTTTTACTGGCATCAATTAAAAAGTTAAGACTTCCATAAAGCTGCTTAACATAAAGCCGCCCGGGGCCAATTTCATTTATATGTAAAATTATGCAAAACGCACTAAAATGTCAGCGAAGTATTACAGAAGTCAAGAGGTAATACTAATTTAAAAAAAAAACTAATTTACTAGTCTAGTCTAGTCTAGTAGCATTCTAGTCTACATTTTTACATATTAAGTAATACATGATTCGACTGCCGTAAGCGCAACTGCTGTACTGTCTGACTTGGGTTTGAATCCCGGATCAGGCTAAGGTTAGGTAGTGGGTTTTACTATCAAGAAATTCACATATTAATTTTAGTACCAGCCCGGAGTCAGAAAAGTGTCTGTATTTTACCCCCGTGCCCGATCTTTGCGTGATCTCTCCCCGTTTTGTCCAATCGAGTTATGACAGGAAAAGGAGAGTGTACCTGTATTTGAGCACACACTAGTGTAACTATAGTAATCCTCTCCTGCGAAGATGTACGCTGTACAGTCTCCATAGAGACTGGAGACAGTGACCTAAATTGGCTCTGGGAGGGTGGGAGGACATTAATATATGACAGACAACACTGGATGTAAGGTTAAAAATACGTGATATTTATATAAACAATATTTTCCAAAAATATCTTCGTAGCGATCAGCCATTTTACATTCCAAATCGTACGTACAATCCTTCTGAACGAACGCGCCGTTTTAAATTGCTTATTTTACTTACAATAAGCATAAAGGTAAAAGCAAGTTTTGTGTGGTGACTTAATTAACTTGTTTAAGCAATCGTATATCTTTAAAACTTGAATATTTGAGTTTCACCGTGATTTTGGTAGTATGTTGACTCAAGTAAATATGGCAACGAATATAGCGTAATAAAAAAAAATATAAAAGATAACCCATTAAAAACTTTTTGAAAATAGAACCTTGATCGTACTGTTTGTTTACGTAATGCCAATATAAAACGAAAAAAAAAAAAAAAAACAAAAAAAACACTCGGTTACGAAAATATACCGGCGACACAAAAAAGAAATTCGTTATACGGATTTCAAAATTGTTTTCTTTAAGAAACAATTTTTTTTGAACCACGCACAATTCATCACAAACTTCACACAGCACTAGGTGTTCTAACGTGAACATTTTACGCGGTAAGAGGTTTTGGAAAGGCGGGCAAGCACCGAAACGGCCATTGAAATTGAAGCGCAACTGCTTTCTAAGCACGTCTTTATTTGATAGGAATTATGATTATCACGATTTACATAATTGGCGCGTCTTTTACCCAAACGGATAACGAGACACTAAGCTCAGTTTCTATTTATTTATATATCTTAATTTTTTTTTAATTATGATTGAAATGCATTACAGGGAAAATTAAATTAGTAAAGAATACAAAATTCTGATCTGCATTTGAGCAAATAACTAAAGAATTTTCAATGTTCCCGAGAGTAAACTCTTGACTGAAGAGATTTTTATTTACTGCAAAACTAAACAAGTACTTAGCAATCTCACTACTGCTCTATGTACTTACGCAATTTTCGTAGGTATCAAGAAAAATAGGAAACGCGTACCTATAGACAAAAACATATGTCCACATATTATGCATTTCATAATTTGTTAACGTGGTAGAGTCATGCTACAGCTTTATAGTTGTGGCACGAATGGGTCGTTTAGAACGGAAAGGACTACGCTATTGCAGAATACCAGCGTAAAATAGTAGTTTAATGGTGCTGTGTTTTGTTTGTTGAGTCTAGAGAACTAAAGACACTTTTTACAGGTAACGAATATTAAATCTTAGTCCTCAGGAGTGACCACCCATCGACATTTTTATTATAATAGATAAGTGTCTATGGGCCACGACATCCACTTGCCATCAGGGGGGCTCTGCGCTCGTTTGTCACCCTTATTCTATAAAAAAATATGTCAACAACGAACTATAATATAAATTTGATCTGAAGATTTCATTTCTTATTTGAAATTGTATTACTTATCTCACATTGTAACCTAAAACTTGCGGTTAAGCGTGTTTCTCTAAAACGTCTATGTCAAGGCCAACGTCCGAGGGAATTGTTAAATACATTTTATACGGTTGAATCTTTGCCAAATGTTTGTGGTAAGTAATTTTCTATACAAGAACGAAATTATGATGCCATTTAGAAAAATATCAAATAACGAAGTTTCTGATTAGAAAATAAACTAGATTAAGGACAAATTAATTATAATATAATACCACCATATTATAAAAATCGATTTGTCTTTTCGTAAGAGCATTTTTTTTAGTATAAGGGTGACAAACTAGCACACGGTCCACCTGATAGTATGATGTCTTCAAATAAAGAGTCAAAATGCAGATGCATTACCCTTGAGGACTAATAAGGAATGCCTCGTTTGCAGTAAAAAAAGAGCCTCCGGTTCTCTACACTCGCCGTACGAAACACAGCAGCATTAAGCTGCTATTTTACGCTGGTGTTCTGTGAGAGCGTGGTCCTTCCCCGGTCGAGCCAACCCATTCGTGCTACATACATAATAGAGCTGCAGCGTGGCTCTACCACGTATACATCTGTCTGTCTGTTTGGTTTAATTATCGGAATGGTTGAACTGATTGTAACCAACGGACTGCGTATTGCGATCTCATTATGTAGAGTTTTTAACTTCAATGTGCACAGTTAGCTTAATTAACGACTAACTGTAAGTTAATTTTGCCGCGTTGAAAACACGAACATCCAATGGCGGAACGTACGTCGTTGTGATGACTCACGTCTTGTGATAAATTGGTTAAATATCGCAACATGCGAATCGGTGAATTTAAACCCGCTAAGTATTTCACAGTCCCACGTGTCACATTCATTTTGAATATTGGTTGGTACACGCCCACACCTCTAGGCGTATATTAAACTTCATTATTATTTACTGTATACGTGGTAGAGCGATGC
Organism: Parnassius smintheus behrii; assembly: GCA_036936625.1. Lineage (NCBI taxonomy): Eukaryota > Metazoa > Arthropoda > Insecta > Lepidoptera > Papilionidae > Parnassius > Parnassius smintheus. The sequence continues at coordinate 44,187,839 of JAUPFT010000021.1, forward strand.
TGCAGCTATAGTTGTAGCATGAATGGGTCGGCTCGACCAGGGAAAGACCACGGTCTCACCGAATACCAGCGTAAAAGAGCAGCGTGTTTCGTATGCTGAGTGTACAGAACCGGATACCTATTCTACTAGAAACGAAGCATTCCATCTTAGTCCTCAGTGGTGACAACGCTTCTGTATTTTAATTCTTAATCGAAAATAAATAGATGTCTATGGGCGGCATCCACATACCAGCAGGTGGACTGTGTGCTCGGTTATCACCCTTCTTTATAATTAAAAAAAAATAAAATGTACTAAATATTCCACAGTATCAGTGTCACATATATTAAATATTGGCGGTTACACGCCTACACCTCTAGGGTATTTTAAACTTTATTATTAAATGTTATAACAATGACCTATTACATACATAAACACTCACGCCTGTCACCCAGAGGGGTAGGCAGAGACTACAGACTTCCATTTGGCACGATCCTGACACACCTCTCTCGCCTCCTTCACATCCATACACCTACGCATGCATGCTCGTCGGTTAAGGGTACTCCTAGATATTCCGTCCTAGATATTCTTAATAATATCAGGATATTATTAAGAAAATGCTTCACAGCTAAATTTAAGTTATACTCGTAACCATAACAAATATAAACAATACATTTAAACATATACATTTAAAAAGAGAGCACCTCCTTATGTACTGCCTTGACTCGACTCCTTTTTTAAAACTTCACTTACGTTCTAAACTCGTAAAATCTCGCCGAGCTACATTAAATTAAAACCAATTTATACATAATGAGTACAGAATTTTCCTAGAAATGTAATACTTTCTAAATATTTAAAAAAATCTGAAAATTCATCTCGTAATTTATGATTTTGTCATTCATGTTTCAAGCACACCTCACCCGCATATTATGGTTGTAGCACGAGTGGGTCATATCGACTGGCGTAGAATTCTCACACAATACCAGCGTGAAATAGCAGCTTAATGCTACTGTTTCATACGGTACCTAAGTAGAGAAAATCGGATATAATTTTCGCTACAAACAGGCATTCTATCTTAATCCTCAGGGATGACAAAGTATTTGCATTTTGATTCTAAATCTAGGATAAGTGTAGATATCTACGGGCCACAGCATTCGTTTACCATCGGATGGACTGTGTGCCCGTTTGTCGCCATTATTTTATAAAAAAAATTGATGTATAAGTTCATATCCAAAAAACTAAAATAAAAAGAAACAAACAAATTAAAATATTTAATTTCTTTTCTTAAACTCGTATTTACAAAATACATCCTTATTCCTTAGCGCGAAAGCTTTCTTCATTAAATGCGAAAAAGGCAACCATTCTTCATAAAACGCGCAACGAAAGATATTAGAAAATATTACCGTTGCTGAAAAATACTAGATGGTCTTTAATTAAATTGTTAGTCTTACTTTATATCGTTAATAAAAGAATTTACAGAAGTTTAAGAATAAATTTCATCGTTATAAAAACAAAAGTATATCGTTTGTGGTTGAATCTGTATCTTACAATGATCATTAAAATTCAAATCCCATTGAAATAATACTAGTTTTTACGGAAATTATCGCGTATATTTAACTTTTTAAATACCCGACGTTTCGAGAGCTTTACAGCACCCATGGTCACGGGAAGGACTAAGATGTTCAACGTCCAGCTGTGTAACGTATAGTTAACCGCGGTTACCATAGATTAAAATTTAACTTTTGTTCCGATCTACACAGTATGAACTTATGGTATCATGAAGTCTTGCAGTTGTATGCTTGGGTTGGGATTTAATTTTATTTATTATAGGGTCCCAAGCAGATGGTAGCACCCAGCCATCTTCTCTATTGAAATTAGGATGTTTTTTGATTTCAATAGCCTCGCGAATCATCCTTGGAAGGAATCGGTGTTCTTTAGCGAGGATTTGTGGTCTATCAAATCTGATGTAGTGACGGTGGCGATCCTGTACATGTTCACAGACTGCAGACTTCCCGGAGCGTCGATTCTTCACATCAGCTATATGTTCTTTTAAATATACGCAATAAATTCCGTAAAAACTAGTATTATTTCAATGTGTAGTGTTCGCGTAAATATAAGAAATCATTATTCAAAACCCATGCTAAAATATTATAATAGACGTATTTAATAAAGTTATGCTTAACACATTCGGAAGTAACGTCTCACTTTATTATGATTTATAAAAAAAATTCAGTGTGGCGTGACCTCTTCGACGAAGCCAAATTTGGATCACAAAATCCACAAGGCGTGATAAATTTTATTACATATTTTAATGGCAATTTGCAAGCGATCTATAGCCCAATTATTTATAAAACCGATAAAACAGGTTTTTAATAACTTGCTTAAAGTTTCAAATACTTTACTAGCAATATGCACGCCATGTTTTATTTATAACTTTAATGGATCTTGATTGAAATTGACATTTTTTCTATATTTCTTTATGAATATTGTGACAAAGAAGACATTTCTAGACTGCCTCAAAAGGAAGTTTCTTCGAATATAAGTATGTATGCGATGTTTGCGAGAAATTGAACAGATGGTTACATCGCAATAAGTCGCAAAATCCGTGATCTTAGTGGGGAGAACACGGGAAAGTTGTAACAGCGTTCTGAAAACGGTGGCGGAGCCACAGAGGAGATCAACAAAGATTTCTTACTTGATCAGCCTCAGCATAAATAATTAAAAAAATAGGTATGTTACTGTTTACTAGCACTCGGTATCAATTTTTCCATTTTTATTAACATGATGTAATTTTGTTGTCCGAAATAAAGAAGATTATTATTATTATATTAAAAATGTATCTTGAGTTAGTAAATGAATGGAGCCCCCCCCCACCCCCCACTTACACTAGGAGTTACGAGCTGGTTTGATAATATGCAGGAAGTCGAGGCTTGGTACTGTTTGCTACAATGATGATGATGAAGACCATGCCTATTATTTTAGCTTAGTTGCGACAGGCATTGTACTCGTGAATATATTCAGACTATTTTTTTTCAATCCACTTCATGGTAAGAGTATGCTGTACATAGCCGCAGCGTCGCTCTATGACGTGTGTATAATTTGTCTTATTATTACATGTAGGAGATGCACTTTAATGGAGTTTCTATAAACTTTTACATTTAACTCAATGTCAAACCACACACAACCAGTCGTTATTGATTCGACGCCGGCAAAACATGACTCAGAGGCATTAAGCCTGAAGCCACTTGAATGCCTTATTTGAAAAAAAAACTAATAAAATTCGTTTTAATTGGAAATAAAAACGATTTTCAATTTTGAAACATTTACATTTGCAAATGTTGCAATAACAATAAAATATAAAATTAAGTGTTGAGTCAACTTTTTCTAAAACTGTAAATTAAAATAAATCTTTTTAAATGTAACCTTATTTCAAAACCATTAACGAACTTTATATCACAACACTTTAAAAAAAATAGAAAAAAAAAATAAGTTACACTGTGCGCGTAAAGTTTCGAAATTCAAAAATATACACGCGAGAAGCGACCGCATCGCTCGCTGGAAGATGGCGACTGAGTCATGTCATCTCATCTCATCGGATTGGAGAGAAATAAAATATTAAATGTAAGGAACGGTAACTGTTATGTTAAATAATATAAGTTAACTGATTATTTTATTGCTTGTTATGTTATCTTTGCGTGTACCTACCGAGTTCTTTAGTATACTATCAAAAGTAAAAAGCGCTGTCAGTGATAGCTTTAAGTCCACAATTATGATGTCATTCAAGACAAAGGCGCATTATGAAGTATTTTTAACTACATAAAACGAAACTAAAGTCATTCATAGTGTTTATATCTATTATAGGAGCACTTTAGTATGCACAAATATAGATTTTTAATGAGATGTGTATTTGGAGAATTTTATCCACAGACAATATATTAGGAAACGTATCCTATTTATTATAACCTACACATATTTTTAGTACCAATGAAAGGAGTTACTAAATTTTGATATGTGAGAAAATTAGTTCGTGTGTTTAAGTTAAAGTAATAAGGTCTAGACGTCCTAACGTCAGGTTGACTAATAACTTTTCTTTGCGATTTTTCTCTCTATTTAACAATTTACCAAACTTTTAATATGGTACGTGAGGATAATATGGTCACTTTCTTATAACTCATAAACTACAGCCTTGTTTGAATAGAAGGCTATATGATACGATAGGCGATAGTTCAACACAGTGTTGCCATATATACAGATTTCTCCGTATTTATACAGATTTTCGGTGTGTAATACAGATTAGCACGTGATACAGATTTTTATACAGAGTTTTCTAATTCTATTGATTGGACTACCATAATATTTAACTTAAAACAGAACAAAGCAAAATATGACTAGATACCGCGTTACACACATCATTGTATGATTCAATTGTTTATAGTTAATTTATTCTTTTCACTACGTAATTACGTAGGCGGTCCCATAATGAATTGGCCTAACTATGAACCAATGAAGGAAATGAAACGAAACCAATTTTATTTTTCAATATAATCACCATGAATACTAACACACTTCTGACATCTGTGAATCAACATCTCTAAACCTTTATAAAAATAATCACATTTTTTATCCTCAAAATGACTGAAGACGGCCGCCTGCAACTCTTCGTCGCTTAAAAATTTTCTTCCTCTTAAGTCCCGCTTTAAATTTGGAAATAAATAATAGTCGGACGGGGCCGTGTCTGGACTGTAAGGTGGATGTTGAACTTCTGTGAACCCGCATTGACGAACTGCATCCTTCGAAACACCAGCGGTATGAACAGGGGCGTTGCCATGGAGCAACAGGACACCTTTAGACAGCTTGCCTCTTCGTTTTTCCTTTATCTTGTCTCGTAATTTATATATTAAGGAAGCATAATATTCGCCGTTCACGACTGTATTACGTTCTTTAAAATCCACCATCAAAATGCCTTGAAAATCCCAAAATATTGTGCACATCAGTTTTTTAGTCGATTGTTGCACCTTTGCCTTTCTATGGGGCTTTTCACCCTTATAACGCCATTCCATTGACTTGCGCTTGCTTTGTGGATCATAATACAAGATCATAGTTTCATTACCAGTCACTAGCCGCTCGATCACAGTCTTTGGATTTTCGCCATAAAGATCCAAAAACTCCGAAGCGCAGCGCACTCTTTCCTGTCTCTGTACCGCTGAAAGAAGTTTCGGTACCCATCTTGCACTCATTTTTTTCATGTGAAGATGTTCATGGATCGCGCGATGAAGGGTACTCTTAGAGAGCCCAAGCCTTGTTGCAATTTCTCTAATCTTCAAACGGTGGTCACTCAGAACCTCCTCTTCGATAAGAGCAATCGTTTCGGGAGTGAGCACTTCCACAGGTCGACCGTCGTGGCCAAAGTCTTCGACGGTTTCTCTCCCGAGGCGAAACTCTTTCACCCAATTTTTCACTGTGCTATAGGAGGGGGCAGACTCCTTATACACGCCATCCAATCGTTCTTTTATTTGGGCAGGGGATAAACCTTCTTTAAACAGAAACTTTATGACACTTCGATACTCAGTTTTCGAAATTTTGAAAAAATACGCGACTCTCGTTATTCAAATGCCTGTTAAACTAAGACTAAGCATTTCATGTCGATGCATGTTTCTTATATTAAGTGCACGATAAACGTACTATTTAATGCAACACAACATGTAGCGACATGTCGCGTTGAACTATATCAGGCCAGTTCATTATGGGACCGCCTGGTAGTACGGCATCATTACAAGTGTATTATAAAAATGTATAGTGGTGATCTTTTTTACCGTCTGGAAAAAAGTAGGGTGTAACATGTGAACGGCGTAGAAGCCTATGGCGCTGATATTTTACAAAAAAAAAAACTAAACCTTGAATTAAACGTTTGTTTTTTTGATCAATTGCTTTGCCCTTTGCCATTGAGCCTGTGACTCTGCCAATTGTTAAGTGACAAGGTCAAATATGCCTACTAAATTTATTGTTTTATTGCCGTTCGTAAAGTAGAATGGATACGTATGATTTGAAATTCGATAGATTTTAATTAATTAATTTATTTAATTCAAAAATTTTGTATCTATTTTTTTGTAATATATCAGTGCCATAGGCTTCTACTCCTTTCACATGTTACACCCTATATTTTTTCCAGACGGTAAAAAGGGTCACCAGTATATAACATAAGTATGACTGAAAATAATAAAGTAATTATTAGTTCCTTTGTTGCATATGTTTGAGTTTTAATATCTTGTTTGTTTAAATTAATGGTCTCAATTTTGGTATATAAAAGTTTTAGTGTATATTTTTATTTAAAAACGATAGTCAAACCTTATCCCGTTAGTAGTTATTCCCTGTTTTTTAAAAGAAACAATGATGATAATGATCAATTATCTATTTTGATTTATTTAATTATATAGATTTTATTCAGATTTTAAGTTTAAATAGTATACGGATTTAATACAGATTTTGGTAGTTTCTAATACAGATAAAAGGTACAAGGCATTTGGCAACGCTGGTTCAACATCAGTCAATCGAATAATAAAGAGTCAAACGGACGCAACCTTCTCGACGCCATTTTAACAGTACTATAAAGTAGTAAGTGTCTTAGTTGATTTTAATATGGCGTAATGTAGTTGGTTTTTATTAAGTTGAATTTCGAAGTGTTCCTAATTATTGGCAAAGCTTATTTGCTATTTTTTTATTAACATATTGGTTATAGTATACGAATTTGTGTTTTTGTATCTATCCTCCTCCTAGTTTTGTTTTTATAGGGCGGCAAAGCTTAAGATGACCATGTTACCCTCATGTACCTTATTTTATACCAAAAAGATACTATTTTTTTGTAAAGGCATCAAATTTCCCCCATAGTCCAGAGGTCCTGCTTACTATTTCACCAACAAATGAAATGATCAGTCGCTCAGCTATAATATTTTTCGTATTTTATAATTCTAGCTCATAACAACAAAGAAAGATAGATAGACACTGCGTTCATATCCCAGTGACGCCGAAACTATGCCAAAACCATGCTCAACAAATGTAAGAACACTCACGCTCACATGAAATCATGTTGTTGGTTGCGATTGTCCAGCGTACTTTATCGGGCTGTTAATGAAAAAAGAAGATGATTGTGTGCGTGAGTCAGGCAATCTTTGTTGTTCTAAGATTTCTAGCAGATTTGCTGTTAATTATAAAATGTTTACTGGGGACGGCACATGAAATCACGCGCCACCATTATTGTAATAGGCGTCTAAGGAACAAACTTTTGACACGTGGTAGAGTCAAGCTGCAGCTATATTATGGTAGTAGCACAAATAGGTCGGCTCGACCGGGGAAGGACCATGCTCTCACGGAATACCAGTGAAAAATTAGCTTAAATTAAGCTTGATGCTGCTGTGTTTCGTATGGTGAGTGTAGAGAATCGGAGACGCGTTTTATTGGAAACGAGGCATTACATCTTAGTCTTCAGGGGTGACAACGCAACTGCGTTTTGATTCTTAATCGAGGATAAATGTAGATGTCTATGGGCCACAGCATCCACTTACCATCAGATGGACTGTGTGCTCGTTTGTCACCCTTATTCTATTAAAAAGGAAAGATCTTGTAGCTAGCGTCAAAGGTAATATAACGAAAAATATATCTGACGGTCTGGTCTGATTAAACTTAATAATTTCTACAGTGATTGATGTGAAATTTCAAAAAGTAATAACGCTAAAACATGCAATGTCTCGAAAACATTAGATGTAAATGAAACTTTTAAAATTATATATAACATAATGATAAAAGAAACGGGTTCTTCCCATTGGTGTTGAATAAATTCGATTACTTTACAGCCTATTAAAGTCCAGTGCAGAACATAGGCCTCATAAGGGATATATTTGCCATGGATGCCACGCGTGGTAAGCGGGTTGGCAGTTGCATTTTATTTTTGTTTTAGTCGTTATTAGGAAGATGCTGCTGCCCATCACCTGCCTGTCTCCCTCTGTCGCCTCTTGCGACACCCACGGGATGATATAGGGTAGGGGTATATTTTTACACCACCTCTTCACGCCTATTAATGAATGGTGTTTTTAAAATCAAAATGGCTAACCCTTAATATCTAAGATATATATAACTAAAGCAATTTGAATACGATTTCACTAGGCGGAAAAACTTTTTTCTACCTAATATCGGCTGAGTAGATTCTGTAATCCATTTCTTTCACAAATATAGTCGTAGTAGTGGGTATGTAATAAATATGGTGTATGGACCCCCACTACAGTCAGTATATTTACTGGCTGTGAGGTATTCCATCTAAGTCCTTCGGAGTGGCAGCAATTTCTTTGACTGGTGTCGCTTGCAGCTGTCTTTAGGCTACAAAAGCTGCTCCCACCAAGTCTAATGTTAGCAATAAGTAAAAAGTTTAACTCAAAGAAAATTTTATTTATTACAATATTATTTTATTTTAATATTTCTACGTGGTAGAGCAACGATGCGGCTATATTAAGGTTGTAGGACGAATGGGTGGGCTCAACCGGGGCGGGAAGGACCACGCTCTCACAGAATACCAGCATAAAATAGCAGCTTAGTGCTGCTGTGTTTTGTATGGTGAGTGCAGAGAACCGGAAACTCGTTTTACGGAATCGAGGCATTTCATCTTAGTCTTCAGGGTTGCATTCTTAATTGAGATTAAACGTAGATGTCTATGGGCCACAGCATCCGTTTTCCATCAGGTGGACTCTGTGCTCGTTTGTCACCCTAATTCCACAAACAATATTTCTCTGTATTAACTTGTTAATGATTCAGTGTTTTCAATTTTAATTCGGTACAAGCGTCCTACCCTGGCTTCCGTTTAGGATCTATTAATGTGATGTTGTTGTAATTAAAGATAGTCACAAACAATTCATTTCACTAATTTTAAGTTTTGTTTATCGAATAAAATCCCCAAGTCCTGTGGATAAAATATAGCCTAGATCCTCGAGAGAGATTTCTATCATTCCATGAAGTTTCCTTGCAATCACTTCCGCCATTTCGAAGGTTAGCCCCGAGAGACAGACAGACAAAAATTTTAAAAGTGTTTACTCTCTCCCTCGTTTGAAAAAAAACGCAATGAATATGGGATCATAAATATTATGCCTACCTAAATACAAATCGGTAAATATAATATTACGTCTATAATATTCTAGATATTAAGTCTAGTAGAATATTACACATTAAATACATACATACATAAATACTCACGCCTGTCACCCAGAGAGGTAGGCAGAGACTACAGACTTCCATTTGGCACGATCCTGACACACCTCTCTCGCCTCCTACTCATCCATATACCTACGCTTGCATGCTCGTCGATTAAAAGTACTCTTAAATTGGCCCATTTTCAATATTTCCTTTCCGACTCTGCCGTTCACTTTTGCAACATAAATTTGCTTTGTCACTCTTTCCTCACTCATTCTTTTCACATGACCAAACCACCGAAGCATTGCATCCTTGATCCTTATCACAACATCATCTTGCAAACCACACTCTTCTGTTATTACACAATTTCTCACCCTGTCACTCAGATTCAGCCCTAACACACTCCTTACCGACCGCATTTCTACTGCGTTTATTCTACTCTCGTGCTTCTTTTGCGACACCCAACTATTAATATCATACAATTTGGGTTTAAATTTAGGTTTTTTTTTACAGAATCAGGGTGATAATATAGCATATATTATACCTGATGGTAAGAAGATGCTACGTCTATCAGCAAATCACAACTCTCTAATATTTTTTATATGAGGTTAATATGTGAGCACGCAGTCCACCTGATGGTAAGTGGATCTAAATAGCATGCAAGTAGCCTCCTCAGCTCAATTATAAGGTAGCTATTTCGTTATTTTAGATATACACTTAAATTTTATTTACATATACATTTATAATAAGTTTATTCAATCATCATCATCATCATTACAGCCCTTCACAAGTCCACTGCTGAACGTAGGCCTCCCCCAAGTAACGCCACAAAGCACGGTCCTGAGCCACCTGCATCCATCGACTTTCCGCATGTCTTACTAGGTCGTCACTCCATCTTATTCATTCATTTGATATAAATTCAGAGACATTTGATAATTTTGACATTTTAATTTAAAATTTTGCAGCAATCGCGTTCACGTCCGACAGTAGTCAATTAAAATGTTAGATCTCCGGTTTTTACATACATAATTTTAAATACATAATATGTAACGCGATATACGATACGATGAAGGTCATCTGAAAAATCTAAGAAATTGCGATACATCTATTAGTTCGGTATGTACCTAGGGCTGCCAGCTACCATTTCATGTTTTAGATGATTTGATAAGAATAAATAAAAGAATCAATCGAATCAAAACAAAGGATATCATACTTTTCTCAATAAAATGTTATTATGTTATCAGTAGAAACATTTATTAATATAACAAACTACTCTCTCGGTCTAATAATAATAATAATAATAATAATATTCCACAACCATCACACAACGCCATCTAGTCCCAAGCTAAGCAGAGCTTGTGTAATGGGTACTACACAACTGATAAACATACTTATATATTTCTAAATACATAAATATTATAGATAAATTACACCCAGACACAGAACAAATGATCGTGCTCATCACACAAACATTTGTCCTGGGTGGGAATCGAACCCACGACCTCCGGCATAGCAGTCAGGGTCACTAACCACTAGACCAACAGGCCTGTCGACTCTCTCGGTCTAAGGTCAAAAAACTCTTTGACCATAATTAGCAGGGGAATGTCGAATACGAGCAATATTGCCTTGTCATCTATTAGGGATTTCAAAATTAGGAAAAAGACAAGATCAATTTTTGGGTCCGAAATAAAGGACGTCTGGCAACCCTAATATGCAATATCTCATAGACATATCCTCAATTTAGAATCAAAACGCAGATGCGATGTTGCCCCTGAGGACTAAGATCGAATATCTCATTTCAAATAAAAAGGGTCTCCGGTTTTCTACACTCAACATACACAGCTGCTTTAAGTTGCTATTTTTATTCTATATTGTGGTTGCAGCACGAATGGGTCCGCTCGACCGGGGTAGGACCACGCTCTGACAGAATAACAGTGTAAAATAACAGCTTAATGCTGTTGTATTTCGTGTGGCGAGTGTAGAGAAACGGAGACCCTTTTTACTGGAAACGAGGCATTCCATCTCAGTCCTTAGGGCTGGCAACGCATATGCATTTTGAATCTTAATTGAAGATAAATGTAGATGTCTATGGATCACAGCATCCACTTACAATTAGATGGACACACAGTTCGTTTATCACCCTTATTCTATTAAAAAAAATCACGATAGTATTCTGTGAGGAGGTCCTACCCCGGTCGAGCCAACCCATTCGTGCTACAACTAATATAACTGCAGCAAGGCTTTACCACTTATAAAGACGACTAGCACTAGAACTACTAATAAACATCGAATAGTGTCGGGATTTAATCTAATTTTACGGATGTTATCGCGTTTAATTTTAACAATTTTAATTCCCGATGTTTTGTGTACTTTTGCAACAACCATGGTCGCTAGGGACAACCATGGGACTGAGGTTACCTTTAACTTTTAATTATTGAAATTTTATCCGATCTACACAGAACGAGCTTATAGTATTCCCCTTGATCATGGGTGCTGTTAAAACGAAACGTCAGAAATTAAAAAAAAGGTAAAATTAAAAGCAATAAAATCCGTAAAATTAGTTCTATTCCATGTGGTAGTATTCGCGTGAATACAAGAAATCATTATGGTGTCGAGAAGTCAATAAAGCAGCGCCTTTCTGATAACGGTTTAAAATAAAAATAAAAACTTGTGTTACCATCCGCGTGCCTAGCGTGGCGACTGTACCAAATATGGGATATATTTGTTACAGTCGCCACGCTACGCACGCGGATGGTAACACAAATTTTTATTTATGTGAGGCAATATATGGGGGACGCCTATGTTCAGCAGCAGGTTTTTAGAAACGAGGCATTCCATCTTAGTCTTCAGGGGAGACAACGAATCTGCGTTTTGATTCTTAATCAAGGATAAATGTAATCTATGGGTCACAGCATCCACTTATCGTCGGATGGACTGTGTGCTCGTTTGTCACCATTAATCTTCAAAAAAAGTAAATCTTCATCTAATATTATAAAACAAAACCAAACACACTTGTAGGATTTTAAGTGGTGTTCACCACCATTTAAATAATTTTTTGAAGTTTATCGTGTCAAAAAAAGCATTTATAATTTGTGTTAGGATGGTAAAGAATTGTCGGCGATTTATGATCAAGTGCTAAAATACTGGCAAATCATAGTCAAATGCTAATAGGTATTGAATGAATTCAATTAACAGTCACTGTTACTGGATATAAAGTACAAAAAAGTTGATTTTTTAAAGCAATTTTGCCAATAAAATTTTTCTCACAAAATAAAATCTTATGAAAATGAATAAAACTTTTTTACTCGTAAATTTCAACTACAGAATACAAAAAAAACGAATTCACTAATTATGAACTTTAAAACAAAGCATTATTTGCAGTTGAAACTGGCAACAAAATGTCAAAGTTAATAAAATAGATTAAAAAGAAAAAAAGATATGGTCAGAGGGGAAGTGACTCAACGACGCCAGACAGGAAGAGCCCGCCTGCATGTGTGTGAGTGTGTGTGTGTGCGGACTATCGAGGCAACGTATTAATTCTGCTTTTATTATTGCCATGTAGGAATTATATTATAATACATTAATAAAAAGAAAGCAATAAATAATAGTAATTAATGAATACATACAAATATTTTGAAAGCTAACTTTTGGACTACCGTAGTTTCCAGTATTATTTTTAAACGTTTTTAAATAACAAGGGCAAAAAATGTGAGCCGCGTTGCCTTAATGACTTCAAGTCTTTGAAATATTTTTTATTTCCCAGACATGCAAGTTTCCTCACGATGTTTTCTTTCATCGCCAAGCACGCACACTCGCGCCTGTCTTTATTAAATTATAAAATTTAATAAAGACAGGCGCGAGTGTGCCTAATTTATAGCGAGGGCGCCTAATTTATAAAATAATAAATATTGTACTACATATTATAGGTATAATATGGAGGCGTACATATATCGCATTCCACAAATTCACAAGTAGATACCGCGTTTCGCAAATTATTCATAATTTGTTCAATTTAATCTCGCAGTGAGTGAGGTCCTTGCCCTAGGGACGTCAATATAACGCATTCTACGTATTCATTTAACCGGATCACTTGTGGTGATTCCACATAAAATTGCGTTAGTTGTCGTCTGTCTGATCAGAACATTTATTATAATACGGTGACAAAATTTCATTTTTATAATATGGTGACAAAATTTCAATTTTCTTGCAAAAAACAATTTTTCGTAAGAACTGCAAGTACCCTACATCATCGTGGGTGCCGTAACAGGTGACAGAGGGAAACTGAAACAGAAGAAGGGCAGTTTCTTCCTGATGACAACTTAACCCTTCAAGCGCCGTAAGAATCCCGAGCGGTCGCATGCGACCGCACCTACAGCACTTGAACCATTAAAACTTATATTTAGATACTACTTTTTTAGAAAGAAGTTTAGCATTATAAAATCTACACAAAATTCTCTATCCTGTGGTCTAAACAAAAGTCAGGTTTTACTTCATTACAAAAAGATTTTACTGTATTTTGATAACAAAAAAATACCAAGTGAATGTCGGCGGCGTGAAAATCACAATTATTTCAATATATATTATTCGAAATTATTTACGTAAAAAGATCGTACGAAATGAATGTGGATTATAAATAAATATCATAGGATGACAGTTTTTTTGTTGCACTAGAGGATAGAGTATTTCACACATATACATTGATTTTATAATGCTAAACTTCTTCATAGAAAAGTAGTCTCTATAAACTAGTTTTTATGGGTTAAAGTGCTGTGGGTGGGCGCGACCTCATGAGACCGCTAGAGATTTAACGGAATATGGCCACGGTGTTATGAGACCGCTTGGAGGGTGAGAGGTTAAAATGATGAAAAACTGCGGTCGTAACCACCTGTTCGTCGTAGCATCTATCGACATCCCCAATGAGGAGGGCGGAGGAATAATTGAATACAATTTATTACAGTGAAACCTGCTTAAGTGGGACCCGGATATGTTGGAAACCTCTATTATTGAGAACTACAATAAGGTCCCGGCACTTTTTCATCGAATTACCTCTGTTAATGTGACTTTTCGAAACTGGTTAAATGAGATTTGATTTCTAGGACATTTTCGATGTTAGCCTCTATAATTGGCATTCTGAAGCTCGATTCCCTATATGTGTAAGTAAGACAATTTATCAGGTTGGGACAGGTTTCGACACGATTGCTACCAAACATTTGAATTTGCTTCACGTCAACAAAGCGCAACGCACGTGCTTTGTTGACGTTTTTTTTTAAAACCTGCTTTAATAAGGTATAATTATAAGGTGTATGTAATAACTAATAAGGTGAAGTGCTAGGATTTCCATAGTTTCAGGTTTACAGAGTGAACGAGTATATGGTTGAGCTTGACTGAAAATTTAGATCAAGATCGAGATTAATGGTTGGGTAAGTTACTCCAATTTCTGATATAATACCTGAGCCCTAATGTCGTTCCGTTCTATCAGGCAAAAGGGTCAAGAATGATTGTCATGTGTGTTTACTTAAAGCATATATCCAACCGATACAAGACATAATAAAAGTCAAGTTAGTTATTAATAAGTACTTACATACTTACTTATCGTCACGCACAATCCCTAACGGGGTAGCCAGAGAGAACAGATCGCCAAGTGTCACGATCCTTACATACCTCTTTCGCTTCTTTCAGGTTCATTAACTTCTTCATACATGCACGTCTAGGTATCAGAGTACTCTTGACCCTCCCCTCTTCGAGCAATTTGCTCACATGGTCTTCGAAAGTTAGTCTCGGTCTACCTCGACACCTTTTAATATTTACTTTCGCTCTATATATTTTCTTCACCATTCGGTCTTCACTCATTCGTTCAACGTGCCCAAACCATTGGAGTACGCCCCTATCAATTTTTGTGATAAGGTCATCTTTCAATCCTGCCATATTGCGAATCTCTTCGTTTCGCTTTCGGTCGGCTATGGTAACGCCACACATTTTACGAAGAGATCGCATCTCCACTGCATTCAACTTGCTTTTATGCTTCTTCTGGCATACCCAGGTTTCGCTGCCATATAACAAAGTCGGTACCAACACTGCGTTATGTATTGCAAGGCGTGCACTCTTCACCACGCCTTGCCTTTTTATTAATGCATTCAGGGCACCATTGACTTTGTTTCCGGCAGCGACACGCCTATCCACATCTAAATCACATCTAAATCACATCTTCCATCCCGGCAGTTATTAATAAGTAAGTTAGTTATACGTGGTAGAGCTACGGTGCAGCTATATTATGGTTGTAGCATGAATGGGTCAGCTCGACCGGGGAAAGACCACGCTCTCATAAAATGCCAGAGTAATGTAGCAGCTCAATGTTGCTGTATTTCGTATGGTGAGTGTAGAGAACCGGAGACCCGTTTTACTGGAATCGAGGCACTCCATCTTAGTCCTCAGGGGTGACAATGCATCTGCATTTTGATTCTTAATTGGGGATATATGTAGATATCTATTGGCCACAGCATCCACTTACCACCAGGCGGACGGTGTGTTCGTTTGTTACCCGTATTCTTTTAAAAATATATACTAACAGGTTGATTAACTCGGACGATGAAGTTGAAGCTATGTATGAAGACATAGCGAAGGCGTTACACAACACCACTAAAGTCCACTTTAATTTCGTCATGGGGAAATTAACGCCAAAGTTGGGAAACATACAGGTGTTAAATCGATTATGGGACCGCACGGATTTGGAAGCCGAAACCACAAGGGGCAAATGCTGATCAACTTCCTCGAAAAGGAAAGGGTGCATCTAATGAACTCCTATTTTATTAAAAAAGTCCCAAAGGAAGTTGACCGGGCGCAGCCACGACAACGTGACAAAAGACGAGATCGACTTCATCATGACGGAGAAAAAGTACATATTCAGAGATGTCTCCGTGATCAATAAAAGTTTTAATACCAGAAAAGAGCACCGACTTGTTCGAGGCACTCTGAATATCGATTCCAAGATTGAAAGAGCCCGTCTGATGAAGGCTACGCTCCGACCAAATGTCTTTCAAACCATAGCGGGATCCCAACGTTTCCAACTGTAACTCCGGAATCGATTCGATGCCCAAAAACCCACATTGGACATTGACGAGGATGTCACTAGTGTGGTTAAGACCTTAAGGGACGAGGGGAATAGGTTGTGCAGTAGGCAACACAGAGGTCCAAACTCTAAGACAAGACACTTCAGTTATGCAAAAGCGACGTAAGTCAATAACAGCCGCGCTATCAGAACAATTGGCACTCACCAGACTCGTAAGGAAAGCCGTAAGGCGGGACCTGTGGCGCTCTAATGCAACCCTTATTCAAGAGACCATAGAGCGAAACAAAGGTCCTAAAGTCTTGGCTCGGAAGCTTGGGAGGAGCCACATTGCAAAACTGAAGACATGTGATGGTGAAATCCTCACGTCGAAAACTGAGATTCTCGCAGACATCGAAGGCTACTACGGTACACTATAATATGCCTCTCAGAATCAGTAACCTGACTCCAAATACGACGGTCCCAGAGCCACACTAACTCGCCACTTTACTGACGAGCTGATAGATATCTGTCTAGAGGAGATCGAGTTGGCCTTTGGGTAACTTAAAAATGGAAAAGCCCCTAGAGAGGACGGAGTTACAACAGAGCTCTTGAAAGCGGGGGGACAACCGTTGCTTAAAGAGCTATGTCGAATTTTTAACTGCGTTCTACGAGATGGGACAACTCCAATGGCGTGGAGCATAAATGAGTATAATCAGCCTCTGTGTCTGGCCTTTGTGGATTATGGGAAAGCCTTTGACTCCATCAAAACTTGGGCTGTTATAAATTTCTTGCAGTGTTGCCGGATTAACTGGCGATATATACAATGTCTTGAGACATTTAAACACTACAAGCTCGATGTCCGTCCAAGTACAGAGTGGTCTTACAAAACCTATTCAGTTGCATCTTGGAGTGAGACAGGGGGACACAATATCCTCGAAACTGTTCACAAATGCACTGGAAGATGTATTTAAAATGCTAAACTGGAATGGACGCGGCATCACCACAAAACGGCGACCACATATCACACCTACGCTTTTCCGATGATATCGCCGTCATGGCAGAATCGCTGCAGGAACTACAAGACATGCTGAGCAGCCTAAACGAATCCTGCCAATATGTCAGTCTGCGTATGAATTTAAATAAAACGAAAGTCATGTTTAACAGTCATGTCATACCAGATCTGATTATCGTTGATGGTGAAATTTTCGAAGTTGTTCAGGAGTATACCTTGGCCAGATAATGCAGGTAGATAAAAAGAACTTCAAGAAAGAAGCCGATAGGCGAATTCAGTTAGGATGGGCAGCGTTCGGGAAGCTTCGTCAGGTCTTCTCGTCGCCCATACCACAAAGCTTGAAGACGAAAGTCTACGACTAGTTCGCCCTGCCAGTACATATGGTGCCGAAACGTGGACACTAACGGTACGACCACTCCACTAATTCAAAGTCACCCCGCTATGTTCGGAGTTTCTCTGCTGGATAAGATTCGTAACGAAGAAATCCGCCGGAGAACCAAGGTCACTGACGTAGCTTTCCGTATTTGCAGGCTGAAGTGGCAATGGGCTGGTCACATTTGTCGCAGTAGCGATAGGCGTTGGAGTCGGCATGTCATAGAGTGGAGACCGTGTTTAGGTAAACGTAGTGTGGGATGCCCCCTGGCTTGATGGAACGACGATCTGCGCAAGGTGGCTGGCAGCAACTGTATGCGTGAAGCCAAAGATCGGGCTAAGTGGCCATTCTTGGGAGAGGCCTATCTCCAGCAGTGGACTGCCGCAGGCTGATGATGATGACTACCAGGTAGAAATTGAACGCGATGTGTTTGCACTGCAATGATACGAATAGCTTAGTCCACGTGCAGATGCAGATGCGCGTTCACCCGTGAGTACCAAGACGGAATGCCTCTTTTCCAGTAAAAAGGGTTTCCGGTTCTCTACACTCATCATACGAAACATAGCAGAGTTTTATGTCCTGCTTTGGACTATAAGCGGTTTGATGAAGAAGTAGAGATACAGCGATATTTAAAATGAGCAATCATCAGCTTAGAGAAAGTTAAAAGCATACCTATCGATATTGCGTAATATTGACAAAGTATTTACAAATTATGGAGTGTTCAATGATATTCAGATTATCGTAGAATGAATTGCGACTTTGCAAAACTTACGAATTTCTTTACACATGACGGTGTGTTCTTAGAAATAACTTTCAAATCCGAAAGCTAACTTGAAGTAAATTACGTAATGAAAGCAATGATTATTATAATTATACTGAGCCACCTACCGGGTTTAATTGCAAATCTAAACCATACGGTGTCCACTCATATACGCAAAAAAATCGGTCATGCCATTTTCTTATTTTGGCGAGACTAAGCACGGCAATTGATTTTTTTTTAATATAGATTTACGCGAATGTAAAACAGTGAATAAAATAAATAATTATGTCTTACATTACAATATTACATAAGGTTAATAATTACACAATTGTTGACGAGTACGTTTACCTAGCACAAATAGTCCGACTAAAATAAAGTAAAATTCAGCGTCACAGCGACACATTTTCCCGTCAGGTATACCTCAAAACCTGAAAACTAAGTTGTACAACCAGTGCGTGTTGCCAGTGATGACCTACGGAACCGAGACGTGGTCCTTCACTGCTAGCCGTATCAGGATGCTCAAAGTCGCTCACCGAGCTATGGAGAGGGCTATGCTCGGAGTTTCTCTGCGTGATAAACTTAGAAATGAGGATATCCGCAGTAGAACCAGAGTGAATTACATAGCCCAGCATATTAGTACGCTGAAGTGGCAATGGGCCGGCCATATAGCTCGAAGAATCGATAACCGATGGGGAAGAAAGGTCCTCGAGTGACAGCCTCGTACCGGTAGGCGGAGTGTAGGGCGACCCCCCACTAGATGGAGTGACGACCTGGTAAGACATGCAGGAAGTCGATGGATGCAGGTGGCTCAGGACCGTGCTTTGTGGCATACTTTGGGGGAGGCCTATGTTCAGCAGTGGACTTGTGAAGGGCTGTAGTGATGATGATGATGATGATGAATAATTACACAATAAATAAAGCTAATTTCACATCTTTTATTGCATTCAATTCTAACTAATTTTGAAATATACCAAATAGTGGCGGCGTTAGATAATATACCATGTTGTCATGTGGTTATCCCCAGAGGCGCCACAGAGAAAGGAGATGGGCAGCACCATCTTCCCGTCAACAACTTAAAATAGCAAAAAAACTGCGTTACTGCTAACTGTTTACTGTTACTGTTAACTGTTATATGCCCACCTGCCAAGCGTAGCAGCTCAAGCATTAAGACAATCCATGGGGGGAGGTCAGTGTACAGCAGTAGACCTTGAAGAGGTTGTATTTTATATAGAATAATGGACGACACACACGGTCTGAGTAGGTAGGTAGGGTAGTTTGAACAGATCAGTTGGAATGATCAGTTGAACTGACCGTGTATGGCGACCAGTATGGTGGCAAATGAGCCCACAGTCCACATGAAGTTTGTCACATTGTTTGGAAAAGAAAAATAAACTTTTTATTTTACATTTTTATTTTTTACTTATCCCGAAAACAACCCTAAAATCCCGCCATTTTAGAAATATTGTCCAGATATTTTGGTCTTCTGATCTGGCATTCCTAATTGCAACAGCGGACTCTGCAAGTCTGCAACGTTTACATAAAATAATTTCAGTAAGTATGACCGACTTTTAATTAAACGTGAGCGAAGCCGCGGGTAAAATTCAATTCAATTCAAATTCATTTATTTCAGACAACAAAGGTCCATGGGTTAGTATTACATTAATGCTTGAAAACTAAGTGTTAGTATTTCGAAAACAATTTAAATTAAATTATGTTATATTTAGAATTAAATTAAATCCAACTTAGTCAAATTAAATCAAGATTAAGTCAAATCAAATCAGATAAAATAAAAGCTAGTGTTTATTAAAGATAGAGAAAAAAAATCTTTTTTAAGTAGTTAGGTGCTATTGTACATGTTTTGCATGTTATCCCTGCCTCAATAGATTTAACAGATGTTATTGCGCTTAATTCAGTATTTTTTTCCGATGTTCAAGTGCTTTGAGGAATCAAAAATTAAAACTCTATTAAACTGTAAAACTCCCTAATAACGACTAAAGAAAAACAGCGGTTGCCAACCCGTTTGCCAGGCGTAGCAACTATGGCATATATCCCCACTATAGGCAATCAATGGGGGAGGCCTATGTTCAGCAATGAACTTTATGGGCTGTAAAGGCTGGAACGATAAAACCCCTAAAACTAGCTTCAATTAGCGTTTATTATTCGTATTAGGGAATGCAATCCCGTGGATCAGCAATCCCGGGATTAAAAAAGCGGGATGCTATCCCGCATTATGACTCAACCCAAGTTGAAAAAACCGCTTAGCTTTTCAGTATGTCACTAGATGTCGCTTATCTAACTCACAAAATAACTGTGATAAAAAGTTGTATGAGGCAGCCACTATTTAGAACTTTTTGAAAAATTTGCATACAGTGTAATCTAACATTGATTAAAACTTATTTAGAACTTAACTTACATCTACTGCTGTTCCTGTATCATTGTTTAAATAAAGGTTTGAATTTGAAGTAGAATGATAAGTGCCGATCCTCATTTGCCGTTGACAGTTCGTTCTCGGTCCGATCTCGGTCTGATTGATTATATTATTGGATTGGGATTCGAGCGAAACTTGACTGAAGTTGAAGTTGCCATCAAAATCTCCCAATAACTTCTCAATGTGACGCATCAACGTAATATTGTGATGAAGTTTTTAAACAAATTATTAATAGGAATAATTTATTATCAGGTACGAGTACTGGCAGTATGTCATTACCAATGTAAAGTAAAAATGTATGTCATGGATTGCCGCATTTAATTTAAACTTATTTTATATTCCTGACGATTTGTAGCACAGTAGTGTGTTTAACTTGGTGACGAAATTACTTTAACTTTTTTTTTACTTATAATTGCGTGTTACAAAAATATTATACTTAACCTTTAAATAGTGTTAACTCGTGCTACTTTCAGCTTAATTGAAACGTATGTATCTTAAAGCCTTGCAATGATCCTTGTAAGAAATCGGTGATCCTTTGCGGGGGTTTGTAAATTTACCAAATCTGATGTATTGACGAGGGCGATCCTACGCACTGCTAACTTCCCTGAGCGTTCGTGATGATATTATCTCCATGATATAAATGTTGTTAACAATATAATGCTGAATTATCATGTATTGTAGGGCGAAAGAAAATATCGCGATAAACCGGCAAGTCTGAGAATCGAATTACCTAATGTAAATCAATGACTTTTTACCATTTAACAAATCTATATTGTAACCAATGTAAGATGTGTTAAATGTGTCAAATTCCCATTTCTGAAGTACTTGTTTTCAACCGAACCAACGATTGTCTTATTATTTGATTGTGTTAATAGTGTCTAGAGTAATCAGTTTGTATTTTTAAAGCAATGACGAACTAAACTAGACGTCGCTAGTCATACTATAAACACGAACATGTTTATGGGTATAGGAGAAGTGAACCATAAGAGCGCCATCTAGCGTCTATTGGTATACAGTATATGTAAAATACGTGTGGTATAAAATTATTGATATATACAGAGGCGGCGTAAGGTGTGGGCGACGTGGGTCTCCGCCTACGGCCTCGCCATCTAGGGGCCTCGCGCCCTGGAGGTTTATGCTTTACTTAAAACCGTAAACGCGCCGAAAAAATTTCATTGTCATGAATCAATATTATTGACATAACTAAATATGTTTTTATTCAGTCTAGCAACATTAGTTTGCGTTGCTATTGCGGGGATTCCCCGCTGTGGGGCGACCTGTTATATACAATAATCTATGGGGGCGAAAAAGGCTGAGGATTCCCCGTTCTGTTTGTTAGACATAGAAGACTGACTTTATTTAATCGTGGGCGCGTGGCAATCGAGTAAAGAGTGCGGTACAGCAGCCCACGTTTGTTTTTTTTTTTATTTTTATAGAATAGGGTGACAAACGAGCACACAGTCCACCTGATGGTAAGTGGTTGCTGCGGCCCATAGACATCTACATCTATCTTCCATTACAAATCAAAATGCAGATGCGTTGTCACCCGTGAGGACTGAGATGGAATGCCTCATTTCCAGTAAAAAGGGTCTCCGGTTCTCTACACTCACCATACGAAATACAGCAGCATTAAGCTACTATTTCACGCTGGTATTCTGTGAGAGCGTGGTCCTTCCCCGGTCGAGCCGACCCATTCGTGCTACAACTATACTACTAATATAATTGCAGCATGGCTGTACCACGTGGTTGCTGTACGTATATTTTCGCACTGTACGCACATGAGTAGCTAAACGGAACAGACACAAAGCTTCTTAAGGACTTGCAAAATTGTTACCTATTTTGGTAGGGTTGTCACTATAGGTGAAGACAAATTAAAGCTCTAGAACTTTTACGTACATTTTGTGACTAGATTAAAGAATATCGACAAACTTGTTTCGAAAAATGCTTGTCTGGTTCTCAACAGTTTATTGTAAAAAAAAACTGTTATGATCTGCCAAAAGACTTTAAAAATAAAAGAGTAGCCAAAAAGAAAAAGAAAGTCTCCTAAAAGTAAGTATGAAACGGAATTTTTCAACACCATACTTGTTCAATTATAACAAATATGGATTTGAGATTTATGGATTTAAACCAACATTATGAAAATTTTGGTTTCCTTTATGATTTAAATAAGTTAAAAAATATTCCAAACCATCTAATATTAAAATAACTGTCAAGATTTACAAACAGCCCTACAAGTGGGTGAAAGCAGTGACTTTAAACCTTACGAATTATACGAATAATTACAATTCAAGATACCTAATTTACCTAATTTCTTAACATATGTGAAACAGCTTCTCCAGTACGTTACAGAAAATAATTTAAAAAAATATACCCAAACATTTACATCGTCATTTAACAATACCGATCAGTACAGCCTCCGCTGAAGGAAGCTTCTTAAAATTAAAACTCATTAAAAATTGTCTCAGGAATGTAATATCGTGAAAAATTAAGCATAAAAAGCAGAATATCTATTTCTTCATTTTTCTTTGAAATTGTTTGGTGTTGGTACTTAATGATTTTGTATGAATAAAAATTGCATAATGTCAAGTATTTTGTTTTTCATTTTATATAATCCGTCTTCTTGCGCAGGCAGAAGGCCTCGCAAAATGTATCTTGCCCACATAAAATTTAGGTCTTGCGCCGCCACTGGATATATATAATTAAAATATTGATTATTTTATTTGACAACAGCCACTTTTAAGTTTAAGAATTTGAAATCCACTACTGGAATAACTTTAACTTTCGTTACGTGGTAACCTTTTCAAAAATTCGCCAATAGGCAAGCAATTTATAAAAAATAAAGTAAGCATTACTTGCCCCCGTACTAGGATTGGCTCCTATATCGTGAAGGCAGATTACATACATATATAACTTAAACAAGGACAAATATCCAGAACCGAAAATTAAGAACCCTCTTACATTTTAGCGTTAAGAAAATTTAGGTATTTTAGGCTCCGAGCGAGCGATGACCTACGCGAACGATATTTATTTCATAACTCTATTCACTCGCTCGCACTATGGTACTGTGAGTACTGGGACTAAACGATCTTGATCTTGCATTATACATGTTTTCTTAGGATGGAGTTCAGTGGCCGGAAAATTTTTGGTGTGTCATTTTCAGGTTATCTAATTAATTTATTATAATTTATTTGATATATTTTTCATTATTTATGAACCTTGGTGTTGAAATAAGTACACATAAATATTTTAATTGTTTTATAGTAATCGATTGTTAATCGATTGTTAATCGATTATATCTACAAACGATAGCATAGTGGTATAAATAAATAAATAGTACGGTTGTACTGTAACTGTAAATAATATTTTTTTAATTGGTTCTCACAGTCAATTACCATATTTTTTATTATAAAAATACTTGCCGCAACGACATTGACCGAGCTTATCTGGAGTCAATAATTTCAGGCTGTAAACGCTTTTAAAGCGCTTGTAACTTGAGAAACATATTCAAAATCCAAAATTTGTCGTCTTTGTAGATTTTAGTACTTTTACTGCATAATCTGGACCAGTCCATATGGCAAGCATGCAGACATTTTTATTCCCCATTATTTTTTCTCCAGAGATAGGATATTTCTTTTTTTACGTTTAGTGACACATTGATATTTGTATTTATTTTTCCCCATTACGACTGTTAAGAAAGCTCAGCTACAATCAAAATAACTATAATGAGTTAACTATCTGGTATAATACGAGCGAACTTAATACTAACTGAAATATAAAGACAAAGAAGCGACAGTAGCTGGGTTCGAATCCGCCATTTGACTACTGTCGTGAACCACTCCTAACACAAGCATTTTTAAGCTTACCAGGAGTGGTTAAAAAGAATATTAGTAATGTTAATTAATAAGATTACTAATATTTAAAAAAAATACTGTACGAAAATAAATCTTCCAACGATTAATTAATTATTATTTTACTCTTTATAACACTCTTATTTATTATTCTGTACATGGTACGTACTAGTAAATAATGAGGAGAATAACATTACAATGTGAAAATAAAATAAAGTAATAAAGTATTAGCTTGCAGGTTCTGGAGCAGGCAAGGTAAGGCAGCAAACTGCGTTGCCGTAAACCACATATAACTCATTTTTTATTTCTTGGTCATACAGATTTCTTCACGATGATGAAGATGGAGGAAGACTTCGCCGTTGATCAAGTGGTAAACATACATAAATATTATTTCAAAATATTATTTCCTTCGTCCCTGTTTCTTTTCCGTGAGAGGAACCTAATTTCAAAGTGGTAGTAGATTTAAAAATACGTTGTCGTTCGACAAACGCAACTTTCGATTTATAAATCCACGTTGGAGTTGTGCTAGCTTTCAGGAATAGGCTCAACCGCTCTCAGCAGCAGAAAAATGCTGCTGTATTACGTATGGTAAGAGCAGAGAACCGGAAACCCACTATTGGTAACGTGAATACACTTTTGTCTTCAGGGATGACAACCCATATGCATTTTGATTGTTAATCTATGATGATGTAGATTTCTATAGACCGTTATATCCCCTTACAATCATGTGGACAATGTGCTCGTTTATAACCCTTCGTTTATAAAAAAAATTCTGAGCAATACGGAGTAGATTGAAGTTAATACGGACAATGAGAAGTGACAACGCATCTGTATTTTTATTCTTAATCAATAATAGATGTAGATGTTTATAGACTTTTTTTTTAATAATATAAGGGTGACAAACAAGCACACGGTCCACCATGCTAAGTGGATGCGGTGGCCCGTAGACTACTACTCTATATTTGTCCTTGATAAAGAATGAAAGGCAGATGCGTCACCATCCCTGAGGACTTAGATGGAATGCCTCGTTGCCAGCAAAAAATTCTACGGTTTTCTACACTTACCACACGAAACACAGCAGTATTGAGCTGCCATTTAACGCTGGTATTCTGTGATAGCGTGGTCATTCCTCGGTCGAGCCGGCTCATTCGTGCTCCAACTATAATTGGCTGCAGCATGGCTAAGCGACGTAATGTAAGTTATTGTTTAAAATATTTAAAACCACTCACCCTATGCGAGGCGGCGACCTGAGCGGGGCCGAGGGCGGACGGCCTCTCGTCACCGGACTCATCACCGGAGCGTTCACCAGTGAACACCGAGTCGTGCGACACCGACAGCCCGCTGCCGTACGCACCCTCTCTGTGGACACAACTATTACTTAAAGTTAAAGTTAAATTAAAGTTTCAACCTGTATGCGTCCCACAGCTGGGCACAGGCCTGCTCTCATTTCTGGAATAGTTTGCCAGCCTTGAGGACTCAAATGGAAAGCCTCATTTCCAGTAAAAAGGGTCTCCGGTTCTCTATACTCACCATACGAAACACAGAACCATTAAGCTGCCATTTTACCCTGGTATTCTGTGAGAGCGTGGTCCTACCCCGGTCGAGTCGACCCATTCGTGCTACAGCTGTACTACTAATATAACTGCAGCATGGCTCTACCACGTATAAAACTTAACTTGTAAAACCTATAATATAAACTTAAATTATAAAACTTAATTTTAAAAATTTCCCATGCAACATGTAAAAGGTCACTTCGTAGAGGAGACTGACAAAAGAAACCACTTCATATTCTTTGAAAAGGGAACGTGTTCACATGAGCACTTTTGTACTCGATAGCACTTTACACTAATAATGGAAAAATGATGAATCAGCTGTTACGGCTGTCTAGACGTCTGTACTTGACAAGTTTATTGAATTAATGATTTATATGATTACGCGGTATAAAATCAGTTTCTGTTCAACAACTATTATTTATTTATTTACAATAATTGTGAACTTAATTTTAAATGATTGTTTCAAATTTTATTTACGAAAGCTTTCAGTTTACAAAGTGAATTAATTGTATTTTTGCTTTTAATACCGACCAACTCCTTTTATAGTGTAATGGCTCATCCAAGCAATAGGTATCTACTTAAGAGATCTATTGCATAGACATTGTTCGGATTTATTTCTTCTTATTGTCCATCTTATGAAATCAAATTATGATAAACGGGAACACAGTTCACGTGATGGGAAGTGTATGCTGTGGCCCATAGACACTTACTTCTATTCATGATTAAAAATCAAAATGGAAATGCGTTGTCACCATGGAGGAAAATGTCTATTTACCAGTTAAAGGGTTACCGGTTCTCTACACTCACCATGCTCCCACGATCTCCACAAAACATCAAGGTATTGTTTTTTATTATATTATTTAGCTGCAGCGTGGCTGTACCACATCAGTGAATATTCCTTTCTTTCCTTTCTTTTCCAGTGAATATTCCTTATGAAACGGACTGCAGTCCCGAAGAACCCCGGTCCCTGCTTTTGGAAGTTCCTTAAGCTGGGGAGGGGGTACTCGATGTGATTCAAGGGGGAACAAACCTCGGCTCGAACCACTATCGGTATAAGGGAAAAGGGTCGAAAATTAAAAACAACACCCCCGATACCTCGTCACGAACCTCGTATACGGCATGTGTCTGTGATCTCGCGTTCGCCGGCGAACGCGGTGTGCCCTAGTGTTTTATACTATGGTCTGGACATGTTTATGTGTGATTTCCTGGGAAGGGTGATCGCTACCAAGCTATTTCTAATTTTTTATGTGTTGTTAATTGTTACATATATCATCGTAAGCTGTTATATTATTTTTTAAAGTCCCGCTGGGTTTCTTGCTGGCTCTTCCCAGGGGGGAGGATTTGTTTTACAAGTGGTAGAGCCATGCTGTAGTTATATTAGTAGTATAGTTGAAGCAGGAATAGACCGGCACGACCGGGTAAGGAATACGCTTTCACAGAATACCAGAGTAAAATAGAAGCATAATGCTGCTTTGTTTCGTACGATGAGTGTGGAGAACCGGAGACACTTTTTTATTGGAAACGAGGCATTCCATCTCAGTCCTCCCGGGTGACAACGCATCTGAATTTTGATTCTTAATCGAGGATAAATTTAGATGGCTATGGTCAACAACAACCACTTACCATCAGGTGGACTGTGTATTAAGTATAAAATAATAATGTATTATTTATAGTAACAAATAGCAGGAAATGGAGTAAATGGGGCCCTACACTCTATTGTGAAGAGTCAAAATGTGTCAAAAAGGGCACGTATGGCAATTTACAATGCTGTGTTGGTCCCTACTTTAACGTATGGTAGTGAAAGATGAATGTGGCAGAAGAAGCACGAGAGTAGAATAAATGCAGTAGAAATGCGGTCGTTAAGGAGTATGTTAGGGCTGAATCTGAATGACAGGGTGAAAAATTGTGTGATAAGAGAAGAGTATGGTTTGCAAGATGATGTTGTGACCAGGATTAAGAAAGGAATGCTTCGGTGGTTTGGTCATGTGGAACGAATGAATGAGGAAACAGTGAAAAAGAAAATTTATGTTGCAGAAGTGAATGGCAGAGTCGGAAAGGGACGTCCTAGGCGAAAATTTATCAAATTAGCGATTTAAAAAAAATAAAAAACAAAATAAAACGGGACAAATTAGGAGTACCGTAGTAGGAGTACCGTGTATGCGTAGGTATATGGATGTGAAGGAGGCGTGAGATTTGGGTCAGGATCGTGCCAAATGGAAGTCTGTAGTCTGTGCCTACCCCTCTGGGTGACAGGCGTGAGTGTTTATATATAATATATTTATATATATACTAGCCTGCCAGGCAGACGTTGTTCTGCCCTTTTCTACGACCCTGTCATGTCCTATTAAGAATCCTTAAATTCGCAAAAAACTCACTCATGGGCAAAAGAACTATCCTATCTCTCAAGTTGGACCAAACTGCACACGGTGTGCAAATTTTATTAAAATCGGTTAAGTAGTTTAGGGGCCTATCGCGGACAAACAACGTGACACGTAATTTATATATATTAAGATATAATTTATAATCTATATTGAACAAAAAGTTTGTTTCTGTTTCTGTGTTTGTGTTAGCGGATCGGATACCCCCTCTGGTAGAAGAGGTGGGGGGGGGGGTCGGTTAGAGTTAGAGGCTATTTCTCGTGATAATGTCTTGCTTAGAGAGAAAAACGTGATGTGTCTTTACTAGTGTGTTAAACTATGCAACATAATAAAATTATTTATGACAAAATAATACTATAATTAATAGTTTTATAGAAGCAGCAACACTTACTTTCTCCTGGCATGGCGTTCAGCATCAAGCAATTCGCTGGTGGAACTGCTCTTAGGGTCTGGGGATCCTTCAGCGCGGGCTCCACTACCACGGCGCCTGAACATGCGCCGAAGACCGCGCAAGAACCGCCCGGTACGACCTTCACCTGGAAACAATAGAACCCACTTACACGTTTTTTTATAGTTGCAGCACGAATGAATAGGCTCGATACCTCGCTCTTACAGAACACCAGCGTTAAAAAGCAGCTTTATGCTAGTGTTTCGTATGGTGAGTGTAGAGAAGCGGAGAACCTTTTTACTGGAAACCAGGCATTCCATTTTAGTACCCTGGTGTGATAACGCATTCCGCATTTCGATTCTGAATCAAGGATAGATGAAGATGTCTATGAGCCACAGCATCCACCATCAAGTGGACTGTGTGCTTGTTTGACTGTGTGGTCGTTTGTCATACTTATTCTGCTGACTGACTGCCTCATAAGTCTAGTGGTCGTGAATGCGGTTGTTAATCATGAGGTCTTGGGTTTGAATCCTGAAACCGAGCCGGAGTCGGGAAGTTGGCGGTGTTTCACCCCCGTATGTCGGAAATCACGCAAAGCCCTTGGTCCTGTGTCTGATCTCTCTCAGGTCGTGTCGGTTTACCGTCCCATCGGACTATGAGTGAGGGAATAGAGAGTGCGCCTGTGCTTGCGCATACCCTCGTGCACACAAACTATAATCCTGTCCGGCGCTGATGGCTAGTCTCCGTTGAGACCAGCCGCCGCGACCGAAATTCGGTCCGGAGGATATTATAAAAAAGATCGATCACCGAGTATATCACATTGCATACCATGGCCGGTGTCAGCGTGCGGCGGTCGGTAGGGCGGCTCGAGCGAGCCCTCGCGCACGCACGACATCAGCCCCGCTCCGCCGCCCGACATCCGCCCGCCCTGCAATACACAGACACCATCTTAGAAAACAACTTTAAAAAAAACTAGCTATTCCCTGTTAATTTATTATAATAATAATAATAATAATAATAATAATAATAATAATAATAATAATAATAATAATAATAATAATAATAATAATAATAATAATATGGCGTAGGGAAGTGACGACCCCATCGCCCGCTGACGTAACAGTCATGTGACAAAACTGCTACGTCGGCGCAGTCAGTCAGCATCCTGCCAAGAGGTGTGAGCGCCGTGCCTAGGCAAAATTGTAGGTGCAAAGGTCCGTTTGTGCATATGACCCAACCACGAAACGGTGCCGGGTTTGGGCGTCTCCCGTTATTTGGCGCCCATAAAATGGATGATGGCACAAAGAGGAACGCGCATAGGGCCGCTGCCTGGGGGTCGCCGGGGCGCGTCTGGAGCTGGCGCTGGACGCGGCAGCATGCGGGCCGCCAGCCGAGCGCGAGGAGCTGCACGATCACCTAGCAGCCCCTCGCATCCATCATCCCCACCAGAAGGCTTGGTGTCGGCTGGGTCTTCTCGGACTCAGCAAGCGGCACCCGCCGCTGGTGGAGCACGTCGCATGCGTTGGACAAAATCTATGAACGAAAACGCATTGCGGGCGTACTATAGGGCGAAAGGGGAAGAAACTGGGGGAATAGCGTACAGGTCTCGGATGCATAGCTTTTTTGCTGAGCTGGAGCCTTCTATCCCCGTAACGGAACAAAACCTGGCAGACCGAGTTCGGTACATCATGCGCTCGAAAATATTTGATGATGCCGAACTCGAACGACTACGACGTGAGGCTATTCCGTCGTCGAATGAATCGGCTATGGCTGGAGATGCAGCTCCACATTCGACAGACCAGCATCCACACGTGGAAGCCGCCATGGATCTTCCAGTTGTGGTTGATTCGAACGACGATGAAATAGTCTCCCACGAACTAGAGAAAATGAGGAGTATATTGGAAGAGGCGATTTTGGAAACGCGCAGCACCCCTCTCGAAAATCGACCGCGACTTCCCCGCATACCCCTAAGCAAGCGAAATCGGGCTGTCGTGAGGGCTCTTAACCCAATGCTGGTGACCTATTTGGAAGCCAGCCAGGACCTTTGCGAGACGGTCTCAATTCTCTTTGGCGCCGCAGTGGCAGTTTGCCGTATTATTGGCGCCAAACTTCCCATGGCTGGACGCGCTACTACACAAAGTAGCGCCATCCC
The DNA here is from genome assembly GCA_036936625.1 of Parnassius smintheus behrii. Classification (NCBI taxonomy): domain Eukaryota; kingdom Metazoa; phylum Arthropoda; class Insecta; order Lepidoptera; family Papilionidae; genus Parnassius; species Parnassius smintheus. The sequence goes on from JAUPFT010000021.1 coordinate 44,218,923, forward strand.
AGCCTGGAGAAAAAGAATCGAGGACCGTATCGCAAAGGCTAGAGCCCTTATCGGCAGACTGACAAGCTTCAGGTCGGGTAATAATAGACCGAGGATTATGCGCACCGTTAGGATAGCGTTTGCTGGGACAAATATCAGTTTGTCCCAGCCGGATATCATGCAGAAACTAACGGAGCGCATAGACGACCTGAAGCAAAAGATCGCTGCTTGGGGGAAGCGGATTCGACGATTTACCGAGAGGTCAAGGCGGTTCAACCAGAATCGTCTCTTCCAGAGTGATCAGAAGAGGCTCTATAAATCATTGGAGCGACCAAAGGTATGTGGAGCGGGCCAAGGACCGGATCAGGCTGACATTATCGCATTCTGGCGTGGCCTGTGGTCAGAGCCCGTAAACCACAGCGAGGGCCCTTGGATGGAAGTTGTGGCGAGCCAGGGTGCGAGTGTTACGCCTATGGACCCCATCACCATAACGCCGGAAGACGTGGCTGAGGCGGTCCGTAGGGCCCCGAACTGGAAATGTCCGGGGCTCGACGGGTTGCATCATTACTGGCTGAAGGGGTTCATAGTGTGTCACGCTGTGCTCGCCCGACAGTTTCAAGAGGCTCTCGACCAGAAGTCGCTCCCGAGCCTCTTCACTACTGGGATCACTCACTTGGTTCCTAAAGATCAGGATACCACAGACCCGAGCAAATACCGCCCCATCACGTGTCTACCCACCATATATAAGACACTGACATCCATTTTGAGCGCGAGAATCACTCGGCACCTGGAGCTAAACCAGGTGATGTCACGCGCTCAAAATGGATGTCGGGGCGGTGGTCGTGGAACCAAGGAACCACTCCTCATTGACGCGGTCATAGGCAAAGTGGTGAAACGCAACCGTCGGAACTTCTCTGCCGCCTGGATAGACTACAGAAAGGCGTTCGACTCGGTGCCCCATACATGGCTAAAGAGGGTCCTCGAGCTGTACAAGATTGACTGTACAGTTAGAGACTTCCTCGAGCAGTGTATGGGGCAGTGGAGTACGATCCTTTGTCATCTGGGCGAGCGGATGATGGCTGCGGAGCACCACATAAGGATAAGAAGGGGTATCTTCCAGGGCGATTGTCTGAGTCCAATCTGGTTCTGCCTCTCTCTGAACCCTCTCAGTACCTTACTGGAGGGCTCCGGGAGGGGATTTCAGCTTAGGAAAGGAGGTACAAAAGTGACCCACCTTTTCTATATGGATGACCTCAAGTTATTCGCCTCCAGTCGCTCCCATCTTATGGAACTGCTAAACATCACTTGTGAATTTAGCAGTTCTATTGGAATGGAGCTGGGAACGGATAAGTGTGCGGTCCTCCATGTTGAAGGGGGGAGGGTTGCTAACTCTGAGGGCATAGACTTCTCTATGCCCGTTAACTTAAGGACCCTTTCCGAGGCTGAAACATACCGATACCTGGGTATGTCACAGAACATCGGTATCGATGAGGCTGGTATGAAACAGTCAGTTTGCGACGTGTTTTATGCACGCTTGACCAAAGTGCTTAACAGCCTTTTGTCCGGTGTGAATAAGACACACGCATATAACGGCTGGGTCATGCCTGTCCTCATGTATACCTTTGGCATACTCAGGTGGACTCAGACTGAACTTAACGCCCTGGATAGAAAAGTCCGCACTACCATGACGTCCCACAGGATGCATCATCCGAGATCGTCGGTAATGAGGCTGTACTTGCCGCGAAAGCATGGTGGGCGTGGCTTCTTGAGCGCGCTCACCATGCATAATCGCGAAGTGTGCAGCCTCCGTAATTACTTCCTGACGAGATCGGATGATCCATTCTATAATGACGTCATTTCTAGTGATAAAGGGCTTACCCCTCTATCCTTAGCCCACGAGCAATGGCAGGACCCAGCAGTGCTTAGCATTTCCGATCGGGAGACCGTATGGAAGGAGAAAGAGCTCCACGGGAGGTACTACAGGGCTCTTCATGAGCCCTTCGTAGATACAGTCGCCTCCCTCAACTGGCTACGTTTCGGTGACCTCTTCGGGGAAACCGAGGGTTTTGTCTGTGCAATACAGGATCAGGTTATTAAGACCAACAACTATCGGAGATACATCCTAAAGGATGGCACCGTCGACGTCTGTCGAGCTTGTCGCCATCCCGGTGAGTCACTTAGGCATGTCATCTCCGGTTGTTCGACGCTTTCTAACTCTGAGTACTTGCACAGGCACAACCTAGTAGCCAGAATTCTACACCAGGAGCTCGCTCTGAAATACGGTCTCGTGGACCGGAAATTGCCGTATTACAAGTACTTGCCGGAAGCCGTGCTTGAAAATGACCGCGCCAGACTCTACTGGGACCGGGCCATCATCACAGACAGGACTATTCTTGCGAATAAGCCTGATATTGTGCTGATGGACCGGGCACAGTCAAGGATATTTTTCGTCGATATTACCATCCCGTATGACGAGAACCTCGTGAAAGCCGAAACAGATAAGCGATCAAAATATCTGGACCTGGCTCACGAGGTGACCGACATGTGGGGTGGTCTGCCGACCGAAGTTATTCCTGTAGTCGTCTCTGCAAACGGGCTAATCCCAGTTAGCCTCTCTGGTCATCTGAGGCGACTGGGACTCCGTCACGGACCGCTCCGGGCTCAAATGCAGAAGGCGGTGCTCCTTGATACTGCCCGCATCGTCCGCCGGTTTCTTTCCCTTTCCCCCTAACCCTTGGCCGTTTGGTCTCCCCTGCCGAGGGCTTCCATCTGGTTGGGCTTTTATTTATTTATGTATTTTTGTATTTATTTTATTTTATTGATATTTATGTATATTTATCTTTTCATTTTCATTTTCATTTATAATTATATATTTATACATCCCAACCAGATGAGAAAACTATATAGATACCCCACAATAATAATAATAATAATAATAATAATAATAATAATAATAATAATAATAATAATAATAATAATAATAATAATAATAATAATAATAATAATAATAATAATAATAATAATAATAATAATAATAATAATAATAATAATAATAATAATAATAATAATAATAATAATAATAATAATAATAATAATAATAATAATAATAATAATAATAATAATAATAATAATAATAATAATAATAATAATAATAATAATAATAATAATAATAATAATAATAATAATAATAATAATAATAATAATAATAATAATAATAATAATAATAATAATAATAATAATAATAATAATAATAATAATAATAATAATAATAATAATAATAATAATAATAATAATAATAATAATAATAATAATAATAATAATAATAATAATAATAATAATAATAATAATAATAATAATAATAATAATAATAATAATAATAATAATAATAATAATAATAATAATAATAATAATAATAATAATAATAATAATAATAATAATAATAATAATAATAATAATAATAATAATAATAATAATAATAATAATAATAATAATAATAATAATAATAATAATAATAATAATAATAATAATAATAATAATAATAATAATAATAATAATAATAATAATAATAATAATAATAATAATAATAATAATAATAATAATAATAATAATAATAATAATAATAATAATAATAATAATAATAATAATAATAATAATAATAATAATAATAATAATAATAATAATAATAATAATAATAATAATAATAATAATAATAATAATAATAATAATAATAATAATAATAATAATAATAATAATAATAATAATAATAATAATAATAATAATAATAATAATAATAATAATAATAATAATAATAATAATAATAATAATAATAATAATAATAATAATAATAATAATAATAATAATAATAATAATAATAATAATAATAATAATAATAATAATAATAATAATAATAATAATAATAATAATAATAATAATAATAATAATAATAATAATAATAATAATAATAATAATAATAATAATAATAATAATAATAATAATAATAATAATAATAATAATAATAATAATAATAATAATAATAATAATAATAATAATAATAATAATAATAATAATAATAATAATAATAATAATAATAATAATAATAATAATAATAATAATAATAATAATAATAATAATAATAATAATAATAATAATAATAATAATAATAATAATAATAATAATAATAATAATAATAATAATAATAATAATTAATAATAATAATAATAATAATAATAATAATAATAATAATAATAATAATAATAATAATAATAATAATAATAATAATAATAATAATAATAATAATAATAATAATAATAATAATAATAATAATAATAATAATAATAATAATAATAATAATAATAATAATAATAATAATAATAATAATAATAATAATAATAATAATAATAATAATAATAATAATAATAATAATAATAATAATAATAATAATAATAATAATAATAATAATAATAATAATAATAATAATAATAATTAATAATAATGATAATAATAATAATAATAATAATAATAATAATAATAATAATAATAATAATAATAATAATAATAATAATAATAATAATAATAATAATAATAATAATAATAATAATAATAATAATAATAATAATAATAATAATAATAATAATAATAATAATAATAATAATAATAATAATAATAATAATAATAATAATAATAATAATAATAATAATAATAATAATAATAATAATAATAATAATAATAATAATAATAATAATAATAATAATAATAATAATAATAATAATAATAATAATAATAATAATAATAATAATAATAATAATAATAATAATAATAATAATAATAATAATAATAATAATAATAATAATAATAATAATAATAATAATAATAATAATAATAATAATAATAATAATAATAATAATAATAATAATAATAATAATAATAATAATAATAATAATAATAATAATAATAATAATAATAATAATAATAATAATAATAATAATAATAATAATAATAATAATAATAATAATAATAATAATAATAATAATAATAATAATAATAATAATAATAATAATAACTCAAAATGGATGTCGGGGCGGTGGTCGTGGAACCAAGGAACCACTCCTCATTGACGCGGTCATTGGCAAAGTGGTGAAACGCAACCGTCGGAACTTCTCCGCCGCCTGGATAGACTACAGAAAGGCATTCGACTCGGTGCCCCATACATGGCTAAAGAGAGTCCTCGAGCTGTACAAGATAGACTGTACAGTTAGAGACTTCCTCGAGCAGTGTATGGGGCAGTGGAGTACGATCCTTTGTCATCTGGGTGATTGGATGATGGCTGCGGAGAACCACATAAGGATAAGAAGGGGTATCTTCCAGGGCGATTGTCTGAGTCCAATCTGGTTCTGCCTCTCTCTGAACCCTCTCAGTACCTTACTGGAGGGCTCCGGGAGGGGATTTCAGCTACGGAAAGGAGGGACAAAAGTGACCCACCTTTTCTATATGGATGACCTCAAGTTATTCGCCTCCAGTCGCTCCCATCTTATGGAATTGCTAAACATCACTTGTGAACTTAGCAATTCCATTGGAATGGAGCTTGGGACGGATAAGTGTGCGGTCCTCCATGTTGAGAGGGAAAGGGTTGCTAACTCTGAGGGCGCAGACTTATCTGTGCCCGTCAACTTAAGGACCCTTTCCGAGGCTGAAACATACCGATACCTGGGTATGTCACAAAACATCGGTATCGATGAGACTGGTATGAAACAGTCAGTTTGCGACGTGTTTTATGCACGCTTGACCAAAGTGCTTAACAGCCTTTTGTCCGGTGTGAATAAGGCACACGCATATAACGGCTGGGTCATGCCTGTCCTCATGTATACCTTTGGCATACTCAGGTGGACTCAGACTGAACTTAACGCCCTGGATAGAAAAGTCCGCACTACCATGACGTCCCATAGGATGCATCATCCGAGATCGTCGGTAATGAGGCTGTACTTGCCGCGGAAGCATGGTGGTCGTGGCTTCTTGAGCGCGCTCACCATGCACAATCGCGAAGTGTGCAGCCTCCGTGATTACTTCCTGGCGAGATCGGATGATCCATTCTATAAGGACGTCATTTCTTGTGATAAAGGACTTACCCCTCTATCCTTAGCCAACGAGCAATGGCAAGACCCGGCAGTGCAGAGCATTTCCGACCGGGAGACCGTATGGAAGGAGAAGGAGCTCCACGGGAGGTTCTACAAGGCTCTACATGAGCCTTTCGTAGACACAGTAGCCTCCCTCCACTGGCTACGCTTTGGTGATCTCTTCGGGGAAACCGAGGGTTTTGTCTGTGCAATACAGGATCAGGTTATTAAGACCAACAACTATCGGAGATACATCCTAAAGGATGGCACCGTCGACATCTGTCGAGCTTGTCGCCATCCCGGTGAGTCACTTAGGCATGTTATCTCCGGTTGTTCGGCGCTTTCTAACTCTGAGTACTTGCACAGGCACAACCTAGTAGCCAGAATTCTACACCAGGAGCTCGCTCTGAAATACGGTCTCGTGGATCGGAAATTGCCGTATTACAAGTACTTGCCGGAAGCCGTGCTCGAAAATGATCGCGCCAGGCTCTATTGGGACCGGGCCATCATCACAGACAGGACTATTCTTGCGAATAAGCCTGATATTGTGCTGATGGACCGGGCACAGTCAAGGATATTTTTGGTCGACATTACCATTCCGTATGACGAGAACCTCGTGAAAGCCGAAACAGACAAGCAAACAAAATATCTGGACCTGGCTCACGAGGTGACCGACATGTGGGGTGGTCTGCCGACCGAAATTATTCCCGTAGTCGTCTCTGCAAACGGGCTAATCCCAGTCAGCCTCTCGGGTCATCTGAGGCGGCTGGGACTACGTGGCGGGCCGCTCCAGGTTCAAATGCAGAAGGCGGTGCTCCTCGATACCGCCCGCATCGTCCGCCGGTTTCTTTCCCTTTCCCCCTAACCCTCGGCCGTTTGGTCTCCCCTGCCGAGGGCCTCCATCTGGTTGGGCTTTTATTTATTTATGTACTTTTATATTTATTTTATGTTATTGATATTTATGTATATTTATCTTTTCATTTTCATTTATAATTATATATTTATAGCACCCAACCAGATGAGAAAACTATATAGATACCCCACAATAATAATAATAATAATAATAATAATAATAATAATAATAATAATAATAATAATAATAATAATAATAATAATAATAATAATAATAATAATAATAATAATAATAATAATAATAATAATAATAATATATAATATATGAGGAGTACATTGGAAGAGGCGATTGTGGAAACGCGCAGTACGCCTCTCGAAAATCGACCGCGACTTCCCCGCATAGCCCTAAGCAAGCGGAATCGGGCTGTCGTGAGGGCTCTGAACCCAATGCTGGTGACCTATTTGGAAGCCAGTCGGGACCTTTGCGAGACGGACTCAATTCTTTTTGGCGCCGCACTGGCAGTGTGCCGTATTATAGGCGCCAAACTTTCCACGGCTGGACGCGCTACTGGACAAAGTAGCGCTATCCCAGCCTGGAGAATAAGAATTGAAGAACGTATCGCAAAGGCTAGGGCCCTCATCGGCAGACTGATATGCTTCAGGTCAGGCAACAACAGGCCAAGGATTGTGCGCACCGTCAGGATGGCATTTGCTGGGACAAATGTTAGATTGTCCCAGCCGGATATAATGCAAAAACTGACGGAGCGCATAGACGACCTGAAGCAGAGAATCGCTGCTTGGGGAAAGCGGATTCGGCGATATACCGAGAGGTCGAAACGGTTTAACCAGAATCGTCTCTTCCAGAGTGATCAGAAGAGGCTCTATAAATCGTTGGAGCGACCAATGGTAAGTGGAACGGGCCCAGCACCGAATCAGGCCGACACTGTAGCATTCTGGCGCGGCCTGTGGTCAGAGCCCATAAACCACAGCGAGGGCCCTTGGACGGAAGTTGTGGCGAGTCAGTGTGCGAGTATAACGCCCATGGACCCCGTCATTATAACGCCGGATGACGTAGCTGAGGCGGTCCGTAGGGCCCCGAACTGGAAAAGTCCGGGACTCGACGGGCTGCATCACTACTGGCTGAAGGGGTTTGTGGTGTGTCACACTGTGCTCGCCCGACAGTTCCAAGAGGCTCTCAACCAGAAGTCGCTCCCGAGCCTCTTCACTACTGGGATCACTTATTTGGTTCCTAAAGACCAGGTTACCACAGACCCGAGCAAATACCGCCCCATCACGTGTCTGCCGACCATATACAAGACACTAACATCCATTTTGAGCGCGAGAATCACTCGTCACCTGGAATCAAATCAGGTGATGTCGCGCGCTCAAAATGGATGTCGGGGCGGCGGCCGTGGAACCAAGGAACCACTCCTCATTGACGCGGTCATTGGCAAAGTGGTGAAACGCAACCGTCGGAACTTCTCCGCCGCCTGGATAGACTACAGAAAGGCATTTGACTCGGTGCCCCATACATGGCTAAAGAGGATCCTCGAGCTGTACAAGATTGACCGTACAGTTCGAGACTTCCTCGAGCGGTGTATGGGGCAGTGGAGTACGATCCTCTGTCATCTAGGCGAGCGGATGACGGATGCGGAAAGCCGCATAAGGATAAGAAGGGGTATATTCCAGGGCGACTGTCTGAGTCCAATCTGGTTCTGCCTCTCTTTGAACCCTCTCAGTACTTTACTGGAGGGTTCCGGGAGGGGATTTCAGCTTCGGAAAGGAGGTACAAAAGTGACCCACCTCTTCTATATGGATGACCTCAAATTATTCGCCTCCAGTCGCTCCCATCTTATGGAATTGCTAAACATCACTTGTGAATTTAGCAATTCTATTGGAATGGAGCTGGGGACGGATAAGTGTGCGGTCCTCCATGTTGAGAGGGGTAGGGTTGCTAACTCTGAGGGCATAGACTTATCTATGCCCGTCAACTTAAGGACCCTTTCCGAGGCTGAAACATACCGATATCTGGGTATGTCACAGAACATGGGTATCGATGAGGCTGGTATGAAACAGTCAGTTTGCGACACGTTTTATGCACGCTTGACCAAAGTGCTTAACAGCCTTTTGTCCGGTGTGAATAAGGCACACGCATATAACGGCTGGGTCATGCCTGTCCTAATGTATACCTTTGGCATACTCAGGTGGACTCAGACCGAACTTAACGCCCTGGATAGAAAAGTCCGCACTACCATGACGTCCCATAGGATGCATCACCCGAGATCGTCGGTAATGAGGCTGTACTTGCCGCGAAAACATGGTGGGCGTGGCTTCCTGACCGCGCTCACCATGCATAATCGCGAAGTGTGCAGCCTCCGTAATTACTTCCTGGCGAGATCGGATGATCCATTCTATAATGACGTCATTGCTAGTGATAAAGGACTTACCCCTCTATCCTTAGCCAACGAGCAATTGCAGGACCCGGCAGTACTAAGCATTTCCGACCGGGAGACCGTATGGAAGGAGAAGGAGCTCCACGGGAGGTACTACAGGGTTCTACATGAGCCCTTCGTAGATACAGTTGCCTCCCTCAACTGGCTACGTTTCGGTGACCTCTTCGGGGAAACCGAGGGTTTTGTCTGTGCAATACAGGATCAGGTTATTAAGACCAACAACTATCGGAGATACATCCTAAAGGATGGCACCGTCGACGTCTGTCGAGCTTGTCGCCATCCCGGTGAGTCACTTAGGCATGTCATCTCCGGTTGTTCGGCGCTTTCTAACTCTGAGTACTTGCACAGGCACAACCTAGTAGCCAGAATTCTACACCAGGAGCTCGCTCTGAAATACGGTCTCGTGGGCCGGAAAGTGCCGTATTACAAGTACTTGCCGGAAGCCGTGCTCGAAAATGACCGCGCCAGGCTCTACTGGGACCGGGCCATCATCACAGACAGGACTATTCTTGCGAATAAGCCTGATATTGTGCTGATGGACCGGGCACAGTCAAGGATATTTTTGGTCGACATTACCATTCCATATGACGAGAACCTCGTGAAAGCCGAAACAGATAAACGAACAAAATATCTGGACCTGGCTCACGAGGTGACCGATATGTGGGGTGGTCTGCCGGCCGAAATTATTCCTGTAGTCGTCTCTGCGAATGGGCTAATCCCAGTCAGCCTCTCGGGTCATCTGAGGCGACTGGGACTCCGCGACGGACCGCTCCAGGCTCAAATGCAGAAGGCGGTGCTCCTCGATACCGCCCGCATCGTCCGCCGGTTTCTTTCCCTTTCCTCCTAACCCTCGGCCGTTTGGTCTCCCCTGCCGAGGGCTTCCATCTGGTTGGGCTTTTATTTATTTATGTATTTTTATATTTATTTTATGTTATTAATATTTATGTATATTTATCGTTTCATTTTAATTTATAATTATATATTTATATAACCCAACCAGATGAGAAAACTATATACCCCAAATAATAATATTCCACAACTATCACACAAAGCCATCTAGTCCCAAGCTAAGCAGAGCTTGTGTTATGGGTACTAGACAACTGATAAACATGCTTATATATTTCTAAATACATAAATATTATAGATAAATTACACCCAGACACAGAACAAATGATCGTGCTCATCACACAAACATTCGTCCTGGGTGGGAATCGAACCCACGACCTCCGGCATAGCAGTCAGAGTCACTAACCACTAGACCAACAGGTCTGTCAATTTATTACATATTACAGTTGTATTTCATGTGTTTGATATCCTTGACTTGGAATCATAATTATTTTTATATAATAAAATTAGCCTAAATTACTTCTTATAACGTCAGCTATCTGCAAGTAAAAGTCCCGTCAAAATCGGTCCGGCCGTTTCCGAGATTAGGTAGAGCAAATAGTCAGACAGACGGACAGAAAAAAAATAGGATTTTGTTTGTGTTATAAGTACCGTATTCATGCGTTTTTAGTAAAAAGCTGTTGTTTTCCCATTACAAACAGACACTTGAATATATAGACAAACAAACACACTACACCTGATGGTAAGTGGATGCTGTGGCCCGAAGACACCTACACTACGCTAGATCTGCATTTTTGACAGCTTTGTTACGGAGTGACTCAACAACTACAAGGGCGGCACTGAAAATATCGGGAATCAAGGAAGTGACACAACATTACTGTTTAAAAATGTATTTATTGCTTTTCGAAGTATTCTCTGCGAAATTTGACACATTTTTCCATACGATGGAACCAATCATTGAAGCAACCATTCCATTCGTAAGTGGGGTCTCCAAAATGGCTGTTTTGTAGGCGTCCACAGCTTCTTCAGGTGATGAAAATTTCTGTCCGTGCAATTTATTCTTTATTTTAGGGAAAGTATAGAAATCATTAGGGCTTAGGCCGGGCTTGTACGGCGGATGGTCCAATAATTCTATGTTTTCTTGCTCTAAAAACTCTTTTGTTCTGTGTGCGGTGTGAAGAACTCGCATTGTCGTGATGGAAAATGATGCGGCGGTTGCAGTTCTCTTTATGGAGTTCAGAAACGACCTGTGGCAAACAAATGCTAGCATACCATTCTGCATTAACCGTTCTTTGTCCCCTCAAGAGGAATAGTCGTTACATGGCCGGTTTTGGAGACAAACGTGGCCACCATTTTGTTTGCAACACTCCGTGAACGAACAATTTTTGTTGGCTTTAACTCATTTTCGAACACCCAAACTCGTGACTGGTTTTTTGTTTCGGGTTCGTACGCGTATATCCAGGATTCGTCACCTGATACGTTGTTGTATACAGCATTTGAGGATTCTGCGTGGAATCTTTCGAGAGTTCTGACGCACCATGTAACGCGAGCCGCTTTTTGCTCTTCACAGAGCGAATGCGGTATCCATCGGGAAAACAACATTTTTACACCTAATTGTTCATGCAAGATTATTTGTATTTGACTCATGCTAATGTCTAAAGTTGCCTGAATTTCGCGGTATGTCACACGTCGATCTTCCTCATTCAGCTTACGCACAGCATCAACGTTTTCTTGGGTGACTGCAGTTTTTGGACGACCTTGACGGGGATCATCACTGAGCTTGACACGTCCACGTTGAAATTCAGCAAACCAGCGATAAATTGTCGTTTTGGATGGGGCTTCATCAACAAATGCAGAAATTATCCGGTCAACACACTGTTTTTGTGTTAAACCACTTCGAAAGTCATAATAAATCATCGCTCTTGAATTTTCTCGAATCAATTCCATTGACTAAACAAGTTTGACAAAACCTTGTGACAAGACCGAGAATCTTTTTTTAAATAAATAAATGGTATTCGATTTTTTAAAACTAAGGAGTTTTCAATTAAAAATATTTTAATATGACAGGAACAGTGGACATATTCCATTCCCGATACTTTTAGTGCAGCCTAGTAGTTGCAACGCTGAGAGCTGCGGGTTCGAATCCCACACGGAACAAGTATTTAAATGAACTATTAATCATTGTTCTGGGTATGGTCTAAGTTCCGTGTCTGGATGTTTGTCCCTGTGAAATTTATGTATGTAAACTGCCTTCACGATATAAAAGTAAATCCTAGTGAAGGGGTAACGGTTTTTTTTTTCAAAAAAATCTGTCTTAGATTAAGAAAGATAATTAAACTTTTGATTACAAGTATAAACGACTATATAAAGGGTTAAAATGATTTAGACACAATAAAAAGTTCAATTACAAACATACGTCTACTCTATATAGGGTTGCCAAGTCTTAAAACCCAAAAGCCGGACAGACCAGCAACCTTAGCCGGACATTTTGGTAAAAAAGCCGGACATACTTAATAAAAAATTAAGTATGTCCGGCTTTTAGTTTTAGTATAACATGTTCATTTTTTTAAAAGTAAAACAATGCTTTTTATCGTTTACCACAAAATCTTCTAAAATTCTAATAAAATAACAATAAAATTGATTCGAGACATTCCATCTTAGTCCTCACAGCCTTCTTTATTATTATTATATATATATCTTATTATTATAACTTATCTATATATTCTTAATCATTGAATATTCATTACAATATTAACTTCAATAATTGTAATAGTATGTATGTAAGTACATACATGAAAATGTAAAACATGGTCAAATTAAAAAAATCTAACAAAATCACAGGCCGGACACAGTCTAAATTCGCCGGACACGCAATCATAAAGCCGGACTGTGTCCGGCTTTATCCGGACACCTAGCAACACTACGTCTACAGATGGCCCTAATGTGCGCTAATATACGACACAGTCACGCTCAATTGCTTCTGAAATCGGTATTAAGACAAAGTGTTATGAAGAAATAAAGCCCATAGTTGAGAAACTACACATAGAACCATCTAGGACTTCCATTACTGCTTACAGGCACTGGGTTATAAAAAGTAAAAATGAATATTCCCCGATTTTTATCAAGCCTTGATAGGTAGTACGGCAGACCCTTTTAATCTTAACGACGCATTCCGTCCCTTTTTATAGGATAGTAACGCGAGCACAGTCGAGACAGCTATATATATCCTCCATTAAGATCCTTGATTTTTAGCGTGGTAGAACCACGCTGCACGTACATTATGAGTACCATGAATAAGTCGATTCGACCGGGGTCGCGCTCTCACAGAATATCAGCGTAAAATAGCAGCTTAATGCTGCTGTATTTTGTGTGGTGAGTGTAGAGAACCGGAGACCCTTTTTACTGGATATGCGTACACATCTGCATTTTGATTCTCAATTCGGAATAAATGTAGATGTCTATGAGCCACAGTATCCACTTACCGTCAAGTGAACTGTGTGCTCGATTGTCACCCACTTCTGTATAAAAAAGAAGAATCAAAATGCAGACTCACTGTCAACCAACAACCCACAGTAGCATTAAGCTGCTATTTAAAAACGCTGGTATTCGGTGAGAGCGTGGGTCTTCCCCGGTCGAATCGACTGATACGTACTACAGCAGTACCTGCATTTCGGCCATACTAAGTGGCATAGGATTTTTAATTACATATACGGTTGATGATTAGATTCTGAATTAGAAAAACGAATTTATAGCCTATAGCATCCACTTACCATCAGGTGGACTGTGTGCTCGTTTGTCACCCTTACGACTATCTATCTCATTTAGACAGTTCAAACAAAAGTAATTTAAGTCTATAAATTACCACAACGTGACACCCGGTTCTAATGAGCTAATGACACAGTTCATATTGTACGAACGGGTAACTATTATACCTCCATCAATGCAGTCACCTCACTCCCCGCGCAAGGTCAGAGCCGTGTTTATCCGCACTGAAGGTCAAGGACATCGTCCCGATCGATACGGATGCTGCGGGGGACAGAGAGGATCGCAACGGGTTACGCGAAAGAGGGGGACAGATGACGTAGGATGGCATTCAACTCAATAGTAACGTTATTAACACGTTATCAGAACATTATTTATAGCTTAACGCCGATTATTTAGTTTTATTAACATATTTGAGTTTATTCTGCGAATTTTACAGTCGTAAGTTCGAGTTTTATAACTACAACTCAAGTATGGAGCCGTAGAGACCAGAAATAAGGGCATATCGATACCGTTATAGCCTATTTAACTGACTTCGAAGAAAGGAGAAGGTTATATGTTTTATTTTTTTTATGTATGTTCACCGATTTCTCCGCCAATTGTGATCCGATTTACAAAATTCTTTTTTAATTCGAAAGTCTATGCTCTTAAGGTTTTTTTATAGAATAAGGGTGACAAACGAGCACACAGTCTACTTGATGGTAAGTGGATGCTGTAGCCCATAGAAATCGCGGTGATAGAAAGTATAAATAACACTGTACGTGCCTATAAAATTTAAGGGTTGCCCTCTGTTTCTCTGGGATTCCATTATCAGATTCTGAATTGATAACATTGGGACCACCTATAGCCCTATAGCAGCTTAATACTGCTGTGTTTCGTATGGTCAGTGTAAAGAACCGGAGGCTTTACTGAAAACGAGGCATATCATCTTAATCCTCAGGGCTCAGGGGTGAAAACGAATCTGCATTTTGAATCTTAATTGATTATAAATGTAGGTGTCTATGGGCCATAGCATTCATTAACCATCGGGTGGCCTGTTGGCCTGTATGCTCGTTTATCAAGCTTCCTTCTATACAAAAAAAAAACAATAGAAGTCGTGAATTCAAATCTATCATTCGACTATCTACATAAGCATTTTCAGCTCACCTGGAGTGGTTCACGAGAATATTATCAATGCTTTTTGCTTTACCAGTTTCTTTTAAGATAATCCTAGGTTCGATTCCCACTAACCGCTATTCATCGTCGCATTACAGTACATCCTATAAAAGTTCGCTGAACATAGGCCCACCCTCGTAGCTTGCCTCATAGTTGAGTTGTCACGAAGATGCTCGTGCCAATATACTGTTTAATTCTCCCTCTGTCGTCTCTTACGTCACCAACGAGACGATATGGGGTCGAGGACATTCCTACAGTGCCACTACACAGTTAGCCAAGGCCATATGTCTGCCACCAGCCCCAATAAAGGGGCGTATAATTATATATTTTTAATACATTTTTGTATGTGTGTTAACGTATATAGGCTCTTACAATACTTGTTTTGTTTTATATAATAACGTGCAACCAGTTTATTTGGCTTGACTTTACGCCCATCGACACTCCCACGCAGATATGAGTTTCTAGTTTCTCTCTCATTTATTATCATAAATGCAGCCCTTCACAAGTCCTCTCCTGGCCCCATGTTCCTAAGACCTAATATCGTATCAACACTCAACTTCCAGTAAGACAGAAAAGTATTTTTATCGCATGAAACGCGCCGCGTTAACTGCGCTTAGAGTCTCAAATGCCATTAATAGTTTATATGGAATAAAGTTTAACACAGTCGTAATTTTAGAAATATAATACAAGTAGACAACTTAAATTTAATTTAGGAATTTAGTAAATATTATGCTCAAGATTCCAAAGTCCAAAAAGAGTCTTCGTGAGTTCATCGTATGTATTTTTCTTAATTTCTTCTTGCTCTCGCAAACTAAATGGTGTTATAATCGTTGCAAGTCCAGTTCTAAACAAAGGCCACCCCAAGGAACTCTACAAAGCACGACGACTTCCTGTATCTCTTACCAGGTCAGTCGTACTACATATTATAGTGGTGAGACCACCCTACTCTTTGCTTACTGGTAGGAAACTTTTACGGCCCTGAACCACAGGCATCCACTGACTTTCTTTAGTCTTAACAGGTCGTCACGGTATTTATTAGGGGTCATCCTACACACCGCTTGCCTGGATGAGGCTGGTCTAGGACATGTATTCCCAATCCCATGTCGATTCTATGAGCTATATGACCGGCCCATTGCCACTTCGTGTTAGATCTGTTGGGCTATGTCGATTACTATGGTTCTCCTGCTAATATTCTCATTACGAAGTCTATCACGCAGGGAAAGTCCGACAGCCTAAATAGGTCACTAACTGGTCTTTGGCTTCCTCAAACAGCCAGCAGTGAATATCTCAAAAATTATCTTTAGTAAATAATTTAAAAAAAAAACATCTGTTAATTACCGACATCGGTACAGTTAACTAACGGAAGTTTCTTCAACTGCTTAATTTGAAATAAAAAGTTTTTCAGGTTATACTCGTATGTTAGTAGCAACATTTTTGTTTTTTTTTTCATATCGTATCAGCGGAGGTCTTTTACCTCCGCTAGTATAAATTTCTATACGCTTAGTTAAGTAGCTGTAGATCATATTTTATACGATACAAGATATTAGCAGTTACATCTTTATACATATTAGAATCGTGTAAATTAGTACAAAAATATATTTCAAAAAGCTGGTGGTAATAATATCAATAGATATGATACACAACTTAGGAAGAGAAATAAATCAATATTGTCTAAAACCACTTTATCTTTATACAGTTCTGGAACATATACCATGGCAGTTAAACTATATAAAACATTACCCAAAGATATAATTGAGATGGAAGTATTAAGAAGTTTGTGAAGCACTAAATAGCTTTTTGATCAAGAAATGTTGCTATAAATTAGATGAATATTATGTTAAATTGAAGTAAATAAATAAAATTAGTAATATAACGTATACTAATTACTATAATTATACTTGCAATGTATAAACAATATTTGAATCTAAAAGTATTAGAATTAAAACATTAAAGCTAGCTAGCTAGCTTTATTTTATATTGTTATACCCTTGCTTGGTGCATGTGCTGTTATGTATCACACAAAACCACATGCCTTACGTGGTAGAGCCATGCTGCAGCTATATTGTGGTTGTAGCACGAATGGGTCGGCTCGACCGGGGTAGGACCACGCTCTTACAGAACACCAGCGTAAAATAGCAGCTTAATGCTGCTGTGTTTCGTATGGTGAGTGTAGAGAACCGGAGATCCTTTTTACTGGGAACGAGGCATTCCATCTCAGTCCTCAGCGCCGGCGCCAAACATTTTATTTTTAATTCAAGATGACTGTAGATGTCTGTGGGCCACAGCCTCCACTTAGCATGAGGTGGACTGTATGCTCGTATGTCACTCTTGTTTTATAACAAATGCAATAAATAAATAAGTTATAACGGTTAGTTATGTTTGGTAGCAAGCAGTTGGTTTACATCTTCTATTTAATTGATTCATAGGTACATATAAATAAAATTGGATTGTCTCTCTGTAATGTTGAAATAACTGACTGCTATTGAGCTCGAGTGGTTATTAGCATGCCACTAAGATATATATATAACCATTTTTAAATGTTTTGTCGGTCTGTCCAGGGTAATCTTCGGAATGGTTAAATCGATGTGATGAACTTTACGAACAGATTGAGAGCAACACCAGGAGGAAAGGTTTTATTTTATAGAAGAGGGGGCAAACGAGCATACGGCTCACCTGAAGGTAAGTGACTACCGTCGCCCACGAACAACTGCAGCACCAGGGGAATTGCAAATAAATTGGATGGGAAATTGGGCCTCCGGCCACAGTTCTCAGAAGTGACAATACATCTGTAGCCATTATTGAAATTCTCGAAAGCCCGGTTAAAAGCCAACGCGTGCGAGAGAGACGACAAAATCAACTCTTTGCTTTTTTTTTGGCAGTCCAGTGTATTTAGAATTGAAAGCAAGCAAGCAAGTGTTGACTTTACATATATGCTACCAGGTCATGACCTTTTAATTTCTTTGATTGAAATTCGTTGCTGCTGTCCATGAGCTACAGTAATTACCTATTAGTTTTACTTTGAGTTCGTTTGTAACTTCATTTTTATAAACAAAATAAAATCTTACCGCTGCATCTATAAAAGGTTCACAAAACTGAGTGTTGAATTAACCTCGGCGCATTACCCTCAGTGAAGGCGACTGAACAACGACCCCTTTACCGGTAAAAAGATATTATAGTCCTCAGGGGTGACAACGTATATGCAATGCATTTGATTCTTAATAGAGGATAGATAGAGTGGCTACGGCATCGACTTACCAACGCATTGAATGTTTTCCACGCTCATTCTATGATGTAGTAAAACTTATGTTCATCTTTCTATATTTTTTTACGTTTCATAAGCTAGAGCTTGATCACAAATCCTGGCGGTAAGTGGTGATGAAGACCTAGATAATAAATCACCCTGTATCAGCGTAACAAAAGCCGATTCACTTTTGCTCTTAAGATGCCCAAATTGTATTCGAACGGAAGTACAGACGCTGGTAAATAATTCTCCTCCCTTCTTGTGCGCTTTACAAAAGACGAAGCAAACTGTTTGTTTCGAATGCATGGAATATCGACAACAAAAGTGTGAGAATCCGAGGACACCCTGGTTTTCGGATGGTGGAAGGGTTGAGGGAAGAATTAAATCATGTAATTCCTGCGCACCCTCTCCGAAATGCATACATTTAAGAGGTTAGAGTAAGTCAGCTCAAATTCTAATTTCGCCCCCACTTCCCCGCGCGTCGTATGCTATGTACCGAAATATTTGTAATCACTAATACTGTAAGTAGAAAGGTCGTTAGACACTTATTTCATTAGGTTTATCATATTTATGCCTGTTTCTTAAAGCCAAGCCAGCCGCTCTTATTTTTATCACGGTTATTTCCCATTTTAATTTTACGTCGTACTGTTGCGTAATGTATATTCTGATCGTAAGCGACACAACTTCTCCCTTCAAAAGCCTAAGCGATACTAACGGAACGACAGGAATCAAGCTCAAGACGCCGATAGTTTAGGTAATTTCTTTTTACAGTGAAAATAATGGTATTTAAAAAAAAGTAAATAACATAAGCACTGCTTTATAGTTAGTTCAGTTAGTATGCAAAGTTTCATGATCTTATTTAAAGTATTTTATGAATAACAGCGGTTTATTGTTTATTTTGGAGGTAACTTTGGATTTTTTTCTATCGAGAAAATTTTACGAAATCGTGTTTTCGTCTAACATAATCACTAACATTAATCCTCAACTTTACCATATATTTATTTCAAAATTAATGCTGCAATATTTTCGGCATAACGAAGG
Source organism: Parnassius smintheus behrii (assembly GCA_036936625.1). Taxonomy (NCBI): domain Eukaryota; kingdom Metazoa; phylum Arthropoda; class Insecta; order Lepidoptera; family Papilionidae; genus Parnassius; species Parnassius smintheus. The sequence goes on from JAUPFT010000021.1 coordinate 44,238,362, forward strand.
ATCTTGCTAAGCCATTTGACGTTATATTTTCCCTTAACACGTTTTTTTAGCTTCGCGTGCAACTATCTATGTAACGGAATTTTTTAATGTAATTTTCACCAACTTTGTAGACGAACGACTTTGCTTGAAAATTTTCACTCGTATTAAGGATCTATAACAATACAATAACTTTATAACTTCATCGTAGTATCCTGATCAGGATCACCAGGTTAAAATAATTAGCATGTTTCTTTAGTTTTTTTTTAAAACTATAATTTATTATTTTTAAGTCTATTCAATGAAGGATCATATTTCATTAAACCGCAAGTTACCACAGCGTTGACATTTCGAAGGCTACGATACATTTAGGGTTGCCACACGGCCTTTATTTTAAAGGATGTCCTCTAATACATATAAACACAAAAATGATCTTGTCTCCTAATCCTCCTTTAATAAGGGCAAAGCAATATCGCGCGTATTCGACATGCCCTCTGCTAATTTAGATCAAAGAGTTTAAAATTTTCTTTGAGGTGACGTGCGTTAGGGAGACAAATTATGTTACGTTAATATAAATATTGTTTTGTTTTTTGTTAATAAATGTCGCTTCTGACACCAACAGCATTTTTGAAAACAATATGATCAAGTTGTTCATCATTTTCTTTATCCTATTTCTTTTTTTAATCTTATTAAATATCCTAATCCTGTCCTGGTATAGGTAGTGTATAGTTTAGAATTTTTATTAATTTCGACCCACATTATTTTCATTTTTTGTTTCTAGTTTCTTTGCAACGACTTTAGGTGTTGTATTGTATAGTGTACCCTTGATTTAATAGTTATTGTTTCTATCATTTGATCACAAATGACTGTTGTTCGTCGACCTTAAAATCCTTGTTTTTTATATAGAATATTGGCAACAAACGAGCACAGAGTTCACCTGATGGTACGTGGATGCTGTAGCGCATAGACGATTTATGCACGATTAAGAATCGAAATGCCAATGCGTTGTCACCCCCGGGAACTAAGAAGGCATGCCTCTTTTTCAGTAATAAGGATCTCCGGTTCTCTATACTCACCATATGAAACACAGCAGCATTAAGCTGTTATTTGACGTTGGTATTCTGTGAGAGCGCGGTCATTCCCCGGTCGAGCCGACCCAATTGTGCTACAACCATAATATAGGCACAGCGTGGCTCTACCACGTATAGTAAGTTCAAGAGTTTCTGTAACCTAAACATACAAAAATGAAAGCGGGCAACCCTTGGTAAATGTGTCCAGAGCTCAACGGATTACGCGCTACGTAATGCGAATACAGTTGAGACTATAGTATACGAGAACAATGGCGACGGGAAATACAACTAAGTCCTGTGACTTACACATAATCCCTTTAGATATCTGAAGGCTCAGTGGCATAGTGGCTTAGCAATGAGTTACGGCGTTGAAGGTCGCGGGTTGCAATCTCGCACGCAACAAGTATTTCTATGGCCTATAAATAGGTTTTGGGTCTGAATGGTTGTTTTCCTGAAATTTATATATGTCAGCTGCCTCTACAATACAGGTGAAAGTTTTACGGTGTAGTTAAAGATTTACTCAAAAGAAAAGATTTGTTTATGATGTTTGACGACTCAATCATGTAAAAAAATGGACTGTGTGTTCTCTCCCATAGTATTTTATCTTTTTAATTTGATCTCTCCCATTGTATTTTTTTTATTTATTTCATACTTACAACTACAATAACAGGGTTATCTATTACAGTCGTAGAACCGTTACACTCCACCAAAAGCCACTGCTGAACATAGCTATCTTCTTCTTGCCACGCTTAACAGATGGGTTGCCAATCGCAGTTTTTAGCTGTTATATGGAAGTCTCTCTCCTGGTTTGTTCCTGTCTGTCTACTCTTACGATATGTACGGGACGATGTGGAGTACTGAATATTCCTATAACGTCACTACCCGGTTGATTTTTTAAGTATACATCTATAAATGTATCATCAGTACAGACCTCCGCAAGTCCACTGCTGAACATAGGCCTCCCACATGGAATGCCACGACGACTGAGCCACTACATTCATTGACTTCCTGGATGTCTTACCAGGTCGTCACACCATCTAGTGGAGGGTCGCCCTACACTTCGCCTACCGGTACGAGGCTGCCACCCGAGAACCTTTTTTCCCCATCGGTTGTCGATTCTTCGAGCTATATGCCCGGCCCATTGCCACTTCAGCTTACTAATCCGTTGGGCTATGTCGGTCACTCTGGTTCTACAGCGGATATCCTCATTTCTAAGTTTATCACGCAGAGAAACTCCGAGCATAGCCCTCTCCATAGCTCGATGACCGACCTTGAGCGTCTTCATACGGTTATTACATACATAACGGTCCTGATACTGTAAATGTATCTCTCTATAAAATTTTATAAAAAAGTCTCGACGTGGACATCCCTATTGGAAGAAATTTATTTCATATTACGGTAAATTTGATTACCCTTTCGCAATATTTTTCTTATAAAAGTTCATAATATTATCTTTCAACCGATATAACAAGCTACTCGAGAAGAGGACACGGCTTTAACACAATGAGACGCAATGTCAGCAGTAGCTGTAATAAGCCCATTTCCCACGCTATGCAACGATTTAATTGCAGTATAGACGAATTTCCAGTTCATTGTTTTTTATCTGTGGCAACTGGTGCTGCAATTTAAAGATATTACGCAACCTGTAATGAAATCGTGTAACGATGGCCTTCAAGTCAGTTGGGGTTTCGGTAGCAACAAGCAAAACGGAATACGCTGTCAACTGAGAAAAAGTTTTTTTTTTCATAAAATAATGCAAAATTGGTTGTCTGTCGGCTTACGGAAGATTGTTTTACGTGACAACGTCATAACAAAACATTGTTGAAATGATTGCATACTTTGTGGAAGAGAGATAGATGCTTCGCAAGCCAAACGCTCAAGCAGGTCGTGCCTTTCCCTCGCTCGTGCAGCGTTCTCGCTGCAATCGTTACGTTACAATGAGCGTAACGTTACAATGAGTCATCCTTTTTGGTGCATGCAGCCGGCGTTCTTCGATTTATTAGACGTTGTCAAGTCAATGAAGTGACAAAGTAGCTTACACAGTTTAATGGAAAGTGGGTATTGTAGTCCGTGAGAACTTGGCGCTACAGATGGGTTGTCGACGACAAAAATGAAATGCAACACAGCCTATAATTCTACTGACACTCTATGCCCTAAAGACTTGAACACAGGAGTGCAAGAACTGCCGTTAGGCGGCAGAAAAAGGTAAGAAAGTGGTTCCTGAGAAACCTCTTGGTTAGGTGAAACACCTCTATTCCCGTGAGCCTACGAAAGCCTACGAGCACTCGAAACTCTAGGATTTCAAAGTGATTTTTTTAATATAGAATAAGGGTGACAAACTAGCACACAGTCCACCTGATGATAAGTGGATGCTGTGGTCCATAGAGTCCATGGATAGCTACATTTAACCTCGATTAAGAATCAAAATGCAGATGCGTTGTCGCCCCTGAGGACTAAGATGAAAAACCTCCGGTGTGTGTAGAGAACACTCACCTTACGAAACAGCAGCATTAAGCTGCTATTTTACGCTGGTATTCTGTGGGAGCGTGGTCCTTCCACGATCGAGCCGACCCATTCGTGCCATAACCATAATATAGCTGCAGCGTGGATTTACCACGTATAAATTAAAGTACCCGGATGACCGAGCAAAGCTCGTTTTTTTTTTTTGAAATAACATTTATAAATTACATGCTGATGAAACTTAAATAATATTTTTTGATCTTATTGACAGAATGGAAAAAAATTGAACTGATTATTTGAATAAAAAATCATGAGTGCAATTAGTTTTATTAAAATTTTCGTATTTTTAAAAATTACTAAAAAAAAGGCTCGAAATAATAGATTTTCTCACAAAAGAAGGGAACTTGAAAAAAAAGGAAAAAAGCTAGACCAGAGACAGGACGCGAACCACAGAACTCTGATATCACGCCCGACCAACATCCCACCTGAGCTATAACGATCGTTAGCTATTATTTGAAATTTACCTTCTTACAAACACAGACAGACACAGAAAACACAGACAAAAGGACATTTTCTAAAAATAAATCCTAGCTAGATAGATTTATTGCCCCCGAAACTACCTGGACAAAAAATTTTACGGAAATCGTTGGAGCCGTTTCTGAGATATTATATATATATATATATATATATATATATATATATATATATATATATATATATATATATATATATATATATATATATATATATATAAAAGAATTAAAACAAGTAACAAAACTAGTAAAATTAATATTCATCTTAATATTAAAATCATTATGGACAAGACATCTGGATAACTGCGGCCGAAATTTCCCCGTCCCTCATCTAAATTTCCTAAAGATCCTATCAGCAACATGACGTGCAAACTTTCCCTCAATTCACGCTAAATTCACAACAAACAAGCTCTGATATAATCAGGAGACATTTTGCACGCAATCCGAAACGAGACCAAAAAAGTACATTTTTTGGACTGTAGCACAGTCGTCTTTCGTCGTTGGCAATACATTAAATGAAATGATCTGTAATGGTCTGACAAACGATTACAAAGTTACTTAGTAGAAATGCCGCCAATATAAATATAAAAAAAATTTGTACACGGTAGAGCCACGTTGCATCTATATTATGGTTGTAGCACGAATGAGTCGGCTCGACCTGTTAAGGACAGCTCTCTCACAGAATAACAGCATAGAATAGCAGCTAAATGCTACTGTGTTTCGTTTCGAATGGTGAGTAAAGAGAATGCAAATCCTTTTTACTGGAAACGAGGCATTCCATCTTAGTCCTCACGGGTGACAACGCATCTGAATATTTATTTATTTATTTATTTATTTATTTATTTGGTCTACCAACGACTGTTACATTACAAAAACTTAAGTAGTTACATTGTAATAAACTATTATGAGCTAAATGCACAATCAATTACAGGTAAACACAACGTGCTATTTTAACATGTGATATAAGTACCTTTTACATTGATATAAGGTTAATTTTAAACTAGTTATAACAGGTAAAAGATAGGTGTAATTAATCTGGGATTTTTTTTAACAAATGTGCACGAAACTGGTTAAGTTTAAGAGAGAAAACATCCTTGGGATCATTAATAAACCACGTATTAAATGCGTTACACAGACGAGGAACTGGTGAATGTTTTCCTAAAACAGTCCTGCGGAATGGCGGATAAAATAGAGAAACAGGTTTCCTTGGAACTCTGAAGGGGATCCTGAAATTAAAAAGGTTTAGAAGCTGAGGGCAGTCAATTTGATTATTAAAAATTTTATAAATGAATATTAGGTCGAAAAGGGTCCTTCTTTTATTCAACGAGGACATTTTAAAGTGTTTGAGGTTTTCATGATAGGATAACTTTTTCTTTGAAACTTTTGAGATGTGAGATAGATGCCATAAAAAGCGTTTTTGGACCCGTTCTATTCTTAATATGTGCGTGGCATAGTGTGGCCTCCATACCACAGGGCAGTATTCAAGAAGACTACGTACTAGTGCTTTGTACAAAGTGATACGTGTCTGTAAGTTTTTGAACACTTTACTGTTTCTAATAATAAAGCCCAGCATATTAGATGAGCGCCTAAATGCTTTCAATATGTGGTACGAAAGTTAATTTGTTATCTAGAATTATTCCCAGGTCCTTAATTCTATCAACTTCTTTTAATGGTTTGCCATCAATATAATATTTGGATTCAGTTTTAGTATGTTTGCGTGTAAATTTAATAAAAAAGCATTTATCTATATTTAATTCTATTCCATTTGTACAGCACCAATTGTATAACCCATTTAAATCATGTTGTAACAAGAGAACATCAGCTTGGGACTTAATAGTTCTGGCAATTTTCAAATCATCTGCGAATAGATAGGGCGTTGATGAAAGGAAACTATTGGGCATATCGTTGATATATACGTTAAAAAGAATTGGCCCCAAATGGGATCCTTGAGGAATTCCTGAGGTTATCTTGTGAGATTCAGACTTATAGCCTTTAGCAACAACGAAGAAACGTCTATTCGTTAAATATGAAGTAATCCAGTTGGCAAAATTTCCTGTAAAGCCATAGGCAGCAAGTTTGTCTATAAGAGGTAAGTGGGGTATTTTGTCGAAGGCCTTGCTGAAGTCTGTGTACACAACGTCTACTTTCTCCTGTTTATCTAGAGCTTCAGCAATTCCTTCGACAAATGTGACTAAGTTAGTGCAAGTGGATTTCGATTTTAAAAAACCATGCTGATATACGCTGACGTATTGCTGAAAATGGCTTTGTATTGAGGGGCAAACAACAGATTCAAAAACTTTTGCCATTGTCGATAAAATTGAGATTGATCGATAATTCGATACTAAGTTCTTGTCGCCAGATTTATGTATTGGAACTACTTTAGCTATCTTCCAGACGTTTGGAAAGGCACCTGTCAATAAGGAGTAATTAAAAATGTATTTCAAAGGTACAGCCAGTGTTTTAGCACAGTTTTTGATAAAAATAGGTGGGATTTCATCTGGGCCTGCGCCTTTATTTGTATCAAGTGATTGTAGTTTTTTTAGTATTAACTCCCGAGATATCGAAAGAGTCCCAAGGCTGAAGCTATTTTGTGCTATATAGTTGAGATAGGTAGAAGTTGGACTGGCTACAATCTGAGCTCTTGAGTCTGTTATAGCAAATGATTTCGAAAATGATTTAAGAAATAAGTTACATATAGCTGTTCCGTCGGATTCATAAATAACCCCGTCTGTCATAATATTCGGATAAGAATTACTTCCCTCCTTTCGCGATTTTATAAACGACCAAAAGTGTTTGGGATTTTTGTTGAGTGTCCTTTCCGTCATTTCAATATAATTATTATATAGGTTTTGTTCCAGTTTTTCGCATCGTTTGTTAAGTAATTTAAATTCTACCTCATCTAAAGGATTGTTATATATTTTATACCTACGATGTAAATTGTTCTTTTCTCGAAGCAGTCGTAGGAGTGATTTATTAACCCACGGAGGATATTTGCTCTGCTTAACCTCACTACACGGCACATGAGTCTTAATAATATTATTTAGTACAGTGTAGAAATTATCCATAATTTCATCTATAGTGAGGCATTTGGAAAACAATTCCTCCCAGTTTATTTCCGCAAGACAGTTATTAATAGCATCATAATTAGCCTTATAGTAATTATTTTTCTTATTATTAATATTGTTACTAAGTATGCGGTTCGTGTTAAGCACAATTTCAATTTCTATTAGAGGATGTTGTAGATCAACAACGGAGAGATTACTTAAAGCTAATGTGACATTACATACTGGTAAATCAGTTAATACAAGATCGAGAATTCTTTGGTTACTGTTACGTATTAAGTTATATTGATTAAAATTTGAAGTATAACAAAAGTCTACTAAAGTTGTATTTATTTTTGAAGTTTGATTATGTACTGTACCCGTGTTTATTGCATTCCAATCAATAGTACCTAAATTAAAATCACCAATCAAACAAATTTTACTTTCAAATTTATCAATAATAGAGTAACAGTTTTTAATATTGATTCGTAATTAAGGATAGATTTGGATGTATATGGGCTACAGCAACCACTTACCATCAGATGCACTGTGTGCTCGTTTTTCACCCTAATCTTATAAAAAAATTCTATATAAAACACAAAAAGTGTTTCTTTCTACCTACGTCGGTTAAAGATTTCGAAACCACCCAAACTATTTTGATGAAATTTTTTGTGTGTTTGATTGGGTCGACAGGTGGTTTATATTTACATTTTGACCCGGTAGGTAACGTTGTTGTCCAGATCATACGGGATGGATTGCTAGTCGAGGATAAATGTAGATGTCTATGAGCCACAGCATCCACTTACCATCAGGTGAACAGACTGTGTGCTCGTTTGTCACCTTTATTATAAAAAAGAATTTTTTATAATAAAGGTGTATAATAAACGTTATTCTATAAAAAAGAATACACAGTTACTTAGTATTCCGCTATCATAGATTAAGAATCAACAAGTAAAATGGATCTCCGGTTCTCGTCAGAATGTTCAAGGGCGACAACGCATCTGCGTATTGATTATTATTAGTCGAGGATAGATGTAGGTGTATGTAGGCCGCAGCTTAAATATGTGTGTAATTAAGTTTAATTTCGTTGTTGTTGTATTACATTTCTGAATTTTACTAATTTTATGTTTGTATTTATGTTATGTGATTAAATCTATTTAAATAAAAATCAAGTGCCGTGCGTTAGCCTCGCAGAAACTCGAAAATGGCTCGACCGATTTTACAATTTAATTTTTAGGTTCTGAGCTCTAACTAATAACTAATAATATTATACGTGGTAGAACAACACTGCAGCTATATTATGGTTGTAGCACGAATGGGTCAGTTCGACCGGGGAAGGACCACGCTCTCACAGAATGCCAACGCAAAATAGCAGCTTAATGTAGCTTTGTTTCGTATGGTGAGTGTAGAAATCTGGAGACCATTTTTTACTAGAAACGGGGCATTCCATCTTAGTCCTCAAGGCTGACAACTCATCTGCGTTTTGATTCTTAATCGAGGATAAATGTAGATTTACTATCAGGTGGACTGTGTGCTCGTTTGTCACCCCCCTTCTATAAAAAATAGATGCTGCGGCCCACAGATATCCACATCCATTCACGATTAATAATCAAAATTACCTTTAGAATAGGATAGAATGCCTCGTTTCCAGTAAAAAGAATATCCGGTTCTCTACATTCACCATACGAAATACAGTAGCATAATGCTGCTATTTTACGCTGGTATTTTATGAGAACATGGTCTTCGATTAAGAATCAGAATGCAGAAGCGCTGACACCCCCATTGCTGCTATCAACTTATCTTCAGATGGAATGTTTTGTCGTCTGGCACTCTTTTTTTATTATATATATATATATATATATATACCTGCTTTTGAAAATTAAAAACGTATATAAAGCATTATGTAGCAAAAATATCTAAATAAACGTAACACCTGCTTTTTTTTTTAAAGGCTGTTCTGTTTCTGATTATCGAATACTTCGTAACGCGGTCAAGGCTGAAGCGCACATGGCTACACCTCATGACCAGGCACATCTGTTTACTATTTAAATGTTTAATTACATAAAGTCTCGATAGTAAACATTCAAAAAAATATATATAACTACATAATTATTTTGAACTAAGCGAAGCGAGCGGGAAGAGAGAAAGGCGTGGTAGCTCAGATGGTTAGCGCTCGCTGTAAATTTCACAGTACACGAGCAAACCGGGTTCGATCCCCGCCGGCGCCAATGAAATTGTTAGTTGCAATTTTAAGTGCTGATTTACCACGTGATCGGCGGTGAAGGAAAACATAGTGAGGAAACCTGCATGTCAGAGAAATAGGAAAAAAATATTTCGAAGACTTGTGAAGTTCGCCAACACGCATTGGGGCAGCGCGGCGGACAATTCCTTTCCCTAAAACCCTCTCAGAAATGAGTGGAGGCCTCTGCCCAGCAGTGGGACGTACATAGGCTGTAACTTTATTTTTACTTTTTTTACTTTACTTTAAGAAAATATATTATCGATATTTTTCTAATAACGTGCTTATTTTTATGTAGAATATGGGTCACAAACGAGCACGCATTCTACCTAATGGTAAGTAGATGCTGTGGCTCATGGACATCTGCATCTATATTCGATTAAGAATCAAAATGCAGTACCCCCACCCCCCCACGGAACTAAAATTTTCTGAATCTTGTAGGCCATACAAATACTTGATCCATGCGAGATACGAACCCGTATGCAACTCATAGTTAAGCCAGGAGCCGGAGCCGTCAAAAAGCTATGTTTCTCACTGTCGCCTCGTACGGAACCCACGGGACGATATAAGTTAGTAGATATTTTTACCCTGCCACTAAACGGACCCTAACGGCAGCAACCTAAAAAAATGGTTTATGGGTGACCAATTTATTATAATAAATAATGATAAAACTCTTAACCAACAAAACAAGAACAAGTGCTGAATATTCTATTAAGATCAGGTGTTTTCTCGCTACGAGAAAATCGGCGTGGTCCATTTAATGCTGAGAGCTTGAGAGCTTCCAAATTATAGAGTTGTTCAGCGGGGATCTTTTATGAAATCTATTATGTTTACGTAATTGCTTCATATTTTATAAAGAAATTGGATAGGAAATTAGCTTTAATAATAAACTCGTGGGATAATCCAACAATAAATAAATAGAAATAGGTTGTACTTTTAAACACACACAGTCCACTTTATGGTAAGTGGATACTGTTGGCTATAGACTTCTACATTTACCCTCAATTAAGAATTTAAAAAAAAAAGTGATTTAAAGATTTTTATTTTTCTTTCTCTGTATAAATTGGAAGAATACAAGTATGTATTTCCTTGTAGTGGTGGTGTAAAAATATCCACAACACCATATCATCCTGTGGGTGTCGTAAGAAGAGACTGAGGGAAACCAATCAGGACATGGACAGCAGTGTCTACATAATAACAAGTAAAATAAAGAACTACGGTTCGAAATAAAAAAGCGGGTTGGCCGCTTGCCTAGCGTGGCAACTATGGCATAGATCCCATGACCTTTGGGGCAATATATAGGGGAGGCCTTTGTTCAGCAGTGGACTTTAATAGACTGTAACATTATCGTCAATATCATACGCTACATTATTATTATGTAATTTAAACATCTTTATTTTTCTTTCCCTTTAAAAATTAAACTTTCTATAAACGATACAACCATCTATTCCTAATCTAATAGGGGGGATAAGACTGTATCTCCTAGATACACGTTACTGAGTAACTGATTACTCAGCCACATTGGCAACCTCTCATCTTTCGGGTACTTTATTAAGAGCCAGGGCGTCATCAGAGGCCTCTGAACTATGGAAGTGACGTAAATATGAGTCTCTCAGAGATGAGTAAATATTTGTGGCGTTTGCTGTAGAGACTATCGGTCCGTGAGGTTCACGTGTGGTGAAGTTCTTAAAGGAACTGTATTCGCGACTGGTCGTCGCACCTGGTGATGAGTGGGCTGAATCTTTTCTCGCCCAAAAACTAAGTAAGCGAGGAAATGTATCCAGCGTTATTGGCACGATACCACGGAGAGTAGGACTGTATAGATAATTTAAGTTTTTAGTTTTAGTTTATTTGATTAGTTTTTTTAATATTGTATATATTTTAATGTTACAAAAGTTACAGCCTATATACGTCCCACTGCTGGGCACAGGCCTCGCGCTCATTCCTGAGAGGGTTTTAGGGCAGGGAATTGTCCGCCGCGCTGCCCCAATGCGTGTTGGCGAACTTTACATGTCTTCGATGTATTTTTGTCAAACATGCAGGTTTCCTTACGATGTTTTCCTTCACCGCTGAACACGTGGTAAATCAGCACTTAAATTGCAATTAACAATTTCACTGGTGCCGGCGGGGATCGAACCCGGTTTGCTCGCGTATTGTGAAATTTACAGCTAGCGCTAACCATCTGAGCTACCACGGCTCATCAATCATTATTTAAATGTTATATAAATAAAAATTTTACGATTACACATTATTAATGATTTACATGATGTATTGAGTATCTTGGTAACAACTATGTAAACTGTAGAAATATCAATAACAAATATTAATGTCGATGAAGTTTATAAGTCCGATTATTTTACACAGGAAGTCCCTAAGCCGGAAAAATGAAAGTTAAAACCGTACGCAAACATAACCGTTTCCGCTTGAAATGTGGTAATACGAATCGTGCTCTAGAAAGTTTAGTGGCTATGTATATAGTAATATAAACAGGGATAATTTCGAAACCATTATCACATTACTTCAAGAAAAAGTAGGGGGTTAATAATTCAGGTGTATGGTTTTTGTATGTATGTCACGCGATATATTCGTGAGCTGTGAACCCATTTTGATGATTTTTACCTACTGTAAGTTATTGTACTATGTCTATGACCTTCGTAATAAATTGACAAAGTTTTACCGCACTGTGCGGTATGGGAGCACATAAAATACGAACAATGAAACATTAACTTATATACCAGGCGGTCCCATAATGAACTGGCCTGATATAGTTCAACGCGATATGTCGCTACATGTTGTGTTGAATTAAATAGTACGTTTATCGTGCACTTAATATAAGAAACATGCATCGACATGAAGTGCTTAGTCTTAGTTTAACAGGCATTTGAATAACGAGAGTCGCGTATTTTTTCAAAATGTCGAAAACTGAGTATCGAAGTGTCATAAAGTTTCTGTTCAAAGAAGGTTTATCCCCTGCCCAAATAAAAGAACGATTAGATGGCGTGTATAAGGAGTCTGTCCCCTCCTATAGCACAGTGAAAAATTGAGTGAAAGAGTTTCGCCTCGGGAGAGAAACCGTCGAAGACTTTGGCCACGACGGTCGACCTGTGGAAGTGCTCACTCCCGAAACGATTGCTCTTATCGAAGAGGAGGTTCTGAGTGACCGCCGTTTGAAGATTAGAGAAATTGCAGCAAGGCTTGGGCTCTCTAAGAGTACCGTTCATCGCGCGATCCATGAACATCTTCACATGAAAAAAGTGAGTGCAAGATGGGTACCGAAACTTCTTTCAGCGGTACAGAGACAGGAAAGAGTGCGCTGCGCTTCGGAGTTTTTGGATCTTTGTGGCGAAAATCCAAAGACTGTGATCGAGCGGCTAGTGACTGGTGATGAAACTATGATCTTGTATTATGATCCACAAAGCAAGCGCGAGTCAATGGAATGGCGTTATAAGGGTGAAAAGCCCCCTAGAAAGGCAAAGGTGCAACAATCGACTAAAAAACTGATGTGCACAATATTTTGGGATTTTCAAGGCATTTTGATGGTGGATTTTAAAGAACGTAATACAGTCGTGAACGGCGAATATTATGCTTCTTTAATATGTAAATTACGAGACAAGATAAAGGAAAAACGAAGAGGCAAGCTGTCTAAAGGTGTCCTGTTGCTCCATGACAACGCCCCTGTTCATACCGCTGGTGTTTCGAAGGATGCAGTTCGTCAATGCGGGTTCACAGAAGTTCAACATCCACCTTACAGTCCAGACATGGCCCCGTCCGACTATTATTTATTTCCAAATTTAAAGCGCGACTTAAGAGGAAGAAAATTTTCAAGCGATGAAGAGTTGGAGGCGGCCGTCTTCAGTCATTTTGAGGATAAAAAATGTGATTATTTTTATAAAGGTTTAGAGATGTTGATTCACAGATGAAGTGTGTTAGTATTCGTGGTGATTATATTGAAAAATAAAATTGGTTTCGTTTCATTTCCTTCATTGGTTCATAGTTAGGCCAATTCATTATGGGACCGCCTACGTATATTAGATGTTATACTTTAGGGGTGGCACCATATTAATTTGATAGAATAAAAATAGGCATTAATGTTAATACTTAGACGATATTAAGATTGTATCATTTTATACGTGGTTGAGCCAAGCTGCAGCTATATTATGGTTGTAGCATGAATGGGTCGGCTCGACCGGGGCAGCATCACGCTCTTACAGAATACCAGCGTAAAATAGCGGCTTAAGAGGGAAGAGTAAGTCAGCTCAATTTCTAATTTCGTCCCCACTTGCCCGCGCGTCGTATGCTATGTACCGACATGTTTGTAATCACTAATACTGTAAGTACAAAGGTCGTTAGATGCTTATTTCATTAGGTTTATCATATTTATGCCTGTTTCTTAACGCCAAGCCAGCCGCTTCTTATTTTTATCACGATTATTTCCCATTTTAATTTTACGTCGCACTGTTGCGTAATTTATATTCTGATCGTAAGCGACACAACCTCCCCGTTCAAAGGCCGAGGCGATACTAACGGGGCGACAGAATTCAAGCTCAAGACGCCGATAGTTTAGGTAATTTCTTTTTACAGTGAAAATAATGGTATTTTAAAAAAAGTAAATAACATAAGCACTGCTTTATAGTTAGTTCAGTTAGTATGCAAAGTTTCATGATCTTATTTAAAGTATTTTATGAATAACAGCGGTTTATTGTTTATTTTGGAGGTAACTTTGGTTTTTTTTTCTATCGCGAAAATTTTACGAAATCGTGTTTTCGTCTAACATAATCACTAACATTAATCCTCAACTTTACCATATATTTATTTCAAAATTAATGCTGCAATATTTTCGGCATAACGAAGGATCTTGTTAAGCCATTTGACATTATATTTCCCCTTAAGACGACACATCGAAAAAGCTATCGCCGTACTGATCCAAGTGAATACATAAAAACTTGAAAAAACGCCGTCATAAGGTCTAAAATAGCGTAGCGCCCGCGACGATTAAAAGCGCTTAGAAATTGTCAGAATCTTAAAATATATTTTTTTTAAATTATTGATTTAAGTAATCAAAATAATGAGCAAGTAAATTATGAATATTGATGTTATGAATATATTTGAGTGATTCCCAAGCATATAGATTAAGTAATTTTGTTATAATTTCAACTATAGTGATTTTTTAGAGGTGTTTTCGCAAATAATTATGATCGAGTCAAAATTGTACAATCGTGTTTTTGAACAATCGAATTCAAGATAAAGACATGAATTTACCTATATCAAAATTTCACTTTCGTTAGTGGTGTTATAGTCCTATACTATTCGATGAAAGGAGATGCATTTTTTCACGGTGTCGCCTTAATACTACGTATTTCGTGTGGTGAGTGTAGAGATCCGGAAGCCCTTTTTCACTGGACACGAGGCATTCGATCTTAGTCCTCAGGGGTGACAACGCGTCTGCATTTTGATTCTAAATCGAGGATAAATGTAGATGTCTATGGGTCACAGCATCCGCTTACCATCAGGTGGACCGTGTGCTCGTTTGTCACCCATATTCTATTTTTTTTAAAAACATTCCTTAGGCCATTCAAAAATGTAATCATTACATTTTAATAATAATAAAAGCTCATTTCAAGGGACTAAAAAGAAAAAATAATAAAAAAATTAGTCTCTGAGAGATGACTACAAATTTGTGTATATTTGCTGTAGAAACTACAGGTATGTAGTACCATTATTTATAATCTGTGTTATCGGTCCGTAGCGTACAAATACGATGAAGCCTCTAAAGGAACTGCATCCACGAATGGTCGTCGCTGCTAGATATCAGAGGGCTGGTTCTTTTCTCGCTCAAAGGTTAAGTATAGCCATTCAGCGAGGAAACGCAGCCAGCGTTCTTGGCACGATACCACGGGGATTAGGACTATGTGATAAATTCAGTTTTTAGTTTTAGTTTTTCTTTATTATAGTTTTTAATATTGTATATATTTAAATGTTATGTAAATAAATGTATTTTACTATAAATAATAATGTAATTTGACAATCTAAAGCCAAACTCTTATCACTCCACTGGTCTGGTAGAGAATGCCTCATGACATTAAATCCGCCATTTGTTTAATTTTGTAAAAGAGGATACACTAAGGAATAAATAATAATAATAATTAGCCTTAACGGAGACTAGCCATCGTCGCTGGACAGGATTGTAGTACCCAAGTGTATCCGCAAGCACACACCTCCACAGATCATCATCATTCTCTAGACCATTTCCCATTATCTGGAGTCGGCGCAGTAAATCTTCTTGTTCCATTCCTCTCTATCAGCCGTCATTTCCGCACCCGCTCCGTAAGGTGCGACAACCCTTCCCCACTTCCCACAGGAGCCGGGTGCTGCCCCTGCGCGTCGCCTGCGGGGTACGCCCTAGCCCTGTCATATATCCCACAACTCGTACTATTCATAGGTTTACTGCATGGGATTCGGCAAAAGTTTTACAGTCGGCCGCCTGCCTGACACCAACCCTCTTTGGGTATGCTATTGTTGGTAGAGGAAACTACCATGGGGTAGGAGCGTAGGTGTAAGGATACTGTTATCTCGGCAGGAAAGGGTATGAGAATAACAGTAGCTCGGGGAGCCGGGGTCGCGTACCCGTATTCCATAACAGGATCACCGGAAAGGTAGACCAGCATGAAACCCCCTGACTTAAGCACACACCTCCTACACAGAGTGAGGCAATAAAAAGTGGGTGCACCGACTTTTTATTGCCTCACTCTCATAGTCCGATGGGACGGTAAACCGACACAACGGGAAAGAGATTAGGCGCAGGCAGCACACCGCCAACTTTTTTGACCCGACCCGGGACTCGAACCAGCGACCGCATTATCAACAGCCGTATTTACAACCATTCATATGCTAAAACATATTCTTTTTAGGTCTTTGAATTCGGCTTTTACTTGTAATTAAAAGTATATTTTTATCAAATATAATCACAGTGGCTGATACTGGGTCTTACTCACAGAACACCTATAAGTGTTCTGTGGTCTTACTACTATCTGTATTATTGATAAGAAATTATAATTGTGAAAGACACCTGGTAGTCTAGGAAGCAAAGAACTTTGCGGTTATAAAAGCTCGACGAACAATTTCATTCAGGGAACTACCGACCAGCCAATATAACGACAAATTTTATATATTTAAGAACGTGGTGACCATCAATTTCCGCCAGAATTACACTTGTGTGCTACATGCTACAGCTATACGTTAACTACCTACCAATCATAAACATACTATTCTATTTTTATTTTCAATTTTAATGTAAAAGCTTAATTAGTATTAGATATATGCCCCCTTATTCATGCACCCATGGTCACGGGGGACTGAGATGACTGACGTCCCGATGTCATTGTTAAGCCCGGAGTATCTTCAGCTTTTTTAATTATTGTTTGTCCGATCTATGCAAAATAAACTGTATCCTTAAGTCTTGCAGTGGTATGCTAGCGTTTAGTTTTAATTTTATTGATTATAAGGTCCCAAGCAGGTAGTAGTACCCAGCCCCATTCTCTATTGAAATTAGGATGTTTTTTGTAATTTCAATAGCCTCACGTATCATCCTTGGTAGGAATCGATGTTCTTTTGCGATGATTTGTGGTCTATCAAATCTGATGTAATGGTTGGAGCCGTCTAGGATATGATCACAAACTCGGGAAAGGAAGTCTGCAGTTTTTGTCTCATTCTGATATTTGCGAGACACTTGTTGCTAGAAAGTGACAAAATTTAAATGCTTAAAATTATTTATGAATTAGGAGGTATATATTCAGAACAATGACTCAATGAAGGCATTAAGGACTTTTTACCACCAGGGCGGCACCACTTTATAATGACGCAAAATAGATATATAAAATATTGAGAGATTTCATGGCGGGGAAGTTTATTTGTCAGAAAAAAGTAAACATTAATGTTTTTCGTAATATTAGTTATATTTTATATAAATTATATTATAAGAAGTGAATATCTGTAAACCAAACTACAGATATAATTTAAAGTAGAAAAATTAAAAAAAGAGTCATAAATGTGCAAAAACTTAAGGAAAAAAAACACTAAGGCATTGTTTTGTGTGTATTAGTTTAATACTTTAGAAACTGAAAACCTTTTATTTACAACTACCCTCTCAATTGAACGACATGTCGTAAGTCGTAACATAGAATTTCACCTCAGTACCAACCAGCGAAATCCAGTTAGGCTAAGAATATTAGCCGTCATTTGTCATCGACGAATGGGACAACGAATCCGTCACCATTTGTGTAATTGGTGCAGGTGGCTCGAGACCGTTGCTTTGTGGCATTCCTTGGGGAAGCCCTATTTTCAGCAGTGGACTTATAAAGGGCTGCACTGATGATCAATGATGATGATGATCTGTGTAACTATAAGTTACGTGGTCACTTTATGTCTAATATGGTCTAATATGGTCACTTTAAGCTTTACTGCCCTATAAAAGCAAAACTAGCAGGAGAACAGAGACCAAAATCAAAGTCGTAACTATAACTAATATTATGAGAAAGAATAACATGCCTTTGGCAATCATTACTACACTACACAAAACTAAAAGTGATTAAAATATTTACTATAATGTCAACTGTCAAAATGGCGTCTATAAAGCAGCGCCCTTTTGACCTTATATTATTTGATTGACTAATGAAGAGATATCGATTTATGCAAACAAGTCTGTAGTTTTTGAGTTCTAAGAAAGTGACCATGTTAACCGGATGACCATATTACCCTAAGTTGTTTATAACTCCGTGTGGCGGTACAAGGAAGACCATCAGCGCAGTAATTCGGAGTGAAACTTCGACTGACCGTCAGCGAAGATTTATTCGTTATCATTTAACTATGAATTTCGCACACACAAGTTTTGCCCCTTCAATAAAAAAAATATCCGAAATTAAAAATAAAACCACACTCAGCGATATTGCCGGATTAATATGACTTAACGACCTTCAAGAAAGGAGTGTACTCTTTTTTAAAAGGCCGGCAATGTACCTGCAATTCCTCTGGTGTTGCCTACGTTCATGTGCGGCGGTAGTCTCCATCGGTTGAGCCACATGCTCGTTTATCCCTTATAAATAAAAAATTTAGCTCTTATAAATAAAAAGAAAGAACTATTGTCGTGTTCACTTAGTTAATATTGAATCTTATTCCATAGCCACTTGGTTTAGTAATTTGCAATGATAATATAACTCACCCGTGAGCTTCAGGGGTTTGTTACGAAACCGGCTGCCATGGCGACCGGTGACCCCGCGCGACCTGCGAACAAGGAAACAATTTAAATACAATGTCTGATGCCTTTCAAAGCTGACTTCGGTTACACCTTACTTTCTAGAAAACTAAGCTCGCCTGTCATGTTCAAAATTTCAAAAAAAAGTCTAAAGTTTGAAACCAAAACGTTACCGCCTATTAAAGTCTACCGCTGAACATAGACCTCCTCCATTAATTTGCCTCATATTTTTATATTGGATATTTGCCATAGTTGCCACGCGGGGAAAGCGGGTTGGCAACCCAGTTTTTAATTTTAGTCGTCTATTAGTAATTATTATCCCTCTATCGCCTCCTCCGACACCCACGGGATGTTGTAGAAATATGGGGTAGTGGATATTCTTACACCTCTACACGGTACAGTAATTAAAAAACCAAACAGTAATTAAAAAAACCAAACTTGGTTAAAAATTTCCGGACAAGGAAAAAGGTTTATGTTCTAAGTCACTTTTACTACTAACAATCGTCGTCGCCAGAATCGCTAACGACAGCCCATATGTTAAGATTAAGCCATTTAGACTACAGAGCTTGTCAAAGAAATAGTCATACAAATATACACATACACTCAAAAACACGACCCTCATTCTCACGCAGTCGGGCGATAAAGGACTGTATAAGAAAAACGTAAGTTTACAATTATAATCAAAATTAAGAACAATGAATTTTTAGAACGACGAGTGAACGCAGGAAATAGAGTAAATGGGGCTCTATACTCTACTGTGGAAAGTCAGAATGTGTCAAAAAAGGCACGTATAGCAATTCACAACGCTGTGTTAGTCCCTAATTTAACGCATGGTGGTGGAAGTTGGTTGCGGCAGAAGAAGCACGAGAGTAGAATAAACGCAGTAGAAATGCGGTTGTATGGCAGGGCTGAATCTGAGTGACAGGGTGAGAAATTGTGTGATAAGAGAAGAGCGTGGTTAGCAAGATGATGTTGTGACCAGGATTAAGAAAGGAAGGCTTCGGTGGTCTTGTTACAAAGAAAGAAAGAATGAGGAAAGAGTGACAAAGCAAACTTATGTTGCAGAATTGAACGGAAGAGTCGGAAAGGCACGTCCTAGGCGAAAGTTTATCGACCAGATTGGCGATATATTGAAACTAGGCCAAATTAAAAGTACCCTTAACCGACGAGCATGTATGCGTTAGTATACGGATGTGAAGGACTATACAGAGGTGTATCAAGATCGTATCAAATGGAAGTCTGTAGTCTCTGCTTACCCCTCTGGGTGACAGGCGTGAGTGTTTATGTATGTTTATGTTTATTATGAATTTTTAACACGATAGAACCATGCTGCATCTATATTATGATTGTAGCACGAGTGGTTCCACTAGGCAGGAAAAGGGACACGCTCTCACTGAATACCAGCATAAAATGGCAGCTTAATGCTGCCACTATAAATTGCCATTACGATAATAAAGAATAAAATCGAACAATTTTTTCTATATAAATTATTACACATCTTTTTTATTTACAATTGGTCCGAAAAATATTTCTGTCTTGCGAAGAACCGGAAAGAAGCCAGCAGGATCAAATTTTGTAAAACTTGAATAACTTTACAAATAATTATTGCATCAATTTATACTAGTATGTCTCACTTTGCTAATTTTGCCATTGAATACTAATGACATTACACGCATAAATTACTTTCTAGGTTAAGTGAATGTTATAAAGACGAAGGTAGTGTTAATCTTGTTAAATCCTTAGAACGACACAATGAACCGCTAATAAAGAAATATTGCAACGTGATTTTTAAATAACTTCGATTTTATTATACAATGGTGGCGAACTAACGTGCCACGCCACGTTTCAGCTATAACAGCACGAATGAGTTGACTTATAAATAAAGAATCTTTCTTTATTGCATCTTTAAGATTAAGTACACACAATAACAACAAAAACGAAACTAAACTTATAGTTAAGTACTTCTACAATAATTATTATGAAGCTACTGGCATCTAAACTAGGCAGAGCCTGTATCTGAAATGTCAGAGCCTTCTCCCAAACATATGTAGTACAAGGGATTAAGTACAGAGTAGTCAGGCAATAATTTTGTTTTAGCTGATAAATGTAACATTTTATATTAAGTCTTCAATACATATATATATATATATATATATATATATATATATATATATATATATATAATAAATCTTGAATGTGTGTATGTGTGTGTGTGTTTGTGTGTGTATATGTATGATTTATTTGTATGTGGCACTTGACTGAGTAGGACCGCGCTCTCACAGAATACCAGCGTAAATTAGCAGCTCATTGTTGCTGTGGTTCGTACGGTGTGTGTAGAGAACCGGAGACCCTTTTTACTGAAACGTTGCATTCCATCTTAGTCCTCAGGAGTGACAACGCATCTTCATTTTGTTTCTAAATAGGATTAATGTAAGTGTCTATGGGCCACAGAATCCACTTACGATCAGGTGGACCGTGTGCTCGTTTGTACCCTTAATCTATACCAAAAAAATGCAATATCTATCCTCGATTAAGAATCTAAATGCAGATACGTTGTCACCTCTGAGGACTAACATTAATGCCTCCTTACGATTGGAGACGCATTCACCGTTCACATTTCTTACTCACCATACCAAAAACATTAGCATTATTCTACTATTTTACGCTGGTATTCTGTGAGAACGAGAACCGGAGAATTACTCCGGTCGACAGATTCTTGCTGTGGGTTTCGGACATGATCATGAGTATTGCTAATTACTACTATATCCACGAAGCAGCGTGCCTTGTACACAGCAGAGAAAATTATTATTTAAAAAATCGTCTTTATCAGTTTCGATTGAAAGCAGTAATAAATAATAGAAAATTTTAGCGATGTAAAATTTTTGAGTCTAAGAGATTTTTTTATTAAATCCCGGAATTATAAGAAAGAGTTGGTAACATTATACATAAATATAATTTAAGCAAGCCAAGAATTTAAAACCTCTTCAAAAGTCTTTCGAAACTCCTTTTTAGGTTTACTTATTCATAAAACAATGACACAAACAAATAAGGTTTGCAGAAAAATTAGAAAGTATAATCCCCGGTCCGGAAACATTATTTAAATCCGGGCCTCTCGTGTTCGTAATTTGGATTTCAATGGCTACGCATATTTAGACGTCAAATCAGAACCGTTCTTTAGTCATAACAATGACAATGCCGCGAAAAATTCCCATTAGGTATTTTTAAATAGAAATTTAAAATTGAATTACTTATCTGTCACGGTTAGTATATACAAATGTCTTTAAATTTGAATTTCGAATATGAACATAACTGATGATTGCACTCACGTAAACTATAACTTACAAGGCTGTAAAGCAATATGGTACATTTTTTTATAAAGTTTTTTTATTTAAAGTCTTCAATTTACCATTTTTATACAAAAATTGACTTTAAATGAGATTTCATATGTTTATGCAGAGAAAGGAAATTCGAGTGTGAGAACTGACATCCTGAAAGTT
Source organism: Parnassius smintheus behrii (assembly GCA_036936625.1). Lineage (NCBI taxonomy): Eukaryota > Metazoa > Arthropoda > Insecta > Lepidoptera > Papilionidae > Parnassius > Parnassius smintheus. The sequence goes on from JAUPFT010000021.1 coordinate 44,260,425, forward strand.
TAATTTTTTAAATTGGAAAATAAAGTAAAGTAATAAAAGCTAAAATATAGCAAGGGCGACTATTACTTAAGAGATGCTAATCAGTAAAAGCATCCATGACATTCATAACGCATCTGCATCGGTGAGGCATATCCAAAATGAGTTGGTTAATATGCTTTTGAAAAATATTGTCCCGGGTCTTACTATGATGAATATATGTGATGATGGTCTTGATGTGTTGTTCTTCTGTAACCAGATTTTCAGGAAAATCCCTCAGGGATCTTTTTTGGAGCATATGCTAAGCATGATCGATGGGAATTGGATTTATGGCCTCGTAAGCCCAAAAATGTTAAATTATCTACCACATCATTTATTCCTAAGCCTATCATATTCTGATATAGAGCTCCCTACAGATTTCCTCATAAGGCAGGTATTTGCCTACTACCTCTTCTACGACATCATCATCATGACAGTTCATCAAAACTCTCATAGAGTGCCTTACAGGAGGGATACTTGCCACAGTTGCCACACTTGGCAGGCACATTGGTAGTGGCAGCTTTTTATTGTTTCGAGTTTATCAGGAAGATCCGTTCCAATATCCATTTCTCTCTATTACCAAGTTTAAATATTTAATTAAACAAAAACTGTATAAAAAGCGTTATTATAATATAAATGAATACATGGTTAATAATAACCCCTGGTAATGAGGAGTTTGTAACCACTGACATTGCAAAAAATTATTTAAAAAGAAGGTCCTGCTGGGTTTCCTGCTGGTTGAAATAATACTAGTTTTTACGGAATTTATCGCGTATATTTAACTTTCTAAATACCCGACGTTTCGAGAGCTTTACAGCACCCATGGCCAATCCCACCGACCCTTGGGCGGCTTAGCGACTGGAGACCCCCATGGATTCCAGTTTAACATCAAAATAAATAAAGTTCATTTTCGGCTTGTATTATAAGTTCTTTACACATGGCCACAGTTAATTTTCGATTCCGGTTCAAACACATCTTTTGTCTGTCGTAATACAGCTGCCTCCTCACGTACAAATTACGCAGTGTATTTTCTATAAGCTGCATTTGATGGCATTTTCGGTGTTTATATATATATATATATATATATATATATATATATATATATATATATATATATATATATATATATATATATATATATATATACTCACAACAATTACAAAATAAAAATAAAACTCTTAGCATTTAGGAAAAGGGCACAACAAAAAGCGCAATAAAAGGCATGTGCAAGGCACAAAACACACAATTAAATTATTTGACGAGATACAAAAGCAAAATAAATAAATGTTCAATTAAGAATTCTACTTACTTTGCAAATTTTATTTTAAAAGTGCGAACTGTTTTATTATTTAAGTTATTTATAATAGTCAAAAACGCATTACTTTTTTTTAATATTTCAAGACTCCTTAGAATTTTTTTTATCTTAATTGAAATCTGAAACAGAAATTTGTAACAAAATATATAATAAAATATTAAATAACACCGGTATTGCAACTATTTTGCAATGTGTAACATCGACGGTGAATCCCCTTTAAGACGGTTCCCCTAGCGAGAGACCTTGAGCGTTCGGTCCCATACAATCCACGCGCTCTCGCTACAATATATCACGGAAAAATACGCCCGAATATTTGGAATTATTTCAATTAAAAGAGATAAGCGAACTTAAGAAATTAAATAAAACGTGTAGAATATAGATTTTTAAATTATCTATCCATTAGTGTAATTCTCAAATGATTAGAGCATTTCCTTTAGCAACAGATGCATGTAATCAATAATTTTAGTCATTTTTTAAAAATAGATTTTACATGTATTCATAACACATAAAAACAAATTTGAACGTGGAATGTGATGATAGGATAACGAACATTAATAATGTGCTTTTAGATGTAGCTTATTTCTCATAACTAATGAGATAATAGTCTCTGAAAAACGCACTTTTGCCAGGTTTTGGTCAGGGTAGCGCCTTAAGGCAATCTTTTCTATGGAATAATGGTGACGAGCAGCCACATAGCCTACCTGATAGTAAGTGGATGCTGTGGCCCATAGACATCTACAATTATCCTCAAACAAGAACTAACATGCACTTGCGTTGTCACCCCTGAGGACTATGATGGTATGCTTCTTTTCCAGTTAAAAAGGTTCCCCGGATCTTCCCTACACTCACCATATGTAACAAGTGCAGAGTTGGGCAACTTCCTACTAGATAGAGTCACGAACTGATGAAACACGAGGTAGTCGGTGGATGCAGGGGGCTCAAGTCCGTACTTTTTTGGCAATCTATGGATGATAACTATGTTCAGCAGTAGGCTATACAAAAATACATAAATTATTATTAACGAAAAATTTATAAATTTCACAAGGACAAATAAATGTTATTTTAATATAGGATAGGGTGACGAACGAGCACACAGTCCACCTGATGGTAAGTGGTTGCTGCGGCCTATGGATATCTACATTTATCATCGATTACAATTTTTTTAATATATAATTTTTTTAAAGAATTAACATTGCTATAAACATTACTAATATTCCCCTTAACCACTCGTGGTAAGCTTAAAATTGCTTGTGTTACGAGTGGTTCACGCCAGTAGTCGAATGGTGGATTCGACCCTACGACCTTTTTGAGTTCTCGGTCCGCACCCTGCCATTAGGCTACTGTCGCATTAGGTATACATACAATTTTTTTATAAGATCGGGGTGACAAAGGAGCACACACTCCACATGAGAGTAAGTGGATGTTGTGGCCCATAGACATCTACATTTAACCTGGATTAAGAATCAAAATGCTGATGCGTTGTCACCCGTGAGGACTAAGATGGAATGCCTCATTTCCAGTAATAAGAGTATCCGGATCTCTACACTCACCATACGAAACACAGCAGTATAAAGCTACTATTTTACGCTGGTATTCTGTGAGAGCGTGGTCCTTCCCCGGTCGAGCCGACCCATTCGTGCTACAACTATACTTCTAATATAACTGCAGCATGGCTCTACCACGTATAAAATACTAACACTAACAAATGCAAAATTCGAAACCGTGGCCCTTTGCGCTGCAACTTATTACTTAACCACTGAGCCCCGGAGCAGTCTAGTAGAGTATTAGTAGTATAGGTAAAATTAGGTCTTTATCTTAAAATATAGCCCAGTCCATTATCAGGCCACGCTGTCGTAGTTTTTTACAATGTCATTTATATTCATTGATCACTGAAAAGCGGATGCTGGTTGACAGACCTATTCAGAATCAGCGACACGAAACAGCTCGGGCGAGCGCACCTAAAGATCTAGGTCATTAATTCGTCTAGTGACGTAAATGAAAGGCCTTTTACAGACAAAGAACTCGACGATGGGACCGTCTTTTAGCATTTTGCATTTAGCCACTGAGTTTGAATATTGATACTGGAAATTTTTGTTCGCCATTGTAATTTTTGCTGTTTGATGGCATCGCCCCAACGTTACGTGAGTTTCATATAGGCAACAATGATAAATACAAGATAAATCTTAAAGGATTTGTAAAATAAAAACCTTATATACGTGCAACTGCTGTATGCGGGTCTCCTCTCATTTCTGAGACGGTTATGAAGCAATGAGAGCTAATAATTTTTACCCCACTAGATGTCACTAGTTGGAACTAAATTAAACTTATGTACTACCCAGATGGTCACGTAGTGTCATCGTTTTATACGAGGTAGAGCCACGCTGCAGCTATATTATGGTTGCAGCACGAATGTTCCGCCTCGACCGGGGGGGGGGGGGGGGGGGGGCACGCTCTCACAGAATACCAGCGTAAAATAGCAGCTTAATGCTGCTGTGTTTCGTATGGTGAGTGTAGAGCTGTAGAGATCCGGAGACCCTCTTTTACTGGAAGAGAGGCATTCCATCTTAGTCCTCAGGAGTGACAACGAATCTGCGTTTTGATTCTTAACCGAGGATAAATATAGATGTCTATGGGCCACAGCATCCACTTACCATCAGGTGGACTGTGTGCCCGTTTGTCAACCTTATTCTATTAAAAAAACCGTTACAGCCTATTAAAGTACACTGCTGAACATAGACCTCCCCCATAGGGGGGGGGCATTCGCCATAGTTGCCACACTTGGCAAGCGAGTTGGCAGGCGCAGTTTTTTAATTTTAATTACTGTTGCCCATCTCCTGATTTGTTTTGCTCTCTTAGCCTCTTAAGACACCCTAGGGGTGATATGGGGTAGCGGATATTCTTACGCCGCAACTAAATTGTACTTGATATTAAAAAAATGAAATTTAATTTCAATAAATTTTATTTGGTTCTAGTACCTCTTCATTGGTCGGGAGTAAAGACTATTGCTTGATAATGACCCCGCTTGATAGTTGCGCGTGTCAGATCAGATGTAAATAACATTTTTTTACAAGTTTGGATGTAGCCAGTCACCTATTGTAAACATTAAAATCCTATTAATAACGACCGAAAAAATATTGTCATAAATCACCGGATTGTTTATTATATTATACTGTGTACGTCAAGGAGAGAGTAGGTAAGCTGAGAGTTGAGTCACAGACAGTTTCCTCTCATTTCTGAGAGGGTTTTAGTTTCGTATTTAATTTTTTACTTTCCAATATTTTTATATAGAATAGTGGTGACAAACGAAAACACAGAGAGTGAGTGAATGCCGTGCCCCTTAGACATCTACATCTATCTTCGATTAAAAACATAGAGAGTGAATGAATGCCGTGCCCCTTAGACATCTACATCTATCCTCGATTAAAAACACAGAGAGTGAGTGAATGCCGTGCCCCTTAGACATCTACATCTATCTTCGATTAAAAACACAGAGAGTGAATGAATGCCTGCCCCTTAGACATCTACATCTATCCTCGATTAAAAACACAGAGAGTGAATGAATGCCGTGCACCTTAGACATCTACATCTATCTTCGATTAAAAACACAGAGAGTGAATGAATGCCGTGCCCCTTAGACATCTACATCTATCCTCGATTAAAAACACAGAGAGTGAGTGAATGCCGTGCCCCTTAGACATCTACATCTATCCTCGATTAGGAATCAAAATGTACTTACGGTTCTTTACACTCACCATACAAAACACAACAGTTTTAAGCGTTGATTTCACGCTGGTATTCTGTGAAAGCGTGCCCCTTACTCCATCGAGCTGACTAATTCGTGCTACAACCATAACGTGGCTGCAGCGTGGCTCTACCATACTTGATAAAATTATATATTTCTAAAGCCGGGCAAAGCTCAGTCGCCCTGATACTGATACTTTAAAAAAAATCGAACTTACCGTCCACCTGATGGAATACTTCAGTCCACGAACACCTGCAGCCAACTTCTTACAGTTCTTCTTCAAAGAAGGCTACACATGAGTTGTCACCTCTGATGACTAAGGAATGCCTCTCAACCTGTAGCTATACTAGCTTTCAATAACCTTCAGATCCCCATGTGTCCTTGGTACCCAGACTAACTAAACTACCAAGTGGGTTTAAATGTCGATATTAAACTTTAAAAAAGTGTAAATTATGTATCTATAACGCCCAACAGTACAAAAAAACGAGAAACGTATAATTATGAGCGCACGATAGCGTGTCGTAACTCGCAGGCTTTACGCTTGCTCCAACGTTTTTTTTGCTTGAAGCCAATGAACTGCCTTTACCGACCATCTCTCTACCGAGAGTGCTCTTACGGCTAACAATTTACGGTATATTTTTGTTTGTCGAGTAGAAACACGCTTTATACACAATTTATAATGTTGTTTTATCTTCTAAGTTCAAGGTTCGATGTTCCGTTTGCTCAGACAGTTTTTTTCTTTCACCGCAGTGTCAGTTACTGGATGTAGGGTTATTTGCATATTAAGTTACGGGTTTACTAACACGATGCATGAGAGAATTCGTTAGTTAAAAGCTTTTTATAGAATGGGGGTGACAAATGAGAAACGAGCAGAAATTGCGCCTGATGGTAAGTGGATGCTGTGGCTCAGACACCTCTACAATCATCACGATGTGAGTTGTTGCAACTGAGAACTATGAGATAATGCTTCGTTATCAGAAAAATACAACTTCGGTTCTCCACACTCACTATACGAAACACAACAGCATTAAGTTTTTTTTAAATAGAATAAGGGTGACAAACGAGCGCATAGTTCACGTGTTGGTTTGGATGTGTGGCCTTTATACGTATGTATCAATCCTCAGTTAAAAACCAAATCGGCAAAATGTGTTTTTTATAATCAGTTATGTAAGCGATCACAAAAGCCGTGGTCTACGTGGGTAATCGATAATTTATAATCGATTACGCTAATCACCTCAAATGTATACCGAATGTATATCTCACAATCCCTGGCGATGGAAACCACTTGCCACATTAACGCCTTATTTTCCAGACATGTCACTGCACGATAATGACTTAATTTTTATAATAATTATAATCTGTCCACCAGAGAGGTATTACTTATATCTTTGGACCAGTCAATCAAATCACTCGATCACACGATCACAAAACAAACAATTTTTTGTTAGTTTGTAGAAAGCTGTGATCCTTAGCACAAGCCGAATTGTCAGAAAGTTTCTGAAGTCTGAAGAGATAATCTCCATATATCAGTAATATTGGTAAACTAATAATTAATTAATGATTATTAACTACCATGAAATTATGGAAATTAATAATTAAGTACAATTATTACATAATCTGACATTTTAAAATGTATTACTGAAATTGAAATTGTAATTTTGACAATAATTAATTAATTTATCTTGTAATAATCATAAATGTACACAATCGATTTCCTACTTGTTATTTTACAAGTGGTAGAGCAAAAATTCAGCTATATTATGATTGTAGCATGAATGGGTCGGCTCGACCGGGGAAGGACCACGTTCTTACGGAATACCAGCGTAAAATAGCAGCTTAATGCTGCTTGTTTTGTAGCGTGAGTGTAGAGAACCGGAGACCCGTTTTACTGGAATCGAGGCATTCCATCTTAGTCCTCAAGTGTGACAACACATCTGCATTTTGATTCTTAATCCAGGTTAAATGTAGATGTCTATGGGCCACAACATCCACTTACCATCGGGTGGACTGTGTGCTCGTTTGTCACCCTGATCTTATAAAAAAATTGCATGTATACCTATAAAATGCTTTAGCACCATAGACCACATACATACCCTTCGGCAAATTGTACAGAAGTACGAAGAATACAATCTGCCCCTTTGCCTGGCGTATGTCAATCAAAGGCTTTCTCATAGTCCATGAGAAAGCCTTTGATTCCGTCGAAATTTGGGCGGTGCTACAGTCTCTTCAGCGGTGCCAAGTTGACTGTCGGTATATCGAAGTGCTGAAGTGTTTGTACAGTAGGGCTACGATGGCTATCCGAGTACGGAACCAAAGTATGGAACCTATCCAACTGCAGAGAGGTGTAAGACAGAGTGACGTTATTTCCCCGAAACTCTTCACCGCTGCATTGGAAGATGTTTTCAAGCTACTGGACTGGAAAGGATACGGTATTAACATCAATGGCGAGTACATAACTCACCTTCGATTTGCCGACGATATAGTCCTTATGGCAGAATCGCTTGAGGACCTTAGCACTATGCTCAATGACCTCAATAGTGTCTCCCAACGGATAGGTCTTAAGATGAACATGGACAAAACAAAGATCATGTTTAATGTCCATGTCACACCTATGCCGGTAGTTGTTGGGAGCACTAAGCTCGAAGTTGTTGACGAGTACGTTTACCTGGGACAAATAGTCCGGCTAGGTAAGTCCAACTTCGACCGAGAGGTCAATCGACGGATTCAACTCGGCTGGGCAGCGTTCGGGAAATTACAACGCATCTGCTCGTCAGGTATACCTCAAAACCTGAAAACTAAATTGTACAACCAGTGCGTGTTGCCAGTGATGACATATGGAACTGAGACGTGGTCCTTCACTGCTGGCCGTATGAGGACGCTCAAAGTCGCTCAGCGAGCTATGGAGAGGGCTATGCTCGGAGTTTCTCTGCGTGATAAACTTAGAAATGAGGATATCCGCAGTAGAACCAGAGTAACCGACATAGCCCAACGGATTAGTAAGCTAAAGTGGCAATGGGCCGGCCATATAGCTCGAAGAACCGACAACCGTTGGGGAAAAAAGGTTCTCGAGTGGCAGCCTCGTACCGGTAGACGAAGTGTGGGGCGACCCCCCACTAGATGGAGTGACGACCTGGTAAGACATGCAGGAAGTCGATGGATGCAGGTGGCTCAGGACCGTGCTTTGTGGCATATCTTGGGGGAGGCCTATGTTCAGCAGTGGACTTGTAAAGGGCTGTAATGATGATGATGATGATACCTATAAAATATTTGCACGCCATATGTAGTATTAGAATGTAAGTGGACTATCAGATGTAATTTAAGATCATACTTTATTGTACACCTACATTCGGAAAAATAAATGAATTTGAATTTGAATATAAAAATCGTCCGTCCCTTAGACTTGCTAAAACTCGAAAATAACTCCACTGATTTTGATGATTTTTTTTTTGTGTATGTAAGTGGGTGATGGATGATTTAAATTCAGAATTGGATCCGGTAGGTGTTGCTTTATCTGATCGCTAGTATAACATTAAACATTTATATAAATAGAATAAAAGATGTCCACGTGGCTGAAAGTCCGTGAGTATCTTTGTTCCGGTAGTAGTACCGAGGGTTAAAAATTACCTTTACAATAATAATTATAATAAGAATATTTAATGCCACACGTATAATAATACGTAAGTAAAGTATACGGAAGTAAAGATTACAAATAAAAACACGAATTAATAAAGACTTTATATACGTGGTAGAGTCGTGCTGCAGTTATATTAGAAGTAAAGTTTTAGTATGAATGGGTCGGCTCGACCAGGGAAGGACCACGTTCTCACAGAATACCAGCGTAAAATAGTAACTTAGTGCTGCTGTGTTTCGTATGGTGAGAGTAGAGAACCGGGACCCTTTTTACTGGAAACGAGGCATTCCATCTTAGTCCTCACGGGTGACAACGCATCTGCATTTTGATTCGTAATCGAGGATAGATGTAGATGTCTATGGGCCACAGCAACCACTTACCATCAGGTGGACTGTGTGCTCTTTTGTCACCCTATCCTATAAAAAAATCAATAAAAAAGAAACATGTAGGTACAATTAACAAATTAACTTCTATTACTAAGTATATAATGACCGGCAATGGGAACAGGCTGTTTTTGCTGGACATATGACATGGAGCATAACTCGGTGGTTTTCAGCCAGTCGCTGCTGTTTTAGGTATCAGGTTGGTCACACGCACATAGTACGAGTACTTAATGTAACGTGATGTAACCCTTAATAAACTATATAAAGTTAAATAAGCAAAGACATTAAATTAAAATATTCTTAAAATACATATTTATAAAATAACTCATTTTTTACCTTTATATCTTATAGTGTCGATGTAAGAACACTACTCCATCATCACATATCATCCCGTGGATGTCGTATGACGCGAAGGAGGGAAAAAATCAGGAGATGGGCAGCAGCTTCTTCCTAGTAATGACTTAAAACAATCTGTGTTTGCCTACCCGCTTGCCGAGCGTGGCAACTATGGCAAATATCCCCCCTATGAGGCAATCTTTGGTGGAGGCCTAGTTCAGCAGTGGACTGTAATAGGCTCAAAACCTTTTGACACTGATTCTATTGAACAAAATGTTGACAGTTTCTGTATCATCGACGCGATCCGTATTAACATTTAAAGTTACAGCCTATATACATCCCACAGCCGGGCACAGGCCTCTTCTCAATTATATACTATTGATCGAAGCAAGAAAGAGTCCGCCGCCCTGCCTCAACGTTGACGAACTTCACGTCTTCGAACTTTTTTTATTTCTTATAAATTGCATGTTCCCTCACGATGTTTTCCTTCCCCGTCGAGCACGTGGTCAGCACTCAAAATTGCAATTAACTATTTCATTGGTGCCTGCGGGGTTCGAACCCGGGTTGCGCGCGTACTGCGAAATTTGCAGCGAACACCCAGCCCCTGAGCTACCACGGTATCAATATTTATTCGTGAAAATAAACGCAACTCCTTTAAGAGCCTGCCAAGAGGCAGGTAAGTGTATTGAAGCGAAAACCTTTGGAGATTACAGGCGAGCTTCTAGTATAACGTAAAATAGGGTTGTCAAAAAACGATAAAAGAATTAAGAGCATGTTGGATATAATAATGTCCTATAGACCAAATTTCGGCCACAACGGCCTGTCAACAGATTTATTTTGACGGGATTACAGGGCACAAGTGTGTGTGAAAGAACAGCCGCATTCTGTATTCACTCAGTCTCATTCTCAGTGAGAGATCAGGTGCAGAACCGACGGCGTTACCTGATAAAACACCGCCAAATTCTCGTCTCCTGGCTACTAATGAGAATTTCTAGACAGAAAATCCCTATAACTGATTTTCGTCTTATGCGTACCCAGTGAACGATACAACTCTTATATATTAAATTGGTTAAAGTAATATTTTTGAACATTTTTCATACCAAGTGCATGAGATAAATAAGAACGCTGGGATCTATATCAACCAGGTATATATAATGTACTCTGTGATAGCAACTTTTAGCGTACCCTACGTATGTGTACTTAAAGTACTATAAAAGTTCGGCGCTCTTGTCAGCTAATAAATGTTTGAATTTCGAATGTTATATTTTTAAATCAGAAAAAAAAATTATACTATAAGTACTAATTAAATAATACACGTGATTTCCCGCCAAAATAATTTTTGGCGGGAAATCACGTGTCACTTGTTTTTCCATAACCGCAGTTTTAGTTATTTTTATTTAAAATTACCTATAGTTACGAATACACAAACTTAATAATCACTCATTTTTGATTTATATTACTAAAACTATATTACCCTATTATTAAAAATATAAAAAAATATGCATAATTCTTGTACTATGGCAATAGGGCAGAAGAACGTCATCAAATATAAAAAAAATATTTATTGAAGATTTTATCACCGCAAAGCGTTATTATAAATTTGACAACCCTAGTGTAAAGAGGATACTTTCAGCTTTTCATTCTAGATTGAAATAGACGTTGTCGACTCGCTGACAACAATCTCTGCTGCAGTAGCATCCGATTTTCGTCACGGGGATACACCGCTCAAGTCTACTTCGTGTTAAGTGCTTGTAACACTTTTGAGTTTTTGTTAAGTAGATGTGACTTGTTTTAGAGAACCTCTATTAAGGATAGCGCACCCTCTTCAGAAACGTTCGTGACTGCTCTGTACCACTCGAAAATTCAGTGGTATTTCAATGAATGAAAACATTTTATTTTTATTTTCGTTTGCGATATTTGGGTTACAATCGATCTTAATAATGTAACAAAAATACAGTAACGTTCTGCCTTTCGGTGAAACTTTAATTAATTAAATTAAATACAAGTTTATCATTCGATATAATATGAATAACTGATTTGAGTTAACCTGTATAATTGAAGTTATTTAGGATTAATCTTCAGAATTATCAATCTTAATTTTTTTTACACGGAAATGTTATTAGGTATGTAGTGCTTTACGACACGTCAAGGTCAAGCAATTTATGTTCTTAATATATATTTAGAGATGGGCCGAATATTCGTTTTATATTCGGTATTCGGCATATTCGGCAGCTTTACCGAATATTCGTATTCGGCCGAATATTCGGCTAAATCACCGAACATTCGTTTTCATAGTGTCCAATGTATTGAAATGTACGAATTGGGTAATGCGATGTCTTTTACTGTTGAAAGTTTATTTATTTATGGGTTAAATCTACTTACTCTAGAGTGCCTCAAATGCATAAATCTAAACATTTACATTTTTGAGGCACTGTTGATTTATTTCCGATTATAGCAAATAGAAAATTGATAGAATGTTTTTGGAATCAAACAAAGAAACATTACATTACATTAGTACATTTCCCTTTGCTTGAGTCGTCAGTTTCTCTAAAATAAGTCCAAATACTAAATCTCCTGCCGCTCATTTGTATCATAATCATGTTTCGTTGTTTTATTCTTAGTGAAAATTGTCAATTTTCACTAAGAATAAAACAACGAGTTACTTTTTTATCACAAGAATAGTCAAAACTTAGGCATGTGCCGGCAATTTGCTAAGTACTCAATGATGCAATAACTGTCAAGTGTGGCGGGTAGCGAGAGGCAGGGTCCGGTGCTAATCCCGCGCGCTTTACGGTAACAAGTTTCGACATAAATTGGTTGGGTTCCGAGGTTATCCTGCCGAATAATGTTCGGCCGAATATTCGGTTCGGTAAAAGTTTTAACGAACTTTCGGCCGAATATTCGTATTCAGTGAAATCCATATTCGGCCCATCCCTAATAATAATCATATTTCACTTATAAGATGATATGAGTAATCGTATATCAAGAAAACACTAATTTTATAAAAAAATCATTTTATATCGTTTTTATATCGCTACTTGAAAAACTATTAAAAACCACCTGTTAAAATAATTGAGCGCTAAATTTAAAACACGTAAATAATAAAAATAATAAAAATATTCTGTAAGAACATGTTCATACCCCGGCCGAGCTGACCCATTCGCCCTACAACTATAATATAGTTTTACCAAAGGCCTCTTCCGTAAAATCTCTCGCGATATCCCCCATACTTGTCGTAGTTGCCCGCTTGGCAGGCGGGTTGGCAACGGCAGTTATTTTTATTATTTTGAGTTGTTCCTGTCACATTTCCCATCCACTGGATTATGTGGGATAGTGAATACTCATGCGTTGCCAAATAATATACTTATCATAAAAACGTTATCGCTCGAAACAATATTTTAAAAATAAAATGTAGGCAATTATTTCCAACATTAGCAACTCTCTCTATCGCACGACGGCGATACGGAGCGAGCGATGTGAAACAGATAGCATTTTTGAAAATACCTACTCGCGCCATGTATCGACACTTCACAATCCTCTTAACCAAATATTTTATAAATAACGTCATAGTGTAATTAGACTTAGAGTGATAGTGTCATTCAAAATTCCGTTCAAAGTTGAAGCACCAACACAATGAATGTGTGCATAAGCGGCCTGTAATTACGTTTGCCCTCACGCACATAAGCAAATGAGTAATGCATGCAAGTAAATGACGATTTCCCCAATAATGGGCAGTCTAATAGGAGACATAGTCGTAAAATTTATATTTAGGTTGCGTTTAGAATTATTTATTAATAATTTACAAAGAGAGAAATATAAAATTACTTATATTTGTTAAATAATACTTTATTAAAATCATTTATATACGTAATATCACATGCTATAATAATATTCACAAATCTATTATGTCATTATATTATTCCGTTAGAAAAAATATATTTGTATAAGTATATAGTATTATATATTTATATAAATATATTATATACTTTTTTGAATAGGCGTTTTGTATTAAAACAAAATAATATTCGGAAGGAGAAAAACTATTCAAATAAGACACGAAACTAAAAATATTTATTAAATAACTATAAACCCAAGTACTTAAACTTAACGTCTCTTACTTAATAAGTAATAACCCCGCATCTGCAACTGTTTTCTAAATAACTGCCTCTTTGATGACGCTATTCGCGAAATATTATCTTTTTTGGATTCATATAAGAATCGAACTCTTACATAATGTTCTACAATAAGCCGCGCCAGGTTTGTGTCGTGATGTTGCGAATTGACGTGCTCTTCTATAATAGGAAATAGAGAACGACTAACGAGTTTGGCAATAATTTCGAGAGATAGCTCTTTCTCTGAATCAGGGATTGAATAACCGAAAAAATTATGGTACAGGCGGTAAGCGGTATGACGTCATACCTTTAAATTTCGATACCTTAAAATAAAGGTACCTTTAAATTACTATACCTTAAAGTAACTGTATCATTACTTTTTGAAGTATCTAAATTATAAAATAAAGGTATAAACAAAGAAATTGTAGGTACGCCGCCGCTTGCGCCGAGGCGTCACGCAACGTGTCGGCCGCATTGGTAAGAGAGTAGGTACTTGATCGAAAATTTACGGATATTCGTGCCTCAGCAGCTAAACAAAGTAGATTGTTTTGCCATTTTGCCGCCATTCATGTTTCCGCGTCTACTTTGATTGTCAACTTAATCACAAGTGTGCTTTGTTAAAACTTTACAATTGGATTGATTAAAACTACTTTTACGGATTTTATCGCGTTTTATTTATATTAATTTTAATACCCGACGTTTCGGGTGCTTTCCAGCACCCATGGTCACGGGGGACTGAGGTGGGGTGACAATGGGTGCTGGAAAGCATCCGAAACGTCGGGTATTAAAATTAATATAAATAAAACGCGATAAAATCCGTAAAAGTAGTTTTAATCAATGTATAGTGTTCGCGTAAATATAAGAAATCATTTACAATTAGATTGTCATAAAGATGGATAAAGGTAAGTACAAACTCATTAAGCATGTCTTAACGATATTATACAACTTCGTATTTCTTTATACTTTTTTAGAGTGAGGCCGAACGAACGTAATTTTTCGAGTTGTGAGTGATGATACGATTGAATATGATTTATTTCAGAACCAGTCATCGTGTGTCAGACTAAGTACCATCATTCCCCAGATATTTTTGTGGATTCGGAACGACCAAGGTCTCCTTCTGCTCTACGCCCTAAAGTAGAAAAACACCCGGAGAAAGAAAAACATCGCCCTGAATGTTTCCACTGCATGGCTATCCAACGAGAAGAAAAGGATCAAAGAAATGACATTTTTAGCTTAGTCCACTGCTGAACATAGGCCTCCCCCAAGGAATGCCACAAAGCACGGTCCTGAGCCATCTGCATCCATCGACTTCCTGTATGTCTTACCAGGTCATCATTGCGTCTAATGGTCCTACACTACGCCTACCGGTACGAGACTGCCACTCGAGAACCTATTTTCCCCATCAGTTATCGGTTCTTCGGGCCATATGGCCGCCCCAATGCCACTTCAGCTTACTAATACGTTGGGCTATGTCGATTACCCTGATTCTACTGCGGATATTCTCATTTCTAAGTTTATCACGCAGAGGAACCCCGAGCAAAGCAATCTCCATAGCTCGCTGAGTGACCATGATCGTCCTCATACGGCCAGCAGTTAAAGGACCGTGTCTCAGATTCGTAAGTCATCACTGTCAACATGCTCTGCTTGTACAATCTAGTTTTTGGGTTTTGAGGTATACCTTCACGAGAAGATGTGTCGTAATTTCCCGAACGCTGCCCAGTCGAGTTGAATCCGTCGATTGACCTCTCGATTTAAGTTAGACTTACCTGGTCGGACTATTTGTCCCAGGCAAACGTACTCGTCAACAACTTCGAGCTTAGTGCTCCCAACAACTACCAGCGTAGGCGTGACATGGACATTACACATGATCTTTGTTTTGTACATGTTCATCTTAAAACCTATACGTTGGGATACACTATTGAGGTCATTAAGCATATTGCTTAGATCCTCCAGCGATTCCACCATAAAGACTATATCGTCGGCAAATCGAAGGTGAGTAATGTACTCGCCATTGATGTCAATACCTTTCCACTTCAGTAGCTTGACAACATCTTCCAATGCAGCGGTGAAGAGTATGGGTGATATAACGTCAACCTGTCTTACACCTCTCTGCAGTTGAATATGATTCGTAATGATTCGAAAACAGCACTTAGCATCGTAGCCCTACTGTACAAACACTTCAGCACTTCGATATACCGACAGTCAACTTGGCACTACTGAAGGGACTGTAGCACCGCCCAAATTTCGACGGAATCAAAGGCTTTCTCATAGTCCACATACGCCAGGTAAAGTGGCATATTGTACTCTTTGGTTTTCCGTAGAATCTGCCGCAGGGTATGTATGTGGTCCATGGTACTGAAGCCCTTTCCGAAACCGGCTTTTTCGGGAGACTGGAAGTCGTCGAGTCTGCTTGCGAGACGATTCGTAATGAATCTCGAAAGCGGCACGTAGACGCGGCTCAGAAGGGAAATGTGTCTGTAGTTCTTCAAGAGAGCTGTCGCCTTTCTTGAAAAACAAGACCACTGCAGTTCTGCACCAAGCCTCCGGAGTAGTGCCACCATGAAGGACGAAATTCAAGAGATTCTGAAGGACTTTAAGTATCGGTTTCCCGCCGGCTTTCAAAAACTCCACTGTAATTCCATCTTCACCTGGGGCCTTGCCGTTTTTAACGTGATAGAGAGCCTTCTTATCTTGCTCAGACTGACTTCCGGGATATCATCGGAACAGTATCGCATTAGACTTGCTCTTGGATCGTTACTCTCACTTGCGTGTATGATAATGTGTTCAGCTGCTCATAGAAACTCTCAATCTCACTCAAAGTCTCAGGTGTCCCGGAAACGATACTGCCACACTCATTCTCCAGCTTTGACAATTGGCTCTTTCTGGCGAAGAATTTTGGAGCCCTGGTTCCGTTCGATCGCTTCTTCAATACGAGCAGTAATAAATTTTCATAAGTCCTAGCGCATGCGTTTGGAGATCTGTCTGCTCAGTTGCCTTTATGCTATCAAATCTGTTGAAGACTGCAGTTTCATTTTCCGTCTAACTGCCATGAGATTAAGAGTGTGATCGGAGAGTTTTTGTATTCTTCTGCGGAGATTATTGCAAAACTTAGCTCCGACCGCATGGACAGTTTCCACGAGCATATAATTCATATCGTCCACTACATTGCAGTCTTTTTGGCACTGAAAATGGTTTTGTGACTCGAGCTGAAAGGTTTCGGGACTTTGGATTATAGCACGAGAGGGAGGGACTTCTTTAGACCAGACCTCTCCAACTTAACGTTTAGGTTCAGTGTGCCTTTCTGTGATCGTTGCCAGTGTTCACCCTTGCGATCACTGAGACATTACTGAACAGTTGCCGTCTCGTCGTCATAATAAAGTAAATCTCATTTTTCATGACCGGGGCTTGACCAGGTTCACTTTCTGTGGAGCCGCTTCTGGAAAAAAGAGTTCATCATAAACAGTCCCTCTTTTTCCATGAAGTCGGCCAGCTGCTGGCCCCTTGTGTTCCGTTGCCCTATCCCAAGTTTACCTACCTTCAGCTCACCTTTCTTCCTTTTGCCTAGTTTTGCGTTGAAGTCTCCCATTAACACCATATAGTGGGTTTTATAAGAATGCATGGCTCTAGAAATATCATAGAGAATATCTAGAAATGTTATACCTAGATGTTGGTGCGTAGACCTGTATGAATTTGGATACCGTTTGGTGATTCTGAATATGAGGTACGCAACCTTCGTCGACACACTACCAATCCTTACAACGTTGTTAACGAGAGACTTGTGGACGATAAATCCAACACCTCCTTAGGATAGATGGTCGCCCTCCCGGTGATAGAACAAGTTGCCGGATTCGATAATCACCGTGTCCTCCCCCTCTCTTTGGACCTCGGATGATCCTATAATATTCAAGCGCAACTTGCCT
Organism: Parnassius smintheus behrii; assembly: GCA_036936625.1. NCBI lineage: Eukaryota > Metazoa > Arthropoda > Insecta > Lepidoptera > Papilionidae > Parnassius > Parnassius smintheus. The sequence continues at coordinate 44,277,879 of JAUPFT010000021.1, forward strand.
ATCTCTTCTTCCAGCTCCAGGATCTTCTTGGTAGTCCTCAGGGTGCGTCCGTTGTTTGTTGCCAAGTCGAATCGTCTTAGGTGGCAACCGACCTTCCACCGGAGATTCTTATCACCCCTATCCCGCCTTTACCTTGGTCGCCACCTAGACAGGAATAGCGCGGCCGCCGTGGGACTGGGGGCGTTTACTTGTGTCATTGCTCATGGGGGGTATTTCCATAGTTGCCACGCTTTACGAGTAGGTTGGCAACTGCAGTTTTTTTGTTGTACAATTGATGTTATCAGGAAGATGCTGCTGCCCATCTCCAGCCGCTTTCCCTCTGTCGCCTTTTACGACACCTACGGGGATTCTTAACCGCCACTACACGGCAGTAATTTTTAGCTTACTTATAAAAAAGGGATGCAAAATATAAAAACTTGTATATAATATTAGTATTCCTACATCCCTTGTAAGGGAAGCACTTTAAAGATTTTCCTTTAACTGATTCTGAAGAGCTAAGTTAAGAATTAGTACCCACATGTTAAACATAATATTACGTTTTTAATTAAATACTTGACTGATAATAAATAACAATACAAATATGATAAAGATGTTTTATTTTCTCCGAACATTAAATACAGTGACATAGGAAATTCAAATAGAATGAAAGTCTCATAACGTTAAGCAAGGTCCGAGACACAATTCATATAAATAAGCCTAAAATACTCATTTTTTCGGTACCAAAATTATTTCGGTAAAGGTATTAGTTAAATATAGGTATAACGATACCGTAAAAAAATATAGGTATAATTCTTTTTTTAACGGTACCACAACCGTAATTCTCAACCGTTTTGGTTCTACCTTTAAATCGAAGCTGTATCGTAACTCTATACCGGTACCATACCCTTATACCTTTACCGCTTTCAACCCCTGCTCTGAATTGTTTTCCAGTGCATTATGCTTAATATGATTTCGCAGATTATTTTTAGCAATACTACAAATAGAGTAAACTTCATTACAAAAGTAAATTAGTTAGTTTTCGTTAGTTTTCTTTGCGATTAAGTCTAATTTTTTCAATTCATTGAGCGGCACATACCACCTAGCCTACGAGACATGTAACGAAAGGCGACAAATTTATGTACTTCACCTGCTCAACCCGAGCTTATACAGTTGAACACGAACGCTACCCTGTTTATTAGTGACCAGAACACAGACCTGTGCACTGCATCCTTAGCACTACAATTTTTTTAAAATTAAAACAGTAAAACATGCCCACTTGCGCAGTAAAATGGTGTGATAGTGATAGCAGGAAACGTAATTTCAAGAAGGATAAAGTCACAATTCACCGATTAATACATCATTTAATAATCTTAAAATACTAAAACCGTGAGGGTTCAACGTGTTCTGGTCATAGTTCTGAGGCTGTCCCTGTCAAGAACGCAGTATTATAGTTGCGTCTCTGTCTATCAATCAGAGGGGCTGCAGGCGGCACGTGTAAGTAGAAATGCCCAAAAAAGTATCGATGCAAGTTTATCGACTATTTATTGTGTTATTATTTTTTGTGTAGACGAACAGCCATACTATTATATTTGTGTATATTAATCTATATGTACTTAATTATGATTTGAAATACAAATTACAGTTTTACAAACCCTAATTATTAAAAAATAAAGGTATTTTTTGTTTACATTTTTATATTACGTTAATTTTATCTAATGTAGATATTTTTACCTGACCGTCGCCGCCGAGTTTGAAACAAAGTTATGGTTTTCGAGAGTATGTATTATGTTTGTGTATTTCTTAGGCACATTCCGCTCTTAACGGATTTATGGTAAGCGAATAGCGTTGTAAATGACATGTAAAATACATATATACATTTTAAAGAACTTTAATTGTATTAAACGGTGTATTTTACGCATCATTAATTTGTATATAATTGCGTTACGTTTTCATAGTCTCCCATATTTACGCGTACGATATATGGATGTGACACATCTCTACGTTAGGTACACCTCACGCGCCACCCGCACACCTTTCTTTCTCCTAACCTTAACAGACTAATTTAATTAGAAAATCGTAATGGTTTTATGTCTTGTAGGCTGGGTGGTCTGTGTTGAGTAGCAACAGTCGGACCTAACGAAAATCTAATAACGAATACGTTTGAATTGGCAATAATATTCACGCTATTATCAACTTCACTTCATTAAAACAAAATAAATATTTTTGTGCTATTTTGGCTTAACGTTAACTACTGTCTTTACCATAATTTAATACACCACTGTTGGCTAGTGGCAAAACGTATCGTCTTTTTAGGAAATGGCGAAGGTATGTAAATCATTATTAGAATTAAAAAAAATGTTCATAGGGTATTCATCCTACAACACATACTATAAACAAGATAAAAATAACTGCACATTAACAAAACCAAATAAAATCAACACATTTTTTTCTTGGCAAGTGGGAACCCTAATAGTATTTGGCATTTAAAATTACCTACTCATGCGTCAATATTGTAGGTATTTTATTTGTCAAATAAAAATACAACAATAATAGTCCCACATTGGCAGTATGTAATTATAATAATAAGAAAATATGGGATAAAATATTTTACTATGCCTAGCAACATTTTAATCATATTGGCGTCTGTCAAATTAAGATTTATTATTTTGTTTTGATGAATGTTTTTTTACAAAAATATAAGATGCTAGGCAGTAATTACCAGTGAAATGAGATTTTTTCATGATTATGTGATGAGTTGTGACACCCTTTTAAAGCACAGTAAGTTGTCTTTTTGCAAAATGGCGCGAGCTCTTTACACGACTACGTGGACTCGAGTACTGACACGCTGAAAGTCGTACTTAGCCTTAAAAGGCTAACTTGAAACGGCTTCACTTGGCGTGCGCCTGCTGCGGTTCTAAGCCTAATAATTCTATGAATAACGTAAACACTCAAAATATATAGAAGAAGGTCATTATAATTAAAATGCTAATTTAATTATATCCAACAATGACCGGCATTTCGACACGACTTTGTACCGTCTCTTTACGTAACACTATGACCTCTGGTGGGAATAGGAGCAAGGTGTCTTTGGGGATTTACGGTCCGATTAATCGTTATTCTGTTCGTTGAGTCGTAATATTTTGATACGCGGTAGAACTGCAGCGTACTATCGCACGCACGAATGGGTCGGCGACCGAGGAAAACCCACGCTCGCGCAGAACACCAGCGTGGAATAGCATAATGCTGCTGTGTTACCGTTTCATCTTAGTTCTCAGGGGTAACAACGCATCTACATTTTAATCCTTAATCGGAATGATGTAGGTGTATGTATGTAGTCCCAACACCGATTTAAACATCAGACGGAATGTGTACATGTTTGTCGCTCATACTTTAATTAAAAAATTCTATTAAGATTGCGATAGCTCGGGATCTTGAAGCATCACTTTATTGTTTGTTGGTATCATGAGTGATACCAACAAACAATAAAATTAAACGATTAAAAGAAGTTTTCTTCCTCGCACAACTTCCCTGTGGAATCGACCACCACCAGAAATTTTTCCGGACCGATACGACTTAGGAACCTTCAAGAAAAGAGCCTATCCCTTTTTAAAAGGCCGACAACGCATCTGCAATTCTCCTGGTATTGCAGTTGTTCATGGGCGATGGTAATTACTTACCATCAGTTACGCTCGTTTGTCTCCTCTCCTATGAAAAAAAAACTAATATTGTCAAGCCCAATTTTAGCTACTCATTCACCGCATACAACGTGAGTCAAAAACATTCTGAGAAAGAAAAACAACAACTTTTAAGTTTATAGCCGGATATAGTTCTTTCCAAAGAATTAAAGTTGTAAACACACTAACGCCCTCTTCACAATCCGCAACGCTGTAGTGACGTCACATTATGTTAAACTCGCTATATTTCGTTAGCCTGACACAAATTTGAATTTTTAATATTTATAAACTGTCCAGAGCTTTAATTGAGCATCTATATAATACTCATAAGAATAACGTTTGTTATATATTTTAAAATAAAGAAAATAATTGAAGACCATTCCGTTTTTTAATAAAATTTAGAAATATTTTGGTGGTATTTTAGTTCATTTAGAGGAATCTGTTAATAATTGTTATTTAACGAATAAATTTACTTAATTTATTATTTATTATATCGTTAAAACATTTTTAATAAAAATAATTTTTAAATTTTTTTCATGTAAAATTAATTCAGATAAAGATACAGATTATAATTAAGAATATAATGGAGAATTCAATTTAATAAATAAATATTTAAGTGAATAATATTTTTTTAATATTTGATAGTAGATTTAAATGTAATCAATTTTTTAAAATGATTATACATCAAAATATGTAGATATTGCCCTTCGCTTTCATTATTAGATTGCAATATGTCGTAACAAAGTAGAGGTGGAAAGGGTTTTTAGAAATAACAAAATTAGAGCTTTATTAAAGTATTTTATTTACATTGAAAAGATATTATAATTAATTTGAGGAGGGGGGGGGGTAGATCAATAAAGTTTAAATAATTAAAAAAATAATATTAAAATAATTTAATGAGGGTTAAAGTATATTTAATAGAAAAAATAAAAAAATCCGTACACGAATTAGTTTCACACTCAAACAGGGTAAAGGTCTAAATTAGATATATTTAGAATTACGAACAATATCGCGCGTAAAGCACATGATATATGATGTTATGCCTCTTCACATTTAAAAAAAAAAGAAGTAACAAACACACTTACAGTCCACCTGATGGTAAGTGGTTACTGCAGCCCATGAACATACCCAAGAAGCCTTCAGATTCGTTGTCACCTCTGAGGAATAAGATGGAATGCCTACGAGCCTCGAATTATACCGGATTTTTTTATAGGAGAGGGGCAAGCGAGCACACGGCCTTAGGCCAAGCGAGCACACGGCCGGCGGTAGTTACTTACCTGATGGTAAGTAACTACCGCCGACCATGAACAACCGCAACACCAGGGGAATGTCAGATGCGTTGCCGGCCTTTTAGAAAGGAGTAGGCTCTTTTCTTGGAGGTCTCTAAGTCGTACTGGTCCGGAAAAATCTTTGGTGAGAGTCGATTCCACAAGGAAGTTGTGCGGGAATGAAAATTTCTTTAAAATCGCACAGTGATGGACCGCCAGTCACTCAGATGGCATGGATGGTATCGCGAGTTATGTCGCGATGTGCGATGGTGAAATTGCGCGGTTGGAATTAGTCCGAACAATTCCTCAGAGCACTCTCCGTGGTACGCACATTTAGCGGTAGAAATATGTAAGAGCGTAGTACATAATCCAGACGGAGTGAAGGTAGGCAGGAAAGAATTCCTACCATATACAACAATCATAGAAACTCCATATTCGTTTAACCAAATAAGCATACTGGTGCAGGAAGCTGCACGGAAATCGCGAGATGAAGATAATATCAAGTATTTCAACTGAAAGGGCGATGGTGGTGACCCGTTGATGTGGATTTCGTAAACACGGCGGATTCTATCACGGACGGTGGCAGTGACATTTAAATTCAATCTGGCAACGATGTTACGGATATCCACGCGTTTCGCTTAAATATCGGACAGTCCTGAATCATGTGTTCCAACTCCAAGTTCTCTGTGCATACGCACTGTAGCTCTTAGGCGTGTTTTAAGCTTAAGTTTAAATTTAGACAGATGAATTTTCTAATATTTTACTTAATAAGCCAGTAAAGGTCCACCACTGAGCATGGAACTCTCCTCTCCTTTAAAGATTACGGCAGAATCAAATATCTCACGTTTTTTAATATGCTTCCCTTTGGAGATCTAGGTACTGCTATGTGTCTTTTTAATTTCCCGCTATTTAAATCAATGATTTTCAAAAAATTTATTGTTTTCACTCTGGGTTTGAAAATCGAGTTCTCACCAGATCTCGACGTTTCGAGGTGCTAGGAAGCTATTCTGGCTATTTTTGCAATGATTTTACGTATGTTTATATGAATGTATGTGTGTGTAGGTATGGAACATGTAAACATTTACTTTTTATTCACTGAGATTTTATGTGAATTTTGACCAAATCGTCATGGTAGATTCTGAGAAAACCTCAAAAATTCGAGTTGCTCTAATTTTCTAAAAGTGTTTTTTTTAATTACTTCGACAGCTTTGTTTTGATCAATTCTACCATCTATCAAGCTCTTTCATTCAAAAAAACTACGTAGATTTCCGCAAGCCGCAAAATAGATCCTGAACCTAAAATTTTTGTGCTCTTCAATTTTTGAGCCCTTAGAGCTCAAAAACGTCGTAACAGATGAAATTTGAAGCGCTTTGCATTTTAAATAAGCGGGAAGCTACAAAGATGGCCCGCAGGGTCAACCGTATTTCTTTGCTTTTTATACTGTGCTTGATCACAACCCCCCACCTGCTGATGACGAAGACCTAGATGGTAAATCGCACTCTTATAGCGCGATAAAACCAAGTGTGTGTTGTGAGCAAGAAGATTGCTCTGCAGTCTATTGGAAACAATGTCTACCAACTATAGAAATAACCAGAACTCTCTTTTTCTGTAGTTGAATTACCTACAGTTTTTAATTATAAACATTTATATTCAAGTCACATTTCGATAGCACTTTTAATAACGTATACATAACGTATACGTAAACAGAAATAATGAATAATGCACATGTAATGGTTACACCGACCACTAGTTTACTCTTGCTTTGTCCGCAAAATATTTAATCCATAGCGTGGTCACACGAGCCGAGAGTATTGAATCGATTTTCGCCGATCCAATTTCCGCTGTTCCAAGTCGTGTATCGGATTACGATTTACGATCTCTATTATTATTCGAGTAAGCAAATAGTCGGGAAATGATTATATTCTTGTGACGGTAAATATGTATTGAATACGTTTTGAGTTATTAAATAAAAGTTTATTTTTTAGCAGTGATATTATTTTGGTCCCGTAGAAAACGTACAGTCGACAAAAAAAAAAAAACAAATACTAAGATTATTTAAAAAAACAGACAGACTTCAATTTTTTATAACATAAGGGTGAAAAACGAGCACTCAGTCCACCTGAAGATAAGTGGATGTTGTAGCCCATAGACATCTACATCTATCGTAAATTATTTCAAAATCATCGATTCATCATAATAGGATTTCATAAAAATGCAGTTGCGTTGTCGCTCCTGGGGACTAAAATGGAATACCTCGTTTCCAGTAAAAAGGGCCTCCGGTTCTTACACTCACCAAACGAAGATGAGTGTAGAGAACCATTTTACTGGATACCTTCCATATTAATCTTCAATAAAAAGGGTGACAACGCACCTGCATTTTGATTCCTAATCGTGGATATTGTTATGTCTATGAGCCACAGCATCCACTTATCATTAGAAATTTCACGCCGGCAAATTTCACAAATGCGACAAAACTCACGACACCATGCACCCCAACTGGATTCATGGCGATCCACCACTGTGCGATTTATTAAATTTTTTTCTTCCTATTTTCTTCCTCGCACGACTTTTTTGTAAAACCGATTACTGCTGGCGATTTTTCCAGACCGATACGACTAAGGGAGCTTTAAGAAACGAGCTTACTACTATTACAATGCCGGCAATAAACTTATAATTCATTCTGGTGCTGCAGTCGTTGATGGGCGACAGTCGACACCTACCATCAGGTGAACAACATATTGATTTTCCCTCTCTTTTAAAAAAAAGGTGAACTGTGTGTTTGTTTGTCATCCACATTCTTTAAGTGTTTTTTGTACAACCGACTTCAATATATATATATATATATATATATATATATATATATATATATATATATATATATATATATATATATATATAAATATATATAAAAAATAAGAATTTCATCAATATATTCGAACTCAATTAAATACGCTTTAGTAAGAATGACTCAAAAATTACTGGTCAGATATTGATTAAATTTATATGGGACCACACGAGAAGCACCAGCCTTCAGATAAACCCAGAGGGTTCACGTAGAGAAAAGTTAAATCAAGTAATATGTGCGATACTTAATGATTTCTCATATTTACGCGAACTCTACACATTTAAAGAATACCAGTTTTTACGGATTTTATATACTCGACGTTTCGAGCACTTTACAGCACCAATGGTCACGGGGGGGGGGGGGGGAAGACCCTCCTCCCCAGTATATAAAAAAGTTAAAATATTATTTAATATGTGCGATGATAAGTTAACGAGCGGCTGGGTTTATATTTATTAGGGTGTGGTTTCTATTGTAAATAATTTTGAACTTACCAAAAAGCACTGTGTGAATCTACATTTATTACTTCTTTGGGTAATATCCGTAAAATATACTTTAAAAGAAATACAGCCGAATTCTTACTTTTTACATTAGCGAGTAATTCATCCTTGGGCGATGTACACGCCTTTACAGGAAAATCCTAGAAAATATGTAAAATTTGACATCATTAAAATTCAAGAAGTTTATTAAAAAGTTTGTCTGAAAAGGGTTATTAAAATAATAAGGAATTCATGGATGATAATAACCCCTGGGAATGAGGTGATCGCTACCGAGCTATTTCTAATTTGTTTTGTGTTGTTAATTGTGGATTTCTTGCTGGTTCTTCCCAGGACAGAGGTTATTATACGAACCAGTGGTAATTAAACAAAAGGGTCTCTCAATATGTATTATTTATAATCCATATTTAAAAAAGTCTCTAGCCTAGCAGAATAGTGTTCTACAGAGTCCCAACAATTATTGTAAACCTTCTTTACATGACTGTAAATCGTAACATAAAATAAATAAACAAAAAACAAACAAAATCCAGGCTAAAAGGCATGCTACAGCCCAAACAGTTGCTCAAAATTAATAAACTGTGAGATTACAGTTAATGCGTATACAATTCATTGAAATTGCAATCTAATTTCGCGCTAAATCGCTTTCAACCGTCAAAGTTCAAATGTCGGGCGTAACAGTAAACAAATTCCGAAATATAATTACTAAGCAAAATAGAGGTAGTTTGACATCGGATTAGCTGTTTAGCTACTGAAATTAACAATATGGCGCTTGAAATTGAAATGTCAGTTATATTATAATAGCTATGAACCGTATTAACTCAAAATGGGCGGTCGCTTCGTAAGATCGCAAGCCACCTGACGATGACGGCATACTAGATTCCATTATCCTATTCCGTCCCGTGAGTTTTTGTAGAATAAGGGTTATAACACAGTCGACCTGATGGTAATTTGATGCTATGGTCCATAGACATCTACATCTATCTTCCACTACACTCACCATATGAAACACAGCAGTATTAAGCTGCTATTTTACGCTGGTATTCTGAGAACATGGTCTTTCCTCGATCGAGCCGACCCAATCGTGTTACAACTACGATATAGCTAGAGCATGGTTCTACCACATATTAAATCACACTATTCCGTCAAATTAATCGTACGAATTCTATCACACTATTCAGTTCTGTTGGTAATTTTAAAGTATAAGAGTGATAAAAGAGCGCACAGTTGATGCTGTGGCCCTTAGACATCTACATCTATCTTCCATTTTTGTTATTGAATAAGGATGACCAACGAGCATAAAGTCCACCTGATGGTGAATGAATGTTGTAGGTTGTAGCCCACTGACAACTATATGTTAGATTAAGAATCAAAATGCAGGTGCTTTGTCACCCCTTGAGACTAAGATAAAATACCTCGTTTCCAGTAAAAGGGTCTTCGATTCTCTACACTCACCGAAACACAGCAGCCCGAAGCTGCTATTTTACGGTGGTATTCTGTGAGAACGTGGTCCTCATACGGTCCAGCCGACATATAGGTATTAAAACCTGAATATTATAGCTAAAGTGTGGTTCTACGCGTGTCTTAGTATGCAACTTTGTGATAATGCAGAAATATCTTAAGGCTCTAAACAAGTAAACTGCAAAAGAGGAAGATTAGTAATATATTACGTTTAAAAAAAATTACGTTGTGACTTTAGTTAGTCGAAAAATTTGTTTGATACATTGTGCTGTAATCGCGTAAGTATAAAAAATAACATAATCAAAAGTTTGGCAAATACATATGTTACGGCTAATAACCGAAGTGCGGTTACACCTAGTTCTTGCCGGCTACAACTAAAACAACTTCATTATGGTTATAGCACGGAAGGGTCGGCTCGACCGGGGAAGGACCACGCTCTTACAGAATACCAGCGTAAAATAACAGCTTGATGCTGCTCTGTTTCGTATGGTGAGTGTAGAGATCCCGAGACCCTTTTTACTGGAAATGGTACTCCATCTTAGTCTTCAGGAGTGACAACGCATCTGCATTTTGATTCGTAATTGAGGATAAATGTAGATGTCTGTGGGCCACAGAATCCACTTACCATCAGGTGGACTGTGTGCTCGTTTGTCACCCTAATTCTATAAAAAAACCTTAACCGTACCTTAACCTACTGTCACTTGATAAGCCGTATTTTTTACAAATTTAACAGTAAACCTAAATTTAACTAACTAATTACTGCTGGCCGCACCTAGTTCTAGCCGACTAGAACTAGGTGTAACCGCACTTCGGCTTTTACATAACGTACGCATTGATAAAATTGAAGTGTATATAATATTGAAATAATTAGCGTGTATTAAGCTCCAGGAGCTGTTTGCGTGCTAAGGCATAAACAACTTGTTTTTTTTTTAATTTATCTGCTTGTCTGTCTGTCTGTGCTAATCTTCGGAATGGTTGACCCGATTGTGATGCAACTTTATGAACACATAAATTACAGTTCCAGAAGGGAGGCTTCTTTTTTTACAAAAACGAGACAATTTTTTTGGAGAAACTAGAAATGTATAAAGCAATCTTAAATCTACATATGTATATTAATAATTTAAATAGATCCCATCCAGGTGAAGTCGGGGCGGGTCGTTTGTATTCAATATATTATAAATACTATTTGTGTGGTTAAGCTAAAAGATATTTTAAACTCTTCGCGTTGGAAACGTCACATTCCTGTCTCCGCCGCAAATAGACCTGATGCTTTTGCTTCGGGTTTAGTTGCTGGTATTTATTCTGCTATTTTTGTGAGCTTGACACTATAATCCTGTTCTAAGTCGAGGGTCTTTGAATATTTATATGACACTAGCTTTTTCTCGCGGCGTTGCTCGCGTTGTCTTTTCTTTACAAACATCTCATTACACACCTCTTTGACTGAGAGTCTTGATATCATTACACTTAAAAACTATATACAGTGTTAATTATACAAAATTTATTAACAACTTGACTACTGCGCCTCCTATTGGGTTCAGAATTTGATTTTCCTTTCTGTCGCTAAACTAATGGAAGAGGTTAAATACATACATTAGGTAGTACGGTACTAGAAGAGACGCCAGGACACCACGATTTGGACGACCAACCATTTGGATTGCAAACGATTGCAGCACGCGTTAGAGCCCATGGACTCTAAACTACGATTGCATCACGCATTAGAGCCCATGGACTCTAAACTACGGATGCAGCACGCATTAGAGCCCATGGACTCTAAACTACGGATGCAGCACGCATTAGAGCCCATGGACTCTGAACTACGATTGCAGCAAGCATTAGAGCCCATGGACTCTAAACTTACTTTGCGCCATAACATGGTTACTCTGTGCTTGCTTCCACGCGTCCCGCACTGCCGCACAGTTTTTATCTATTCTAGAACCTAGTACCATATTAGTTCAATGGTTAAGAAGTGGTCAATTGAAAATGTTATACAACCGACTTCAATATGACCGAATCAATATATACGTACCTATTCGAAGTCAATTAAATACACGTTATTAAAGGTAACTCAAAATCTACTGGTTACATCTTGATGAGATGGACAAAACGAGAAGCACCAGCTTTCAAATAAAAAAAGAATCATCAAAATCAATTCACCCAGAGAAAAGTTAAGAAGTAACACAGATAAAAAAAGGACATAAGGCCGAATTGAATACCTCCTCCTTTTTGAAGTCGGTATAAAATAAGTTTTGTTGAAGGTATTTTTACAAGGACAAACATCCCTACCCGAAACAATTATTTGTAGACAATACAAGTACTTTTCGTTAGGTATACTTGTGCGAGTATATTGTGATTAGTGTACTTCATGCGCAACAGTATACTTGTTGTAAAATGTGACTATTCTGTTCACTCCTTAATAATACTTGTTGTTTTAACTGCCTCGTTTACTCGCCGTCGTGAGTTTGAATCCCAGATCATGCCAAAAAAAAATTGAATCTCATGAATCATCAATCATGAATTCAATGAAAATTCTAGAAGAACTCAGCAGCAGCCCAGTCAGAAAGTTGGCGGTAATTCAGTCCCGTGCCTCGGAAAGCACATAAAGCCGTTGATCCTACGTCTGATCCGTCTCCGGTCGTGTCGGTTTACCGCCTCATCGGACTGAGGGTGAGGGAACAGAGAGTGCACCTGTGCTTGCGCGTACACTCGGACACTATAATCCAGTACCGCGCAGATTGCTAGTCTCCGTTGAGAAGGGCCGCCGTGAGTGAGTCGGTCTGAGAAGAAGATTTTTATTAGTATGTGTAGCGGCGGTATAAGAACATCCACTATTCCATATCATACCGTAGGTATTGTAAGAGGCGACAGAGGTAAACTAATCAGGATTAAAATAAAAACGGTTGCCAAGCGTGGCAACTATGGTAAACATCCTCCCAATGTGGAAATCTACGGGGAGGCCTCTATTCAGCAGTGGACTTTAACAGGCTGTAACGGTAACGGTAACAGTAACGTTATTAATATATATTGTTACTTGTACATCATATTTCAATGCAATAACCGCCTGTGAAAGCATTTAGAAATAACGTGTAATACCACGTCCACAAATAATCACTACAGGTGCAATTCCCAAGCTCGCCGTCAAGTGCCCATCCCTATATATTATTTATAGCAATATGCAGGGCGACCATGTGTAATAAACTTCTAGGGACAGTCCGTTTTTCTTTAAAATGTAAGGATTTGTTTTGAGCACTCAGCGATGATAAAAGCATGTGGCTTGTATGCTTAAGGTTGTTTGCTGTTGATAATATGGTGCTGTAGCCACTAATAATAATGTCCTCTAGACTGAATTTCAGTCACGACGACCAGTCTAAGCGGAGACTAAGACATCTGCGCAGGATAGGATTATAGTGCCCAAGTGTATGCGCAAGCACAGGCAATCTTTATACCCTCAACTCATTGTCCGAAAGAACGGCTATCCGTTATGACCGAAGAAAGTTCACGCGCAGGATCAACGACTTTACGTGATTTCCAAAACACAGGGGTGAAGCACCGCCAACTTCCGGACTTCGCGCTGCCACTAAAAATACCTGATTTTGGCCCGACCCGAGATTCGAACCCGAGGTCTCATGACTCAACGAAGCAATCAAACAAGAGCAGTGTCAACTACTATCTAATGGAGTGAGGAGTCTTAAATAGTAGACATAGTTATTTTCCCCTATACGTGTCACGTTGTTTGTCCGCGATGGACTCCTAAACTAATTAACCGATTTTAATCGAATTTGCAAACCGTGTGCAGTTTGGTACAATTTGAGAGATAGGATAGTTTTTTGCCCACATTTTTTTCAAATATAAGGATTTTTAATAGGACATGACAAATTGTCGTGGAAAGGGCAGAACAACGTCTGCCTGGCAAGCAAGTATATAATATAAAATGCAATATCTGTCGGTCTGTCTATACGGTCACTTAAATAGAGAACCGTTTGATAGATTTTGTATATGAAAAGCATTGAAATTATATATCAAAAAATATTTTGTGGGTTGTTATTATTTCGTAAATTTAATACTCTATTACCTACCATTACGCCTACCAAAAGTTCCCTGATGAGCATAGCCCTCCTTCCCTCCCATCCATAAACTGTTTCATAGAGAGGATATTTCCCATAGTTGCCACGCTTGGCAAGTGGCTTGGCATCCGCAGTTTTATATTTTTATTCAGCAGTTTTCTGAAAGATGCTGCTGCCCGTCCCTTGGTTCAGCTTCCGTCTGTCGCCAGATACGACATCCATGGGGTGACAAAGATAGTTGATATTCTCACACCGCACTTTACATACATTTTAATTAAATGTCCATGGATCTTTCAAATTCTAAAGAATTAAGAATATCCCCTATTTCCCATTCTTCACTTGAACTCATTTTTAGATACATTGACTGTGTTCCGTATATTCCAATGCAATATTGTTACCCTATTACGAAACAAGCTACGATACGGCTCTCTCTACTGAACATTGCATTGAGCCCGATCTTGGTTATTATACGGATGGTACAGAAATAAAACTGACAACCAGTCCTTTATAGAAGCAAGCCGTTATAGATAATAAAATTAAGAGCTTTGGTAGCTCGGTGGTACTTAATTATAGCATGTTACACCCAGTTCTGACCATATAGTGGTGGTAAAAGTATATCCACAATCCCATATCATATTCTGGGACACCCACGGAAAAAGCGACAGAGGAAGATTAATCAATAAATGATCGGCAACAGCATCTTCTTAATAAAGACTAAAACTAAAAAAACTGCGGTTGCCAAGCATACGTGCATACATAATACATAAACACTCACGCCTGTCACCCAGAGGGGTAGGCAGAGACTACAGACTTCCATTTGGCACGATCCTGACACACCTCTCACGCCCCCTCACATCCATATAACTACGCATACATGCTCGTCGGTTAAGGTTACTCCTAATTTGGCCCGTTTTCAATAAATCGCTAATTTGTTTCAATAAATCGGTAATTTGTAGTGCAATTTGTAGTGTAGGCAATCTATAGTGAAGACCTATAATCTACTGTAGACTTCTATAGGGTTTTTTTATATAGAATAAGGGTGACAAACGAGCACACATTCCGCCAAATGGTGGACTGTGTGCTAATTATGTAATGGTAAACGAATGCTGTGGCCGGTGTCCCCCTTAGGCATCTACATTAATCCTCGACTAAGAATCAAAACGCAGATACCTTGTCACCCTCTGGGGTGACTAAGATGCAATACCCCGTTTCCAGTAAAAAGAGTCTCCTAATCTCTACCACCGTATGATCTCTCACCATACAAAACACAGCAGTATTAACCTGATATTTTACGCTGCTATTCTGTGAGAGCGTAGTCCTGTCCCGGTTGAGCCGACACATTCGTGCTACAACCGTAATATAGTTGCAGTGTGGCACTACCACGTATGAAAACAAGGCTGTAATGGATGGATGTACACCCAGTTCTACTGCAGTTCAATAATTGCAATTGTAACCGCATTCTGTGTGTTGATTGAACACATTCTCACCGAGAAAAAATCGTGAAGAACCGGCATTTCTAAAAAAAATTAAAACACTGGTATTTCTTCTCTCGTATTCTCCGAATTAGGGTAGCGCGGCAGTCTCTTCCTTGCTTCACTTCTTACCTCATTGTACCATTGGATTTAGTCTTTACATTAGCGTGACAAAATAACATCAGGCAAATCCTTTCTTCAATAGATATGCTCGAAGGCGTAGCGGTTTAGCAACGAGTAGTAGTGGGTGAGGGCCACGGATTCGAATCTTGCATGGAACAAGTATTTGTATGGCCTACAAATAATTGTTCCGGGCCTGTATATTGGTCCTTGTGAAATTTATACACATAATATGTAAAGAGCCTGTACGATACAGCAGAAAATTCTAGTGTGTTAACGTGTTCTTTTTTTAAATTAGAAGTAGCCGTTCTCAACAGTGTTAGTGTATGGAAAACTTATACTACTCATAACAACTGAATATAGCTACTGGAATCCATGAACACCTTAAAACAAATTTAACAAGAGCAAGTCACAGATCCGTTGTCATCAAAGAAAGTCATTGAGATTGAATGAAGATCTGGCTGGCGACTAAATTATTTTATTTTATTCATCCGGATTTGGAAGTCATTTAGATCATATAGGATAAGGTGGACAAACGGGCACAGAGTCCAACTGGTGGTAAGTGGATACTGTGGCCCATAGACATATACATTTATCCTAGATTAAGAATCAAAATAAAGATGCGTTTTCACACCCGAGGACCAAGATGGAATGCGTCTTTTTAAGTAAAAGGGTGTACGGTTCTCTACACTCACCCTACGAAACAACGTTACATTAAGCTGCTATTTTCGGCTGGCATTGAAGATACAAAAGAATTAATGTCTACTAATGCCATATAAAAAATATTTTTCTAAACAATTTAACCGCTTATAGTTATAGTTTGGGAATCGAAACCGCTATATGTCGTGATCCACGTTTAGAACAACCGTTATAATAACTTACTTGAAGTGTCCTACGATTTTATCACGAGTGTTTATAGTTTTGACAAAATTCTATTTAAAAAGTTATCTAAAAACTTATTAAAATATGTCTTAACTAAATGCATTAATTTAACTAGCGGTTTTTTAATTGTATTTATTTTGAACTCAATTATTCAATCCTTAGATAATATGTATTCGTAGAATAATATATACAAATTAAAAATTACAGTTGTTTGAATGAAAATAGTTCAATCGTTTCAATTTTACATTCAGTCGGGTTATAATTTATTTGCATGGAAAACTTTTATATGACGATTGAAAATAGGCCTTATGTACAAACATTTACGGCCTTACTAACTTACTATCGTTGTAAATTATAATATTAAAATAATTATCTATATACCTGTCTCTTTCTATTACTATTTAGTAAAAAGAGAGAGAGCCACTAAGAAATTTTTAAATAGACGTCGATATTTATATTTTTTAACAACTTATCGAGTAGCTAATAATACAACATATGTAGTGATGCTTTAAAACACTTCCAATGATCTTTAGAAATACAAAAACGATACTCTGTCAGACAATATATAGTGTGTTCGAAAGGGCAACCGATAAAATGTCAAGTCTCTAGTATATACACAGTAATCTATGATGTCAAGTAACGAAAATGCCTCCACAATAAATTGAAAAAGAAAGTCATATTTTACGTGGTAAAGCCGAGCTGCAGCTGTGGCAGCTATACATAACCGCGTCACGAGTCCGATCCGTTCGTAATAATTTATAATATAAATTAATAATACTTTTTTTATTACTTTATTATGGTATACCGAATTTCTTTTCATATTTATTACTAAAAATAAATAAACTATGTAGAAACTTAGAGACGGAGCCCGTGTACAATAAGTGATTCTTAATGTTCTAATTTAATAATTAAAAACCGTTGAATTTAAAAAACAATTGAGTATTTTAAATTTGAATTTTAACATTTAATAGAAGTTCTTACATCTTACCATATAAGGGAGGTGGGGGTTCGCAATATTCATATTTTTGCTTATTCAGGGAGGTGGGGTTTTAAAATAATAGAAAGTTTGCTTACGTAATAATTGAACCCCTCCTTAATCGATGAAAGATGTAGGTGCCACAGTATCCAATTACCTTCAGGTGTACCCGACGGAAAGTGAATAGTGTGTGCTCGTTTGACAGACTTATTCTATAAAAAAGGATCATGATGATGATGATGATGATGATGATGATGATGATGATGATGATGATGATGATGTGATATAAGAGTGAGAAACGAACCGTCAGGTGTCCTGGTGGTAAGTAGCTACTGCAGCACATGGAGTCCTACAACTAACTCCAAGCATAGAAAGTTTAAAAGGATTTGACAATCCATAGTCCTTGTCAACCTTGTCATTCCCAGATCAATAAATCCAGGTCATCATTACAACCGTTCACAAGTAATCTGCTTCACAAAATAATGCCACAAAATACCTCTTTGTGCATTAGTTTACCACCGGCGATTTTTCTAGACCGACACGACTTAGGGGCCTTCAAGATAAGAGCTTACTCTTTTCTAAAAGGCCGGCAACGCACCTAGAATTACCCTGGTGTTGCAGTTGTTCATCGGCGGCAATGGTCACCATCAGGTGAGCCGTATGCTCGTGTGCCCCCTCTCCAAAATAAAACTAGGAACCTAAGCCATGTGTGTCCATCAACTTCCTGCATTTATCAGGTCATCACTGATTCACTTCCTTAACCTTCCTTTATCATGGGTCGACGGTTCTACGAGCGACATGGCCAGTAAATTGCTGCTTCAGCTTACTGATACGTAATCCTACTAATATTATAAACGCGAAAGTTTGTAAGTATAGATGGATGTTTGTTACTCTTTTACGTAAAAACTACTGAATGGATTTTAACGAAACTACAATAATATAGATTATATATACATCAGCATAATACACAGGACGCAATTCATAAAGATATGGCACGGCACCGCCGGTGGTGGCGGGCGAATGGTGGGGGGGGGGGACCGACGCTTGGCGAATGAGGTGGGGTCTACTGGACCCAAAATTTATTTATGTGATAATTTTAATGTCATAATGTTAGTTCTTATCTACGCCACACTAATATAAGCTGCTCGAAATACTAATCCTGCGCAGACGAAGTCGCGGGCACCAGCTAGTCTTTGTATACAATATAAAAATCAGTTGCTGTCCTTATTCTTGTTAAACTCGAAAACGGCTGGAACGATTTTGTTGAAATAAATTGTTTGCATTTGAGACAGAATACTATAATACACAATGTATTATAGTATTCTATGGTTTGAGTAGGTCCCTGGATGGAATCAATCTGATTGGATAAATGATTTTCATTCAATATATTTTTATTTCTTTAAAAAAAAATTTTAGTAATCTTATTAATTAAAATTACTAATATTCCTTTTCACCACTCCTGGTAAGCTTGAAACGCTTGTGTTAGGAGTGGTTCACGACAGTAGTCAATTGGCGGATTCGAACCCACGACCTTTTGAGTTCGCGATCCGCGCCCTGCCATTAGGCTACTATCGCTTACATAAAAATTATTGAAAGTAATTTTTTTATTAATACTGGTATGGAAAATACTTCTGTCCTGAGTAGAACCAGCAAGAAACCCAGCGGGAATTACAATTGGACCTGGTAAATTTTGACAGTTTATTAGTGATTACAAATAGCTTAATTGGTATATTGGGCGGTCACAAAATCGTAATACCATGGTTCGAGCCCAGACCGACCGACCGACTTATTTTATTTTTTTTTTCAAGTTGCTTTCTCTTTTGAGAAAATCTATTTTTTCGAGCCCTTTTTTGGTAGTTTTTAAAAACAGAAAAATTTAAATGAAACTAACTGCACTCATGATTTTTATTCAAATAACCAGTTCAGTTTTTTCTATTATGTCGCTAAGATCAAAAAATATTATTCGTATTTCATCAGTATGTAATTTGCATCTAAATATAATTTCCAAAACACACGAATTAAAAAAAACCGAGCGAAAAATACCGAGCAAAGCTCGGTCAACCGGGTACTATATAAATAAATATATTTAAGTTGACGTATGACATTTCGAACAGTAGGGTGTTTAAGGTTAAAGCACCCTTTTTTATCGAATATTTTTTGTTAGTTTATACGACTATACAACACCTTAAGCGGCCACTGTAACATTTAGTCGACATTATCTTATCCTAGTTACATATATAAGTGTATAGGGCCACGCTGTATAGTATGTATAGCCATAATATAATATGGCTGTACCACGAATGGGTTTTTCCGACTAGGGAAGAGGATCACGCTCTCACAGAATTTCGGCGTAAAATAGGAACTTAATTCTGCTGTGCTCTGTATAATGACTGTAGATAACCATAGACCCTAAAAGAGACATTCCATCTCAGTCCTCAGAAGTGACAACGCATTCTGCATTTTGATTCGTAATTGATAATAGACGTAAATGTCTATGGGCCACATTACGAATTACTATAAGGTGGAAGATTTTCTCTCTATAGTGACGCGATGGCTAAAAAATAACCTTTTATCTCTCAATTGCCAACAAAACAAAGTGCATGTGTATAGCTCGACAACATTAGGAGGACCTGACGTCGACATTAGAATTAAAATTCACACGTACCCATGCAATCGTAGCAGTCTACCTGACCAGTGTGAGTGTTCCTTTTTGTTACGTGTACATTCTTTAAAGTAAATTCGAAAATGCATATAATGTCTCTGTGCCCGATTGTTACCCTTAGTTTATAATAAAAAAATCCAGCTTAGTCCTCAAGAGTGACAACGTATCTGCATTTTGATAGTTGTAGATGTCTATTTGCTACAATATCCACCTACCATCAGGTGGACTGTGTGCTCGTTTCTTACACTTAAAGTAAGTAAAGGTAAAGTTACAGCCTATATGCGTCCCACTGCTGGGCACAGGCCTCCCCTCATTTCTCAGAGGGTTTAGGACAAGGTAGTGTCTGCCGCGCAGCCCCAATGCATGTTGGCGAACTTCACATGTCTTCGAAAATATTTTTTTTCTTATTCCTCAGACATCAGACAGGTTTCCTCACGATGATTTCCTTCACCGCCGAGCACGTGGTAAATCTCCGCGAAATTTGACACATTTTTCCATACGATGGAACCAATCATTGAAGCAACCATTCCACTCGGATGTTGGGGTCTCCAAAATGGCCGTTTTGTAGGCGTCCACAGCTTCTTCAGGTGATGAAAATCTCTGTCCACGCAATTTATTCTTTATTTTAGGGAAAGTACAGAAATCATTAGGGCTTAGGTCGGGGCTGTACGGCGGATGTTCTAATAATTCTATGTTTTATTGCTCTAAAAACTCTTTTGTTCTGTGTGCGGTGTGAGAACTCGCATTGTCGTGATGGAGGAAGAAGCGGCGGTTGCAGTTCTCTTTAGGAGGTCGTTTATGACCTGTGGCAAACAAATGCCAGCATACCATTCTGCATTAACCGTTCTTTGTCCTTCAAGAGGAATAGTCGTAACATGGCCGGTTTTGGAGACAAACGTGGCCACCATTTTTTTTTATCAACCATTTTTTTTTAATTAACCGTTCTTTGTCCTTCAAGAGGAATAGTCGTAACATGGCCGGTCTTGGAGACAAACGTGGCCACCATTTTTTTTGCAACACTCCGTGAACGAACAATTTTTGTTGGCTTTAATTCAAATTTCGAACACCCAAACTCGTGACTGGTTTTTTGTTTCGGGTTCGTAAGCGTATATCCAGGATTCGTCACCTGATATGATGTTGTATACAGAATTTGAAGATCCTGCGTGGAATCTTTCGAGAGTTCTGACGCATCAAGTAACGCGAGCCGCTTTTTGCTTTTCACAGAGCGAATGCGGTTTCCATCGGGAAAACAACTTTTTTACACCTAATTGTTCATGCAAGATTATTTTTAGTTGACTCATGCCAATGTCTAAAGTTGCCTGAATTTCGCGGTATGTCACATGTCGATCTTCCTCAATCAGCCTACGCACAGCATCAACGTTTTCTTGGGTGACTACAGTTTTGGACGACCTTGACGGGGATCATCACTGAGCTTGACACGTCCACGTTGAAATTCAGCAAACCAGCGATAAATTGTGGGTTTGGGTGGGGCTTCACCACCAAATGCAGAAATCATCCAGTCAACACACTGTTTTTGTGTCAAAGCACTTCGAAAGTCATAATAAATCATCGCTCCTGAATTTTCTCGAGTCAATTCCATTTTCTCAACGACTAAACAAGTTTGACAAAACCTTGTGATAAGACCGAGAATCTTTTTTTAAATAAATAAATAGTATTCGATTTTTAAAACCAAGGAGTTTTCAATTAAAAATATTTTAATATGACAGGAACAGTGGAAATATTCCAATCCCGATACTTTTAGTGCAGCCTAGTAATCATTGTTTTTCATAGCGGGAAATTAAAAATTGTGATACTTTAGCGCGAAACATACTTACTTGATGGAAAATTGTGATAGAACAAAAATATAAAAATGCAGAGTATGCACATAACATAGAAGTTAAGTAAAGTGTAAAAAAATTGCATAGCATTAAACATAAGTTACCTTCATTTGCTATGGACGTCTTTGGATATGTTTTGTAACGTAAAGATTAGAGTGTTCATATTCTGATAGTGCTTTTAATCTGTAACGAAACATCTCACTTGTGCAATGTGTAATTAGAGAAGTAAGACATACTTCGTAACTTTTATACTCACATCATATCAATTTTTTTTTGGTTCATAAATTTAATAGCGAAATGTTAAATGGAATTGAAATGGCTAGTGTGACTGGTAGATAATGCCCTTAGGCATTAGGTAAGTGCGTTCATGTTGCTTCATTTATTACAAGAAAAAATAAAGTTTAAGTAATTAAAAATAATTTTAACTTTCATTAAAAAGTAAGAACCGACTTAAAATTGCTAAAGAAGAAGTTATTTATTTAAACCCCTTATGGGTTGGAATTTTTTCTTCAAATTTATAAGGGAGCACCCTTAAAGAATAACCTATTTTAGAAAAGAATCATTAAAATCAGTTCATCATCTGCGAAGGTATCATATGAAATTCCATAAAAAATAGTCTAATGGTAGAGCCATGTTGCATCTATATTAGTAGCATAGTTGTATCACGAACGGGTAGGCTCGACCGGGAAAGGACCACGCTGTCACGGAATACCAGCGTCAAATAGTAGCACCCATATAGGCCTACCGTACCCTATGTGGTACAGTTACTTTGTAAAAATATTTTGATGTACCCACAAATTATTAACTTTTTTGGTTAGTTGTGGCAGATAACTCAGAGTATTAGTTTTATATCAACAATATAACATACACATTTTATGCGAGTTATTATCAGTTTATATTAAAATTGCTAGACAGAAACGGAAAAAAACAATTTACAATGTCTTCAAGAAGGTAAGTTTCATGTTATCTATAGTAAATCATATTATTTGTTGGTATTATTTTAAATACTAGGCTACAATAGACGTAATAGCTACAAATAAGTTTCACTTGGGTCATTTTAGTAAGGTGTACACAGTGCTAGATTAGGTGTATCATATATGGTACAGTAGGTCTATGTATGAGCACAAAATACCTAAGTCAATTTACATATTATTATATTAGCTTTTTATTTATCTTTTTGTGTTTTATTGTTTTAGGTCATTGACATTACATGAAATTGCTACAGTTCTTGAGGAAGATGATGATTTTAGCAACCAGAGACAAGATTTTGATATTTTTTTACTTCCACCTGACACCGCCAATGATTACCAAACTGACGAGGACTCGGGTGAAGAAGATAACGTCAGCATAAATAATTTGCCTGGAAGTTTGCTTCGAGCTCCAGCGGAGCTTGCTGCCTCAACCTCAATGGAAAAACCAGAAACTGAGGACCAAACCCCTCCCGAATTTCAAGAACCTTTAAAAAAACGTGTCATGAATTACAATTGGCGAAAACGAGACTTGCAGCTAAGACCTATTGTTTGGAAACCCCTTTATCATACTCCTATTGAAAGAAGCCCGATAGAATGGTTTTCTTTATTATTTTCAGAAGAAGTATTTGAGATGCTTACTATTGAAACCAATAGATACTTAGCACGTAAGCTTCTCTCTGCTGACGTCAAGATTGAAGAGATGAAATGTTTGGTAGGGATTTTGTTAGTCAGTGGCTACTGCCAAGTGAGCAGAAGAAGAATGTACTGGGAAAATGCATCTGACTCAAGAAATAGTTTGATTGCTTCAGCCTTGTCTCGAGATAGATTTACACTAATTTACTCTAATATTCATGTTGCTGATAATCTAAATTTAGATACATCCGATAAATTTGCAAAAGTTCGTCCTTTATTAAAAGTTTTAACTATGAGGTTTCTTGAGCACTGTCCACATAAGGAGAATCATAGTGTTGATGAGGCTATGGTCCCATATTTTGGTCATCACGGCTGCAAACAGTTTATTAGAGGCAAGCCTATAAGATATGGATACAAATTATGGGTTGGTGCAACATCAGGAGGTTACATTGCATGGTTTGAACCATACCAAGGTGCTTCTACATTTACGAATGCCCAATATTCCCAGCTTGGTCTTGGTGCAAGTGTGGTTTTGTCTTATGCAGATCAACTAGCAACATTAGGCTATGGAAAAAACTACCATCTCTTCATAGATAACTTTTTTACCGGTTTGCCTTTGGTTCATGAACTTACTGAGAGGGGATTTCGTGTAACTGGTACTATCAGAGAAAATAGATCTGGAAAGTGCCCTCTATTAAGTAACAAAGAAGCAAAGACAAAAGAAAGAGGCTTTTATGATTATCGCATATCTGATGATATTATAATTTGCAAGTGGCATGACAATAGTATAGTGTCAGTATGCTCTAATGCAGTTGGTGTTGATCCTGTCCACAAAACTGAACGCTATTCTCAGCAACTAAAAAAGAAAATATCTGTTTCTCAACCTCATCTCATTCAACAATACAATAAAAATATGGGTGGAGTAGATTTATCAGATCAGAATATATCGTCATTGCGAACTAGCATTCGAGGAAAAAAGTGGTATATGCCTCTGATTCTCCATTGTATAGACATGTCTGTACAAAATGCATGGCTGCTGTACAGACATAATGGAGGGAATATCGACTTGCTAAACTTTCGACGTCGTATTGCAAACTATATTATCGATTGTAATAAACAACGCGAAAGGCCAGGTCCTAGTCGACCATCTTCAATAACATCAGACTCTCGATACGACGGCAAAGAACACTATGTCAGCAAGCAGGAAAAGAGGACCAGGTGTGGCCTATGCCACAAACAATGTCCTACAAGATGTGTCAAGTGCAATATCGGTGTCCACGTAGAGTGCTTTATTATGTATCACACCAAAAAGTAAATAAAATCTAATTAGTAAAATCATGTCTTTTTTTGCATACATATAGTCCTACTGTACCATATGTGGTACGTCCCTTCAGTCGCCCCCCCTCTTATTAATTTTTTTTTAAATATTTTTCCCCCGGTTTTTAGGCTTTCTTGGATCAGGTTTTGTTAATGAAACATGAATTTTTCACAAAAATAATTATCGGTCTAAATGGGTTAATGCTGCTGTGTTTCGTATGGTGAGTGTGGATAACCTGAGACCCTTTTTACTGGAAATGAGGCATTCCATCTTAGTGCTTAGACGTGACAACGCATCAACATTTTGATTCGTAATCGAGGATAGATGTAAATGTCTATGAGCCACAGCAAACACCATTAGGTGGACTGTGAGCTCATTTGTCACCCTATTCTATAAGATTTCCCCCGTTTTTTACTTTTTGTTTTTGTTTTCGTTTTGAATTTTTCCTTCAAAATTTAACGGGTAAAGCCTATTTAAGTTTTGATTGGCAACTATGGCAAATACGCCCCCTATGAGACTGTCTATGGAGGTCTATGTAGACTGTAATGGTATGGAAATGGTTCACGCTGGTATTTTGTGAGTGGTACTACCCTGCAGTATTAACACACTTACAGGGTAGCGCTAACATATTCAAAAGCCACAATTATTACGTGGTTAAGCCACACTGCAGCTATATTATGTAGCCACGACTCAAATGGGTCTGCTCGACCGGGAGAGGACTCTCACCGATGTACAGCGTGAAAATAATGCTGCTGTGTTACGTATGGTTATATAGAGCCAGAGACCCTTTTTACTGGTGACGAGGCATTCCATTTTAACCGTCAAGGGTAACAATATCTACAATTTGATTCTGAATCGAGTGTATGTCTGTGGGCATCGGCATCTACTTACGATCAGTTGGAATATATGCTCGTGTGTCACACTTATTCTATAAAAAAAAGTATATGTTTGTGTGATCATAAAAACCGTGGTCGTGAACTTATTTACACGTAGTGTGTCCACACAACACATACACACTGACACAGAAAGTTAATGAGAAATAAATTGACTTAAATACGTTTAACTTCACGTTTATACTGATGTGTTATGAGATGCGGGCTGGCTGTTTTCCACGTAATACCGTGAAACCGATGAAGCGTCAAATCCTTATTGGGAGCGATTTCGTGGAACGAAGAGCGATTTAGTTTGTTTTACTAAACATATAAAATGAATTATAAAGATAGAGAGAGATAGACTAGGTGTCACTGCAAATTCTTTGTCTTCACTTTGGTGCCTCTTTGTACGCGTTTAGAAGCATATCTTTTTGAGCTATTTTTAAAAGCATATAAATAATATAATATAAAGGTTTATATTATTCCTAGCAACAACTTGTTAGCGATCAACTCATTTTCAGACATAATTTTCAATCTCGTATTTCCTTAAATTTAAACTTGTTATTTAAACTTATTCCGGTTATTTTTTTGTAAAAACGTTTACATTGTTTCATAAATGTGTTGTCTGTCTTGTTGAGTAACTATACAAATGTTTTTTTCAAATGTCAATTGTAAATTAAATTAAAATTAGGCATTAAACTTTTGCAACCTTTTCTCTTTATGTTAACACAAATTTCGATAAAGTTTGAGTATTTGTTATAGAAACGATATTTTTATATACATAACTAAAACCAATTAATATCTAGTTTTATTAAAATAAAATTAAACTAGATTCCATTTGAAAAATGAAATTAAATAATGAAGAAAGAAAATCGCGGGTTATTTTAGTACACATTTTGCGGTCATATCACATCAGCCGAGTTTACGCACCATCTACCGTGAATATTGCTTCCATATTTGTAGGATCGTATTTTCTAGACCTTTGAAACGTTAAGAGTAATTTGGTTTTACACATGATGTGATATCCATATTATTATTTGATTTTATTCATCATTAACTCATTAAAGCCACTTGCTGATTAATTTTATTTGACTCTTACTGATTGCATCATAGGTTAGAATAAAATGTAATAGAACTATTTTTTATTCAATATAGATTACAGATAATTTTTATTAAAAGCTACTTTTTACTGTAAGTTTAAGAATAAAATCCGTATAAAAACTAGTTTTATTTCAATGTGAAGTGTTGCAACCAGCAAAAAATCTAGCGAGACTTCTTTTTTTTAAAGTAAAATTATACATTATGGACACAGGTTGTACAAAGTACTTACAAAACTTATTTAGGAAACAACTTGAAAGCGTCCACCAAATTGTCATAGCTTGAAGTTATTATCAACCATGTTTTCATTTATATTACAATAATTCAACCATTAGTGAGACCTTGTATATTTTCTATGTTTTAATATCGTATGCTGGATGACCTTTTTTAACGTCTGACCAAAAATAAGGTGTAACATGTGAACGTAGTAGAACGGCTATGGTACTGATATTTTACAAAAAATAAAGACAAACATTTTAAGCAAAATAAATTAATTAATTCATTATAAATTATAATCCCATTTTTTTTCAGAACGGTAAAAAAGGTCACCAGTATATTGCCCTATGAATGAATTAGGTACCGAGTCGAGAAATTGGTAGCACTAGCTTGTTCGTTACTGGTGTTAACAGTGTATATCACTTTGTTTTATTTTAAAGAAAAAAATTGTTTTTGGTTAATATACATAAAATTTTTGTAAATACACTGAGAGGTCAAAGCTAATACAGTATTTATTTCTTAGATTTTTTTGCCATATTTACCCAGGTTTCATCCGCATTTTTTTTGCTATTCTCCGTTTTCGTTCCGTTTAAGAAGACATTTCATTTACTCTCTGTCGCTTCTTACGACACTCACGAGATGATACAAAAAAGTGGAGTCTCTTTCTCCACCACAATACGACGAGGTACAGCTTTATTAGATTATTCAGTACTTAAATAACATGATCTAAATCGATCATAACAAATGATTCATGTGCTGTCTTAAATTAACTTTATAACGCCACTTGAAAGGGCAATCGTTGGCTTCAATTGCCATTCGAGTGTAACGAGCCCGCCCCTCCCCTCGGCCGGTCGTTTAATGTGTGAGTCAGCATTGAACTCACTGCCGCAGTTATTGATTCATTGATGTGGCGACCGAACTACAAGGACTTCCCAGTGCAACCACTGGGAAGTCCTTGTAGTTCGGTCCATGCAAGCTTTCTTTTTTATACAAGTGAACAACAAGCACAGAGTTCACCTAAAAGTATTTTATGTTATAGGATAAGGTGACAAACGACTACACAGTCCACCTGATGGTAAGTGGATGTTGTATACCTGCAGTTGTATAAAATGCAGATGCGTTGTCTTGTCATCCGTGAGGACTAAGATGGAATGCCTCGTTTCCATTAAAAAGGGTCTTCGTTTCCACACTCACCATACGTTTATCGTACGTAGGTTTATCTATTTTACATATTTTTTTAAGTTGTATAAATTACAAATCAAACTTTTGGTATATATTTGACTAGGTAACCTTGGATTTTATAAAAGGAAAAGACGATAATATGTAACTTTCTTTTAACTCTTTTTTTTAAATAGAAAATCATAATCATCACATAATTTGCATATTATGAAGTCATTGCATCACTTTCATTTTGACACCCTCTCAGTCGTTCATGTGCTTCACCGACAATGGGGTAAGCCACGCCCCCAAAACTACGATTCATTTTCAAGGTATCCTCTTAAGTCCATTAGTGTCACAGTCACTTTAACTTAAAATGATAGAGACAGCACGAGCTTAATCGTCTTAAAACTGAGCAGCTTTTGAGTTTTGGGCATAAATCTATCATTTATTTTTAATTCATTTCTTATTGCATTTTCTATAACAATAGCTGACCTATTGCCTTCAGGCATTCTTTACCAATCAACAATAGCATCGAAACAACTGGACTAAGATTGATTGCCGCGATATAAGTTTGACTTCTTCGATCAACAATTGTTGATAGAAGTTTGGCTTCCAACAAAGGCTTTCGATTCTTGACACTCATATATTTTGTGCGAGCATGGTCCTTCCAAGATCGAAACGATCTATTCGTGTTGCAACCACCGTGCTTCAGCGCGCCTCTACCGAGTGTATTTCCTGGATGTTCACGTTACCTCAGGGAATTATTCTTCACTACTAAAGACTTAAAATAATAAATTTAAGAAAAAAGTCAACGCCGACTTCAAATAACTAAAAAAATTAAGTTATTTATACATAATGTTTCAAAGCTACAGCCATGGTAGCTCAGATGGTTAACGCTCGCTGTAATATAACAGAACGCGAGTAACCCGGGTTCGATCCCAGCCGGCACCAATGAAATTGTTAATTGCAATTTTAAGTGCTGATTTACCTGCATGTCTGAGGAATAAGATAAAAAATATTTCTAAGACATGTGAAGTTCGCCAACACGCATTGGGGCAGCGCGGCGGATACTTCCCCGCCCTAAAACCCTCTCATAAATGAGGGGAGGCCTGTGCTCAGCAGTGGGACGTACATAGGCTGTAACTTTACATTTACTTTTACAGCAGTAGTTACTAAGACAATGCTTTGAAGTCGACTTAGAAGAGCCGTGGTGGCTCAGATGATTAGCGCTCGCTGTAAATTTCACATTACGCGAGTAAACCGGGTTCGATCCCCGCCGGCACCAACGAAATTGTTAATTGCAATTTTAAGTGGATTTACCACGTGCTCGGTGGTGAAGAAGGAAAACATCGTGAGGAAAAATAAGAAAAAAATATTTCGTAGACGTGAAGTTCGCCAACACGCATTGGGGCAGCGCGGCGTACACTTTCTTGCCTTAAAACCCTCTCAGACAAGAAGGGAGGCTTTTGCCCAGCGGTGGGACGTAAATAGGCTGTAATATTAAGCCGTCTTTTATTAAAAGTCTATTTTTTACCAAAAAAAGAATAGAGTTGAACTGAAAACCTTTTCTTTTCTTAAAGTCGGCTAACTATATTAACCTGAGCCATGGTGCTACTGACAGTTACGCCTACACTATAGAAACCTCAGACATTAAATATCAATAAATGAACGATAAAAATCAGAAATCAATTAAGAATAATTTACTTTATAATAACCGGTAATAGGTATGTAAATAGCATCGCTTACAAAGGGTTATCGCGTATCATGGAGGCGTGTCGCTTGTTTTGTGGTTACCGGTTTTCCAAATAAGGCGGGCCCACTCCTTTTGTCAGTCCCACGCCAACGCGTACTCGACCGGTGAAGGGAATTGTTTACATACA
This sequence comes from Parnassius smintheus behrii, assembly GCA_036936625.1. Taxonomy (NCBI): domain Eukaryota; kingdom Metazoa; phylum Arthropoda; class Insecta; order Lepidoptera; family Papilionidae; genus Parnassius; species Parnassius smintheus. The sequence goes on from JAUPFT010000021.1 coordinate 44,307,757, forward strand.
AGACCTTCAAATAATGTGATTAACAATTTAGTACTACATAGTAAGCTTCAGACAGCCACCGAATTCGGGTCTGTTTGGATGTTTGTCAATCAATCACGCTTAAACAGCTAGAGGTATTTTGATGAAATTTCGCATAGAGGTAAATTTTATCATGGAAAAGGACATAACGATATATAAGGTATATTCATACAATATACTTATTTTTCGAAATACGATACGTGAAGTTGTGGGCAGTAACGGTATATATTGTCCAATAACCGGATGAAGATGTTATAAGTGCAAGAGGCATGCTGCAGTTATATTAGTAGTATGGTTGTAGCGGGAGTGGGTCGGCTCGACCGGGGAAGGACCACGCTCTCACAGAATACCAGCCTCAAATTGTAGCTTAATACTGCTGTGTTTCGTATGGTGAGTGTAGAGAACCAGAGACCTTTTTACTGAAAACGAGGCATTCCATCTTAGTCCTCACATGTGACAACGCATCTGCGTTTTGATTTGTAATCAAAGATAGATGTAGATGAGGGTGGAACGAAAAAAAATTCAGAATTTTATTTTGGAATAGTTGTATTATGTTACCTAATGACTTTAGTTAGCTCCATTTAAAATATAAATATTATCAGACAGCGGTAAAAGCCCTCGCCAGACACCAAACATTTACAAAAATGATAATTTAGGGGCTATTTACACAACCTACAAAATTGTACAGAATTCATTACAATTCGTTTATTTTATTCAAAAACATATTCAAATATAGTAGTTAACAAAGTGTTGCAATTAAACATTTCATTATTTTAATATAATTTGGCGCTGGGACAGAGGAGAAAAGTGCGGGACGAAGCGGGGGGCGGCACGTGACAATCTACGAATTGCAGTGTTTTGTTTTAACTAGTGTCGATAATTGCACAGAGTACCTTTGTATAAAATGAAAGATAATTGTCTCAAGGTGAAAGGTCGTACGTCAATTATTTTCACGAGTACTTATTAATTTACGTTTTTAACTGTATTAACATGACTTCTACGAGACAAAAGTTAAAATGTCCAATATTTGGTGAAAGTGCAGAGTTGAAAGAGAATATTCTTCCTACGTATGAAAATGTTATGAAATTCTATGAATGGGTACGACAAGACTTAAAAGTAAGAAATAACACAAGAAAAGAACCTACGTTTTTGGAAATTGCCGAAATAGTTGCAACGAAAATCGAAGAATTGTGGATAAAATCTTCTATTCCAATTGTCACACACAAACGAGTTTTACAGTTAATAAAAAATTATCACTCAAAATGTTATAATTTGAAAAAGTCTTTAAAGAAACTTAAGGAAGAAAAGTTAGAAGAGTATAGAGTACAAAGTAGAAAGCTTTTTGACATAGCTGCATATAAATGTAAAAAATATATAAGCTGTACTTGTGTGAAAGAAAAAAAAGTACCAAAAGAGGAACAAATATTTTTAGAAGACCAACGCTCTAACAGACTAATGATTCTAGGAAGAATGGATCTTGTGCAGAGTAAAAAATTGCAGAATAGAAGATTACGTGCTCTTAAACATAAAATCAGGCATAATTCAAATATAAGAATTAAAGAAATTCCTTCTACTTAGTATCGGCTAAATAGATCTGAAGTTTGTTCTAATGTCGACAGGAAGTACGCGAGCAAATTTTAACAGAAGAAAGAGTTAAAGAAATTCCTGCATTATATTTCGATGGAAGAACAGACAAGACGGCTAAAACTGTATTAAAAGGATCAAAGAGGTTTAGAGTGATTGTACAAGAGGAACATATTTCGATTATAAAAGAACCAGGTTCTGTTTACGTTGGGTATGTTGTTCCAGCATCGGGCAGTGCAAGAAATATTGAAAGAGCTATCCACAGCTTTTTGACGATTGAAAAGATATCCAGAGAGTGTAATGGCAGTTGGCTGTGATGGAACAAACACAAATATAGGAAAAGTGGGAGGCGTGATTCGTCTTTTGGAAAATAGACTATCTCGATAGATGACAATGACATAGACAATGGATAATTTGTCTCTTACACGCCAATGAGTTGCCATTGAGGCATTTGTTTACCTATTTGGATGGCCCTACTTCAGGACCTAAATATATTGCAGGGCAAATTGGTAAAGCATTAGAGACATGCGAGACGTTGTCGTTGGCCCACTTTGAGAAGATAGACTGTGATCTATCTCCACAAATAACAACAGATCTCAGTACAGACCAAAAATATTTACTAGAAATTATTACTGCTGTCATAAGTGGATCCTCCTCTCCCGATTTATTAAACCGAAGCCCAGGTAAGCTATCCCATGCCCGCTGGTTAACAAGAGCTAATCGCATACTGCGTTTATGTATTTCTACTGAAAATCCACAAGAAAATCTTGTAATTTTAGCTACGTTTGTCGTAAAATCATACGCCCCTGCCTGGTTTGCTATCAAAACACATTCATCCTGCAAGATGGTTCAAAACATTTATGGAAGCTCATTAACAGCAGGTATAGCTAGGTATTTGTCCAGCGAGTTGTTAGCAATGTGTGGACCCTGTTTTTATTCGAAACAGTTACTTTGCTCATCCCGAAAACACGTTGTTAAGTATGATAACAGATTCACGGAAGCATATTAGAGAACTTGCTGCAAGACGCATTTTAAAAGCTCGTCAAGCTAATAAAAATTCTGTTCCGCGCATGTTTGAGGTGCCAAAAGTGAACCTTAATTCACGTTATTACATAGACTTGATTGACTTGCAACGAAATATATAAGAACCGCCAATACTAAAGAATATTTCTGATGAGCAGTTGCAAGATCTCATTGAAAATGGAGGAGATGCAGTTTAGAGTTTATGAGACTGCCTTGCCACAACCAGGCTGTGGAAAGATCAGTCAAAGTTGTGACAGAAGCAGCTCTAGGTGTATGCGAAAGGAAAAGAAGAGAGGGATTCATAAAATCTAAATTAGCATCTCGAAAAGTCATGCCAAAGTTTGAGACGAAAAAGGATTTCTGCTTTAAAAATAACATTATTCATAGACACATAACTTTTTTAACCTGTATTCACATTTAAAATAAACTATTTTATTAATGAAAATAATCTTTATTTTATTATATCCATGCATAACATATAACATTTACTTCTAATTTTGTATGTAGGGTGTACTATACAACGCGTCTATAAAAACTTGAAAAATGAAATTTCAAGTCCTTTATCCTATTAGAGTTTTTATATTAAGGTATGTGTATGTAAGGTACATAAGGCAACTTTTACATGGTATTCCAAAAAGATTCTAGAAATAAATTTTTTTCATACAAAAGTGTTCCACCCTAATGTAGTTGTCTATGGGCCACAGCAAGACTGATGTAGTTTTAAGATGAAACCAATGTCGGTTGTTATTTTTTAAATAAATAAAACAATTAGATTAAATAACCTAACCTAACCTTTTTGAATCAAGAAGCAGAATTTGTTTAGGTTAATGATAAGATTTAGTACCTAATAATTTTGTCTTATTCTTGATCAAAAGTCAAGGTTTTTTTTTATACAAAACCATATTTTATGATAAACCTGCGACATTTATAATGTATCTTCCCAGATAAACCACTCAGATTTATATCATGTAAAGAATAGTATACACATTAAATGCAATAAAGTTATCTATTAATAATATTTAATTTCGTTCTTGTATAGTTAAGAGTTGGAAATAACTAAATGAATTACTTTGCATGTAACACGTCTGAGATTTGCGAAAGCGGCAAATGTACGCCGGTAAAATGTAATTCGTCATAAACATAAACTATAAAGTTTTACAACGGGTCAAGCCATCAAAGCGCCAACGTTCACAACGGTATTGAATTTTGAAGTTACGAGGATTGTTTTAAAATTCAATCGTGTGTCCAGTTTATGCATCGAATAGTTCAAATAGTGATGTCCCTTGATATACCAGATTGTCGACATTCATTTCCGGTATCTGTCACGACAGTTTTTGACCGTGTTGGGGCGGGGTCAGAATATCTAATACCGTCCCTTGGGCGTCGTAAGACGTGACATATGGAAATAGAAGCAGGAAGTTGGCAGCAAGATCTTCTTGATTGCTCAAAATTAAAAAAAACTCCAGTCGCTAACCCGAATTCCAAGCGCGAACCTTATAGCATAATTCCTATGGGGGAGGCCAATGTTCAGCAGTGGACTCTTATATGCTGTAATGGATGGATCTTTTACGATTTGTTTCGTTATTATAATTTAAAAATAAGGTTCATAGCTCGACCGTAGCACTATCGAGTTCAGATTTTTTTTTATTTACTTCTTTGTGCCTAAACCCACATTACATATTTTGAATATAATGAGACATTCTTGGTTGATAAATATAGAATTTGTTTACGTATTACAAAACAAAAAGTTTTCAAATGTGGTAGAACAACGATGCAGCTATATTATGGCTGCAGCACGACTGGATCGGCTCGACCCGGGAAGGAACACGCTTTCATAGAATACCAGCGGAAAATACCAGCACAATGTTGCCGTGTTTCGTATGGTGACTTTAGTGAACCGGAGACCATTTTCACTAGAAACGAGGCATTCCATCTTAAACCTCAGGACAATACATCTGCATTTCGATTCTTAATCGAGGTTAGGTGTAGACGTCTATGAGCAACGTTTGCCACCTTTATTCTATATAAAAATGTTATGACCTCAATTGGTCAAGTCTTTCAAAACGGAGCAGCCATACACCAACCACATCACATCACTAGGTTCAAATCTATAAAGCTGGATGACCGCGTTTCCTTGCTCACCAGTTGCTTGGCCGCCCGCCAAACTTTCACTTTGTCGTTTCGTAACTGTGCTATTTGCCACCATCATAAAAATGGGTAATGATTACATTGTAACTTGATGCATACATCTTATCATTTAAGAACACTTTTATTCGATGTATCATTTGCTCTCGTTGTAGGCCATTTTTATCAACTGTTATGCGCTAGACAACCAACACGAGATATCACTTATAAGCCAAAAAAATTTTTTTATAGGACAGGGTGACAAACGAGCACACAGTCCACCTGATTGTAAGTGGATGCTGTGGCCCATAGACATCTACATCTATCCTCGATTACGAATCAAAATGCAGATGCGTTGTCACCCGTAAGGGTTAAGATGGAATGCCTCGTGTCCAGTGAAAAGGGTCTCCGGTTCTCTACACTCACCATACGAAACACAGCAGCATTAAGCTACTATTTTACGCTGGTATTCTGTGAGAGCGTGGTCCTTTCCCGGTCGAGTCGACCCATTCGTGCTACAACTATACTACTAATATAACTGCAGCATGGCTCGACCACGTATAAAATGTTATAATAATAATGTACTAAAGCCACCACGTAATAATGTAGAATATGGATGAAAAACGAACACTCAGTCCACCTGATGGTAAGTGGATGCTGTGGCACATAGACTAAAATGGAATGTCTTGTTGTTGAGTAATTAAGGATGACTCACGCTAGGCCGCGTCGATTCCGAGCAGTGTCGGCCCTAGAAAGGCCGTAAAAGGGGTCCTTAGTTTTCTACACTAACCACATGAAACACAGTAGCAACAAGCTGCTATCTAACGCTGGTATTCTGTAAGAGCATAGTCACCGATCGAGCCGACTTATTCATGCTACAACCATAACATAACTGCAGCGTGCCTCTACTACGTAACTCTAAAACGTCGTAAGCCGAAGAGAAGTCACACCAAAATATCTATGTGATATAACAAACTAAACTTCGAAGATATATAACTATGTTAAGTGCAGCTGTACGTACAAGTTATGTTCATATAATCATAACGAGTTTGCGGCCAGGAATCGTGGGTAATCCCCCGCCAGTCCACTACTAACTAGATTGCACCAAATTTAATTACGCGCTTCGTGACCGTCTAATCTCATTAAGTCTTTTCATTTTGGTACTTTTCCACGGATATTATAAACAGGATATCGTATAGATATAAAAACGATCGGGGAATACGTGGTAGAGCCATACTGCAGTTATATTAGTAGTATAGTTGTAGCACGAATGGGTCGGCTCGACCGGGGAAGGACCACGCTCTCACAGAATACCAGCGTGAAATAGCAGCTGTAGTGATAACGCATCCGCATTTTGATTCGTAATCGAGAATATATGTAGATGTCTATGATCCACAGCAACCGCTTACCATCAGATGCATGTGTACTCGTTTGTCTCCTTATCTTATATAAAAAATGAACATACGTAACGTAAACACTCACCCCTGTCACCCAGAGGGGTAGTCAGAGACTACGGACTTCCATTTGGCACGATCCTAACATACATCCCTCGCCTTCTTTACATCCATAAATATACGCATATACTCGTCGGTTAAGGGTACTTCTAATTATTTTGAAAACGGGCCACCCGTGTTCAAAATATCGCCAATTTGGTCGATAAACTTTCACCTAGGGCATCCCTTCCCGACTCTGCCTTTCTGATCTACCATATAAATTTGCTTTGTCACTCTTTCCTCGTTCATTTTTTCTACATGACCAAACCACCATTAATTAAAAAAATGCTGTTACAAAATATCAGCGCGAAATTTAGCAGGCCTTTTATTTAGAATTAGGGTGACAAAACAGCACACAGTCAACCTGTTGCCCATAGACATCTGGGTAGCGCGAGGGCAGCGCCGCCACATCACCCCCCTGCTCAGGTCGGAGGTCAATGGTGCAGTCTAGTTGTCGGCAAATGTGCAAGTGCCAGGTATTGCCTTGTAGTCTGCGGTGAGTCGTGAAGAAGGCGCGTAATCTTCGAGAGTGCCGTGAAGTAGATGCGAGCAGTATGACTCAGAGCGGTGCAGAAAGGAGCTTGAAGGAACAGGAAACATTATTCCAGAACCGCGATGAACCTTGTAAAACTAGACGATGCTTTAATATACAAGATAATGACGAAGTCTTTACAGTTATCCGCGAATCAAAATGCAGATGCGTTGTCATAATCCTTAAGGGCTAAAATGGAATGACTCGTTTCCAGTAAAAAGGGGTCTCCGATGCTCTACACTGAGTTTAATTATGCTTTGTTTCGTATGGTGGCTGTCAGAACCGGAAAACATTTTAACGATCAAGGCATTTTATCCTTGTTGTGAAGGTGTAACACCCGTATTTATATTTATTGAAATTGATTTTTAAATATATATATATATATATATATATATATATATATATATATATATATATATATATATATATATATATAGTACCCGGTTGACCGAGCTTTGCTCGGTATTTTTCGCTCGATTTTTTTAATTCGTGTGTTTTGGAAATTATATTTAGATACAAATTACATACTGATGAATTATAAATAATATTTTTTGATCTTAGCGACATAACAGAAAAAACGGAACTGGTTATTTGAATAAAAAATCATGAGTGCAATTATTTTTATTTAAATTTTCGTGTTTTTAAAAAATACTAAAAAAAGGGCTCGAAAAAAATATATTTTCTCAAAAAAGAAAGAAACTTGAAAAAAAAAAATAAAAAAGTCGGTCGGTCGGTCTGGGCTCGAACCGGGGTTTTACGATTTTGTGACCGCCCATTATACCAATAAGCTATTTATAATCATTACCAAACTGTCAAAATTTACCTTCTTATTCTAACTATATTGTAGCAGTTTTTAATTGCCTAAAAACACGGACAAAAAGACATTTTCTAAAAATAAATCTTAGCTAGATCGATTTATTATCCCCGAAACTCCCTGGACACTAAATTTTATGAAAATCGTTGGAGCCGTTTCCGAGATCCCGATTATATATATATATATATACATATATACAAGAATTTCTCGTTTAAAGGTATAGGATATATATATATATATATATATATATATATATTCGAATATATAATCATTTAGAACAGAAATCAAACAAATAAGTATAATAATCAAACATTATATTTATGTTGTAAGTTTTACACTATTTACTTTTACACATTTAATTTTATCGAATAGTTATTATTTTGAACAGAAAACAAGAATTAATTAAACATTGTTTTTACTTTTACATTTATTTCTTTAGAGTTGAATTTTAAAATAACGATTTTGACAGCCTGGCGTAAGTCTCTCCTGGGTGATTGTATGCCCTGCCTCTGAGAATAACTGCTCACGGGGTACCGGTAGTTGCCACGATAGGCAAATAGATCACATCTTCCTTTATAGGAGTGACAGGTGATTGACATGAATATATGAAACTCTTTTTCTGTTTTAGTTTTCTTTTTAGTTTTATGTCTTATGTTGTGTTGCATTAATTCTTTATGGTAGTTCCATTTTATGTCACCTTCAGTATTATAGCCTTTTCTGAATACATCTACGAAACTATACTACGCCGATATACAAATAGGCGTATAGCCGTTCATCCGTCAATATCAATATTTCAGATAAGTGATTGTAACATTTGTAACGAAATGCAAAGTACCGTAAGCCGATAAAACAAATTCCGTTACAAAACCATTATTACCTTAATAAATAAAAAGTAAAACAAATTCAATCCATTTTCAATATTTGTAAACTTATGTTTATTAATTATCACAATAGAAATTAACAACAATTATATTTCGAATGAAATTACCGATTGAATACAATTGCACTTCCGAAATTCGAGTATAATTATTTTCGGTTGAAAAACCGTTCGTCTGTTTGCTGGTTCGTAATTACATTTTTCGCATAAAATAATATAAAAAATAGGTTAACAATTCATTGTTCGAGGGCCCGAGCCAATAAATCACTCAAAACAAATTAATTTTGACTAATTATAAAGGAGAGAGTCACATAATCGCAATTTCCCACTTTCTTATTTGTTTGATGTTGCACCTGCCCATAGTCTGCAGTAGCCATTTTACATCATATAGACTGACTGTAAGATCGTTTTTGACTTTGGTTTAAAAAAAAAACAAGATATGATACCAAGGCAACATGAGTTTATTACGAACGAACGGTAGGCATGGCCGCGGGACAGTGCAATGAAATGATTCACATACGTCAGCTGCGCCTATTTCCTGCCCGTCCTATGTACAGATAACCTTGACGTCTGTATGTTTACAATCATCTGCCAAAGATCATAAATATCAGAGATTTAAGAGTGAGTTACAATAAAATCAAGGGCGTGTTATGTATAAAAATAATATTCTAATCTGTAATAGTTTTCTATGAATAAAAACCGTGGTAGCTTAAATACAGAATGTCTTAAAATTCAAAAAAGGCAAAGCAGTCTCTTAATTTGATACTTAATGTAATAAAACTATGTACATTTTTAATTGCATTTTTATGTAATGACTATAATAGTAATAATAATAATATTCCACAAATATCACACAACGCCATCTAGTCCCAAGCTAAGCAGAGCTTGTGTTATGGTACTAGACAACTGATAAACGTACTTATATATTTCTAAATACATAAATATTATAGATAAATTACACCCAGACACAGAACAAATGATTTTGCTCATACAAACATTTTCCTGGGTGGGAATCGAACCCACGACCTCCAGTGTAGCAGTCAGGGTCACTAACCACTAGACCAACAGGCCTGTCGAATGATGCTATGAAGTGGCGATGGGAGAATATCCACTACTCTAAATGGTTACGTGTGTTACGCTGAGCAGCAGCATCTCCCTGACAACAACACAAAAAAAAGCGGCCAAGAGCGTGTCGGGCCACGCTCAGGGTAGGGTTCCGTAGTTTCCCGTCCGTCACAGTAAGTATTCCCACTTATGAGTTTGTACAAAAACTGTAGTTTCCATCCAAGTTCAAAATAATTTTCCTAGAAAGTCCTTATAAAGTTCTACTTTCCAGATTTTTTTCATATTTTCTAAACTTATGGTTCAAAAGTTAGAGGGGGGGGGGCACATTGTTTTTTACTTTTGGAGCGATTATTTCCGAAATTATTGACATTATCAAAAAATGATTTTAGTAAACCCCTATTCATTTTTGAATGGTTCAAAAGTTAGAGGGGGGGGGGACACATTGTTTTTTAATTTTGGAGTGATTATTTCCGAAATTATTGACATTTTCAAAAAATGATTTTAGTAAACCCCTATTCATTTTTAAATACCTTTCCAACAATATATCACACGTTAGGGTTGAAATTAAAAAAAAATCACTTCCCACTTTACATATAGGGGGGCTACCCTAATAAAACATTTTTTTCCAATTTTTATTTTACCACTTTGTCGGCGTGATTGATACACATATTGATACCAAATTTCAGCTTTCTAGTGCTAACGGTCACAGAGATTAAGCGAGGACGGACAGACGGACAGACAGACATGGCGAAACTATAAGGGTTCCTATTTGACTACGGAACCCTAAAAAGTAAAAAAATTTCGGCTGCCAACCGCTTGTCAAGGGAGGGTATTACAGAAAAAATAGCAGCTTAATGCTCCTGTGTTTCGTATGGTCAGTGTAAAGAACCGGAGATCCTTTTTACTGAAAACCAGGCATTCCATCGCAGTCCTCAAGGGTGCCAACGCATCTGCATTTTGATTCTTATTTGAGGAAAAATGTTGATGTTCATTGGCCACAGCATCTACTTACCATTAGGTGGACTGTGTGCTCGTGTGTCATCCTTTTCTATAAGAGAAATAAAGATATAAATTTGCAGAAAAATTTTCACCCCACTTGATTGTAACTATTTAGATGACATTCGAGCTTATGATATGCTATACTCATCAGCTCATCACAAAAGGGTCAAAAATTCGTGTTTTAATAAAAATCTAAATGTTCAAAAACTACAAAGAATGTAAAAAAAAAATACTAAAAATACCCTCTGAAGTCGGGGCTTAATATTCCTACGTCTTGTTAATTCTGACGCTATTAATATAGATGTTTTTTTAAATATCATTTCATACGTTTTAGTCCTTTGGAGTCGGCTTTGCTTTTTGCTAAGTTGTTTTATTTATTGACAAATACAACAGAAAAAAACGTTCAATATGAATATATTTTTTATCAATCTGATATTTAGGTGGCTGGCCGCAACTGGATACACTAAGCCGAAGACCGGAGCTAAGTGGCGAGCTTTGGGAGAGGGAGAGGTTATGTCCATCAGTTGACTGCGGCAGGCTGATGATGATGATACGTATATGAAAAACCAAGAGATCCTTTTTAACAATTCCTATAGTCACCGCTAACGACACGCGTACAACTCGTGGCACGAAAGTCTAGCGGTGACCGTCATTGCGCATGATTGGCAATTATTACGTATGATTGGCTGTGCGTATCGTGCGCACGCGCTGATTGGCTCCCCAGTCACATTCCGCTTTCGTACTGATACGACATTGGCAGCATTCTCCTCCACGTTTCGTTCAACGCTGAATTACGTGCCGCGATTAATGCGAAACAGAGTGATAGAAGATTCTCGTGTTTAGAATAATGTAAATATTTGCTCTATCGTGTGTTTAACCTGTGCGCAAATAACAAATGTACATAGTCTAGATTTATGCAAATGGAATATACATGTAACAGTGGGCAAGTCGAGAACTGACGTCATTTGAAAGGTAATTTTAACTGACGCGTCACTTTGTGTTCCATTCACAATTATTTACCGATAAAATACATATATTTATACAAGAGTAAAATTAACATCAGTCGTTAACTTGATAATAGATTAGCGGTTAGTCTTTTAGTGCTCTTTAGATTTTTGCCCAACTGAGTCCGAGACCGAAAATATGGTTTAAAGATTTGGCTGGCACTATACAAAATGTATGTAAGCCCGGATACGCCCGAATACAAAACTCGATTTTGACAAATTTTAGTCGACTTGATTATATTGCGCTGGTTATATTACGTAACATATCTGCATAAATTCACTCTAACTACTGTTCAGTACATGAAATGGAGGTCCGGTTTGGATCGGTATTCAATAATAATGGATTACTTCCATTTTCTTATTGTTTAGCTTATTGACTGCAACCCATGGTGAGGGTCAAGGTTCAGCATAGGTAAAATAATTATTTTCGTAAATTACAGAATACGAATTTTTGATTCAAACGTGGGTTGGATGTCACCATATCACTTCCTGGGTGTCGTAAAAGGCGACAGTAGGAAACCAATCAGGAGATGGGCAGCAGCGTCTTCCTAATAACGATCAAAAAGAAGCTGTCGACGGTTCCGCGGCGCAGTAGCTGCGCTGGTGGCCGCGGGTTCGAATCCCGCACGGAACAAGTATTTTTATGGCCTACAAATAATTATACCGGGTCTGAATGTTCGTCTTTGTGCAATTTATGTTTGTAAACTGCCTCCACGATACAAGAGAAAATCCTAGTGTACCATTTTAAAAAAAGAAATAAGAAAAGAGATAACAAAACTGCGGTTGCGAAACCGCTTGAGGCAATCAATGGGGGAGGCCTATGTACGGTAGTAGATTTTAACGGGATGTAACGGTAACGGTGGGTTAAATTATTTATTGCGTAACTACGTTAATATAAACGTCGTACATGAATACGACCAAACAGTAAAAATACCCATATCAGTAATTTGGATGTTGATACTTAGTCATCGCTTTGTATGTGTGTTGCGTCGTGATCCAGCAGAAGCATACCTGAAAATAAAAAAAAATGTATTGAGTTTGTACGGCTCAACATATTTTGTTGAAACATAGCTAATAACATTCTCGATTAAGAGCCTTTTAGCTGAAAAGTAACTTAATCAAAATTGGTTCATCTGTTCACACTACACACATATAACACCCCTCTGTTTTCGTCGGGGGTTCAAAAACACGATTTACTATTACGATGCGTAGCTGTACTTTGTTATTTTAATTATTTATTTAAACGTTGCAAGCCTAATACAACTAAAACAGTAATAGAATACAAGTGATGGTTTTACTTTAAGCGTGTTTACTACGAAGAGCAATTTAAAAATATAAAACACAAAGTAAAGGAGGTTTCACACTCCAGTCGAATGCTTTAAATAGCTCCATGTCTATTTTTAACGACTTTTGACAGCTTACTGGTAACAAGGCTCATCTATGTAATTCTTCGTTGGTGACAACGGATCGTTTTTTCAAATATAGAATAAGGGTGACAATATAGCGTTTATGAGCGTGTACTTATATGAGGTGTGTTCAACTGCATTCTTTCATCACTGTTACTTTTATTAAAAGATGAAGAAACAGCTTGTGCTGTATATAAGGTACCTATAAAGACTTATACATAGAGACTTTATATAGATATGTTTTTAGGATATACAGTTCGTCTTTAGCGGCTTTGCATTAAACGAATAATTATAAATAATATCCTCCAAACATTTTTGAGCATTTCGATCATGGCGGTCAATCTCAACGGAGACCAGCCATTTGGACAGGGCAAAATTATATTGCCCAAGTGTATGCGCAAGCACAGGTGTGAGTTGTCGTCTGCATGACATGACATGAGTATGCCATGCAGGTCTCGGGCCTCGGGGTATGCCGCCTTTGCCCGGATCTTCCTCATGGCCGACAACTATGAGCCAGTCCTGGGAACCTTTTCTAGGCATGGTTAATTATGGCGGATTAATCCGCAGTCAGAGAATTTTTCCCGTAGTCGGTTAACTACGGGAAAAAGGAGGTTGTCCGGTAAAAGTCAGAGTTGGCCTATAAGCGGCATTGTGGGTTGTTACTCGACTCTCTAATCGATATAGAGAGGAGAAGCAAAGGTGCACTCTTTATTCCCATAGGACGGTAAACCGACACGCCCGGGGAGAGATCAGCTGCAAGACCGACCGCTTTACATGCTTTCCAAGGCACGGGGGTGAGATACCGCCACTACTACTATACTGAGAATTTTTTGCCAGAAAAACTCGATAGGTAGTTGATTTTTTGGCCGACCCGGAATTCGAACTCAGGACCTCATGATCAGCAGCCGCTCTACTACAACCACTAGACCAACGAGGCAGTGCAAAAAATATAATTATTTAGAAAAAAAACAAAGGATTTTTTTAAATATCTAGTGTTGAGTAGCACAGGATCCACTCTAGTCACACGGACCTCTTCTTTGAGATTTGAGAGGTAATAGAGACTTGTATGAACGATCACGATATTATTTTTGTGCTGCAAAAACGTGCTAAATCGGAATTTGAACCCTATTGCGGCGTAGACCCCTAGCTACCATCGCTCAATCTTAAAACAACAACACGGAATAGAGTAGTTTTGATTACGTGGTAGAGCCACTCTGCATCTATATTATAGTTGTAGCACAAATGGGTCGGCTCGACCGGAGCAGGACCATGCTCTCACAGAATATCAGCATAATATAGCAGCGTAATGCTGCTGTGTTTGGTATGGTGAGCGTAGAAAACCCTTTTCACTGGAATCGCGGCATTCCATTTCAGACCTCAGGGGTGACAACACATATGCATTTTGATTCTTAATTGAGACGTCTATGGGCCACAGCATCCACTTACCATCAGGTGGACTGTGTGATCGTTTGGTACCCAATGCTATAAAAAAATTACAATCTTTTTTTATTCAAAAAAGATTACAAATAATTCTTATCTAAAGTCTTTTTTATCTTCATCACCGGTTCGGAAATAACCTCAGACCCTGAAAAAACCAGCTTCCTAGCGGAACTTCCTTTTTTTAAGTATATTACGCAACAAGAAACTTGCTTAGAAACGACCACCTTATTCCCATTATTACCCATTTGGTATTCATTTATATTAGGTATCATAACTCTTTTCATACAGTGTTTGATTAATAAAATATTTTAACTTGGTAATTGAGAGACCCTGTATATTTTTTAAGAATTTGTTATAATAGCGTATACATTTTTCCATGAATGGATTACTGACTCTGAGAAGTCAGGAAACTTGTACAGTAATAAGATGATCCGTAGCATGCAATAAAAACAGTAAAATAACAAGACACTGGAGTGTGCACCCGGCCTTAATCTTGGAAAGTTTATACAGACAATGGGTGGTTCTGAAAGGATTGGAGGATTTATATAAGCTCACTTTAATTGTTTGCAAAGAGTTCGTAAATCTTATTCATTATCTGCTATTCTTGGATCGTTTTAACACTTTGATAATACTTTACTCCTTCCGGTAATATTTATGGTGGATGTTTTTAAATACTAAGCAGATAATACCTGATTTGTTTTGTTTGAGTTCAAAGCAAACGATATTTTTTTTTATATATTATATATTAAAGTGATCCATTTCACGGTTCTTAAATTTAAGCGAAGACTGTTTCAGAGACTTGCAACACCCTAAAACTAAATACGATTAAATCCGTAAAACTATTTTTATTAAATGGAGAGGGTTTTTATGTTGTTCACTTTAATTATTGTAACTCACCACTAGATGGCGTTGTAGCACATCAACTTCTATACTGTTCAACCGATTGCTATGAAAGAAGCTGATGTCTGCCGAGTTTTGCTAGTTATAATATAAATGAATACATGGTTAACACCATTGTTAACATGCTTCAGTTATATTATAAAAAAAATACTCCTTTAGACCGAATTTCTGTCATGGCGGCCAGCCTCAACGAGGACTAGCCATCGGTGCAGGACAGGATTATAGTGCCCAAGTGTATGCGCCAGCACAGGTACACTCTCTATTTCCTCACTCTCATTGTAAGATGGGAGGGTAATTCAAAACGACTAAAGAGAGATCAGCCGCATGACCAATGGCTTTATGTGCTTTCCGAGGCACGGATGTGAAACACCGTCTCCTTCCTGAATTCACTCCGGGCAGCTACTGTGAATTTCTTAACAGAAAGACTCAATAACAGATTTTTTTTGGTTTGACCCGGGATTCGAACTAGCTCTCACAGAATACCAGTGTAAAATAGTAGCCTAATTCGCTACCGGAACGGAAAGGAAACGCAGCATCCCATGATGATTGTAGAGAACTGGAGATCCTATATACTGGAAACTAGTAATTCCACCCTAGTCCTCAGTTGTGATAATGAATCTGCATAACAATTCTTAATCAAGGATAGATAACAGATATAGCTATACCTAGTGGGCTACACCATCTACTTACCCCGGCGGAATGTGTGCTCGTATGTGAAGCCTATTCTATAAAAAATATAAATAATAATAACTCCGGGAGTTAAGGTGATCTCTTCGAATTTGCTTCTCAATAGAGTTTTGTAAATAATAAATACACACTTTTTGTTAATGTGAAAAAGTCAAGTTACTTGCTGTTTTTGCCCGGGCAAGTTTTTTAATCCGTGGTTAAAGTAAAAAATAACTAATAAAGAATTATTTTTAATCTATATTAAATTGAAAAAGACTTGAATGAGCTAATGAAAAAAAATATACAAAATTTATATATTGTCCTAAGATATAAGTATATAAAATATAAATTAGAATAAAACGGTACCATCTGTAAAACGTGATAAAGTCATTAGCATATCCAAAGCTGGCTTTGTAAGCAACCTGTTAGATTGCGTCAGTGTTAAACTGGAAATGTACCTGTTGTACGCGATATATACGTCGATGTACGTTAAAAGGTAGTAGAAGCTCCTAGGGGTTTGCTAATGGAGACGTTTCGCGGCACGCTAATTCTAGCGCGAGAGTTTCGGCCCTCGAACACGAAACTCGTAATGTGGATGCTACGGGGGTGAGGTAACCAAACGTTTTGTGGGATTAATCCTGATTTCCACGAAAGCCAAGGTAGCTCAGTGACGCTCGCCAATAAGTCGAGTTTTATCCAAGTTTGCACCAATAAATTTTTAGTTATAGCCAATAAATAGCATCCTCTACTATTTATAACAATTATAATAATATTAATCATCTTTATTCAGGCAATTTGCATCCATAACCAGTAAAATAAATGAATTTAAAATCAATCTCCACAGTTTTAGAAATAAATAAATTAATGTCAACCCAATATAACTATTTTAAAATAATAAATCCAACAGTCAGTTTAAATAGGCAGGCAATAATGTCAGTAAGTATATAAAAAAATGTAATCTGAATAAATAAAAACAAAATAAAATCACAATTAATAAATAACAGATTTACACAATTTTATCAGTCAGCAGACGAGAGCAATTAAAACTTCCTGTGAGGCAACCGTACTGCGATATGTAAAATTTATGAATGATGGGTCTGTACCACATATTTTAAAAGAGTAAGTGGTATATATAATAGTAACCAGGATTGATGGGCGCGTTGGCAAGCGCAGCTTTTTATCATTATTATTGAGTTATTAATAAGAATATGCTGCTGCCAATCTCCTTTTCCTGTTTCCCTATGTTGACTCTTTCGACGATGATCGACGGATGATCAAGATAGAAGTAGGTATTCTCTCACGCCGCCTCCACAAGCGATGCTCTTAACCTATTTAATAATAAATTAATAATAATGAGACTACAGCATGGAAAACTTATTTTTAAAAATAAATATTAATAAAAAGTAAAAATTTGGTTCAAACTACAAGGAATATTTTTTTTAATATACGTATATATACTGTTAAACATACGACTCTGTATGGGCTACGACAAAGGACTATTGCTTTATTTTCCACTAAATATACGTGGTAGAGCCATGCTGCAGTTATATTAGTAGTTGTAGCACGAATGGGTCAGCTCGACCGGGGAAGGACCACGCTCTCACAGAATACCAGCGTAAAATAGTAGCTTAATGCTGCTGTGTTTCGTATGGTGAGTGTAGAGAACCGGAGACCCTTTTTACTGGAAACGAGGCTTTCATCTTAGTCCTCACGGGTGACAACGCATCTGCATTTTGATTTGTAATCGAGGATAGATGTAGATGTCCATGGGCCACAGCAACCACTTACCATCAGGTGGACTGTGTGCTCGTTTGTCTCCCTATCCTATAAGAAAAAAATAAAAAATTAAGGTCATCCAAATTAGCGTGTCTACTGTTACTGATACGTCATTAGTAGATGCTGTGACCCATAAACTTTACCCTCAATTAAGAATCAAAATGCAGATGCGTTGTCACTTCTGAGGACTAAGATGGAATTAATTAACAGAAATGGGCGTTACTTTGTGGAAATCCATCATAATGAAGACATTAATAGGTATTGGCAGTAGTGGTGCTGGGACTAGTGGTGACGGGATTAGTGCAGTCAATTGAGGGAGGGCGGGAGGTGCTCTTCAAACCAGGTAAGACACATCATTTTATTTTATTAAACGGATGGTTGCAAAGTAAGTATGAATATCTTTCATAAGATGGAATTTCTCGATTCCAGTAAGAAGGGTCTCTGGTTCTCTACACTGACCATACTAAATACAACAACATTAAGCTGCTTTTTAGCTAAATACAACAACATTAAGCTGGTATTCTATGAGGGCATGATACCCCGGTCGAGCCGATCCATTCGTGCCACTACCATAATATAGCTGCAGCGTGGCACTACCACGCTATTAATTAAAATCTAATAGATCAATATTATAATTGAAATAAAGTAAGAAAAACGAAATTTGGAATGTTCTTTTTGTATTGTAGTAAAATTATGGTTACCCTTTATACGCTCATGTGGAACAAGAAGCATGTCACAGTGCTCTGAAGTACCATTACTTGGCTCAGAACTGGGTTTCATACTTTTTGAATTGCGTAAAATAGGATAAGGGTATTTGAAATTAAACTTTCAATTTACCTTTAATGAAGAAGTAGGTACACGCTGTATAATATTTGAGGCAAGACAATTAACAAATAACTAAGATATAACCATTACCATTAGGTACAGTCTAACAAAAGTCCATTACTGGACCCTCATAGGTTGCCTCAAACGGTATATATTTGACATAGTTGCAACACTTGGCAAGCGGGTTGCCAACCGAGCTTTTTATTAACCTATTATCATGCAGACACGGCAGCCCTCCTTCTTGTGTGTTTCATCATTAGAGCAGTTCCAGAGAGAAGCCAATTACATAATACATACATTTTTTTATGGGATAAGAGTTACAAACGAGCACACAGTCTACCTGATGGTAAGTGGTTGCTGTGGCCCACAGATATCTACATTAATCGTCGATTAAGAATCAAAACGCAGATGTGTTGTCACCCCTGAGGACTATGATGGAATGTCTTGTTTCCAGTAAAAAGGGTCTCCGGTTATCTACACTTACCATACGAAACAAAGCAGCACTGAGCTGCTATTTTTTTATAGAATAAGGCTGACTTTTACGTTGGTATTGTGTGAGCCTGGCCCTTCCCCGGTCGAACCGACCCATTCATGCTACAACAATGCTACTAATATTGCTATAGCATATATATATATATATATATATATATATATATATATATATATATATATATATATATATATATATATATCGTGTAAAATTTATATTAAATATTTTTACTTAACTTATAAAACTAATCTCGAAAGAAACTTCAATTTTTAACTAAAATTAACCACTGAATGTGTCAAGTAGAGTTATTTAGTTCCTATATCAAAGGTAATGACTTTTTCCAACAGCTCTTGTGGTCTACGAATAAGGTTCAAGGCACTTGAGATGTTCAAGATTTGGAATCGGGTTAAGTATACTCTCTCATTATGCAGGCCTTTTTTCTGCCAGTTTTGATATAAAAGTTTAAAAGAGGATATAGGATTGAAAAATCGTATTGGTTACTTTAATAAAAATGGGGACCAATAATGCTTTGGAAAATTTGTACATAAAAAAATAAAATTACAGCCTTCATGCGTTCCACCCCGGAGCACAGGCATCCCCTCATTTCTGAAAAAGTTTTAGAGCAAGGACCTGTCCCATTACATGCTCGCGAACGTCACATGTCTTCGAATTATTATTTCTTTAATTTTCCGAACATGCATGTTTCCTCACAAAGTTTTCCTTCACCGCCGAGCACGTGGTAAATCAGCACTTTAAACTGCAATTAACAATTTCGTAGGTACCGACGGGGATCGAACCCGGGTTCCATGTGTATAATGACATTTACGGAGAACGCTAAGCCATACTAGTTTACCAGGGATCGTTACTAAAGCAAACACTGAAAACTGAACAGAATATATAATTAAAGATATGCTTAATTATCTAAGCTTGTTTTTTATAGAAGGGTAGGTCAACTAGCATGTGGCTCACTTGTGCCAACCGCCGCCCATGACCAACTGCAACACCAGGAGAACTGCAGTGCAGATGCATTGCTGGCCTTTTAAAATGTTAATGGTAAATTAATCCATAGAAACATATAGGATATCCATTAAGAATCAAAAACAACATGCGTTGATCCCTGGGGATTAAGGTGGAATGTTTCGTTTCCAGTAAAAAGGTTCTCCAATTCTCGTCACTTATTGTACGAAATACAACAGTCCTATGCCGCTTTTGCACTCTGGTATCCTGTGATTGTCTGGAACCAACGTTGTAACTCCACGGGGGTTCAAAAATCGTTAGTAATCTAGGGCTAAACTAAATTCACAGCATAGCGGTAGACGTGGCCGTGTTCTCGTATCGATCTTGCGACCGTCGTCTACCAGTCGGACTACCAGTGTGAAATTTAATCCGTAGGAGTCTAATATAACGTGCCTGCGTCCCCTCTGGCGGCCAGGTAACCTTGGGGTTTACGTTAAAAAAGGCTAAAATGCAATATCAGTTGCACGGGGATACGTAATCACAAGCCACTATATCCGAAAATGTATTACCAACGTTGGTTTTAGAAGCAACATTATTCATTAAATTTAATTAGACCATTAGTTCCAATAAATGTACACAAAGAAGGTCAAAAATGTATTGCTAATTTATGCTCCGATAAAAGTTTTAATATCTTTTATCCCTCATTATGTTTGGACAAATTAAAAATAAAAGCAGTTAACTTTTATTAAATTTTAATCATCTGCTGTCCGTTCCAAATTTGAATTTATTAACTTTCTAAATCCCTAAGATAATAACTGCCAGACACTAAGGTTTGTTTTCTTTTTAAAATAAAGCCGGCTCTAATGGCCCGGCTACACGCTCCGTCTTGCCTGCACAGTCCACGCCTGTGCAATCATGACTGTACAATGGCTCGTGCAGGTAAGTTTGTGTAAACTGGACTGTGCAAACCTCATAGTGTTTTGAGAGCTAGTCACGTCACGATGTAGCCAGAAGAGGTTTTTTAAACGGAACCTTATTTTATTGTTTACATCGGTTACAATTGTTTACATCTGTCGGAATATTCCTTACTTTTAATTTTCCACAACGCCGGCAACGATTTGTACAATTCTACGAATTCAGTTAAAAATCCCTGGAATAATTGCGTACATTTCTCATTTTTAACATTTTATAACACAACATGTGTCGTAACAATAATTTAGACGGACTGAAGCACGGCTTGAATAACCGGCCACACACTTAAGTAAGCTCGGCTAATAATGGCCCGGCTACACGCTCCGTTTCACCTGTGAGCATGCCTGCACAAACCAGTCTGCATAGGTAAGCGCGTGCGTGTGGACTGTGGACGGTAAGATGGTAGCCCACGCAGGCGACTAGCGTAATCGTTGACGTGCTGAAGATTGGACTGCGCGGGCTCGGTTTAGCCTGCGAGCTTACTTGAGTGTGTGGCCGGTTATTCAAGCCGCGCTTCAGTCCGTCTAAATTGTTTTGACGACACATGTCATGTTATAAAATCTTAAATTAAAAAAAAATCTGTACGCAATTATTCTAGGGATTTTTTAACCGACTTCATAAGATTGTACAAATCGTTGTCGGCGTTGTGGAAATCAAAAGTAAAAAATATTCGGACAGGAACAATAAAAATGAAGCTTATCATTTATCAATTGAAAAACTAAAAGAGGTATATAAATATAACCTAAGTACCTTTTTAATGATGAGTAATAAATATGTTGAACAAACAATTTGTGACGCTTGTAATATTGTTAACAGACTTCCAAAAATAAAGCAGGTTATCAATTCAATACGTACTATGTATATAATATTGTCGGAATTGCACAACATTCGCAATATATATGCAACAATATAAAGTTCCGTTTAAAAAAACCTCTTCTGGCTACATCATAACGTGACGAGCTCTCAAAACACTTTGAGGTTTGCACAGTCCACTTTGCGCGAGCTTACCTGCACGAGCCGTTGTACAGTCATGACTGCACATGCATAGGCCTGGTCTGCGCAGGCAAGACGGAGCGTGTAGCCGGGCCATAAAAGACCGTGTATTTATTATTTTTACAGGAGTATTTATGCTTTGTTCAAACAATGAATACCTACGTGTTTATAACAAGACATTGATAATCCTTAATGAGAGAACATTATTTAAAGAAATACCTCCAGCTACATTACTACGGTGTCAAGAACACAGCCCTTAAACTTATAATTTCATATTTAATTAATAGAAGGCAGAGTATTATTTTTCGACATGGGTGCGTCCCTTAAGGCTGAATTCTTGATCCCATTCCAATTTTTGGTCTACATGAACGACTTACCCTCACTTGAAGAGGATATTCATAATGTATATAGTATTATTTGGTAATGATAGTTCCTTGATTTTTAAACTTTAACATCAATCACTTAAATGTGACGCAGTGAATAATGCTAAATTAAAATTAGTGCATTATTTTAACGTTAAATAAAAAAAATTATCTTCACTTGAAGGGCAATAAATCTAAATGTATTAAAATTTACAATATCGAATGTTAAAAATCTGAATACCAATTTGTTTATAAATGGGAAATAACTGAGCGCTGTTGAATCAACTGTATTATGCTGGTACTTTGTGAGAGCGTGGTTTTTCCCCGTTCGAGCCGACCCATGGTTCTACGACGTAAAAAATGTGATAAGATGAGAGATGTATGTATATTGTATATGCACCTATTTGTCAGTAAATTAACTTAATATTGAAAATTACTTCCAAATAACGTTAGTTCTCGACTTGTCCACTGTTACATGTATATTCCATTTTCATAAATCTAAAATGTTCATATTATATAGTGTTATTTGCGCACAGGTTAAGCACGCGACAGACCAATTATTTACATTATTAATTGTTTAGTGACCTATTTCCACACACAAGAATCTATTACTCTGTTTAGTTCGCGTAGTAAACGGCGACTATCGATCAAGTTAGATGTAGGTAAATATTCAAAAAGGCGTTAGGAAGTAGTATCAAAGGTGTATGTACTTTGAGAATTTGGTGCTAATAGAAGAAGACTTCTTGGAGAAAAATGCAGCTTAATACAGTTCAGTTCCAAACAAAGCATGTTTATATACATAAATATAATTAATGTTTCAACTTTTTTGTCAAAATTCTGTATGTAAAGCGGGATACATTTCCCATAGCAGTCAGGCGGAGGATGTTCGCTTTTCACATGACTTTTTAAACTTACTGATGTAGACGTGAAGACAGTGAAGGCAATAATTATTGTTTCATCAATATCGATATTAATAAGGACTATAATTTTGACACACCAGCATTAAGTATTCTATAAGAGCGTGATGCTGCCGCGGTCGAGCCGACCCTTTCGTGCTACAACCATAATATAGCTGCAGCGTAGCTCTACCACGTAAAAATGGACAACTCCAGCCAACTTCAAATTAAGAAGACTAGAGATGTGTTGTTACCTCTGAGGACTAAAACGGAAATGCTCTATGTACTTTCAGACCGGAATGGAAATCGGTTAGAAGGTGGTGCTTACCAATATGGAATCCCAGGCAGAAAAATAGTTCTCATAGAAAACAACCCTTAGTTATTCAAATCCATAGTCACGTACCTAGTAAAATTATTTATTGGTATATAAATTAATAATGACGATATAAAACTATTTTTACCCATGGTCACGGAGGGGACTGCCGGCCGACATTCCCATTGTGCTGCAAAGCACCCGTAACGTAGGGAGTTAAAAATAAATAAGCCGTGGCAGCTCAGGGGCTAAGTGCACGCTGTAAATTTCACAGTAAGCGAGCAATCCAGGTTCGATCCCCGCCGCCAACAATGAAATTGTTAATTGTAATTTTAAGTGCTGATTTACCACGTGCTCGGTGGTGAAGGAAAACATCTTGAGGAAACCTGCATGTCTGAGAAATAAGAAAAAAATATATTTTGTAAACATGTTTGCCAACGCGCATTAAGACAGCCCGGCGGACATTTTCTTGCCCTATAACCCTTTCAGAAATGGGAGGCCTGTGCACAGCAGTCAGACTTTTAGATAGGCATAACTTTAATTTTTAAATTAAGCGCGATAAAACTGGTTTTATTCAATGTGTTCCCCGTAAATATAAGAAATAAATATGATGAAATAATATTCAAAATGAGAACATTTTTATATATTATTAAAAAGATTCAATGCAATAAGAGAATGAAAAATATCTGCACTATCACAGAGCCGGAATAGATATTGCATTAGTTTCAACGTTCGAAAGTACTAAAAAAAAAGGAGAATTTTTCATCTTTCAATCGGATTTTTCATCAGCGGTGTTAAAATGAGAAAAGAACGGTACCTTTGCGAATCTGATCGAGGAGAGATAACGAATCTACAGCGTGAACGGTTCAACGAGAGGTTAATCGTGCACAGACTAATGCATAACTAGAGATTGTTTTTAGTATGACCGCGGAGGCGAAATCAAAGATTTCATCAGCCTATTTGTTATTTTGCTTATTAGTTGTAAGAAGATATTATGAGAAATGGCAGAAAAATATTATAGTTGCCGAGTGATGGTTGTCAATCAATCAATCATCTCGTTTACACCAGACGTGAAATGATAACTATGAATGTCAATACGTCTGCAAAGCGTGACGACTAGGGCTTATTCTACCTGTAGCAGTAGAGGCCTAAGTCCAGTAAAGATAAAGATATTTATTTTGTAAAACGTGAGTAAAAATATATAAAGGTGTTAAAAACTTAAAACGACCTAAATGTTTTGCTATTTATGGCGTACAAAATACTGCATATATTAACTATTATACAAGATAAATTAACTAATCCTACAGACATAATTTTGTCGTGGTAGCTCAGTGGTTAACGCTCGCTGTAAATATAACAGAACGCGAGTAACCCGGGTTCGATCCCCGCCAGCACCAATGAAATTGTTAATTGCAATTTTAAGTGCTGATTTACCACGTGCTCGGCGGTGCAGGAAAACATCGTGAGGAAACCTGCATGTCTGAGAATAAGAAAAAAAATATTTCGAAGACATGTGAAGTTCGTTAACACGCATTTGGGCAGCGCGGCGAACACTTCCTTGCCCTAAACCCTCTCAGAATTGAAGGGAGGCCTGAGCTCAGCAGTGGGACGTATATAGGCTGTAACTTTACTTTACTTTTTACTTTACAGACATAATTTTAGATGTGCAACTATTTCAATGGCATCTCCTTAGATTGCATTAGAGAATTATAGATGGTAGAGCAATGCTGCAGTTATATTAGTAGTATAGTTGTAGCACAAATAGGTCTGCTCGACCGGGGAAGGACCACGCTCTCACAGAATACCAGCGTCAAATAGTAGCTTAATGCTGCTGTGTTTCGTATGGTGAGTGTAGAGAAGCGGAGACCCTTTTTACTGGAAACGAGGCATTCCATCTTAGTCCTCACGGGTAACAACGAATCTGCATTTCGAATCATAATCGAGGATAGATGTCTAAGGGCCACAGCAACCACTTACCATCAGGTGGACTGTGTGCTCGTTTGTCACCTATCCAATAAAAAAAATATAAACGTCCTAATTCAATATTTAGCTTAAAAAAACCAATAATTTAAGAAATCAGGCAAGCTGTAATAACATTTGGCTATCAGATATTGTTTTAAGATGTGTGTCTAGTAGACAAGTGTCAAACACATCAAGTGTTTGATGTGTTTGGGGATTTATTGTATATTATTGGCGCCAGCAGTGGACTCTTGTGGGCTGGTGAAGAAGGAGAATATTCTTCCTAATACGTTTGCATGCTAAGGGTATAAAAATCATATTAAATAGTGCATAGATCATAAAATAGTGAAATACGTTATGTAAATAATTACGCAATACTTCAATCGTGTTTTTGTTCCACGAGCTAGAAGAGGAAGAATTATTGAGTTTATAAATGTTTGAGTTCTACGTTTCTGTTGACCCATATTTCTTTTCTTATTCCTAATGTATCCCGTAATAGTCCCGTAAATAACATGAGCTTCTGCCATATTGCGATTTGCAGTAAATCGCAATTAAAAATAATACAGGTATACCGTCACTTATAAGATGCCACGAGGTTTTTCTGACCTCTGCCATAGTCACCCTTTACCACACGTACTGCGACGAAATAGGATGATGGAATCTATTACGCAATCGAAACACGTAATTTGTATGTCAAAAACTTTTTTGACTTAGATGACGAATTTTTAAACCAATGTTTTGTCTCAATTATTTTTTAAATTATCAATCCTGTATTATTACGAGTATCCGAAAAAGTTTTTGACACACAAATGACGAACATTTAAACCAATGTTTGACTCAATTATTATTAAAATAGCAATATCAGTTTGAACTATAGTACGTTAGGGTAATAATAATCAAGTAAATGTGGTAATTTTCTTAAAATTCAAAAACTACAGCCTTGTTTGCATAGATGGCTTTGCGATACGATAGTTCTTCATCGTTCAATCAAATCATAAAAGGTCCAAAGGGCGCTGCTTTATCGACGCCATTTTAACAGTTGACATTAAAGTAAATATTTATGTAGTAGTATATACTAAAATCGACTAAAATATTATGATAATGTAGAGATAGCTTTTACAAGTTGATTTTTCGAAGTGTTTCTAATATTGCCAAAGCTTGCTTGGTTTTTCTTTTCTTAATATATTAGTGATAGTATACGTTTTTGTGTTTTTGTCTCTGTCCTCTTCCTCGTTTTGTTTTTTAGGGCCGCAAAGCTTAAGGTGACCGTATGATAAGAAACCTCACGTAATATAAGAAAATACTAACTTATATGAAAAAACACAAAGCATGCCATTACAAACTATGTTCCCGCTAATCTTTAACTATGAGAACACAATTATTCTCGTTTACCCCTTTAAGTTACTACAATGTTTGTCTTTCCAATCTCAGGTAGGTTAAAAGTTACTTTCTTTTGCACGGCTCTAACTCGCATGTTTGATCACTAATTGACATAACATAAAATTAAATTCCTATAAAATTAAATCGCATAATAAAAAATTGAGCCATTTAATTTCTACTTTGTAGGTAGTCTGTGGATACTGGAGAACATGGCAATTTGTTCAACTACGGAGTCAGAGGTCGATGGGGGACTGGCACAAAAGATCGTTTGATGCTGTGTTCGGAGAGTTCTTAAGTGCCACTTGGTATATCTGCTGCCCGTTATGCACGTTGAGCTTTTAGAAATTAAGGCTACAGTCTTTTAAAGTTGACTCACATCGAATCATTAGCGCCACTTTGATTTCTTTTTTTACAGCAAATTATTGTTTCAGAGTAAAATATTTTGATAACACATAAATACCCAGATTATAAGTAATGGCAAAATTTTTTTTTTGGTTCATCTATGTGGTCTATGTTAGATAAATCAAACGGTAAATAGAGCTCTCTCGCACCCAACGCAATTTCGAGCTTTGTTCGTGTACCATTATAAGGCAATCGATAACAAAAAGGCGAAATCTATTCAACGCGTTAATAGCTAAACATCTTCATCTCCAAAATGCGCTGTTTCTTTTTTTCTAAATATCTTTCATTGTCTTAAATAAGAGGTCTCAATTTCGTTAAATTTCGCTGTTTTCGCCTCATAAAAAACTATTTGTTTCATAGCAATAGCTAAAATATTTATGCTATAATTATTTTTTTCTCAAGGGCAGGTGTTTAATTAGACAAATATTAAAAAATAATAATTTAAACCACTTTATTTCAAAATTAATAATTATTTCGATCGACCTATAAAATATTGACTTTATAAACAATAATTGCGGGCAATATTCCTTAGTAGCCGCTGAGCGGCTGTAGCGTTCAGACGTCTTGTCTATGCCAAATTTTTGCACTTCCTCTCGCTCTAACATTCCTCTTTCTCTCTCTTTCCCTAATCTTGGTTGCGCATTGTTACGAATTGAAAGTTTCTCTACTTTATTATTTTTTGCATATAATTCTTTAAGGGTTTATAAATCATGTTGTATTTGTTTTATAACTTTTAATTTCGATATGGACCATAAACGTAAAAAATATGCTTGTACCAGAAAACGAAAATTGAAATCAAACGTTGAAGCAATGAACAGAAATAGAATTCAAAGGTAAGTTTTTTTGTGTTTCATAGTAAAATAGTTAACAACGTGCATATGTGTGAGCACTTGGTTAAATATTAGGTATATAATTAGGTACCTAACCTACATATTATGTAAGTTCTTCAAGGAAATATAGAAGTATTATACATTTTTGGATTGCACATGATGTTTTGTTTACAAGCGACAGTAGCCTAATGGCAGGGAGCGGACCGCGAACTCAAAAAGGTCGTGGGTTCGAATCCACCATTCGACTACTGGCGTGAACCACTCGTAACACAAGCAATTTAAGCTTACCACGAGTGGTTAATGTCCTTTTTTTTAAAAAAAAAGTACATTATGTTTTTATAGAAATACTTTTTTAATTTAATTTTTAAGTGTCATAAGGAAAATTTCGTCTTTTTGATTTTCAACTAGAGATTTCCTTGTTACCGGTAGCTGCTGATGTCGAGTTAATGACATTTTTAGATACGAAAACTATTCAGTAATACACGTAGACTACAAGTAAACTATTAAGTAATATCCTCAGCATCCCGTAATTTATTGTACGCCCACTATGGCCAATTTTGGATATAATGTGGCGTCAAACTGCTTACGACGTCCAATATACGGACGTCAAATAGGAGACTTAGCGCAATGTTCGCAAATTGTCATGCTGATCACAGAAACGTCAAAATCTAAAAAAAATTGGACGTCATTTTTCTTCCTCTTTAGCTTCCTGAGCTAATTGATTCTCGCATGGAACGCTCGATGCCAATCAAAGACCCTCCATACATCATTCAAGCCATTGCGAATAAATTAAAAAAAAGCGCTAATCGTCCGTCGATGCTGCTGTACAAGAATAGTAATTCATGCATATAGGTAAATGCTATACAAAGTTACATTATACTTTAATGAGAAACTATAAATATGTGTGATAGTGGACTGTTTGTACTTATATAGAAATTATTTTGAGTTTTTTTTTAATCTATTTTAGTATTTAGAACTACTTGACGTACTTGACGGATTTTCGATAGTGTCATCGACTTATTACGAAACCCTCAGTGCACGACTCATTCCAGCACTTGCCAGATTCATTTGAATAATCAATAATACGAGTACATGTTATACAGGTTCTAGATGATTATCTTTTAGAAACCTTTTCAACAAAACAACAAAAATTATACAAACTTAAAATATATTTTTTTTGTGTAACGAATTTTGTAATAAAAGCATGGAACAAAAATAGATACGAGGTAGAAAATCTGTATGTGAAAATTTGTTAGCTAATTATCAATAATCCTGTATATTAGATAAATTGATACTGGAAAATCTTAGTAGAGCAACTTTCCACGCTACGGCCAGAAAGATAACTGCGGTGGCGGTACATGAAGTGGCGGGGCAGGGAGGGTGTAGATGTGTCACCAGAACGCAATTTTTCTGTTTTGCTCTGAAAGACTGGGCTCTTAATACAAAAGCCCTCATTCGTTATTTGAATATAAGATAGTAACATCTAATTACATACAAATTATTTTATGTAATGAAATGTTATACAATTATTAACAAATATCATAAGCACGAATGGTCTTACCGTCGTCGACTGGGGAAGGATCTTAAGAGAATAAAATAGCAGCTGGATGCTTCTGTGTTTGGTTTGGTAAGTGTAGGAGAACCTGGGACCCATTTTACTGTAAAAGAGACATTTTATTCGATTCCTTAGGGGTGACGTCGCATTTGTATGTTGATTCTTAATATGATGATAGATGTAGATGTATATGGGTGCAACATAAACTGACCATCAGGTAGACTATGTTTTTTTATAGGACAGGAATGACATACGAGCACACAGCCTACCTGATGGTAAATGGTTGGTGGGGCTTGTAGACATCGACATCTATCCGCTTACGAATCAAAATGCAGATGCGTTTTCACCCGTGAGTAGTGATTGCAATCCGGATTCTTCGAAATTCGAAAATAACTGAAAAATACGGATTTTCCAGAGTTTTATAAATCCGGTTTTAAGTTTCAAATCCGGTTTTTTCGGATTTTAGTGAAAATTGAGTTTAATGGATAATATTTTACATTTATCCATATATTTTCATTCTAATTAATGAACAGGTAGGTGTTACCTACTCAAATGAGCTAATACGTTCAGTTTATTATGTGCTTTGTTGTTTATTTTCATCATCACCAGCATCATTACAGCCCTTCACAAGTCCACTGCTGAACATAGGCCTCCCCCAAAGAATGCCACAAAGCACGGTCCTGAGCCACCTGCATCCATCGACTTCCTCATGTCTTACCAGGTCGCCACTCCATCTAGTGGGGGGTCGCCCTACACTACGCCTACCGGTACGAAGCTGCCACTTGAGAACCATTTTTCCCCATCGGTTGTCGGTTCTTCGAGATATATGGCCGGTCCATTGCCACTTCAACTTACTAATCCGTTGGGCTATGTCGGTCACTCTGCTTTTACTGCGGATATCCTCATTTTTTAGTTTATCACGCAAAGAAACCCCGAGCATAGCCCTTTCCATAGCTCGCTGAGTGACCTTGAGTGTCCTTATACGGCCAACAGTGAAAGACCATGTTTCAGATCCAGAAGTAACCACTGGCAACACGCACTGGTTGTACAGTCTCGTTTTTAGGTTTTGAGGTACCTATACCTGACGAGAATATGTGTTGTAATTACCCGAACGCTGCCTAGTCGAGTTCAATCCGTCGATTAACCTCTCGGTCAAAGTTGGACTTACCTAGTCGGACTATTTGTCCCAGGTAAACTCACTCGTCAACAACTTCGAGCTTAGTGATCCCAACAACTACCGGCATAGGTGTGACATGGACAATAAACAGGATCTTTGTTTTGGCCCTGTTCATCTTAATACCTGTCTGTTGGGAGAAACTATTGAGTTCATTGAGCATAGTGCTTGGGTCCTCCAGCGATTCTGCCATAAGGACTATATCGTCGGTAAATCGAAGGTGAGTGATGTACCTGCCATTGATGTTAATACCGTATCCTTTACAGTCCAGTAGCTTGAAAACGTCTTCCAATACAGCGGTGAAGAGTTTCGGGGATATAACGTCACCCTGTCTTACACCTCTCTGCAGTTAGATAAGTTTCGAACTCTGATTCTGTACTCGGATAGCCATCGTAGCTCTTCGATATACCGACAGTCAACTTGGCACCGCTGAAGGGACTGTAGCACCGCCCAAATTTCGACGGAATCAAAGGCTTTCTCATAGTTCACATACGCCAGGCAAAGTGGCAGATTGTACTCTTCGGTCTTCTGTACAATCTGCCGTAGGATATGTATGTGGTCTATGGTACTGAAGCCTTTTCTGAAACCGGCTTGCTTGGAAGGCTGGAAGTCGTCGAATCTGCGTGCGGCGCGTAGACGCGGCTCAAAAGGGAAATTGGTCTGTAGTTCTTTAAGAGAGCGTTGTCACCTCTCTTAAAGAACAAGACCACCGTACTTCTGCTCCACGCCTCCGTAGTGCCACCATGGAGGACGGAATTAAAGAACTTCTGAAGGACTTCAAGTACCGGTTTTCCATCCGCTTTCAGATGCTCCGCTGTAATTCCAATCTCGCCTGGGACCTTGCCGTTTTTAAGGTGCTGGAGAGCCATTCTTATCTCGTTCAGACTGACGTCCAGGATATCATCGGAATGGTGTCGGATAAGACTTGCTCCTGGATCGTTACTCACACTTGCGTGTGGCTTCAACGATAATGTGTACAGTTGCCCATAGAACCTCTCAATCTCACTCAAAATCTCAGTTGTCCCTGAAACGATGCTACCACACTCAGTCTTCAGCCTTGATAGTTGGCTATGGCTTGATAGTTAGCCGCGTGCATTTGGAGATCTGTCCGTTCAGTTGCCTGTATGCTGTCAAATCTGCTGACGACTCTAGCTTCATCTCTTGTCTAACATCCATGAGATTAAGAGTGTGATCGGAGAGTTTTTGTGTTCTTCTGCGGCGGGTCTTGCAGAAATCAGCTCCGACTGCATAGACAGTTTCCACGAGCTTGTCATTCATATTGTCCACTGCATTGCAATCTTCTAGGCACTGAAAACGGTTTTGTAACTCCAGCTAAAAGTTTTCGGGATTTTGGATTAGAGCACGAGGGGACTGAGTATTGACTTCATTAGACGAGACCTCTCCAACTCAACGTTTAGGTTCAATGTGCCTCCAAGCATTCGGTGATCGCTGCCAGTTTTCACCCTTACGATCACTGAGACATTACTGAACAGTTGCCGTCTAGTCGTCATAATGAAGTCAATCTCATTTTTTCTCGAACCGTCGGGATTCGACCAGGTCCACTTTCTGTGGGGCCGCTCCTGAAAGAAAAGAGTTCATCATAAGGAATCCCTCTTTCTCCATGAAGTCGGCCATGTGTCATACGATCAACAAATACTCGTAATTGTTCCGGATTTGGACATTTACCCATATTTTGGTTTTTTTAAAAACAGAAGAGACACACAAACTAAGGTGCGGTTTACATTTTTAGAAGTGACAAGTGCTTTGTCAGATGTAATTGCCACTCGCACTTGTCACTTACCAAAATGTAATCCGGGCCTAACAGTCCATCTGATGGTAAGTAGCTACTGCAGTCCAATTTCAATCAAAGATGCTGCAGCCTGCAGAAGCGTTTGTCGACTTTGAGGACTAAGATGGAATGCGTCGTGGCCTGAAATTGTACTGGATCACTATTACCTTTAGACCAGAACACACCAGTATGGCAGCGGCAATAGGTAAGGAATACCTACGAATTCCTAGACAGGAAAAAAGACCTAGCACCTAGTAGAACATGTGCTATTCATGTAAACACCTCGACGATACATGAGAAATTCTTATCCCTAAACACTCAAACGCTCCTCAATTTTAAGATACTGTTGGTCTCTTGCCGTCTCTTTCATTTTAAGTCAAAGTGACTGTGTCAACACGAGACTAAAGTTAAGCTTTATATATTTAACTATTTGAGTGTGGAGGTTTTTTAAATAATAAAGAAAATTAAGAAAAATACATTGAAGTTGTTAAGACGGTTCCCCCAGCGAGAGACCTTGAGCGTTCGGTCCCATACAATCCACGCGCTCTCGCTACAATATATCACGGAAAAATACGCCCGAATATTTGGAATTATTTCAATTAAAAGAGATAAGCGAACTTAAGAAATTAAATAAAACGTGTAGAATATAGATTTTTAAATTATCTATCCATTAGTGTAATTCGCAAATGATTAGAGCATTTCCTTTAGCGACAGATGCATGTAATCAATAATTTTAGTCATTTTTTAAAAGTAGATTTTAAATGTATTCATAACACATAAAAACAAATTAGAACGTGGAATGTGATGATAGGATATCGAACATTAATAATGTGCTTTTAGTTGTAGCTTATTTCTCATTACTAATAAGATAATAGTCTCTGAAAAACGCACTTTTGCCAGGTTTTGGTCAGGGTACCGCCTTAAGGGGATATTATAGTAAGTCAGCTCAAATTCTAATTTTGCCTCCACTTCCCCGTATGCTATGTACCGACATGTTTGTAATCACTAATACTGTAAGTAGATAGGTCGTTAGATACTTATTTCATTAGGTTTTTAAGTATTAATTCGCACATATGCGCTCAATAAAATAAAATAATCTGTCTTACCTACTTTGAAGGCGGAACACGTGTCGTATTATCGTCGATGGTGTGTCCTTCCTAGTGTAGTGGTGTTGGGAGTAGTGGTGGCGTGATTAGTGCACGCAATTGAGGGAGGGCGGGAGGTGCTCTTCAATCCAGGTAAGACACATCATTTTATTTTATTGAGTGGATGTGTGCGAATTAATCCTTAACAATTTTAATATAATGGATTTCCGCAAAGTAACGCCTGATTATATTAATTACTAATTTAAAAATATATTGTACAAAAACACCGAAAATTATCTGTTAATAACGGCCTCTTACCCTCTTATATAGCTAACCTTCATTGGTACATCATATATAAAAGTCATTGAAAGGGATTTTTAAATTAAGATGAAAAGAAGGAATCATCGGATACGTACGAAACGAAATAAGGTTCACGGGGAACGAAAGTTAATAAAACGACGAAACAGTCCCTTGCGATTCGCAGTAAACAATGGAACTGTTAATATTGAGAGGGAATTTATTTATGGCCGAAAAAATAAAGAATGCGGTCATGTATTCCTTTTGTTATTCATATTTTCTATAAGCCATGGAGCATGGAGTATCTACACCCCATACCATGGAGTTGTGGCGGGAATTCGACTGCCGGCGGATTGCTGTTCCTGTTAAATAGTTTAAATGATTGTTTAAAATTGATTTTAAAACGTAAAATAGTGCGATTTTTTTATCTGCGCATGTGAATTATTAGCGGAAACGAGGTAATAAGTGTTTCAATAGTAGTATAAATCTCAGGTATTTTTTTTCACTTAGCGGCTTCAAGATATAATCGTCGTCAACTGCTCGCTGGGTTAAGCGGTAGTTAAAATTTTACATCAGCACTGTAAATATGAATGTAAATTAGACTAGGCTGTACGGTATAATACCTTTGCCTGCCTTAATTAGCGAATCGCATAAACTTTACCCGTAAGTCGTAATAAGGGCTAATAATCTTCCACACACATATCGATAGTCAACACTGAGGTGGAGTTTTTTATTACATAATGTCATTTAATTGAGAAATTAGTTTTAGATAAAAGTTCATTAATTAGTGTCTACAGTATTATATTAATGCAGAAAACAATACCTCAGTGGTTTACTTCTTAATTTTTTGCACATTTTTAACTCTTTTTTAATTTTTCTGCCTATATGATTATCATTTGTTTTTATTTATTCATTTTCAATTTTGATAATATGAAACATAACTAATAATACAGAAAGGAACATTAACTTATACATTTTTCTAACAAATTAACTTCTTTGCTATGAAGTATGTGCAATATTACCACCTCATTGGGGTTCCGTAGTCAACTAGGAACCCTTATAGTTTCGCCATGTCTGTCTGTCCGTCTGTCCGTCCTCGCTTAAGCTCTGTGACCGTTAGCACTAGAAAGATGAAATTTGGTAAAAGGTAGAGTAGAGAGTAAGGTAAAAAGTAAAAAACAATGTGTCCCCCCCCCCTCTAACTTTTGAACCATAAGTTTAGAAAATATGAAAAAAATCTGAAAAGTAGAACTTTATAAGGACTTTCTAGGAAAATCATTTTGAACTTGGATGGAAACAACAGTAACCACTACCGGGAGCAGTTGCAGGAGCGCGGAGCGCTGCTGGAGCGCGAACATAATGGATACCCACCTTTAAACTCATAAGTGGGAACACTTATTGTGACGGACGGGAAACTACGGAACCCTACACTGAGCGTGGCCCGACACGCTCTTGGCCGATTTTCTTTATATGGCACCGCCCTGGCGGCAGAAAAAATCTTGGATGCCCCCATTGGGGAATCGTAATAACACAGTAGCGATAGGCAGCTCACCGTACGAAGCACAGCAGGAGTGAGCTGCTATTTTACGTTGGTACTCTGTGAGAGCCGTGGTAGCTAAGATGGTTAGCGCTCGCTGTAAATTTCACAGTTCGCGAGCAAACCGGGTTCGATCCGCGCCGGCACCAATGAAATTGTTAATTGCAATTTTAAGTGCTGATTTACCACGTGCTCGGTGGTGAAGGAAATCATCGTGAGGAAACCTGCATGTCTGAGAAATAAGAAAAAAAATATTTCGAAGACATGTGAAGTTCGCCAACACACATTGGGGCAGCACGACGGACAATTCCTTACCCTAAAACCCTCTTTCAGAAATGAGAGGAGGCATGCGCCCAGCAGTGGTACGTATATAGGCTGTAACTTTACTTTACTTTACTCTGTGAGAGCGTGATGCCACCCGGGTCGAGCCCCCCCATTGGTGCTGCTTCCGTGATATAGCTGCAGCGTGGATCCCCGCGCTACCCTTGCTACCAACTCTCTCGCCCACCGTCCCTCATCTAGCCAACACGTCACGATATACACGTATTGGTGAATAATTTTAGTTTGTGTATGTTTCAACAATGGCGAAGAGGTCAGAAAACGATAACATTAAATTTGTCCAGGAATTACTGAAACACGATTGTTTATGTAACATTAAATCACCGAATTTTAAATATAAAATGATGCGATATGCCACCTATGCTAACATACATAATAATGGTTTATGACTTCTCCTCATCCATGGAGTACTATAATTACTATGCGGTTTGGAGTTCCATATAATAATGACCTTATTGCATTTCTACTTGCCACGTATGTGTGAACACCTACTTACTAGTTGTCACTTGACAGTATTTACTCATCAATCTCACTCGCACTTGTTACTTCTCGTCCCCCCGGATTACATTTTGAGAAGTAACAAGTGCGAGTGGTAAGAGCAACTGACAAATGACAAGTGCTTAGTGCGTATTTTTAGTGCTTGATTAGTGCCAGTTTACAACGACCGAAGGCGAGTGCACTGGTCTTCTATTATACAATCATTTTAAACGTGGTAGAGCCATGCTGCAGTTATATTAGTAGTAAGTATAGTTGAAGCACGAATGTGTCGGCTCAACCGGGGAAGGACCACGTTCTCACAGAATACCAGCATAAAATAGTGGCTTAATGCTGCTGTGTTTCCTATGGTGAGTGTAGAGAACTGGAGACCCTTTTTACTGGAAACAAGGCATTCCATCTTAGTCCTCACATGTACACGCATCTGCATTTCGATTCGTAATTCCATCTTACTCCTCACTTGATTCGTAATCGAGGATAGATGTAGATGTCTATGGGCCGCAGCAACCACTTACCATCAGGTGGACTGTGTGCTCGTTTGTCACCTTATCCTATAAAAAATACAAATAAAGCCATCTGTCTGTTTGCAATGATCGAAAGCGAGCGTAAAGTTTGAATCGAGGACGCTCGCCCGACCTGCTCCAGTTATTACAAAGAGTAACCATGTCTCTTTATTTTAATGCACATACTTTTTTTTAAATACCATTATTTTTACTGTAAAAAGAAATTACCTAAACTATTGGCCTTTTGAAGCGTGATTCCTGCAGCACGGCCACTTCGGCTCGGCCTTTGAACGGGGAGGTTGTGTCGCTTACGATCAGAATATACATTACGCAACAGTACGACGTAAAATTAAAATGGGAAATAACCGTGATACAAATAAGAAGCGGCTGGCTTGGCTTTAAGAAACAGGCATAAATATGATAAACCTAATGAAATAAGTGTCTAACGACCTTTCTACTTACAGTATTAGTGATTACAAACATGTCGGTACATAGCATACGACGCGCGGGCAAGTGGGGACGAAATTAGAATTTGAGCTGACTTACTCTATCCTCTTAACATGAAGTTTCACGGTAGCAAGATTAACTAAAAACTTGCTTTAAACATTGCTCACGGAGTCAAGTTACTAGCAAATCCCTCAGATATTGTTTGTGGTCACGAAATCGACGGTTACTGTTTTACTGTTACCTGTTTTTTTTTTGTTGATAATGTAATCATATTGATTGTTTCTTGAACTTTGCTCCCAACAATGTAATATCTTTGATAAAATAATAGTTCCACAAAAATATGCTTCAGATCGAATTACGGTCAAGGCGGACCGTCTTAACAGATTCTAGCCATATGCGCAGCACAGAGTTATAGCGCAAGAGCATGTGCGCAAAAACAGGTGCACCCTCTATTCCCTCACTCTCATAGTCCGATAACACTGAAACTCGACACGACTGAAGAGAGATCGGCGCAGAACTAACGTTTCATACCCGTGTCTTAAAATAATAATTCAATAATATAAAATATTAGAATGACTCAGATTTATCTATGCGATGGAAGATAACATTTAACTAAAATTAAAATATGTAATCTTCAATGTTGGCTGAACACCTTTCAACGTAATGTATTGCCGAAATTATATAGCGAATTAGCTAATCTCTCGACCATTGTGTAAATGATATTCATTTTATTCGGTTTCTTAGGCAAAAAAAAGGCAGTCTTTAGACATCTTAATAAGAGAGTAAAAGAAGTAGTTGAAAGAAAAAAGCAAGAAAGAACGGATAGATGATAGAAGAATATCGGATAATTTACAGGCAAATATTAAAATGTTCTGGAAACTTGTAAGAACTGCCAGGGGACATTCAAAACAGCCTATGATGAATGCTATAAGAGACGAGAATGGCTATATTCTGAATGATGAAGTTTTGAGTTTAAATAGTTTTTGATGGAAGGAATATTTTGAAAGCGTGTTTATGAGTGAGGAGACAACGTGTGTACTAAGTGAAGTAGAAACTCCGAAAGAAGAGGAAAGAGGTAGCGAGATAAGTATAGATGAAATAATGAAAGCAATGAAAAGCATGAAAGCAGGTAAGGCTGCCGGATATGATAGAGTTACACTCAAAATCCTGAGGGCTGGAGAGGAAGTTGTGGCAGGCCTGCTGCACACCTTGTTTAATTTATGCTGGGAACTGAAGCGGGTACCGGTAGACTGGTGCAAAGCCGTGATAGTCCCAGTATATAAAGAAAAAGGGTCGCAGCAGGACTGTAAAAACTACCGTGGCATCAGCCTTCTTAGCATTGTGGGAAAACTGTATGCTAAAGTACTGATTGAAAGGGTCATGAAAGAAACTGATGGAAAAATTTGGGATATACAAGCGGGATTTAAAAAGGGAATGGGATGTACAAGTCAAGTCTTTTCCATGCGCATGATCGCGGAGAAGTTTTTGGCCAAAAACCAAAAGGTTTTTTATGCGTTCATGGACTTGGAAAAGGCCTATGACAGAGTTGATAGGGATGTGCTATGGCAAACACTGAAATCATTTGGGTTAAGCGCCTTGATACAGGCATTGGAGTCTCTTTATAGGGACTCTAGTGCTCGTGTTAGGATCAACGGGGTCTACTCGGACT
The DNA here is from genome assembly GCA_036936625.1 of Parnassius smintheus behrii. Lineage (NCBI taxonomy): Eukaryota > Metazoa > Arthropoda > Insecta > Lepidoptera > Papilionidae > Parnassius > Parnassius smintheus. The sequence continues at coordinate 44,346,747 of JAUPFT010000021.1, forward strand.
GGTTTGACAGCCATAAAGGTGTCAGACAGCGCTGTGTGGCTTCCCCGTGGCTGTTCAACCTATTTATGGACAGTTATTTGCAAAATTTTAAAGTTGAAGAATGCGGATTAAGAATGGGTGAGTTAACCGTCAAATGCCTTTTGTACGCCGATGATCAAGTTATCCTTGCGTCGTCGGCGGCCGAGTTGCAAATGATGGTCACATTAATGAACAGATGATCAAAAGAAAGGAGTATGAAAGTGAACGCAAGTAAGACGTAGGTTATGGTTTTTGAAAGAGAAGAAAGTAAAACGATTTGTGAAATAAGAATAGAAGGGGAGTTGATCGAGCAAGTAGACGAGTTTGTATATTTGGGCTGCGTATTTAGCAGGGACGGGAGATATGATAGGGATATAGAACGACGAGTGAATGCGGGAAATAGAGTAAATGGGGCCCTACAGTCTATTGTGAAGAGTCAAAATGTGTCGAAAAAGGCACGTACGGCAATTCACAATGCTGTGTTGGTCCCTACTTTAACGTATGGTAGTGAAAGTTGGGTGTGGCAGAAGAAGCACGAGAGTAGAATGAACGCAGTAGAAATGCGGTCGTTAAGGAATATGTTAGGGTTGAATCTGAATGACAGGGTAAGAAATTGTGTAATAAGAGAAGAGTGTGGTTTGCAAGATGATGTTGTGACCAGGATTAAGAAAGGAATGCTTCGGTGGTTTGGTCATGTGGAAAGAATGGATGAGGAAAGACTGACAAAGAAAATTTATGTTGCAGAAGTGAATGGCAGAGTCGGAAAGGGACGTCCTAGGCGAAAATTTATCGACCAAATTGGCGATTTATTAAAAACGGGCCAAATTAGGAGTACCCTTAACCGACGAGCATGTATGCATAGGTGTATGGATGTGAAGGAGGCGAGAGAGGTGTGTCAGGATCGTGCCAAATGGAAGTCTGTAGTCTCTGCCTACCCCTCTGGGTGACAGGCGTGAGTGTTTATGTATATGTTACTTGTTCATTATTTTGATTACTTAAATAAATAATTTAAAAAAAATATTTTACGATTCTGACAATTTTAATCGTCGCGGACGCATAACGCTGAGACTTGTGTTTTGAACTATTTTTCACGCAAGATATCTTGGAAATCTTGGTAAGGTGCACCAATATTTACATAGATAAAATAAAAGTCGATTTCCAAAGAAACAGGGATGCTAAGCCCACTGATATAGTAGCAATGAGAGCATTTCTGGGCATATACTTCTTGGGAGTATCACGAAATGGACGTCGCAACATAAAAGATATTTGGGATAACTCTCAGGGTACTGGTATGGAATTTGTATATAACCACCATGGGAATAAATAGATTCCAGTTTTCGATACGTGCCCTAAGATTCGACGACATTACCGACCGAGAACAGCGTCCAGAACTTGACAAAATGGCACCAATTCGACAAGTTGTGGAGTTAGTTAATTATTTGACGCTAGACGAACAACTTGTTGACTTTAGAGGGCGTTGCGGCTTTATAATGTATATACCGAATAAACCGGACAAATTCGGAATTAAGATTTTCATGGTGGTCGACACGAAATTTCCATATGTCTTCAATTTTGAGGTATATGTTTGAGCGCAACCGGAAGGTCCATTTCAAAAGTCCAACAAGGTAAACGACGTTGTCAATAGAGTGCTTGATCTGCTTTATGATTTATTCTGTAATGTGATAATGGACAATTATTTTACAAATCTTCCTCTGGCTAAAGAGCTATTGCAGAAGAAACTCACTATTGTTGGTACTATGAAAGCTAATAGACTAGAGATTCCCAAGGAGTTCAAAGCTTCGAAGTCTAGGACTGGAAAACGTTCTCTGTTTCGGTTTCAAAAAGATGTAACCCTTGTGTTCTATGTACCAAAAATAAATAAGGCAGTCAATTTATTGTCTACAATGCATTATGATGCTGTTATAGATATTGATACCAAAGAAGACTGCAGGCCAGAGACTGTAACTTTTTATAATCGTACTAAATGTGGTGTAGACATTTTAGACAAGATGTGTAAGCAGTATAGTGTTCTGCGTAACAGTCGTCGATGGCCACTGACCATATTTTTGATATGATGAACATTGTTGGAATCAACGTTCTAATAATCAACCAAATGAACAGGTCTGGAAGACAAATTGTCACTCAATCTGATAAAACCGCTTTTGGTTCGCCGGGCATTCATCGAAACTCTTCCGCGACAACTTAAATTTAGGATAGAAGCACTTTTAGCCAGCACAGTTCAAGAATCCCAAGAGTCTCACCACGATTTGACTCCAAAGATAGGTCGAGTTGGTCGATGTGCACTCTGCTCAAGGGCCCGAAATAAGTCCACAAAAAAGTGGTGTAAAACTTGCAACAAATGGATTTGTCCTGAACACCAAGCAGTAGTGTCTCCTGATTGTTACGAAAACAAAGACAATAATAATTAGGTTAAGTCTAAAATTACTAAAAATTACATGGATCTCAGAAGTGCCATTTTTGTTAATTTTTTTATATTTACTAAATTGTTGATTATTTACTATTTTTAATAATTTTCCTAAGAAAAAAAGTTTGTAAAACTAAGAAAGATAAATAAATTTTCCATTATATTCGTTGTTTTAATAATATAGTTGGTTATATACAATTAATTAACATTTTAAAATGGCCACGCGTGTACTTATGTGAAGAAAAGGGGCGCGTGTACTGTAGTGTTAAAATACAATAATTGCACGTTGACAATCATATACAATCATCAAGATTCAAACCCCAACTAGCATACCTAAACACTTAGCCACTGCGCTATAGAGCCGACGATTATAACTATAATTAATAGCTCGAAGTAGCCCGAGTTAACTTAACATAAGGACGTCAAACACCTTCAGTGGTATCCTGGCAAGGAGTCCGTTTGGGTCGATACCATTATCCTATTTCCGTCGCCAAGCAGAACTGTTGTATTCCAGTCTGAAGGGTATAGAAAACAATACACGTGGTAGAGCCACGCCGTGGCTATATTATGGTTGTAGCACGAATGGGTCGGTTCGACCGGGGAAAGACCACGCTCTCACAGAATACCAGTATAAAATAGCAGTTTAATACTGCTGTGTTTCGTATGGTGAGTGTAGAGATCCGGATACCCTTTTATACTGGAAACGAGGCATTCCATCTTAGTTCTCAGCGGTGACAACGCATCCGCGTTTTGATTCTTAGTCGAGGATAAATGTAGATTTCTATGGGCCAACCACTTACCATCAGTGGACTGTATGCCCCTTTGTCATCCTTATTCTATAAAAAAAAACAAGTATATTAGAGAACATGGAACATTCCATCTTATTCCTAAGAGGAGACAACGCACATGTAGCCTCCTTTATTTTAAGTTTGTTGCAAATGTTACAGTATTGTGGCGGCGCTGTCGATCGAATCGAAGCCTAAATCGCGCTATCAGAGTTCCGAAGTAAAACAAGTAGATATAATATATAGAATAACTCCGAACCTTTTCCGCTCCTTTTCCTTTCACGTCACTGTATCAACTTACTATCAGAAGGACTTGTAATATCCTTTGTCACATAACACAATATTCGCACACACACGCGTGACTTACTAGCACACATAGTATGCAATTTACTAGCAGACTCGCACAAACGCCAGCGTCCTACAATAAAAGATCCATTCCATCTAATTAATCGTTAACGTTAACCGCTGTTAATTGCCTAACGAACTATTAATTACGTCGGGTAAATAACGGAACCTTCGTACGCAGAATGACTAAAGTTGAATCAAAAGAAGCTGCATTTATTCAGTCCTTAAGAATTTTCTCCGATTGGAACTAGATTAAAAATAATATATTCGCCTTTTACTATAGGCACTGCCTTCCAATTATATACGTATTTTATACGTACTACTCTCCTAGAATACCAGCAGAAAGTAGCAGCTTAATACTGTTTCGGATAGTGAGTTTATAGATCCGGAGCCCTTTTTTAGGGTTCCGTAGTCAACTAGTAGTAGTAGGGTTCCTAGTTATAGTTTCGCCATGTCTGTCTGTCCGTCTGTCCGTCCTCGCTTAATCTCTGTGACCGTTAGCACTAGAAAGCTGAAATTTGGTACCAATATGTGTATCAATCACGCCAACAAAGTGGTAAAATAAAAATTGGAAAAAAATGTTTTATTAGGGTAGCCCCCCTATATGTAAAGTGGGAAGTGATTTTTTTTAATTTCAACCCCAACGTGTGATATATTGTTGGAAAGGTATTTAAAAATGAATAGGGATTTACTAAGATCATTTTTTGATAATGTCAATAATTTCGGAAATAATCGCTCCAAAAGTAAAAAACAATGTGTCCCCCCCCCCCTCTAACTTTTGAACCACAAGTTTAGAAAATATGAAAAAAATCTGAAAAGTAGTACTTTATAAGGACTTTCAAGGAAAATCATTTTGAACTTGGATGGAAAGTCGGAGCGCCTGCCGCGGAGTGTGCACGCTCCATGTTCGCGCACGTACCCACTACCGGGAGCAGTTGCAGGAGCGCGGAGCGCTGCTGGAGCGCGAACATAATGGATACCCACCTTTAAACTCATAAGTGGGAACACTTATTGTGGCGGACGGCAAACTACGGAACCCTACACTGAGCGTGGCCCGACACGCTCTTGGCCGGTTTTATTTATTGGAAACGAGGCATATCATCTTAGTCCTCAGGGGTGAAAACGCATCTGCGTTTTGATTCTAAATCGAGGACAAACGTAGACAACTATAGTCCACAGCATCCACTTACCATGAGGCAGACTGTGTGCTAGTTTGTCATCCTTATTCTATAAAAAAAAACGAGGCTGCCACTCGAGAACCGAGAGGAAAATTTGGCAGCCTCGTACCGCTATGCGAAGTGTGGGGCAGTCCTACAATAAACTCAATGACGACCTGGTCAGACATGCAGAAAGTTGGAAGATGGATGCAGGTGGCTCAGGACCTTACTTTGTTAAAGTTGGTAAGAATTATTTCGCCCACGTCCGCTTATTAAAATAAAATGATGTGTCTTACCTAGTTTGCAGAGCACCTCCCGCCCTCCCTCAATTGCGTGCACTAATCCCGTAACCATTAATCCCAGCACCACTACTCCAAATACAACTACACGAGGAGTCCTAGTTCTAGCCTAGTACAATTGAGGGAGGGCGAAACGTACTGTTCGGACTAGGTGAGGTACATAATTTTATATATTGAGGGGAAATAGGCGTAGTGATTCTTACCTACCTTAAATATAATGGATTTCCGCAAAGTAACGCATGATTCCATGTAACACTTTTCTACCATTTACCTTACTTTGTAACAATTTGGGAAGGTCTATGTTCAGCAGTGGACTACTTTTACTCCTACAGCCCATCTGAACATGCGCCCCTTCCGTTGTAAGGTTCATCCGCCTTAATCTTTATCCGATATCTCGCACCTATGACGCAACTGCCCATCAACGGTCTGGATTTTTTTTGGGTGTGACGTTAACTAGGTGGTTCATCATCTAACGGAAGCCATAAGATCTCTTTAGTATCTCCCATAATCGTCTCTTACGACACTCAAAATGAGGTGATGGGTTTATTTTTGCCGCTTCCACACGGGAAGTTCTTTGTGGCGGCGCTGTCGTTGCGCCACAAGCGAAACCCATCTAGGCCTTAATCGCGCTATCAAAGTTCCTAAGTAAAACAGTATATATACAATAAACTACTACTCGGAGCGTTGGTCGCTCCCCGGGCAGAACACCTTGCCCGGCGGGATATCTACCCTTTTCTTTCTACGGCAAAACCTCTTAATCAATGAATCAATAGGTACATATAAATAAAATTATAGTGGTCGTCTGCAATATTGAAACATCTGGCTTCTAATAAGCTCAAGGATTATTTGCGTGCCGTCTGTTCGGGTTGAACTTCGGAATGGTTGAACCTACTGTAATGAAACGTTACAACCAGATAGAGAACAATGCCAGGACTGATTTAAGCTATATTTTGTCCGAAAATTTTTAAGATTTTTGTTTTTTGAAAAAAAAAATGATAAGTTAATGCAATTAATAGTGTTTGACTATTTTAATCTGACGTATATAGGCTGTAACTTTTACTTTTATGACACCTTATTAATATCCTACCCATGTAAAGCCGGCGCGGGTCAAAAGTATTTTGATATGAAGTTATGAAGAGAGTTCTAACTGGGTTGAGTTGCACCACGCAGCTAACCGACATCTTTATTCATAAATAATGTCCACACAAAAATTTGTCTCGTTTCCGGTGATAAAGCGGCGGTCGTTCGCTGCGGCCTTATCTAGCAAACACAAATACCGGCGACCACTCGGCATCGGCCTTCAAATGTTATGTAACAAAGAGATCAATGTGACGTGTACACTTAAGTAAAGCACTCATTACTGACGAATGAGTCATTGAAGTGTAAACAGCCCACATTTTGGACTAAAGGACTTAACATGCAACAAATTACAATATAACAAGAAAAATAATCACATTTTGAATATGGCTAAGCACTCGTTAATTATTCAGTACGCGTGCTACCTAGGTTCGATTCCAGTAGTGTGAGAAGTAGAGTAGAGAAGAAACTACATGTCTGAGAATCTTTGAGGACGTGTGAAAGCTTCCAGCTCGCGGATCAGCGGGGTGGACTTAATCTAGTAAAAACTCACAAAAAAATGTAAGGAGGCCTATGCCCAGCTGTGGGACGTACATTGGATGTAAATTTACTTTTATACGTGGTAGAGTCACGCTGCAGCTATATTATGGTTGTAGCAAGAATGGGTCAGTTCGACCGGGGCAGTACCGCACTCTCACAGAGGTTGTTCGACCGGGGAAGTACCACACTCTCACAGAATACCAGCGTAAAATAGCAGTGTAGTAGTGCTGTGTACGAAGCCTCGTATGGTGAGTGTAGAGATCCTGAGACCCTTTTGTACTGGAAACTAGGCATTCCATCTTAGTCCTTAGGGGTGACAACGCATCTGCTTTATGATTCTTAATCGAGGATAAATTTAGATTTCTTTGGGCCACAGCAACCACTTACCATCAGGTGGATTGTGTGCTCGTTTGTCACCCTTATTCTTTAAAATAAAAACTTTACTTTTACCAATATATAAAATTCTTCCACGTTTTTATTTCATTACATAAACTCACCGTTAGCACTTCAATCTAGAAAATCCACTGAATTACCTGAAAAATAGATACAAAATGATTAGAATAGATAAAAATACTTCACCTGTAACTTAATAGCAAAATATTTAATTATACCTCTTAGAATAGTACATTTAAATGTCCTGAATAGTGATAGTCAATATTAGTGTATTTTTTGTAAAAGTATACTTGACTTGTATTGGCCACTCTTCCATATCATTGCGTGGATAAACTGATGTAGGAGCAATAGGAGTCTGCTTGTGTTGTGATTGTGCCTGAGTAAGATACTGCATCCAAACCGACATCTTCTATCGCGTAAGTGTTACCTCACGAAGCACGAAGGTAAGACGAGCTACTTTCTTTCTTTCTTTCTTTGAGAAGACCTTGCCTGCACACTAGGATTTTCTCTTTTATTATAATATAAGGGTGACTAAGAGCACACAGCACCTGATAGTAAGTGGATATTGTGGCCCATAGATATACATTTCTCCCAAATAAGAATCAAAATGGAGATGCGTTGTCACCCCTTAAGACTAAGATAGCATGACCCATTTCCAGTAAAAAGGGTCTCCGGTTCTTTACACTCACCAAACGAAACATTTTTATTTTTTGTTACGATTTTCATGATTCTTGCCAAAGTGCCAAGCGTTCCCAGCATAAGTGAACTCCAGCAAGGGATCAGTAACGACGGGTTACGAGTTACGATGATAAGTAGTGAAACGCATAATAATAAAAAATAAAATAATGAACGCTCAATCACGTATGCAACTGACATCAGATAACAAAACGGGTCTGCGCGCTAAAGATCATGACACTTAATTAGACGACCTTACTTCTTGATAAGAAAGGCAAAAATAATGATGACACAGATGTCAAATCTATTTTGAGTCTTATTTTTGATAATGTAAGTTTTATTTTAACTTAGTTAGCGTTATTATACATGTTAAAGCAAAAACACGTGATCGATCGAACATTTTATAAAAACAAAGCCAAAGTAATTTCGCAAAAATTATATAGAATACTGTTTGTATAATGATTTTACGCGAAAACTTACACATTTAGTTCACATTCACACGACACTACACAACTAGTTTTTCCCATTGTCATAGTTTATGATATCGGGGCCTTACCTCCCCCTTGACCATGGGTGCTGTAAAGTGCTTTGGCAATATTTCTACTAATTTCAACCTATTGTCTGACTGAAGAAAAGTGAAAAATTGATCCGGAAATACCGACCCAATGGTATTGCAACTATAAGTTTGGTATGTAAACAAGTTATGCTTTTTCCTTTTATTTGTAGTTTAACGTCACAGCCTATTAAAGTCCATAGTTGAACATAGGCCTCCCCCACAGGTTGCCTTATAGGGGGAATATTTGCCATATTTGCCACGCTTGGCAAGCGGGTTGGCAAGCGCAGTGTATTGTTTTTAGTCGTTATTAAGAAGACGACGCCGCTCATCTCCTGATCTGTTTTCCTCTGCCGCCTCTTAAGTCACCCACAGGATGATATGGGATAGTGGATATTCTTACACTGCCACTACATGGTCTCTTATCTTATTTGTAGATTAGTGTTTTATTAATTTGAGACTACGACTTTCTGCAGTTTGTCCCATGCGTGTAGTAAGAGCCGACTCCGGATAGTTCAAACCAAATCACGTTTACCCTATACGTACAACCACAGAAATCCTATACTATTAAACGAGCAATTCTTGTATATATATATAATCGGGATCTCGGAAACGGCTCCAACGATTTTCATAAAATTTAGTGTCCAGGGAGTTTCGGGGATAATAAATCGATCTAGCTAGGATTTATTTTTAGAAAATGTCTTTTTGTCTGTGTTTTTAGGCAATGAAAAACTGCTACAATATCGTTAGAATAAGAAGGTAAATTTTGACAGATTGTTAGTGATTATAAATAGCTTAATTGGTTTAATGGGCGGTCACAGAATCGTAAAACCCCGGTTCGAGCCCAGACCGTCCGACCGACTTTTTTAATTTTTTTTTTAAGTTCATTTCTTTTTTGAGAAAATCTATTTTTTCGAGCTCTTTTTTTAGTATTTTTTAAAAACACGAAAATTTAAATTAAAATAATTGCACTCATGATTTTTTATTCAAATAACCAATTCCGTTTTTTCTGTTATGTCGCTAAGATCAAAAAATATTATTCGTATTTCATCAGTATGTAGTTTGTATCTAAATATAATTTCCAAAACACACGAATTAAAAAAAAACCGAGCGAAAAATACCGAGCAAAGCTCGGTCAACCAGGTACTCGTAATAATAAGACACGATTTCTGTGCGTACAACACTTAGTCCGACGATAGGCAACATGATCATATTTGCAATACGTTCATGATTGCTGACCCAAGTGTGAAGTGTGAGTGTGTGACGATTATAACCCTCCAACGGGAAAGGCCCATGTCTGCAATTGGACATTTACTGCGTGGTAAAAAAACAATGGTTTATATATTATACAGTGATATGTTTAAACGCGCTATTAAAGTACTCACAATAGTGTTTCGTATAGTAAGTGTAGAGAACCTGAGACCCTTTGTACTGGTGACGTGGCATTCCATTTTAGTCCTCAGGAATAACAACGCATCGGCATTTTGATTCTTAAGCGAGGATAAATGTAGATGTCTATGGGTCACAGCATCCACTTACCATCAGGTGCAATGTGTGCTCGATTGTCACCGTTATTCTCTCGTATAGTAAGGACTTGACATAAAACGTCACGATTTACAGGGGTTACAGGTTAGCAAGGGGATTAGAAAACGCAGCACCAGAAAACTCACACCGCTCATCGTCGTTGATATTTTAAATCTGGTTTATACGAAAGCCATGAGATTAGGGTTGCCAGATAGTCGGGATTCGTCTGGATTCTCCCAATATTTTAAATGATCGCCTGACTCCCGACAAAACTTAAAATCTCCAGACAAAGAGCTTCATTTAAGCTGAGTTAGTAACTAAACTGAATTTTGAAGCAAAATTGTTTGAATTTTACCTAAATATCTTCTGAATACTACTAAAAGATGCAAATTGGTGGACTATAATAAAGTTAAATGCCAAACACATGTGGCAACCTAAAAATTTAGTGTACTTTAATTACTTATGTTTTAAGTACTTTTCGTAGACTCTTAAAAAAATAAACTTTTTATTTTTAATATTTATTTCTCCCGACTACAACGGCAAAATCCCGATATTTTCAAATTTGTCCAGATATTTTAGTTTTACGATCTGGCAAACCTACAGGAGATCTATCTAGCATTTAACACAGTCGCCTTTTATGACACCTGCACCACGATAGTGAGTTACGAAGTCTTACTTCTGCACTACACTAATTCTCCGCCCTTTAATTAGGAAGCACATAAGTAAGCAATACTGTAACAAGTGTTTAAAACTGTGTAGTGCCAGTGGTGACAGTTGACCGTGCAGTGGTGGTGTAAGAATCTTCACCACCCCACATCACCCCGTGGGTGTCGTAAGAGGCGACGGAGGGAAACAAATCCGGAGATGAGCAGCAGCGTCTCCCGAATTATGACAAAAAAATCTGCGGATGCCTACCCGCTTGCAGAGCGTGGCAAATATTGCAAATATCCCCCATAAGGCAATATATAGGGGAGGCCTATGTACGATTTTAATATTTAGCCATAACATAAGCTAAAGCTGTCCTAATAACATGCAGTCAATTAACAGGTACTTGGACATATTAACTGCTTGTTTGTTTCAGCCTAATCCGTGCCCTTCGTATAAACACGAGCGTGCAGCACATTATGGAGCATTGTTTTGGAACAGTCACGTACGGATCGAGTTGTGGTGCGACCATATCGGTAGCGGATGTCGTATAATGTAAAACAACATGTAGCTCTGAATATATTATCTGTACATAAATAAAAAGCAATAAATGAATGTATGAAAGATCATCACTTGAGAACGGCTTGAATAATTTTGATGAATTTTTTTTGTGTACGTTTGAGTGGGTACCTGGATGGTTTAGATTCACTAATGGACCCAGTAGGTGGCGCTGTTGTACGAGATCCAGAAATCATCCGTATGTACTGGATGACATTTTTGACCGTCTGGAAAAAAATGGGGTGTAAAAGGTGAACGGATTAGAAGCCGATTGCACTGATATTTAACAATTTTATTTATTTTACATTAACATATTATGAAATTGATCTATCAATCATCATCATCATCATCATTACAGCCCTTCACAAGTCCACTGCTGAACGTAGGCCTCCCCCAAGTAACGCCACAAAGCACGGTCCCGAGCCACTTGCATCCATCGACTTCCTGCATGTCTTACCAGGTCGTCACACCATCTAGGGGCGAGGGTTGCCCTACACTACGCCTACCGGTACGAGGCTGCCACTCGAGAACCTTTTTTCCCTATCGGTTATCGGTTCTTCGAGCTATATGTAGGGCTACGATGGCTATCCGCGTAAAGAACCAGAGTTCTAAACCTATTCAACTGCAGAGAGGTGTAAGACAGGGTGACGTTATATTCCCGAAACTCTTCACCGCTGCGTTGGAAGACGTTTTCAAGCTACTGGACTGGAAAGGATACGGTATTAACATCAATGGCGAGTACATCAATCACCTTCACTTACCTTATTTGAAATAAACTTTCGGTACTAAAAAAAAATAACAACAATTTTTTAAACTAAATAAATAAATCAAAAACTATCGAAATTAAAATAATACGTACCCAATTAGTAGATAGTATTTATTGAGAGATTAATTTCATATTAAGTTAACGTAAAATAAGGTAACCATAACCTTCTACTCCGTTCACCTATTATCCCCTATTTTTTTTCCAGACGGTCAAAAATATAAATTTATTTGTAAGTTATATATCATTCAATTTCAATTATTGTGTAATGTATCATTCCTAATTAAACAATATACTCGTATCTCTTCCAAATTTAAAACGATATTTCTTTTTCTGCGGCAGCAACGCGCCGGTTAGTGCAATCAGCTTACTAGAATAATTTTGTTTAAGGCGACACCGTGAAAAAATGCACCTCCTTTCATCAAATAGTATAGGACTATGACACCACTAACGAAAGTGAAATTTTGATATAGGTGAATTCATGTCTTTATCTTGAATTTAATTGCTCAAAAACACGATTGTATAATTTTGACTCGATCATAATTATTTGCGAAAACACCTCTAAAAAATCACTATAGTTGAAATTACAACGAAATCATTTGATCTGTATGCTTGGGAATCACTCAAATATATTCATAACATCAATATTCATAATTTACTTGGTCATTATTTTGATAACTTAAATCAATAATTTTTTAAAAAATATTTTATGATTCTGACAATTTCTAAGCGCTTTTAATCGTCGCGGGCGCTATGCAATTTTAGACCTTATGACGGCGTTTCTTCAAGTTTTTATAGAAATTATGTATTCACTCGGATCAGTACGGCGATAGCGTTTTCGATGTGTCGTCTTAATAAACTAACAGACCTTATAATCGTTTATTATCGCTTACTAAATAAAGTAAGAATTAGGTATATCTACCTATACATGTCTCTTTCTTATGTTATTAAGTGAAAAGAGAGAAAGGACTTCAAACTTTCTCAAATTGATGTAGATTTATATGAGTCTAAGGCCGTCATTCTATATTTTCTTTGTCATTTTGTGGCAGGGCTAGAAAAGACATTATACGAGTAAGATTAAAAATCTAGGGAAAAATATTTGTAAACAATGATCTCGTGATCGATTTTATGACACCTATGGAGCATGATTGATTGCAGGTGACGACCGTCTTTCTTATTTATCATCATCGACCTGCCCCAAGGAATGTCATAAATCACCTAACACTAACACTAACACGTCCTAAACCACCTGCATCGACTTTCTGCATATCTTACCAGGTTGTCACTACATCTAGTGCGCCTTACACTCAGCTTACCGGTCTCAACCTTCCACACCAGCTGTCGGTTCTTCGAGCCATATGCCACTCATTGCACTTCAGCTTACTGATCCATTACGCTATGTCGGTTACGAATATGAATTCCATCGTATTCACACAGAAAATCCGAGCATTGCCATCTCCATAGCTCGCTGAGCTACTTTAGCTTCCTCGTGAGTTCATGACATAATGTAGCAAAAAAAGTAAAGTTACAGCCTATATACATCCCACAGCTGGGCACGGGCCTCCCCTCTTTTCTGAGAGGGTTTCCGAGGAGTTGTCCGCCGCGTTGCCTCAATGCGTGTTGGCGAACTTCACATGTCTTCGAAATTTTTTTTCTTTTTCCTAAGACATGCAGGTTTCCTCACGTGGTAAATGAGCACTTAAAATTGCAAGTAACAATTTCATTGGTGCCAGCAGGGATCGACCCCGGGTTACTAGCGTACTGTGATATTTACAGCGGGCGTTAACCATATGAGCTGCCTCGGCTCAGCTACCACGTCTACATACCTAATGTAGTAGGCTGGAACCAAAACATTTTTCCCGAAATAGGGCGAAGATACTTTTTACGCACCTTAATTTAAAACGTTTCAGTTTTTTTTAAGTGAAAATTTCTTTAGACACATTGAGCACTTTTGTTTTATTTGAAAACTGATCATGTTTTCTTACGTCAACTAAATATTTCATACAAAGAAGTGAAGGAAACCGGTTTGCGATGTTATCACAATACATTTAAATTGCCGACATACCTCACCAGTACTTGGACTGACAAATAAAAATAATTGGATACACCACCACCATCATCCCTTCACAATTTAATACATGGGCCACACCCTGGGAATTCCACAAAACATTGTCGTGAGCCACCTGCATCCGTCGACTTACTGCATATCAAACCAGGTGGTCGCTCCACCTGAGGGGGGTCCGTTCTACATTTTGCAAGTAGACGTAGAAAAGAAAAAGAAATACAACTCAAATTTTGTGCAAAATATGATGACGAAATTGAATCAAATATTGAAAAAATCCAAATATAAAAAATATTATATAGGTACTCAAAACGTTAACAAGTCTTAAAGGAGCAGTTCTATTTATAGGTTGGATCCTTTTGCGTAACGACGTCCAATTAGTGATGCTATATATATATATATATATATTGTCAGCTGACATCAAAGTGTTGTTCATTCCCAAACCAATTAGCTTACATTTTATACACGTGTCGAATGATAACGCCTGCATGATAGTTAATTGATTATGCTGCCCGTGCATACAACAGCTTCATCTAAATTTGCATCACGTAATGTCTGGATATAGAGTAAACGACGTAGAGTAGACATTGGTAATAATGACAAATATTCAGGGAGACAATTAGCTGCTACTGAAATATGTACTGTTGATATAATGGTCATAAGTGGATTTTTGATTAGTAAAAGTGGTGCTATTTTGTGCATTAAATGTCCGCGCTTGTGAACTGTTAGTGGACACGGTGAATTAAGGGTTTCGATGATGATGTGAAATTCAAGTTATAGTGTTCGTTTTTAGGCAGATGGAGTCAGCCATGACGATTGTATCTCAAAGCAGGTGCTTTGAGATACTATCGTCATGGCTGACTCCATCTGCCTAAAAACTAGAAAAGTGACGCGTCAACATATTATTGCGAAAAAGTTTTAAAACTTATATTATAAAGAATAATTTCGTTTCACTTGGCTTTGGCAAAAGTATAATCATACGAGTCTAGTATCAAAGAAAGAAACATAGTTCGAAGAGGGTTCCGGCGCGATTGAGTATGCGGCAGATGGCGTGTAATTAATAACAACACCTGGTGACGAGTAATATAAATCTGACGATAAAAGTAAGTTTATAGAAACAAAGTAAATATGAGACATACAAGTGCTAAAATTAAAAAAAATTGTACAAACGACTTCAATACGACCGAATACATGTATTCAAAGTCAATTAAATACGCATCATTAAAGATAACTCAAAAGCTGCTGGTTAGATCTTGATCGAATTTATATCCCACATAATGATAATGATGACATGTGATGTGTGATGAAGTACCAGTTTTCAGATAAAAAGAAATCATCAAAATCGGTTCACCCAGAGAAAAGTTTTGAGGTAACACACATAAACTAACATACAGTCGAATTGAATACCTCCTCCTTTTTGAAGTTGGTATAAAATTGGGACAATCATTGCCAAAAAAAACCTCGAGAAGAGGGTTCTAGGGCGAATGATGCAGCATGAGGCATGAAACTAATATCTACACTTGAGGACGAGCAATAGAATTTTCGCTCCACAACGATAAAAATAAATTAATAGAAGAAAGTTTAATTAAAGTTGAGACAAAATTGAGAGACAATACACTACAATCAGCGTAATCATTGCTCAATAGCCGGGTCCACACCCAATGATCCAAAATGAACCGGCGATCCCAAAATCCGCAATCCAGGATCGTGAAGCATTCTGTCGGGCTGCTCCAACAAGCCCCTGCCGATCTACCCTGAATCAGTCAGTTGAACTCTAGCTATGGTGTCATATGTGCAGCGACGATCGCAAATTGCCGTGGCAGTAATAACCTATATTTTTTTAAAAATATGTAGGACAAAAATCACAAAAAGTTAGCTTCCAGACAAAGATCTAAATTTTTTCTTTATTGCCTCAACAGGGTCTAAAAAATCTAATTCACGACTAATGTGTCGCCAAGCATCGTTTCTCACACTTTTATTTGTGTAATTGGTGTTATTTGGGTCCCATTAGTATTTATACTCCTTATAAAGGGATATTAAAAGACGACTTTACAAATTTGCCATATCGCACGATCGCGCGATCCACTCAGAAACGTCCACACGTGCACATTGAGTATGGTCGCAAAACCGACAATGAATGGATCGCTCGCAGCTATGAGCGTTTACTCCAAGTTTGCAGCCTGGGTCGCGCGAGGCACGTCCACACTAACCGCGCCTATTGAGAGAACTCTTGCCGCGCGCGATCGGAGCGCGTTGGATCGTCCGGTGTGGACCCGGCTCATCAACGCAGCTTGCGTTCTACCTCAATTTCTTCGCATCAGCCAACAAAGACCGACTACAGGATAGGGACTCTTATACTCTTTATTTTTAGGGAGGATAGGTCATGCTTGGAAAGTGGATTAACAGTCGCAGTCCAGACGTCTCGCAGTTTTGATGCTAATGCCTATCGCCGCACTGGTCTGGGTAATTTATGTCCGCTGTGAACGAGATGGCCTCACTGCCATTTATCGAAAGCTATAAGCTTTTTATTACTTCCCATAGTCGCCTCTTACGACACTCATGAGACGAAATGTGGTGACAGATTATCATTAACTGCTTCCACACTTTCAACAAAATATTATCATATTGAAAAAACATAATGTATTTGCGATATAATCCTGCAAGCGATTCGCATCAGATTGTAGCATGAATAGGTCGGCTCAATCACCACGTTATAACAGAAAACTAGTGTGAAATAGCAGCTTAAAGCTGTGTTTCGTATGGTAAGTGTACGGACCCGGAGACTTTTTTTAACTGAAATCGAAACATTACATTTTAGTCCTCAGGGGTGCCAACCCATTTGCATTTTGATTCTTAGTCGAAGATCAATGATGTCTTTGTACTATATCCACTTACCATGAGGTTGACTATATGCTCGCTAATTCTATAAGAAGTACCCAATCTAAATGCAGAAGTGCATTTCTACAATATGCTTAATCTTTGTAACCGTTTATTGGACGACATGTAGGGAACCGACACCGCGTCACATTGCCGACGAGTTGTGTTATTGGATCAAATTGTTTACGGTCATTATCTTGGGTCAATACTGCGGTGAGGTAAATGTCAAGAACAGTAGCATTTACGGACACGATGAGATGTAGGCATTTGAACAATTTATAAAGGACTTGTCTAGATATATGAAAGTAACAGTGAGAATTCAAATGCGTAAAACTTTATTTAACAATGTTTGCAGATGGTCTTGGATCAAAAAATACACGACAAGTGATTCTCCAAATCTCCACACAGAGGACGTCTTTCAAACGGCAGTGGGCTTAAAAAAACTGCAACATTCTCCATAATATGGTGTGACCATTTTCTGCCTAGGAGTCTTTATGGTCTGGGTCGGTACCGACCTTTGCCTATATCATCGGCACGGTGGCGCAGTGGTTAGACTGCGGAGTTGCGGCTCTGAAGGCCTGGAATCCCTCACTAACAAGTATTTATTTGGATTACAAATGATTGTTTTGGATTTGGATGCTTTTTCATAAATGCAATTTATATAAAAAGCCATCACGATACGGCATACAATTCTACTGTAAAAGTTTAAAAAAAATGAAAGAAAACATCTGTCGCCAAGAATATGAACAATTAAAGACACTAACATGTATCCTCCGTTAAGAAGCAAAACGCAGATGCGTTGTCACCCCTGAAAACTAAGATGGAATGCCTCGTTTCCAGTAAAAGGTTTTCCGGTTCTCTGCGCTCACCATACGAAACACAGCAGCATTATGCAGTTATTTCACGTTGGAATCCCAGTGAGCGTGATTCTCCTCCGATCAAATTAAAGGTTACCACGGTGTACCATATTAAAGTAAAAAGTTAATGTCCTAAATGCGTCCCACAACTGGGCATAGAGCGTCTTTTAATTCTGATAGTATTATGAACTAGTTAGACTGCCATATTTTTTGACATCCCGCTTAGAAAATCAATGATTTTCAAATAATAGGGAAGTTATTGTTTTCACCCCGGGTTCTGAAAATCGAGTTCTCATCAGATCTCGACGTTTCGAGGTCCTAGGAAGCTATTCTGGCTATTCTTGCGATGATGTCTGTATGTATGTATATGTGTGTGGGTATGTATGTAAACATGTGAACATCTCATAACTTTGTAACGGAGTGTCCGATCGGAAAGCGGTTTTCGGCATCAGAAAGTGCCTCGTTGAATTTTGATTTTTTGGAAATTTACACCAACAGATACACTAATGTTTTTGTTAAGCTCAAAAAACTGCGTCAATTGCCACAAACCGCATCAAAATCAAAAAAGCTCGAAGAGCTCAAAAAGGTGTAATTTGAAGCGCTTTGCATTTGAAATTAGCGGGAAGTTGCAGGGATGGCCTGTAGGGTCAACGTATTTTTTATTTGTAGGATAAGTGGACAAACGAGCACTCACTCCACCTGATGGTAAGTGGTTGCTGTGGCCCACAGACATCTACATCTATCCTCGATTAGGTACGAATCAAAACGCAGATGCGTTGTCACCCGTGAGGACTAAGATGGAACGCCTCGTTTCCTGTAAAAACAGTCTCCGGTTCTCTACACTCACCATACGAAATAATATACGTTGGTATTGTGTATCAGTAATTCATTCTTAGGGCGATGCAATACGCTTTTACAACAAAATCCCAGAAAATATACAAAATTTGTCATACACAAATTTCAAAATTTTTATTAAATTAAGTTTGTATAAAAAGGGTTATTATAATATTAAAGAATTTATGGATAATAATAACCCCTGGAAAGGGTGATCGCTACCAAGCTATTTATAATTTGTTTTGTGTTGTTAATTGTAACAAACATGATTGTAAGCTATTATTTGAAAAAAATCTAGTCCCGCTTAGTTTCTTGCTGGTTCTTCCCAGGACAGAGGTATTTTTTGCGAACCAGTGGTAAATGAAAAAAGTGACTTTCAACAAGTATTGTTTATAATCTATATTGAATAAAAAAGTTTCTGTTTCTGTTTCTGTGAGAGCTAGGTCCTATCCCGGTCGAGCCGACCCATTCGTGCTACAACTATACTACTAATATAACTGCACACTGGCTCTACCACGTAAAGCTGTACTTGAATTATTTTATAGCTCGTACGTGCAGGTTTTACCACCATTTCTTTTAACTCGTCAAATCATATAATTTTTCTAGATCGTAAGATTTCTTTTCTGTCCAGGATTCGGAAGAGGTACTAGACTTCTTACGTATTTCTACCCTCAATTAGCAGTGCCAGTACTGCTATCCGACCGTATGTAAAAAGGGTATAGACATTAGACAGCCGGTAAAATTATAGGTTATGAGCTTATGAGGCATTCCGTCTTAGTTCTCAGAGAGGACAGTGCATTCGATTCTGTAGCCTTCGTTATTTAGAGTGGATTCCTGGCGTCCATGGACCGCAGCATCCGCTTATTATCATCGAGACTATAACTATATATACAAAAGATCTACTTTAATTTTTTATCTAAGGCTGTTGTTATTCAAGGTAAAAAAAAATTCAATTAAACAAAAATATTACAAGCACACATTTTGATACAATAAGTGGCTACTAACTATCCATGTACCAAATGTCTTTTGTAATTAAAGCACTGAGCAGAGGCGCAGATAAAAATATTGTTTAAATAATGACCATAGCCCATTATCATCAATACGTGTTATCAAAACGTTGACGTCATCTGGTTCTAGCTACGATGCCTACAAAATATCGGCAAAATGCAGCGACCTCAAACTAGTCGGAGGGAGGCGGTTTCCAAATGTCGTCATCATACGGCAGTGTTTCAAAAATACTTACACATTTGAAAAACAATACGTGAGGGTAAGATGGTCACCTTCTTAGAACTCAAAACCTTGTTTGCATAGATGGCTTTGTAATACAATTTTGTAATATAACTTTGTAATACAATAGCTCTTCATCGGTCAATCAAATAGTAAAGGGTCAATAGTGCGCTGCTTTATCGACGCCAATTTAACAGATGAGACTATAGTTAATATTTTAATCGATTTTAGTCATTGAAGTAATATGTACTTACGTACTAGAACAGCTATCTCAAACAAAAAATGTGCGCTACTCTGTTTTCGCGCGGTTGTTTTTTTATCATAGAATAAACATAGGTAGAATGATCCGTAGGTAATTGTGGATTGTATTGTTAAATAGGTAAATTATCTCGAGAACAATATTTAAATTTTGTCATTTATTTTGTATATTATATCTGCTTATTTAATATAATATTACATAATATTATATCACAATTACAATTTAAAGATATTTTTATCTTAATATTTTAAAAGGTATCTATGTCAAATACATGAGTCGTTCATAAATGCTGGGCAAGCGAGAGTTAAAAACAATCGGCCAAGAGCTTGTCGGGCCACGCTCAGTGTAGGGTTCCGTAGTTTCCCGTCCGTCACAATAAGTGTTCCCACTAATGAGTTTAAAGGTGGGTATCCATAATGTTCGCGCTCTAGCAGCGCTCCGCGCTCTTGCAACTGCTCCCGGTAGTGGGTACTGTTGTTTCCTTCCAAGTTCAAAATGATTTTCCTAGAAAGTCATTATAAAGGTCTACTTTTCAGACTTTTTCATATTTTCTAAAGTTATGGTTCAAAAGTTAGAGAGGGGGGACACATTGTTTTTTACTTTTGGAGCGATTATTTCCGAAATTATTGACATTATCAAAAATGATTGTAGTAAACCCCTATTCATTTTTAAATACTTTTCCAACAATATATATCACACGTTAGGGTTGAAATTAAAAAAAATCACTTCCCACTTTACATATAGCGGGGCTACCCTAATAAAACATTTTTTCCAATTTTTATTTTACCACTTTTTCTACGTGATTGATACACATATTGGTACCGAATTTCAGCTTTCTAGTGCTAACGGTCACAGAGATTAAGCGAGGACGGACAGACGGATAGACAGACATGGCGAAACTATAAGGGTTCCTAGTTGATTACGAAACCCTAAAAATGGACGAATTTATTCAACTTTGACCTGAAGTGGAAACTTAAAAAAAAATAAAAGAATAATAAGCAGATTTAAACATGAAAAATTTAGCCTAATTATAATAACATATATGTTTCTACAAAAAAATTTGTTTAATAATATATTCGTCCTATACTTAAGAAATGTCGCATCTGAACATATTAATTTCATAATCTATATTCGATGACAGGAGATGGCGTGTTAGGAATAATTTGTTTTATTATTAATCTATAATTTTTATTGATTAAGTATCTTATTAACCGATGAAAAGTAATTCCTTGGTTTTTACTGACATTTCTTGAATCATTTGTGCAATATCTAAGTACACACTACGGCATATTTTTATCAAGAGTTTTTTTAAATCAACACAACACGTGACGGCTCTACAAGCGCCTAGCGAGTGACTGGTTCAAGTGCGGTGTATGCACCGCAGTTGAGTGGTACAGAGTAGCTGAATGCAGTGTCGCCTCTAGTACGTAGTACATAATAGCTCAATGGCGGTGGTCATATTACCCTCAAGTACCTTATTCAAAAATATCATTGCAAATAAACAAACAAGCAGTTACAGTTACTGAAAAAAGAAAAATATATTTAAGTCACACCGGATTGTAAATAATAATTTTAAATAATTTAAACTATGTATCTAATATTGTTAGCGAAACACGACTGCACTGGATAAATTGTAACATCTTCTACCGTTATTCTTGTAAATAAAGATTTATAATTTATACATGTTTTAGGTATTGTTTTACAGTTCTAGGTTTGCTGTTCAGTTCTAGGAGCGCGGTGAGCTGTACCAGAATCACAATACTATGTGTGTGGAGTGCGGGCCGGATTGAAAACATAATGTAGCTTGGGATATGAACGGACCACTTTTATTGCTCATAAAACGTACCAAAATATCGTTCGGTGTATTGTATATAAAAGTCTTATTGTTCAGAAAATTACTGCCTTCCTATACGGAAAAATAAAGACGTTTAATATGGAATTTAATACAAAATTTATTTATTAAATGTTTTCAATAAACAACAAATAGATATATAAATACAAT
This sequence comes from Parnassius smintheus behrii, assembly GCA_036936625.1. Classification (NCBI taxonomy): domain Eukaryota; kingdom Metazoa; phylum Arthropoda; class Insecta; order Lepidoptera; family Papilionidae; genus Parnassius; species Parnassius smintheus. The sequence continues at coordinate 44,368,622 of JAUPFT010000021.1, forward strand.
GCTTTATCTATCTTATACAGGTTTACTGGGAACTCGACAACTTCCTGGCAGGGCGTGGTACGGGTCAAAATGCTAAAAATTTGACCCTCCCCCCTATATAAGGCCGATAATGAACAGGTTTGAGATATTCGAATTTTAAAGATTTTTCAATAATCACCCAAAATTTCGTATGTAATTCTAAATAAAAATGAAACCTTATTTTGTACGCTTTCTTTTAAGTTTATTTATTTTCTTGAAGCTTCAACTAAGCGAATACAAAAATGAAAAGTACAAAAAGTATTTACGATAAAAAATTATGGTCGCCAGAATCTATTAAATATAAATTTCATTTCTCAACTTTATACCTAAGAACTCTCGCGGAATCTTTAATTATGTTATGTATATAATTATGATTACATCGCTGAAATAGAAGTACTAAGTGAGATAGATTTAATAAGCAGGTTTTACATAATATGGTTATGTCACACTATGTAACAGACACGACGCGACGGTTTAGTTTTAGTTGATCGGACACATTGAATGCATTACTTTATTACGTACCTAGGTACTCGACGAGTTTGATACCTTGATAGTTCAGTTTAGAATAACGGAAAGCCATTAAGTAAGAAGTTTTATTTAACGTCACAACGTAGTTAGTTACATCCTATATACGTCCCACTTCTGGGCACTGGCCTCCTCTATTTCTGAGGTAAGGAATCAGCTCATTTTAGGGTAATGAAATGAACGCCGCGCTGCCCCAATGCGTCTTTGGCGAACTTCCCATGTCTTCGAACAATTTTTTTTCTTATTTCTCAGACATGCTGGATTCCTCACGATGTTTTCCTCCACTCGTTGTCACCTCTGAGCACTAAGATGAAATGTCTCGTTCCTGGTAAAAAGCGTCTCCGGTTCTCTACAATCGCCAACCCGCCATACAAAACACAGGAGCATTAAGCTGCTATTTCATGGTATTCTGTGTGAGAATGGCCCTTTCCCCATCATAGCTTAACCACGTAACGAGTAAATGTCTTTTGCTAAATAATTATTAAGCTAAAGTAACAGCTTAACACTGCTGTGTGAGTGTAGAAAACCGGAAACTCTTTTTACTGGAAACGAGGCATTCCATCTTAGTCCTCTGGTGTGACGACGGATCTTGCTTTTTGATCGAGGATAGATATAGAGAAGTGATTCCTAGACTCCACGGAGACTGGCTAGTCTAGTCTAGTTTAGTCAGATGGCTATCAGCGCAGGACAGGATTATAGTACATGAGTGAATGCGCAAGCACAGGTGACTCTCTATCCCCTCACTCTCATAGTCCGATAATCCAGAGATTTAAGTCTAGGCGACCTTCCATTGGAAATAATAGCTCATCATGAGCCACCTTTCACATGATCTACGGTTGACACATAGATTATTTCGGCACCATAAGTGTATCCGTGGGAAGGAGACATGAGAAGCGGTGGGTAGTTTTATTTACGTGTTTGACTACCAGAGCGGTCTCTGGAATCTGGAATTGACAGCGTCATTGACACCATCGTCAATGATAATGGCGTTAATGCGATATATCGCTAGAAGAGGAAAACCTTCCGTCATTTACAGCGATAATCCATCCTGGTTTATCCCGATAAGACATCCTCAGAGGAATCAGGCGGAGAACCAACGACTTAGCGTGATTTCTGAGGCGTGGGTGCTACTGAGAATTTCTCGATAGAAAAACTAAATAAATGATTTTTGTCTGAGCAACCGCGTTCACGATCACTAGACAAACCAGAGAGTCCGTACATATTAAGGATTCCATGCACGACGGTTTCGAAAGTGTGAATAAATGTACACAATACCGCACCGGGTCCAACGTTACGGACCGTGTTGCACCGTATCGGGTAATTACGGCGTCGTTATTTGGTGAGAGTCTTGTTGCGCAACGAACGTATTGTGTGTCGCGCACTTAATAAAAGTCTTAACAGACGTGACGACTGACACGACAACGGTGTTACAATTTGATCTTAATTTATAGACTCTATTGTGTTATTTGTATGTCATAAAGATAAGTAACTGTAATTTTAGCCGTGTATAAGTGACGTAAGGGAGGTGACAAAGGGAAACAAACCAGGAAATGAGGAGCAGCATCCACCTTATAACAGCTGGATTTGAAAAAAAACTGTGGTTGCTCACCCGCTTGCCAGAGCCGGCAGCTAAGAATAATGTCCTCCAGACCGAATTTCGGTTACGGCGGCCAGTCTTAACGGAGACTAGCCATCGGCGCAGGACAGGATTATAGTGCCCAAGTGTATGTGAAAGCACAGGTGCACTCTCTATTACCTCACTGTTATAACTCGATAGGACGGTAAACCGATACAACCGGGGAGAGATCTGGTGCGGGTCCAACGTTTGACTCCGGGCAGCTACTGAGAATTTCTCGACGGAAAAACTTAATAATTGCATTTTTGGCCCGACCCGGCCTTCGAAACCATTACCTCATGATCAGCAGTCGCACTACTACAATACTAGACCAACGAGGCAGTCATACAAAACATAATACATTTACGACAAACCTATAACCAAACAAAAAAGACTAGCGAGGCAGTCGGGCAACCTACGGCAAATTGCAAATGGCAAGAAATGGCAAATGGTAAAGGGCAAAGTATAAAAATAAGTAGCCCAGCCACGTCCTTAAACTGGGAACAGTTTTACGTCACGTGTACATCTCGCAGCCACGCTGCAGCTATATTATAGTTGTAGCACGAATGAGTCGGCTCGACCGGGGCTGGACCACGCTCTCAGAGAATATTAGCGTAAAATAGCAGCGTGATGCTGCTGTGTTTTGTAAGGTGAATGTAGGGAACCGGAGATCCGTTTTACTGAAATCGAGGCATTCTATCTTAGTCCTCAGGGGTGACAACGCATCTGCATTTTTAGTCTTAATCGAGGCATGTCTATGGGCCGCAGCATCCACTTACCATCAGATGGACTGTGTGCTCGTTTGTCACCCTTATTCTATTTTTAAAAAAAACAACAACGGAAAAGCTAAACAAGTGAAATACAAATAATGAGTATTTTTTTGTTAATGAAATATTGTAATAAAATAAATATTAAGCTATTAGAGAGTCTAAAGTCGTAAGTGTGCACCGTCTTTAAACACTGAGCATATTCAAATATAAGCAGTTTGTTAACGGCCAGAGTTTCGCTTATTGGGCGCGATTTCTCTTCCATTATTACAATCATTCCAAAAATTACTCTCGACTTGCTCCAGCTTTAATCACAAATAAGATAATAAAGAGATGATTTAAAGATACAAAACGTAATTAACAGTAAAAATATACTTTTATACTGAGTAATCTTTTTTTTACCGTCATGAAAAAAATAGGGTGTAACATGTGAACGGATGGGAAGCCTACAGCACGAATATCTTACAAAAAATAAAAATATTTTTTTTAATAAAATAAATAAATTAATTAATATTTATCGAAATTCAAAACATACTCACCCTACTGTACGAACGACAATAAACCAATAAATTTAGTAGGCATCTTTGACCTTGTCACTTCGCAGGATTACAGGCTCAAGGGCAAAGTAATTGTTGAAAAAAAATTTCAATCGTTTAAATCAAAATTTTTATTTATATTTTTTGTAAAATATCAGTGTCATAGGCTTCTACTCCGTTCACATGTTACACCCTATTTTTTTCAGGCAGTAAAATAGGTCATCCAGTATATATAGTCACTTTTAAACTTTTAATTTTATCACCTATCACTATGTCATAGGCCTTAATAACATCTATCGTATTTTGTATTCTGTAATTCATAAAACTGAAAATTTACCGAATCTCACGATAATATTTAGATTTTTTATATGTCTCAACGTCTACCCTCCGTATAATTAAGCTAATTGGTGTTTCACTATGCTTTTTTTGTTGCTCGAATAGTGTGAAGCACTCCTAAAATTCAAACTTCTACCATATTTCCTCTTTAAAGCCACGTGCGAAAATTAAAACGGCCAATCCTGATTATATGTTCATAAAATATGGAGTCTCTAAATTTTGTAAACGACAACTTAATTAAACAAATGATATGAACCAAAATCAACGAACAATTCACTCTGCGACTTCGTAATCTATTAAACTCTATCAATCAATTTTCTACTCGAACGCACGGTTATAGCACTGAATTTCGACTGCAGTATTAGAATGAGGTCAGATTTCTGTTGTTTTCTTTGACAATTGAATTACCGAACAAATAGACGCAAAGTTGTCGAAGATAGAACATTTATTAAACCAGAGATGTTGATACTCTCACACATGTATTTTCATTCGTAATACGCAATTACTAAATATTTATAAAGCATTTTTAGCCAGATGACAAAAAATACGTATACAAAACATAATAGAGCAGACCGAATTTCGGCCACGGCGGCCTGCCTCAACGGAGGCTAGCCATCGGCGCAGGACAGGATTTTAGTGCCCAAGCGTATGCGCAAGCATAAGTGCACTCTCTATTCCCTCACTCTCACAACCAACCCGATGGGACGGTAAACCGACACGACCGGAGAGAGATCAGGCGCGGCGGCAGGAACGGCTTTTCGTGCTTTCCGAGGCACGGGGGTGAGATACCGCCAACTTCCTGACTCCGGGCAGCTACTGAGAATTTCTTGATGGAAAAACTCAATAATTTATTTTTTGGTCCGACCCAGGATCGCATGATCAGTAGTCGCACTACTACAACACTAGACCAACGAGGACCAGTCATACAAAACATAATACATTTACGACAAACCTATAACCATATATCAAAATGGAGAGGCTAGACATTTCTATATCATATTTAATTTAGACATTAGAAAATTTAACGATTTCTTAAATTTACGCGAACACTACACATTGAACAAAGCTATTATTTACGGATTTTATCGCGTTTAATTCAACTTTAATTAATTTTTATTTTTTATTATCCCGACGTTTCGTTTATTTTTTTTATTATTCCGACGTTTCTGACCACGGGTGCTGTAAAGCACCCGAAACGTCGGGATGATAAAAAAAAATTTAAACTGAATTAAACGCGAATAAATCACATATACTAATTTTTATACATTAGAATTGAATGAGGACGTTAAAAACACTCGTTAACACATTTACAATAATTATTTATTTATTTTAAAAGTGATACTTCGTTACTTTTTTTTCTAATATAACAGAAATATGGCCAGTAACAATAAGCTGACAGTTATAAAACTAAATTATAGTAAATACTGTCTAGAGGCCGAATAAATGAGGTTCATAAAGATCAAGGTTCATGGTAAAGGCGGCAGCTCGCGCCATTTTCCCTGGGAATATGAATAAATAACACCCTCGCTGGATCAAATAACCCGGGCGTTTATTCGTCGACGATCAAATACTCAGTCAATTTGACGGCTTTCTATCGGTTTACGCTTGAAGTGACAGTTTTGTATTCTGTAACAAATTACGGGTGATAGATTTTCGTCGAATCTGAGACCTCTGCAATTTGAAATGGTTCAATTGATTGATACTTTTTTGTCATGAATAAGCTCGGATTACAAGCTGATGATGATTCTGAAACGATGCATTGGCTGTGTAAGAATATCCAGTACCCCATATCGTCCCGTGAGTTTCGTAAGAGGCGACAGAGGGACACTGAAACTAGAGATGGACAGCAGGATCTTTCGGATAACAACTCGAAATTACAAAAAAACTGCTGTTGCAAACTCCCCTGTGACAAGCATGGCAACTATGGAATATTGACAGCGCAGTTGCGCAGTGGCTTAGCAATGAGTTACAGGTCTGAGGGCTGCGGGTTCGAATCCCGCAGGTAACAAGTATTTGTATGGTGAATGATGGTAATGGTAATTATCCTTGTGTAATGTATGTACCTATGTAAACTGTCTCCACGATACAGGAGAAAGTCCGAGTGTGAGGGTAATGGTAGGTTTATGTGCAGCAGTAGACGCTTATGCGATGTTTATTTTTATAGGATAGGGTGACAACGAACACACAGTCCACCTGATGGTAAGTGGTTGCTGTGGCCTATAGACATCTACATCTATCATCGATTACAAATCAAAATACAGATGCGTTGTCATCCGTGAGGACTAAGATGGAATGCCTCGTTTCCAGTAAAAAGGCTCTCCGGTTCTCTACACTCACCATACGAAACACAGCAGCATTAAGCTACTATTTGACGCTGGTATTCTGTGAGAACGTGGTCCTTCCCCGGTCGAGCCGACCCATTCGTGCTACAGCTATACTACCAATATAACTGCAGCACGGCTCTGCCACGTATAAAATACATGATGTAAAGGATGAATAGATGGTTGATTCTGACATTGTCTTAAATTCGTCAACAAAAACGCATTTCGGTCTCCGATCAGCTCAGCTCGTCTTAGCTTTTTTTTTAAACGTAACCTTCAGACGGATTTTCTTCTGTATCGTCGAGGCAGTTTACAAACAGAAATCGCACAAGGACAAATATCCAGATCCGGAACAATCATTTGTAGGCCATATACAAATACTTGTTACGTGCGGAATTCGAACCCCAGCGCAGCAACTCATAGCTAAGTCACTGCGCCACGGAGCTGTCAATTGCATTACAATTAAGATGCCGATAATGGAAAATCCTCCCAATCCAAACTTACTGATTCCTTTTCACTGATAACGAGGCTTTCAATCTTAGTCACCGTTGATCTTGAAAACGCAACTAAAATTTAATTTTTAATGTTAAAAAATATATATAGGTGTTTATGGGTCAAAGCATAAACATACCATCAGATTTTATACGTGCTAGATCCACGCTGCAGCCACATTATGGTTGTAGCACGAATGGGTTTACTCGGCCGGGGAAGGACCGCTATCACATAATACCAGCGTAAAATAGCAGTTAAATACCGCTGTGTTTCGTATGGTGAGTGTAGAGATCCGAAGACCCTTTTTTACTGGAAACGAGACATTCCATCTTAGTCCTCAGGGGTGACAACGCATCTGCATTTTGATTCTTAATCGAGGATAGATGTAGATGTCTATGGGCCACAGCATCCACTTACCATCAGGTGGACTGTAGCTCGTTTGTCACCCTTTTTCTATAAAAAAGATGATCTGTGTAATTGTTTATCACTCTTCATTGTAATGTAATGCGCTAATTCAGACTCTAATCTACAGTCAATAAAGGCTTCAAGTGTAGTGACCGCGTAAAAAGATCCCTTACCCCATATAATTCCGTGGGCGTCGTAAGAGGCGGCGCAGAGAAATGAAACAGCATCTTCCTGATGACACCTCAAAATAATAAAAAAAACTACGTTTGCCAAGCCACCTGCGTGGCGTAAGCGTGGCAACTATGGCTAATATCCCTATATCCTATATATAAGGCTGAATTGAATGAATGATTTTGTCGAGGTCAAAATTAAATATAAAAAGTATACTTGCTAGATAGTTATAATAATATTGATATTATTTTAAGTTTATTTTTGAAATTTTTTATTTTTAAAACTAACATATCTACAGTGGCTATTAAATAAATTCTTAATCAACTACTAAATTCATATCACTTATATATTTTGATATTTCGTTTCAAAATACATATGTACCGTTTTATTGAAAAATAAACCCATAATGCATGCACGTACTTACTGGTGAACACATAGCCCGAATTTAATTGAAATAGATTTCATTGCATTCGAATGAAACTGCTTTTTCACTTAGTGTACGTACCTTAAATTGTAGATTTTGAGGAAACTTTGTGATCTTTTTCTATCGAGCCGAAATGTGTCAATCTTGTTTTGGCCACTAAGAAAAATCTTTGACTTTCATAATGAATTTAAAAAAATGAGTATTCGTAGTTTTTAATTACAAAAAAATTGCACTTTTAAAGCGTGAAAAATCTGCTGTTAGTGGCCACATCACCTTAATATTTTCAAAAGAAACGTAAATTTTAAAATATGCGTAAGGTCCTTTGCTTGAAATAACGATTTCAGACTAAGGATTAGATAAATTATTACATAAGCTAGTAATTTGAATAATTTCCTCAGTACTAACCGTTCATATAGTCATTAAAAATGCAATAGTATCTTTGAAACGGAAGCCTTTGCAAAATAAACATTTTTTTTGCACTAATTAAAAAAAACTCACATTATAAATAAATGAGTGACTAAATAGGAATTGTTATATTTAAACTACAAACACTGGCCATAACGACAGTAAATGAACTAGGCCAGCATAAACTGGAACAATACACCAAGGTCAATGTTACGGTTTATTGATGTTACGTCGGCCGTCTTGATATTACGTACATATTCTAAGCAACACGTTTATCCAGTAAAAAAGATTTTGACATTTGTTTTAAATTATTAAAAAAAAAACATTCTTTATTGTTTTTAGGACATTAGGTTAACTAATTAAAATTTTGTAAAAATGTACCCTTAATATGTGAAATATTTTTTGTACAGCAAATGATTACATTGAAAAAGTAATATTGCATTCATAATTAAATTATTAATTAAATTCAAAGACGTCAAAAAGAAAGTCAAAGATACGAGTGATATAAATTGATTTTATTTTATATTTTATGTTTTAAGAATGTAGGCCCACCTTTGATTATATACCATACACAATGTTTATTGACTTTGGAATAAATGACTATGAATATGACTGTTAATTACACACAAAAAAAAACAACAAATATAATACACACACACAACACAAAAATAAAACTTTTCCTAATATTTTAATAGAATAAGGGTGACAAACGAGCAAACAGACCACCTGATGTTAAGTGAATGCTGTGGCCCATAGACACGTACATGCATCTATCATCGATTTAGAATCAAAGTGCAGTTGCGCTCTCACCCCTGAGGACTAAGATGGAATGCCTCGTATCCAGTAAAAAGTCTCAGGTTCCCTAAATCCAAGATACACCTACAGAATAAAATGGAGTGATGAAGACGGATATCACACGGCAATTATGTTATAGATAATACGAAAGGCTATTTACAAACATACTTTAATTACAATAAGGTAAATTACAATAAGGTAGTTGCAGGGTTTGCCCCCTAATGTAGCGTAGTTTAAACATACGCCTGTAGTCAATAAACGAGACCTATTGTACCATCGCATCGATCCGTTGTTATAGTGTATGATTCTGAGAAATACGCCGATGAGTCACTGATGCATAGTAAAACAGAATAGCAGGACAAGTCCCGCGCCGCGCGAGAATTAAATGTCTACTGTTGTTGCTGTCTTTTTGTTTAACAGCTAAGACTCTTAGTTTTATAACTAGTTATAATATTTACAAACATAATACATACGGATACGTACCTATGCGTCATATTTGTTACTCATTTCTTTAGTTTCCTCTCAAAGAATTAACGCGTCAAAAAAAATCTAAATTTACATTACAACAAATGCCAAATAGCTAAACTACAAGTAAATTAACACTGAGCATATGGTGTTAGCTCAGATTTAATGTTTAAAATTAATTTGATCTGATGTGATATGGTAATTAATGTACTTATGAGGAATAAGTATATCTATGTATAGATATAGTAATATAACGTATTAATAAAGTGCTAATTTACTTAAACAAACCCATATATTAATTTATTTTACAAAAAGAGAAAATAAAACGAAAAAAAGACTGCTATCAAAATTTTATTAAAAGTCAACAAAGTCTAAAACAAAGGTGATTGCGGAGCGCGGCGGTGGGTGTTCCCCAATCTCTCCGGCTAGGCAAGTGTCGTTGTGTGCGTGCTGTGGTACGCACACAAATTCTGTTTTTACCATGACTGATGTTGGGGAGCTTTCCGAAGTGTAAAGAGCTCACATCTGATATGCTATGACTCAGAAGTGGATATACTACTCTCATATCAACTGCTTATTTTGTTTGCTCTATTGTTTCATTTATAAAATTATTAAAAAATAAAAGTTACAACCTATAACATCCTAATGTTAAGTGTTTTCTATAATAAGGCTGACAAACGAGCACACAGTCCATCTAATGGTAAGTGGTTTTTGTGGCCCATAGACATCCCATAGACATATCAAAATACAGATGCATTGTTACCTAAGATGAAATTCCTCGTTATGCTCCTACCTACTACATATACCGGGGGGTAAAATAGCATTAAGATGCTATTTTACACTGGTATACTGTGAGAGCGTGGTACTTCCGTATAACCATAATATAGCTGCAGCGGGGCTCAACCACTTATAAAGTACAGGCCTCAACCAGATTTTTATGGAACAATAAGTTAGCCACGTTACTTCAGAACGCGTTAGTAGACTTTATACATGTCTTCAAAAGAGGTGCGGATATCCTAACAATATTTTTCTTCACCACCAAACTCAAAATTGCAAATAACAATTTCATCGATGCTGCCGGGTCATGAACCCGGTTTGCTCGCGTTCTATGAAATATATGGATACTAGTACCTGAGGTAATTAAAACATATGAAACGAAATAGTTATCGAATACAACAGTATCTGAAGTGCGTAATAAAATCAAGTCGGGTTACATCAGGGTTAAATGTTGGGGCCTTTTACTTCCTTTAACGTTTGTACAAACGTAGTTCACCACAACGTTCAAAGACATGTCAGATGTTTGATAAGGAACATCACGTTTGTTTTGATTGCTACAGACATAGCTTCCTGGTGCCAATAATTCATTACAACTAAAAGCTTGATGCTGCTGTGTTTCGTATGGTGAGTGTAGAGAATCGGAGACCCGTTTTATTGGAATCGAGGCATTCCATCTTAGTCCCCATGGCTGACAACGCATCTGCATTTTAATTCTTGATCGAGGTTAAATGTCGATGTCTTTTGGCCACAGCATCCACTTACCATCAGGTGGACTGTGTGCTCGTTTGACACCCTAATTCTATTTAAAAAAATCTGATTTCGAATTAAAGCAAACCTACATGAATAAGTGTTAACTGCCGACAGTTTTCCATGATAATACGCTATTATTATATGAATTTTAAATTTCGTTACTATATTACATGGGCTTTTAGCACAGATTATCCCCTAAATCTGTGGCTTTTTGCCACCACGTCATGAATTTATTTGCTTTTTATTAAAGTGACAAACGAACTTGTATTAAGGTAGGGGTCCATCTGGGTGCCACCCTCATATCTCTTTCTGTTGCCAAATAAGAGCGCTTGTACAGTACAAGTTGTGTTCTGGTCCGAAGGGGTGAAGGGTATAGAGGGCCAGTGTAGTCACAGGCTGTGAGGCGTTCCACCTTAGACTTGACAACGCATCTGGAGCTTTCTCTGTTTAAAGTTGGTTGCGGCTGTCCATGAGCTGCAGCAGCTTACAATCACGTGGACAGTGAGTTCGATTGCCATTTCAGTTTTATAAAAGGAACTTTGCAACAGGTGACAACGCATCTGCATTTTGATTCGTGATCGACGATTGATGTAAATGTCTATGGACCGCAACAATCATTTACCATCAGGTGGACTGTGTGCTCGTTTGTCACCCTTATTCTATTTAAAAAAAAGTAGTTTAGCCTCAATATTTAGTACCAACTTAGTAGAGCCACGACGCAGCTATATTACCGTTCAGTACGAATTGGTCGGCTCAACCGGGCTAGGATTATCTCTCTCTCTAGTCGGTCCCTCATGATTGAGGATCGTGATCACCATCACGGTGAGTAAGTTTATTGTTTATGATCTCTCTCCACCAGGTCCCATCGCTGGCCATACGGAGAGCGTCGTATAAATTTCGCGCACCGACTTTTTTGACTTGGTCGGACCACCGGGCTGGAGATATACCTCTGGGCCTTCTTCCCTCTATGTTTCCAACAACTATCAATTTCTCAATACTTTCATCCCCGCGGCGACAGATATGACCAAAATAGCTGAGGATGCGCTAAAGATATGTGGTGGAAAGACGCGTCTTGATCTTGAGTTGTGATAGGATTGACAAGTTTGTGCGCTTCGCAGTACACGGTATTCGCAGCATTCGCCTCCAGCACCACATTTCGAACGCATCAATGGATCTCCCTTTTGCTAGGATTATACTCTCACAAAATACTTACTACTTAATGTTGCTATGTTCCGTATGGTCAGTATAGAGACCGAAAACTTTACTGGTTACAAGGCATTCTATCTTAGTCTTCAGGGTTGACAACGTACTTGCATTTAGAATATTCAATCAAGGATAGATGTAGGTGCCCCATGGGCCATAGCATCCACTTGCCATCAAGCGTACTTGTGCTCGTTTGTTTACCTTATTTTGTAAAAGTTTGTATCATTCACTCGGTCTCTCCAACTCCATTTACGTACTAAAAATAAGATAAGTACAGTTACGTTCCAATATATTTACCACTTGTTTGCCTAATTATTAGGAAAAATTGCTAGCATCAGAAGATATTCTTTATAAACAAAATTTGACCTTACCGTAGTTTCACATACTTAATATTGTGGATAGCGGTCACTAGACTATACTGAATAAAAGAAAAAAAACATAAAACCACAATTTTAAACTACATACGTATCGCCCAGTGCATTAAATGAAATCTTACCTTTAAAAGTTTCACCTGACTAAACCCCAACATGCTGTGCTTAGAACATTGTAAGTGATACTTGTCGTCGTGGACATCCAATAAACCTAACTATCACCGTAATGACGGGCTCCGCCGGTGTTGCTCGTTGGACCGTGTTAGAATCAATGACCGAAGCCTCTAATACGACGTACAGGTTCCAGCTCAACTTAATAGGTCTTTACTTAAGAAATTGCTGTTTTCTAATACTGGCTAGGTTGAAATTTAATATATCTCGATTAACTTGATATTCTATATTCAAATTAATGTCATATTAGAGCTATGAGATTTTCTTTGTAAAAATTAGAATCTTCTTTAATATTATTGTGTCAAAATTCGAAATGTGTTTATTATGTATATGAACGCCATTGAGGCACTAATTTACGCAGACGGTTGATAACATCAACGACTTTAACAAACTAAAGTACCACAAAAGAGCACACTAAGCTATTAGTTTGTTGGCTTCCGTTCTGACGATTCCAATCTCAACGAGCGTCGTAGATGACCAGAAACCTAAGTGATTTGCAGGATCAGAAAAGCTATAGTAGAGGAGAATTAATTTTATTCCGGGGAAAGGAACTCGGAAAGTTGGTTCCATGTAAACTTAACGAAGGACTGGAGCTTGAGTCAAAGCTTACGTGAATTTGATAAATCAGCGCAAAACTGAAGGGTTTCTGAATCGAATTACTTACAATTAAATATAGATCTCATATGATGATTGCAAGCGAATAAACACGGAAGTCGGTCAAACTATATCTCAACAAATTGAGTCAAAAAAGTCTAAGAGGAAACTGTGCCGGCAGTGAATTTAATTTAGGATTATATTAATATATATAAATTACTCTAATGACTCTAATGACTCTTAAACTAGGTACTCAATTGATTTTAATCAAATTTTCACACCGTGTGCAGTTTGGTCCAACTTGGGAAATAGGACACTTTTTGGCAAATGAGTGACCCACAATTTTTTTTACGAATTTAAGGATTTTAGTAGGACATGACAAAGGGTCGTCGAAAAGGGCAGAACAACGTCTGCCTGGCAAGCTAGTAATATTTATAAATGCAAAGATAATGAAGAAAGTTCCTATCGACCAACCACAATTTGTTAATTGCTCCATATTCCAAGTCTAATATTTCCCCACGACAATGCTCGTCCAAATACCAGTCACCATACTTGCCAGACATAACTCCTATTAATTTCCGTTTAATCGGTAATCAGAGTTAATTATTGTTTCCACTAACAGGATTTCTATTACAGAACGATCGATGAAATGTTGTAAATGCAAAAACCGCTCCAATATCCAATTTAAATTTAATATAAATATCGAAATACATCTGCTGGCTGGCGCCTTTCTATCTATCCAATTAAAACCTGGGCGTTTTTAAAGCAAGTGTGAATAGGGTTTTGTCACGCTAAGATAATCTAATGCTTAATCACTGCTTTTCAACAGGTAAGATAGCACTTGCTATAAGGTAATAATGGTTGTAGCACGAATGGGGTCAGCTCGACCGGAGAAGGACCACGTTCTCACAGAATACCAGCGTAAAATAGCAGCTTAATGCTGCTGTGTTTCGTATGGTGAGTGTAGAGAAACGGAGACCCTTTTTTACTGGATACGAGGCATTCCATCCTAGTTCTCAGGGGTGGCAACGCATTGACTAAACGTCAATCATTTGAATGTGATGAAGTGAAAAGGGGTTATTATGATATAAATGAATATGTGGTTGATAATAACCCCTGGGAATGGGGTGGTCGCCTCCAAGCTGTTTCTAAAATTAATTTTGTAATTTTTTTTAGACCCTAGACACTTGTAAAATTTATTTTAAAAAAAAGTCGCGCTAGGTAAATTGCTGGTTCTTCCCAGGACAGAGGTATTTTTTCAAATCAATGGTAACGTAAAATATTGACTTTCAATAAAAATTACTTGTAATCTTCTATATTGAATAAAAAATATTCTATTCTATTCTATTCTGCGTTTTGATTCTTAATAGAGGATAAATGTAGATGTCTATGGGCCACAGCATCCACTTATCATCAGGTGGATTGCTCATTTGTCACCCTTATTCTATAAAAAAAATGAAAGAAGCCATTAATTTAAAGTCAAAATACTTGAAGTAAACTCGAAATATAAACGAGTATCGTCTCTTTGTTTTTGCTCTGTATCAGACTTTAACTGATAAACACCTATTGCTGAATAATATTTTCAATCGGCCAATAAAAATTAGCCCTGAAATAAATAATTCCGTTACCGTTACCTTATTTAAGTCCACTGCTGAACATAGGCCTACCCCGTAGATTGCCTCATAGGATACTTGACGGAGTTACCACGCCTGGGCAAGTGGGTTGGTCACCGCAAATTTTTAGTCGTTATTATGAAGACGCTGCTGCCCATCTCCTGATTTTTTTGCCCTCTGTCGCCTCTTACGACACCCACGGGATGATATGGGGTGGTGGATACTCTTACACCGCCACTACATGTTATATTTAACGGGTTATAAATAATAACTTGGCTGAAAATCAAATTGAAACTGAAGTAAGTTATTCATACAAATGTAACTTTCAATTTGTTTGGGTTGTATTTTATCATGTGAATAACTACTAGAATAACAACTAGACGACTCAGTGGCGCAGTGGCTTAGCAATAAGTGGCTGCGCTGGGGGTCGCGGGTTCGAATCCCGCACGGAGCAAGTATTTGTATGGCCTACAAGTAACTGTTCCGGGTCTGGATGTTTGTCCTTGTGCAATTTATGTTTGTTAACTGCCCCCACGATACAAGAGAAAATCTTAGTGTAGGGGTAACATTTTAAAAAAGAATAAAGAATAAAGTAAAATTAAAACTTCTTTTTATCTGATAATTGAAAAATCGGCCCTTACATATTTTAATACTTACTTGTAATTAATAAAAAAGGTGGATTTATTTAAAATTTGTACTTATTAGATACCTATATGTTTTTAGCTTTTTATGTATAATATTTGCGTGCCATAATAATAGAATGTACAAGGAGTGCATAAAAGCTACTTTCTATGCAAATAAATGAATATTCCAATCCATTCTATTCTATTCAAGTAACTGTAGTCCAAACGCACTTGTACCAGCTCTCACAAAACATATTATTACAATTAAAAGTGACTAAGTAATACACAGTCCACCTGGCATTTATCTCAAATGCAGATGCGCTGTCGTCTCTGATCACGGAGGATGAAATGCCTTGTCAGCAACTTGTTGCCAGTAAAAGGGATCGCTGGTTCCTGTCACTCACGATATGTCACAACACATTAGCATTACGCTGGTATATTATGATCGTATCGTGGTAAAGGTTTGCCGATCCATTTGAACTGCAACTATTAACTATAATATTATATTGCAACGTGACTATGCATACCAGGCATACATAAATGTACGTGCGTTATCATTTCAAGGGAATGTTTTGTTGAATTGAGTTTTCACTTGTCATTCGCGAAAGATAAAAAGTAAAATAATACTATTTTACGCTGGATGTATTATAGCATTAGTATAGAAGTTACAATTATCAATCTATAAGTTTTAATTGTATATGTGTTTGTGTATATATTGGCCTTTGTTATTTATTTTATAAAATTAGGGTGGCAAACGAGCACACAGTCCACCTGATGGTAAGTGGATGCTGTGCCTCACTACCATCTACATCTATCCTCGATAAATTACCCAAATGCAGATGCGTCGTCAACCCTGAAGACCAAGATGGAATGCCTCTTTCTAGTAAAAGGAAGTTTTCGGATCTCTACACTCACCATACGAAACTAAACAGCATTGAGCTCTTATATTTTACGCTGGTATTCATTGGTATTGTTGCCCGGAAATATAAATAAATAGTGAATAATGTTCTAGATCGACACTTGTTGAAACGAGAAAATCGTAAGGCAAAAGGGAAATTGATTCCGAAGGCTTTGGAGTCATATTTCTACCATCCATCAGTGATGGATTATGATGATAATTGTGGGGGAAATGCCACAATAAGGGCCTAATTTCGTTCAGATGAGAATTTTTGAAAATCACACAGAAAAAACCTACCATTTTATTCTGCACGGTACGGCGTAAAATCCACGAGAAATTTTCAAATAACTCAATTGGATTTACTTCGATTTTCTTGTTACCTCTATATCAAATGGATCAGTATAAAATGATATTCGACGTATATCTGGGAATTTATTCCGTATCCGATATTAAATATTAGGACGTTAGGGCTCAGAAATAATGTCGATAAATTTCAATATATATGTATTTGTGCACGTGTAAATTCCAAAAGGAAAGTAAGTAACTTTCTTAAGATTAGCGTTATAATATTTTTAATAGAATTAAGGATGAGAAATAAACACACAGCCCCTCTAGTGGTAGGTGAATGCTGTGGTCTGTAAATAATTAAATAACCTAATTTATCCTTAATTAAGAATCAAAATTTAGATGCATTGTCGATCCTGAGAGCTGAGATAGCATTTACGGTTCTCGTCAATCACATACGAAACACAGCCACATTATGTTGCTATTTCACGCTATCCTTAGTTTATGCGAGGTAGAGCCATGCTGCAGTTATATTAGTAGTATAGTTGTAGCACGAATGGGTCGGCTCGACCGGGGAAGGACCACGCTCTCACAGAATACCAGCGTCAAATAGCAGCTTAACGCTGCTGTGTTTAGTACGGTGAGTGTAGAGAACCGGAGATGCTTTTTACTGCATTTTGATTCGTAACCGAGGATAGCTGTAGATGTCTATGGGCTACAGCAAACACGTACATCATGTGAAATGTGTGTTCGTTTGTCACCCTATCCTATAAAAAATACGTCAATAACTGTTAAAAACAGCTAGCGATATTGAAAAAAATAATTCAAAAAAATCATAAATTTCACAATCATTCTCAAAGATGTGTTCTCTAAGCCGAGAGCCGCTAATTTGATCTTAACTGCTTCGAGGCGGTAGATGTGACACATGTCTACTTTCATACTGTCAAAGTCAAAACTTTATTCAATTTTGGCTCTGAGTTATTATATTATGTTATTCATACTTCTGTATGTAATTACTCTGTGATGTTATTACCCTTAGTTTTGGCTTGAGTTTTGGCGGGAACTTGGCCGTAGGCGGATTTTCGCTCCTGTTTTGTCGCTTGAATAATGGTTTGAAGTCGATTTTGATTCGTAAAAGTGATGCGAATTTGTGAACGCGTGTGAACTATTAGAGAAAACGACGAAAGAAGTGCTTTGATGTCGATATTAACCTCAAGTTATTTTGATCGCTTGGGCGCCTTATGAACTTGAGTGGCTGTCGTCATCAACTGTCAAGGTGACAAACGAGCACACGGTCCACCTGATGGTAAGTGGATGCTGTGGCCCATAGACATCTACATTTAACCTTGATTAAGAATCAAAATGCAGATGCGTTGTCACTTGTCACCCTTGAGTACTAAGATGGAATGCCTCGATTCCAGTTAAATGGGTCTCCGATTCTCTACACTCACCATACGAAACACAGCAGCAATAAGCTGGTACTTTACGCTGGTATTATGTTAGAGATTAAGTTAGAGCAGACCTATTCGTGCTACAACCATAATATAGCTGCAGCGTGGCTCTACCACATATGACCTTCTCTGAGAGTCGGCAAGAAGGTCATTACGCCCCCGCACATTATGCCCCCGTTCGACGGGGACAGGACCACACTCTCACATAATGTCAGAGTAAAATAGCAACTGAATGTTTCGTATATAAAGAACCGCAGACCCTATTACTTGTGACGAGGCATTCCATCTTAGTCCTCAGGGATGACGCATCTACATTTTGTTTCTTAATTAAGGATAGATCAATGGCCACAGCATTCACTTACCATCAGAATGATGAGCAACACCACTTTTTATAGTCATATTTTGACTGGCCTGTTGGTCTAGTGGTTAGTGACCCTGACTGCTATGCTGGAGGTCGTGGGTTCGATTCCCACCCAGGACAAATGTTTGTGTGATGAGCACGATCATTTATTCTGTGTCTGGGTGTAATTTATCTATAATATTTATGTATATAGAAATATATAAGTATGTTTATCAGTTGTCTAGTACTCATAACACAAGCTCTGCTTAGCTTGGGACTAGATGGAGTTGTGTGATAGTTGTGGAATATTATATTATTATTATATATATATTATAGAATAAGGGTGACAAACGCGCACACAATCCACCTGATTGTAAATGGACGCTGTGGCCCATAGATATCTACATTATTATATTATTGATTAAGAATTAAAAGGTAGATGCGTTGCCACCCCTGAGGACTAGGATGGAATGCCTCGTTTTCAGTAAAAAAAGGGTCTCCGGATCTCTACACTCACGATACGAAACACAGCAGCATTAGGCTGCTATTTTAAGCTAGTGGTCAGTGAGAGCGTGGTCTTTCCCCGGTCGAGTCGACCCATTCATGCTACAACCATAATATATAACTGCATCGTGGCTCTACAACGTACAAAACCACTGTCATTTTTACAGTTTTTTCTTGCGGGATTTGTATTTTTATTTACTTGAAATCGTTTACAGTTGCAGATGTCGGCAACACAAGTCACAACTTATCATCAGGTAAACAGGTAGCTCCCTTGACAATAAAAATAAGTTGCGACAACCCTATTCGTCTCGTGCCGGAGCAGCATTCTTTAGCTGAAAGTGCACGCACATCGTTCAGTGCGCCTGTACATTTTTTTGTGATTTAAAAGAAATGTAGATCAAATATTAACAGGTGTAAATATTTTAAGATTTAAAAACAAAAAAGCGATGCATGTTTGAGTTTTTTTTTTTTTCGGAAATATAAATAGTAATGGAATAATTATATTCATCCATTATCCATAACGGCTCATAAAAGTCTAGTGTTAGAAACAGCCTCCCATATAGGTTGCCTAATGGTCAATATTTTGCCATAGATGCCACATTTGGCAGGCGGATTGGCATGTTTAAGTTTTTTTTTTCAGAAATATAAATAGAAATGGAATAATTATATTCATCCATTATCCATAACAGCTCATAACAGTCTACTGTTGGGAAAAGCCTCCCATATAGATTGCCTAATGGTCAATATTTTGCCATAGATGCCACGTTTGGCAGGCGGATTGCCATGTTTAATTTTTTTTTTCAGAAATATAAATAGAAATGGAATAATTATATTCATCCATTATCCATAACAGCTCATAACAGTCTACTGTTGGAAACAGCCTCCCTTATAGATTGCCTAATGGTCAATATTTTGCCATAGATGCCACGTTTGGCAGGCAGATTGGCAACCGCAGCTGTTTATAATTTCACGTTGTTATCAGGAAGACGCTGCCGTCCATGCCCTGGTTCGTTCCCTTCGTCGCCTGTTACGACGCCCACGCCACGGGAGGATACGGGTTGATATACTTACACCGCAACTAAACTGCAACTTTTATTCAATGTAAATTATATATAATACTTTTTAAGTTATTATTATGTTTGACTTACCACTGGTTCGGAAAATACTTTTTTATCGTGAACAGTCATTAATTATACTTTAATTATTGCAACGTTATATGAACCGTCACTGATTAATATTTTTATACTATAATCGTTGGTAAGTCAGTAAACGATCGCGTGATATAATATGTACTACTTGACCGATTGAGGTCGTTTTGATAAAACATAGGTATTTCGTTTTTCAAGACGATGGATGGTTAATAGCCATAGCTTGACTACTATAGTCCCATGGTCCTGATGGTAAGTGATGATGCAGTCGACGACGGTAAAACGCACTGGCGTGGCGCCCCGAAAAAATCCGATTCTAACTATAATATAGTTAGAATATACCAAATATCCGATTCTAACTATAATATAGTTAGAATCGGATATTATAGTTGCAGCACGAACGGGTGGTTCGACACGAGTGGTGGTAGAGCCACTCGACCGTAAAATAGCAGCTTAATGTTGCTGTGTTTCGTATGGTGAGTGTAGAGAACCGGAGACCCTTTTTGCTAAGTAATAATAAGGCATTCCATCTTAGTCCTCAGGATTAGGTTGGATTAGGATTAATAGAGGATAAATGTAGATGGCTATTGGTCACAGCATCCGCTTACCATCAGATGGACTGTGTTCTCGTTTGTCACCTTTGTTCTATAAAAATAGAACGTCACCCACATTATATTCGGATCGAAAGACAGATGCTAGCATATAATTCCACTCATTTACTGTACGCATTGTGAAAACCCGTTTGCTTCTAACAAAAGCGTACCCTGAAATGATATAGAATATAAGTTCGAAAATCGCATGTACATATCGGCGAATTCCTTCGCGTGCGGCGTGGAATTACAATGTGCAGCGTATGCGATTTTTTCCGCGAACCAACCAAGCATATCTTACTTCTGTAGAAATTGTACAGTTTGAGCCGCTACTTTGACGTTAGCAATACTTCCTTTTAGCTTATTTATATTAATTATCAACTAAGTACATATGAAACATTTCAACTACATATTGTTTAAGGAATACATATAGTTAATATGTATGTACTTAAAATAGAGATGAATATACACTTTAATATGAACGCATTTATTTTATTTTAAAACAAAAATAACATGCAAGATATAAATTTCCATAAAAGAAAGGAAATTCAAAAACTAAATTTAAAATAATCCCACAAAATAAAATTATATCAAGTATAGTTTTATCATTACCATTAGAATGGGTTTTACCAATTTATCCGTTTTTTGCTTTTTTTTATAAAATTAGGGATACAGTCCATCTGATGGTAAATGGAAAGTAAACGCTGTGGTCCATAGACTTCTACATTTATCCTCTTGTAGGTATCAAAATGAAGATGTATTGTCACCCGTGAGGACTAAGATGGAATGCCGCGTTTCCAGTAAAAAAGGTCTCCGGTTCTCTACACTCACCATACGAAACACAGCAGCAATTTTACGCTGGTATTCTATGAAAGCGTGGTCTTACCCCGGTCGAGCCGATCCATTCGCGCTATAATAATAATTAATATAGCCGCAGCGTAGCTCTACCACGCATAAAATCGTACGTATCTAGCAAGCTAGTTTTACAAAATACAGAGAGCCTGTTTTTAATTGAACTTTATATTACATTAAATTTATTATTTCAATCGTTCCTCGTAGATCATTTGATTTGCAAGATCGCATTAAGCTGATTGAAATTGACTTACACAAAGTCTTAAAAATTATCTATAGCCATATCAGCTTTTTATAAAAGGCTGATATAAGTTAAGTTTGCTCTCAGTCAGAGAAAAATTTCACTTATTCATTACTCAGTATAAAGCTCACTGAAGCTAATAATTTTAATAATGATCTAAGAATGAATCTTATACTTTCATGAACACTCACATTGAACAAAATTAATTTTAAAGATTTTTTGACGTGTTATTAAATTTTTTAATACTCTATGTTTTGGGATCTTTACATCACCCGTGGTCTCGCGGAACTGAGGTGTTTGACGTCCTGATGTCATAGTTTACTCTGTTCGCCTTCTAGACTGATGAAAGCGACGACAGTGAGCAAATTCGTAAGGATCGGGAAAATGTTAGAGATAATGCAGCAATGTTGTAGACGATAATTTAGTAAATCGCATAATGACACTGTGTCCATAATCCATATAGAGCTAGAACAAAACAAAAGGACCATTGTGTTCAATATAACATATTATGCTAAATTTTACAGTGATGAATGGTTGGTTATTTTGGAATTGAACCTTATCAAAAGTGGACCGCGATCGATTGAAGTAGGTCTCTATTTAGATATTTTATAAAGTTGTATTTAGTTTATCAAAGT
Source organism: Parnassius smintheus behrii (assembly GCA_036936625.1). Taxonomy (NCBI): domain Eukaryota; kingdom Metazoa; phylum Arthropoda; class Insecta; order Lepidoptera; family Papilionidae; genus Parnassius; species Parnassius smintheus. Next base: position 44,390,943 of record JAUPFT010000021.1, read on the forward strand.
TTATTTATTTATTTATTTACACTTTATTGTACTAAAGGTACAAACGGCGGACTTAATGCCATATGTCATTTTCTACCAGCCAACCGGTAAGTTAGTGGGAGATGTGTGTATTGCAGTGGGTTAGGATGAAACCTAAAATTGATAAATTTCACATACACATACATTCACATACACACAGTTTTTTTCTGAGGGAATGCAATAAAATTTGTAAATAAACAAATGATGCTGATGAAAATACAGAGGCGTCCTCGAAATGTTTCGATCGCCCAACTTATGCTCGACTCGATTACCCTAGGTATTGATTACTTTTTAAATCGATAAAAAAGAATATCCATAGGACACAAAGCTATCGTACAAAGAAATCTGGCTCTTGCAAACGGCTTGTAGAGTCGTTTAAACCGGCCATGCTTACGCGTCAATGGGTCATCAATCCATCGCTGTAACGAGGTCAGGCGGACAGTTCTCAATGTAAAAAAATGGACTTGCAATAAAAAAGATAAGGTCGACTTCAAATAACTTTTCTTTTATAGTTTAAGGGGGGGGGGGGGCAAACGAGCACACAGTCCATCTGATGGTAAGCGGTTGCCGTGGCCCATAGACATCTACATCTATCCTCGATAACAAATCAAAATGCAGATATGCGTTATCACAGGACTAAAATGGAATGTCTCGTTTCCAGTAAGAAGGGTCTCCGGTTCTCTAAACTCACCATACGAAACACAGCAACGTTGAGCTATTTGACGTTGGTATTCTGTGAGAGCGTGGTCCTTCCCCGGTCGAGCCGACCCATTCGTGCTACAACTATACCAGTAATATAGCTGCAGCATGGCGCTACTACGTAAAAAGAAAACCTAAAAATATCATTTTATGCTTCATTTCATAATATAATTTTATTTATTTATTTTACAACTCAACGTATAATGAATATATTATAAAATATTAAATAATTAAATAATTTCACATTCTGAAGTCGGTGGGAAGATATAGTAGATATGGAAGAAATTAAGCCACAGCTCTTGAAATTAATTTTGTGCCATTTATTTTTTTGATGCCTTTTATTTAAATTTAACTTTTTTCCACTTTGAGTGAACTTATTATCTCAATGTTGTCTCAAACTGTAGTTACATTTACAATTTCATTCCCTATTTTACTACCTTTAGGGTCAAAAATTTAACTTCCAAATTTTTTTGGGATCGCTTATATAATATGACCTTTTTAATTCAAACGAAATTCTAAAACTCAGTCCAAAATTGACGAAGATATCACATATACACACAAAAAACACAGTCGAAATTATAAACCTCTTATTCTTTATATTCTATTAAAAACAATCGATTTAAATAATTGGATATACAAGTTAATTAAAAGCCGTCGTAGCTGACACCATTTAAATTCTGATTTTCCTACTATGAAATGGAAATGAAAAAAATGGAAGATAATAAATAGGTGAATTCCATCAACACGCATTGGGACACTTCCTCGCCCTAAATCCTTTTTAGAGGGGGCCTGTTCTCTCAACGCTGGGGCTTATATAGGATATAACTTGGCTTGCCAGCCTTAGACACGGATTTGCGGAAAAATTGAAATCATAATACGGCCTAGAAAAGGCGGGGCAAAGCTGTAAGAGTATGAAATGGCGAAATATTTGATCAGAAATAAGATTCTACTTTCATAAATTTTAGTTATGGTCGCAGTGGCTTAGCAATGAGCTACGGCGTCGCTGGTTCGAATGTCGCACGGTACAAGTATTTGTATGACCTACAAGTAACTTTTCCGGGTCTGAATGTTTGTCCTTGATCCAATTTATGTAAGCTGCCGTCACGATACAACAGAACATCCTAGCATGTCGAGATACGTTTTCCGATTTCATAAACTAACTGCCCATAGTTCAGGTTCGGAGAATCCTCGACTCCTAACAAACAGAAGCGGTCAGTGTACTCAAAAGATACATTCCGGAAAGTAGGAGCCAGGGTGAGTGGGCTCTCCTTTTAGCGATGAAGAGACACGCTTTGTTTTGGAGGCGTTGAATCTCACAAGACTGGCATTGTCCCATTCGGATACCACCTGTAGTAAGAAATTCGCATGCTCAACCATAATTACATTTCAGAATGAATTTATTCCGACTGGAGCATTCGGTTGGTACCTCTCCACTACTGTGTTATCGTCTACATACCTATAGACACCGGCCATAAGTAGATCATTAATATTATGCAGCAGATTGAGAGTTGCGGAGAAAACGGACCCCTGTGGAACTCCGGTGTTTGTTGCCACAGGGTTGAACAGGCAGCCTTCGACGGTGTCTCGGAGTAATCGTTAACTACCATCAAGCGGGCTGTAGCATCAAAAAAAAATAGTCATCCCTATTCGTATGCGTAAATTAAAACCCAGCATAAATTAAATGAATGTTTTATTCAATATAGATTATTATTTAATACATAATACTTATTTTTTTTTATTTAACTTTATTTTTGGACTACATAGATACATAAGGGTTAGTAATTATTTTTATCCTTAGTAAGAGGGTTAGTAGTACTATAACAATTATAATAATTTAATTTTAAAATTTTACGTATTCGGACATTGCCCGCACGTAGCTCCTTAATATAGGTGCATGTGGATCATCTGCCACCGTCCTCAGGATGCTGTTGTCACTCCCCCGTACGCGGCTTATCAGTGACGACACTTTCTTGCGCATGAGTGCCTGAAAACCATCCATTCTCGCCTGCGCAAACATTTCAGATGCACTGCAGAAACGAGGAAGTTTCAACATCATCCTGAAGATATTATTATATTGGACGCGAAGGATGTTTAACGATCCTTAAGTGTAGCTGATGCACAGATCGCTCGTGTACATGCTCTGACAAAATGCTTTAAAAAGCGTAATCTTGAATTCATCACCTACGGGCCGGCATGTTACCACGGACCTCCAAAGCCCTACGCTCTTGTTTTATGTCTAAATCATCTAAAACGTCATCGGTAAGTACGTGGCCCAGGTACTTAAATTGGAAAACTCTGTTCAGCCCCACTCCACCGAGGCAAATTGAAGGTATAAATTCGGGACCCATCGGCGGCCTTTAAGACCATAAACTCATGCAGACATGCGAGTTAACATAGCTCTCACATACGTTCAACATTTCTCTGATAGCGTTATTGAAAGTCACTTTTTATGTACCACTGGTTCGGAAAAAACCTCTGTCCTGGGAAGAACCAGCAAGAAACCAAGCGGGACATTTTTTTTTTAAAAACCGGCCAAAAGCGTGTCGGGCCACGCTCAGTGTAGGGTTGCGTAGTTTCCCGTCCGTCACAATAAGTGTTCCTACTTATGAGTTTGTACAAAAACTGTTTTTTCCATCCAAGTTCAAAATCATTTTCCTAGAAAGTCCTTATAAAGTTCTACTTTTCAGATTTTTTTCATATTTTCTAAACTTATGGTTCAAAAGTTAGAGGGGGGGGGGGGACATTGTTTTTTACTTTTGGAGCGATTATTTCCGAAATTATTGACATTATCAAAAAATGATTTCAGTAAACCCCTATTCATTTTTAAATACCTTTCCAACAATATATCACACGTTAGGGTTGAAATTAAAAAAAAAATCACTTCCCACTTTACATACAGGGGGATACCCCAATAAAACATTTTTTTCCAATTTTTATTTTACCACTTTGTCGGCGTGATTGATACACATATTGGTACCAAATTTCAGCTTTCTAGTGCTAACGGTCACAGAGATTAAGCGAAGACGGACAGACGGACAGACAGACATGGCGAAACTATAAGGGTTCCTAGTTGACTACGGAACCCTAAAAACGTATTTTACTTTACAATAATTTTGTTTGTACAATTTTTATACAATTTTTTATAGAAGCAGGACAGTGACGATCACCTCATTCCCAGGGTTTATTATCATTTACATATTCTCATTTTCATTTACCAGCGGTCCCATAATGAACTGGCCTGATATAGTTCAACGCGACGCGTACGTTTATCGTGCACTTAATATAAGAAACATGCATTGACATGAAATTAGTCTTAGTTCAACAGGCATTTGAATAACGAGAGTCGCGTATTTTTTCAAAATGTCGAAAACTGAGTATCGAAGTGTCATAAAGTTTCTGTTTAAAGAAGGTTTATCCCCTGCCCAAATAAAAGAACGATTGGATGGCGTGTATAAGGAGTCTGCCCCCTCCTATAGCACAGTGAAAAATTTGGTGAAAGAGTTTCGCCTCGGGAGAGAAACCGTCGAAGACTTTGGCCACGACGGTCGACCTGTGGAAGTGCTCACTCCCGAAACGATTGCTCTTATCGAAGAGGAGGTTCTGAGTGACCGCCGTTGGAAGATTAGAGAAATTGCGGCAAGGCTTGGGCTCTCTAAGAGTACCGTTCATCGCGCGATCCATGAACATCTTCACATGAAAAAAGTGAGTGCAAGATGGGTACCGAAACTTCTTTCAGCGGTACAGAGACAGGTAAGAGTGCGCTGCGCTTCGGAGTTTTTGGATCCTTGTGGCGAAAATCCAAAGACTGTGATCGAGCGGCTAGTGACTGGTGATGAAACTATGATCTTGTATTATGATCCACAAAGCAAGCGCGAGTCAATGGAATGGCGTTATAAGGGTGAAAAGACCCCGAGAAAGGCAAAGGTGCAACAATCGACTAAAAAACTGATGTGCACAATATTTTGGGATTTTCAAGGCATTTTGATGGTGGATTTTAAAGAACGTAATACAGTCGTGAACGGCGAATATTATGCTTCTTTAATATATAAATTACGAGACAAGATAAAGGAAAAACGAAGAGGCAAGCTGTCTAAAGGTGTCCTGTTGCTCCATAACAACGCCCCTGTTCATACCGCTGGTGTTTCGAAGGATGCAGTTCGTCAATGCGGGTTCACAGAAGTTCAACATCCACCTTACAGTCCAGACATGGCCCCGTCCGACTATTATTTATTTCCAAATTTAAAGCGGGACTTAAGAGGAAGAAAATTTTCAAGCGATGAAGAGTTGCAGGCGGCCGCCTTCAGTCATTTTGAGGATAAAAAATGTGATTATTTTTATAAAGGTTTAGAGATGTTTATTCACAGACGTCAGAAGTGTGTTAGTATTCATGGTGATTATATTGAAAAATAAAATTGGTTTCGTTTCATTTCCTTCATTGGTTCATAGTTAGGCCAATTCATTATGGGACCGCCTACGTATGTATAATTATCCCACACCACTCCACATCTCCACTCAAGTAGATCTTGCAAACGGCAGATGTGCACACGTGTGCCTCGATCACAAAAGGCCATTGTTTCGCTCGCAGGATAACTTAGTAACGCAATGTATTGTTCCAAGCACGCACTCTGTTGCACAATAAACGCGATCGAAATGCATGCGAAATTAAAGGCGGGAAAATTACGCCATTTTTATCGCTAGGTGTTAAGCCTCTTGTTCTACCTAGGAGTACGTGAGATACCTACCTCCCGAGGGTAATATGGTCGCCTTAAAGTTTGCCGCCCTATCCCCTCGTCTGTACAAACGCCATATTCTGGCGTCTCAAATAATATGCGCATCTGTCAAATGCCATAATATGGCGTCGAGTGATAGCAAACTATTTGTAACATATATATGATATATATATATATATATATATATATATATATATATATATATATATATATATATATATATATATATATATAACATATATACCTGTTATGCATAATCTGATAGCTTATTTAATAACGTTTCCATTGATATATGATTTCAATATACATACTTAGTATATATATACATATATACTTAGTATACTTGTTATATACTAAGTACTTCGGAAAGTGCTCGACAGATGCGCCATATTGGCCAAAATGACCCCGACATTCGAGTGGCTATAGAACATAAACTAGGATGAGGACAGAGACAAAAAACACGAAGTCGTATTAACATAACTACTATATATTTAAAAAAAAGACAAGCTTTGTCAATAATTACGAACACTGCGATAAATCAACTTAAAAAAACTAACTACATTATACACCATACAAAAATCGACTAAAATATTTACTACAATGTCAACTGTCAAAATGTCGTCGATAAAGCAGGGCCTTTTTGACCCCTTTTTATAGGATAGGGTGACAAACGAGCACACAATTCACCTGATGGTAAGTGGTTGCTGTGGCCCATGGACATCTACATCTATCCTCGATTACGAATCAAAATGCAGATGCGTTGTCACCCGTGAGGACTAAAATGGAATACCTCGATTCCAGTAGAGGTTATCCGGGTCTCTACACTCGCCACACGAAACACAGCAGCATTAAGCCACATTTGACGCTGGTATTCTGTGAGGGCGTGGTCCTTCCCCGGTCGAGTTGGTGCTACAACTATACTTTTTGGTTAGATCTTCGTAAATCTAACACTTTAAGATTTATTTTCAATTCATAAAACTGAAGTGCCGATCTTTTAGAAGGAGTGTATACTGTTTTCTTGGGAAGAAGAGAAGAAGAATCAAAACGCAGCTGCGTTGTCACCCCTGAGGACTGAAATGGAATGATGATATCTACACTCACCAAACGAAACATTATGTTACGAAATATTGTATTACGCTGGTATTCTGTGAGAGCGTGGTCCTGCTCCGGTCGAGCCGACCTATTCGTGCAACACCTATAATAAACCTGTAGCGTGGCTCTACCACGTTCTTCCTGCACTATGACCCGACAACAAATTCTCCCGTACTATCCGCTACGGCCAGGTTGTTTTTAAGTTTTTACTGCTATCTCAACCAGCAGTAATTCAATTTTCAAGCAATTTTAAAGCAACAAAATCGCGGTTTTGTCAAATAATTAGCAACAAATTCGTGTGCAAACAATTTTACTGTTTCTGCTGATTTTTTAACAGCTAGCTTTCTAGGGCTCAAAATTTAAGACATAAAGTAGATATCTACAAGGTGTCTTAACATAATACATAAGCACTCACGCCTGTCACCCAGAGGGGTAGGCAGAAACTACAGACTTCCATTTGGCACGATCCTGACATACCTCTCTCGCCTCCTCCACATTCATATACCTACGCTCGTCGCTACGTGCTCGACGGTTAAGGGTACTCCTAATTTTCCCATTTTCAATATATCGTTAATTTGGTCCATAAACTTTCGCCCAGGACGTCCCTTTCTGACTCTTCCATTCACTTCTGCTACATAAATTTGCCTTGTCAATCTTTCCTCATTTATTCTTTCCACACGACCAAACCACCGAAGCATTCCTTTCTTAATCCTGGTCACAACATCTTAACATCTTAAATATTAGCAAATTTAATTTATTAGAATATGATGTAGTCATTTATAAATGTTTGCTAATCGCAATATAATTATTTTATTTTGTTCATGATTGGTTCATGGGTTAAGCGCTTATAGTAAAGGGGGATGCCCATATTAGGCCATGTAACGCCCAACAATGTGCATTTGTTAAAAAAATATATCTTTATTTATGGTTATTAATCGCGGTATTCATTTATCCTAAAACAATGGGAATATTTTTGCACAAATTAAAAGTACCGAAAAGATAAAAATAAAATTAGGTAAATACGTAATTCATTAGTCTGTGAATAAAATAAAAAATGTTGCCAATCACAAAAATCATTAAAAAATCGATTCCCCTTTTCGATCGATTACTTATGGTGTCATTATTACCATGCATATATGATCTTTCGATAACTATTACGATGTTATGATATAGGTTTAAAATAACCGTTGACAATGGATATTTATCCAAAGCAGTCGATACGCAACCGTTATAACCAAATGTTTACCGACTACAGACGAAAAAGGATGGTTATGTTTTTACTGTGTGTGCGGATTAGGCTATGTTGAATCGTTTTTTGCTATGGTGCTTAAAACGTAGGATGCATTTTATTATTGAGGGAGCTACTATCAAAGAATATTTTATTCGCTTAACTCGTAAAGTACTTGACCAACTTTAAGAATTCTTTCACCACTAGATTGTTATGTATAATTTTAGATATCTAATATAGGGTTAATTTTATTATAGAGGGCGCTACTTTCAATGAATACGTTTTTTGGCTAATCTCAAAAATTACTAGACCGATTTTGAAAATTCTTTCACCATTACATTGCTAATGAGGGCGTTAGCTGTGTGATAAATTATATTATTACAATAAATAATTGTGAGATTAATATTTTCTAAATAAATAAAACTAAATACCTACCTAAGATGTTCAAATCCAATTATTATTTTTACAATTTAAGAATCGTATTTACACACTTTACTTACTCATTGATTATTGTAGATAAAGAGGTAATAAACCTAAAGTAAAAGAGCTCCGCTTAAACGAAAAAACTATTTATTAGAATAAAACTAAATGTTGAAAAAAAGTGGTTCAGTGCGAGTCGGACTCGCAGGCCCATGAAGAGTTCAGTAGTAACAAGCATATATTTTAAATCGAGTCAAAATACCACTATCATTATCGCCAGCAACAAATTATTTTGTTTTTCATAGTGTTTGTATAAATAACAAAGTTGTTTTTGCGGTTCCTTAAAATGTGCTACTTGTATCAAAAAAAAGGACTATTATACATTAAAGAGGTTTCTGTGGTTTATTCATTACCAAAGAGAAAAAACTTATTGCGCAAAATAGGTTTTTATTAATTTCAAGTCATCAAAAGCGGCAGTCAACCATTAAAAACTAAAACAACCGTTGTTATAGGCTCGGTTGAATTCATTGACAACCTTCACATTTATAGTTATGATAATTAAACAAGCGAATTACTAGCTGATTTACCAAGAATTCTTTAGAGTATAACAAAACGCTACTGCACAAGTTAACTGTTATTCTTATCTGTTTTTAACATAACATTTAAAATGGAATCATGTTATGATAATTCAAGAAGTTAATTTCCAGCTGATTTACCACGAATTCTCTAAAGCATAACAAAACAATACAGCACAAGCTAACTGTTCTTAAAAATACATTTGAAATAGAGTTTCAATAAATAAAGGAAATTATATTTTAAAAAGCGTGCAGAACTTAAAACGCGTCAAAGATTATTCTTTTTATGATATTATTAATCGAATAAAAATCGATATCATTCCATAGATTTTATGACCGTTAAGTGGCAACATCGTATCCGACAGGTAGGCCGCTGTCACTGTTATGTCACAAGAATTAAATTACGTGTTGTTATCGTGTTATTGTTCTGTTGTAAAAGTAAAATGCAATTGTTGATCTCTCAACAATTGGTTCGAACACAGCAGGTAAATAGTTGGTACATATCACGATGTGGTATGTCTTCCTCTAAGAAATGCTTTATAACTGAGTTTACTTGAATAATATCAATATAATAATTGTAGCTTCTTTATTAGGTATAAGTTTCGAGTACAGTGAACGTGTAGTGTGGCACTCGCAAAATGCACCAATAGTTCGTCTTGAACATATATACATCAGCTGTGGCACTGACACTTATGAGAATAAGATCACACACATTGTTTGTCTTCGATTTTCCACGTGAGGAATTATTTGCGCTACGTGAGGTAAGTGTTTAACATGTTTAACATTTCAATTTATTAAATGTGATCCATATATCTGATAATTATACATGTTTTTACACTGATTGTATATCAACTCAAGAACTTGTTTTATTTTTCACATCTGCCCTAGCTATATCTGACAAACATACTAGCTTATTTATGAGATTAACCAGTTTTATCAACTACCAAGAAAGGAGACAGTTGATTTTTCATTGTTTTTGGACTGCTGGTAGTCTGTCAGTCCTTAATTATTAAATAATATAGGGCATTAAATCCGTCCTTGTGCAGTAACATTTAACTTGATAAATATTTTATTTATATTTGAGTTTGAAATAAATCTATTTTATTTTTTCACTTTGACTTCATTTTTTGTATTTTACATTATTTCAGTTGTCATGCCGTGTATATCATAATTGCTGGCAATGAACTGATAGAACAGCATCATGTTCAACTGCAGAACGGGAACCATCTGAATCATCTAGTCCGTCCTCGTTGCAATCTGAAGTGAGTAATGTATTGCACCCAGAACAACAAAGCTTAGATCATACATCACACAGTGTACTGCTAACTAATTATATAAAAGCACAATGTTTTTTACCAGGTTGTAACAGTTCCATCAGCATTGCAAGTATGTTTTTTTGTGATTAACTACATATTGCGATAACAAACATACATAGTGACAAGTACTATGTATGTGTGTTATACTTGGTAGAGCCATGCTGCAGTTATATTAGAAGTATAGTTGTAGCATGAATGGGTCGGCTCGACCGGGGAAGGAGCACCCTCTCACAGAATACCAGCGTGAAATAGTAGCTTAATGCTGCTGTGTTTTGTATGGTGAGTGTAGAGAACCGGAGACCCTTTTTACTGGAAACGAGAAAATGATCTTAGTCCTCACGGGTGACAACGCATCTGCATTTTGATTTGTAATTGAGGATAGATGTGGATGTCTAAGGGTCGCAGAAATGTCTCCAGCAGATGGTGAATCTCAGTTAATGACAAGATATGCTAATAAATCCAGAGCCGTGACTATGTGTCGATATGGGTACTAGAGGTGGTGAATGGCATTTTTAAAACTGAATTTAAAATATTTCATCAAAATTACTTTAACAGGGCTTCTACACATTTGATGATAGACTGCTGTGGCTTCTGCTATAGTTAATAAATTGCACACAAAAATAAGGGACAGGGATGATGCGGCTCAAATACTTGAAATAGTTCATCAAAATATGGAGACAAATAATGATTTTTCTGAGTATGCTAGGGAAAACAATCTAAATAGAGCTAGGGCAGGCAGACTTTAGAAATATAAATGTAGACTTTAAAATGTTAGGGAATTTCCTGTTTTAACTTACAGCGACTTAATATTAATTGCTTGTGTCACATACCAATTAAAGCAAGCTCGCTACTATTATGGTGAGCATATAAGATTTAATGGTTGCTACCGGATAGAACTCTGTAATAACCAGAGGAGCAGCATTATGGAAGGAATAAAGTTAAGCCCTAGCTGATCTTTACTTAGGGCTAGAATTGCAAGTCATCACTATTAGTCGTAAAGTGTATTTTATTATATTAATTCTATATAATATCTAATATATAAATTCTTTTTTAGGAAGGATGCTTGGTACTACCACCTGCTTAGGACCCTGTAATTAATGAAATTAAAAACTCAAGCATACCACTGCAAGACTTCTAGACACAGTAAGTTCATTCTGTAGATCGGACAATAAATAAAAATTAAAAATCTGAAGGTACTCCGGGTTAACGCTGACATTGGGACGTCGGTCACCTCAGTCTGCCGTAACCATGGGTGCTGGAAAGCACCCGAAATGTCTGGAATTAAAAATCAAAGAAATAAAACGCGATAAAATCGATAAAAATAGTTGTTAAAAAAACTGCATTTGTGAAAATAAAAACTTCAAATATTTTCAAAACCCCGACTTTTTTTAAAGCAATTCCTTTACCATTTCATTGTTTTAATTGCATATTATCATATCTATATGCTTTTATATGTGGGCACTCATGGCCGAAGTGTCTATGAAGACTGGGCATTGCCCTTTCACAGTACGCTGGGATCGATTCCCACCGCACAGACACCAACGAAATTGTATTGCGCATAACTTCTTCATATAAAAGTAGTCTCTAAATATAAGTTCTGAAGTGCTGTGGGTGTGCGCGGTCGAATTCGACCGCTTGAATTTTGACGGAATAGCGTCGCGGTCGAATTTGACCACTTAGGGGCTGGAGAGTTAAGTGCTCACTTACCGCGTGATCGGCGGTGATAAAAAACATCGTGAGGTAACCGACATGTCTGATAATATGTAAAAAAAAACATATACTATATACGCTGTTATAAAATACTTTATAATCTAGATATTGATATTGTACCTTCTGTCTAGGTGGTATTTTATGTTTCCATAATTCGATACATATTTTTTGTGATCTGATATTGGTGAGTCAATTATATTCATGGAGACTAGGGAATCTAAGGGGATGGTACAGACGTGGTCAGTAACTGTGCCCGAGTGCACAGTTTCTCACGTACTATATTCAAAGTTTATACTAATTATAATGGTGGAACCAGATTCATTAATTGAGTAGATGTAGTCATTTGTACACCGTTCCGAATAATATATCAATATTAAAATCTCCGAATACTAATGCGCTCTCTTATTTCTCTAACTGCATTGTGTAAGTATCAATGAACTTTTTTGTATTAGTGTGCAGTTTCGAAATCATGTAAAGGCCAGGAAGGCCGATCGAGGTGACCACTTCGGAAACTATTCAAAAAGTAGAAAAATTAATATTAGGAGACACAGCTTAAAGAAAAAACAGCTCGCAGAAATGGTTGGAGTATCAGATACAACCATATTCAAAATTCCTTATGACTATCTTGGCGTGACTAAAGTCAGCGCAAGATTGATGCCTAGAATGCTCACGCCGTCTCAAAAACAACAACGAGTGGAGTGTTCTCGTGCATTTTCGGACCTCTGAGTGGAAGACAAAGATGAAGTGTAGGCTTGAATTGTTACTGGTGACGAAACTTGCGTTCACCACTATGAACCTGAGTCCAAACAGGACTCTATGCAGTGGCACAAAAAAGGCACACCAGCACTCAAGAAATTAAAGGTGGCACAATCGGCTGGGAAAATCATGGCGACAGTCTTTTGAGACTCAGAAGGCATCCTATTGATTAATTATAAAGATAAAGGTGTCTCCATAACCGGAAATTACTACGCTTCAATCCTAGAACAATCGAAGTAAGTCATAAAGGAGAAAAGGAAAATTGACCAAAGGGACCAAAAAACCAAAATTGAAAAAAAAATTATTCTGCACGACAACGCGCCTGTTCACAAGTACCGTGTTGCGATGGCTGCTTTGCAGAAGGTGGGCTTCGAAATTTTGCCACACCCACCCTATAGTCCTGACCTGGCCCCCAGTGATTATTATCTATTTCCAAACTTAAAAAAATAACTTCGTGGCAAAAATGTTTTTAAGTGATGAACAAGTGAAGGAAGCAGTTTCGGCGCATTTTTTACACAAAGACAAATCATTTTTTGAGGGTATATATAAGTTAATTGAAAGATCCAAAATGTATTAGGGTAGCAGTTGAATATATTGCAAAAGAAAAATAAATTTGGATTTTTATTTCTACTCCTTAGCCCCCATTCCGCGAACTTTAAAATGTCTCCTCGTATGTGTTTTATATTATGTTGTGTAAACAAAAAGATAATACCAAATTAAAAGCCCTATCCTATAATTAATAAAATTTAATCCCAACCCAAGCATACAACTGCAAGATTTCAAGACTTCTATAAGTTCGTACTGCATAGATCGGAACAAAAATTAATAATTTTAATCTATGGTAACCGCGATCAACTATGACATGACATTGAACATCTCAGTTCCCCCCGTGACCATGGGTGCTGTAAAGTACTCGAAACGAACATAAAAAAAGTTAATATATACGATAAAATCCGTAAAAACTAGTATTATTTAAACGTGTAGTGTTGGCGTAAATATAAGAAAGCATTATGTAAACTAAATTAAGTTTGTTACTTAATTTAACAATTCTCTGTGATTCCTTTCACCATTTCTATTTAAAATATTTTTGCATTTAAGAGATTCTCCAAAAACTTGTTCATAGTTGTTGAAACAACGTAAAATGTTTATAAATACAGATGGAACAGAGTCCAATTTCCTTTGGTCCACTACACTTTCATTAATGCCGTAAATAAACGTACAAAGTTTGTTTATTTTAGATATCGAAGAATTTTTAAATAAATTTTAGATTATTATACAAAATAAACACTTAGGCATGTAATGTTTCGGTGATGTTGCAATGCTGTATTGTTTTCTTCTAAATATTTAAAATTAGAATGCGAGTTAGAACACGGGTACTTAGGCCAAGCCTTTTGCGTCGTGTTCGCTTTCTCGAAGATTATAGTATTTCAGATTCACGGCAAATAGAATTAACATGAATTGTGCGGACATCGATACCGATTATAATCAAAATGTCTGCAAGAATAGAATTATAGGATTTGCTTGGCAATCTTTGCTTGACAAGGCGGCTTTTGGCTTAAGTCTTAAAATTAGTTATGAATTTCTGAATTAACTCACAAATTGACTTCCTTACCGTTACCGTTATAGTGTATACAAGTCCACTGCTGACATAGGCCTTCCCCATTGGTTGCCTCATGGTGGGGGGAGAGAGAGGATATATATATATATATATATATATATATATATATATATATATATATATGTATATAGAACAGCTCCGAAATGACACATGGAGCATTGGCCGCTCTCAGGGCGGATCATCTCCCCTTTTTCTTCCAGGGCCAAAAGCCTTTCAGTAAGGCGACTAGCCTCTTTTATTAAATATTATGTGTATTCAGCCGATAGGTCTAATAAAACATTACTTCTGTATTGTAACATCAGCGACAGTACAGTTCTTGTAATTTTTTTTGAATAGAAAAGTGGAGCGGTCAGTCGCGAGCGGACTCCGCAACTCACCAATCACCATAGATTACTGTGTAGCGTGTACGTGCACTGTCACACTGTGCAGGTACATGCCGAACAACATCTAAAAAACCACCGCACTCGTGAATTGCAAGAACCTGAGGCGGCCCTTGGGCCACGCTAAAGCCGCACATAGAACATAACTGGGCATGAAATATTGTATTAGACGCACCGGCTGAAACGCATGGGCTGAATATCATCAGAAATGATTACGTCTTATTTTTTTTAAATCCCGGTCGCGGTATTCTAAAGCACCCATGGTCACTAATGAAAGGGCCTGGAAATTTACAAAAAAAAAATAAGTTAAAATTTTACTATCTATTAAAATTATTTTACTAATGGATCCACACCCTCAATCGTTAAGCTACTGTCGCCTGAGATTATATAGATAACTAACTATCCATCCCGGCTTTGGCTGGCTTTAGGGTATGCAATACCGGGATACCTGGATCCCGAAATACCTGGATCCCGCATGCATTTTGCGGGACTAATCTCGTACGAAAATATTACGGAATCCCGCTGGATTGGCGGGATTACAGAGAAGCATGGTCCATACGTGTTAATGTTCGCGCGGCGGCGCGTAAACCGTAAACTGAGCTAAGCGATGCGTGGTGCAGAGAAACAGTGTGAGGGCGCGGGGATTCCCCCGCCTTTGTTTGTGTACTTAATATTTTGCCAGTTACAACTGGTGATTATGAAGTTACGCAGTGATTTTTTCATAGAATATTGATTTCTTTAGATAAATCTGAATAAACTGAGAAATTTCCAGGTTTTGTATTATTTAAGGAGTGACAATAATGTCGGAAAAAGTGTATAAAGACTTTTGTGGTATATTATTCCTGTATGGAAGTACTTTTTGAAGGCCGAAGATTCACAAACCGCAAAATGTAAGTTGTGTAAATCAATAATTAAAACGACCGGACGTTCAACAAAAGGTTTACATGTGCATCTAAAGTCAAAACACAAAATTGACAAGGAAAGCGCATCAGACGGGAGCGGAAGTGCTGCAGCTTCTGCAACTGCGTCAACGTCCATTTCCTCGACGTCGACTCATTATGAAGCTCAACCATCAACCTCGGCAAAGAAGCACAAAATCACTGACCATTTTCCAAGTGCAAACAGTGCTGTAGAAACTAGGGTATCACGCATGGTGTCAAAAGATGGTTTTCCATTCCGGGTTTTCTGCACCTCGTCGGATTTACGACACCTTTTTAAAGCCGGGGGCTATAAGTTACCAAAATCGCCTAATTCTATAAAATTAATGGTTATGCATTTCGGCACGACTGTAAAAATTACCATTATTCGAGATCTTCTAAAGCTGAAAGAGAGCAACCACAGATTCACCCCCACATTCGACGAATGGACTTCAACGAGAAATAGGCGCTATTTAAACGTTAATGTTTACGCCTTGGCTAATGAAAAATCTATTTTATGGAACTTAGGGCTGGTGCGGATTTACGGAAGTCTACCTGCAGAAACAAGTATCACTGTTTTAAAAGAAAAATTATCAGAATACGAGCTATCTTTGGATAAGGATGTAATCTGTATTACCACAGATGATGCCAAAGTCATGGTAAAAGTTGGGAAACTCATCAAACCCCATCAACAACTCTGTTATGCACATGGCATCCAATTGGCTGTTTTGGATTTATTTATAAACAAAATACTTCTTCACGTAGTGGCTACGAAGCATCAAATGAAGAAATGTCAGTGCGAAATGAGATAGTGAAAGAGCTGATGAGAATTGTGACAATGACTTGGAAAATGACGAAAATGACATTTTTGATTTGTCTTTTCCTACACCTACAAGTGAAATAAACCCGACTGTGGAATATGAAGAAGTTGTTAAGAAGCTACTTCCAAAATAATGTTTAATTATCACTGTAATTTATGTCATCATCTGTATGTCTAAAGTAATAAATAAACCATTTAAAATATACCAAAAGGCTTGTTTTATTTGGCTTCAAATTAAAACCATGGAAACGAAGTCTTTAATTTAGATTTCAGGGGTCTAGTTCCACCCTGCTGGATCCATCAAATACCTGGATCCAGCGGGACTAAGATGGTTCAATCCAGCAAATACCTGGATTGAAATTATCTTGAGGAATTGCATTCCCTAGCTGGCTTGGATCTATAAATATCATCATCATCAATAGCGTCATTCTGTTTAAGATTGCGCCCTCTTTTCTGTCCTGCGCCCTCCTTTCTGCCAAGGAGGGTCGCTTTCGTATACGGCTTAGAGATCTCTCGTCAGATCGGTAAGTCAATCCAAAAAAGCGGTGTTTAGTGGGTAAAAGTCTCCACATAACCACGCAGCCGGCTGCGTGGTATGCTATGAACATTCACCTCCTCCCTCCCCCGCTTTCCGGAGGGTTACCCATATTTGCTTCGGGCGCGAAAAAAAACAAGGTTCAAGATCTCAAAGACCATTTATTTTCTAACTTTATCGATATTAGTTTTTGGGTAAAATTTATCCTAGATCTATTCTAGTATCGATATTTAGCAACTCTTGAAGTTTCATCACAATCCGATTGTCATGAAGATTCCATTTCGAAGATTAGCCTGACAGACAGACGGGCAAACAGACTAAACATTAAAAAAGACAATTATTTTGATAGTAAAGACAGATACTTCGATTTATTTATATTTTTACATTACTGTGAGTTTGCACTGAGGCGATTTTCACAAGAAACATGTTTTAAACACTGTTTTCTGTCAATGTATCAAAAAGCGTTTGCATAGTCAAAGAACATGTTGTAGTGAAATATGTTTGACAGTATTATTTATTATATATTTTGGCTATATTATATTTTTTTAACTAAAAAGTAAAAAAAAGTAAAGTTACAGCCTATATACGTCCCACTGCTGGGCACAGGCCTCCGCTCATTTCTGAGAGGGTTTTAGGGCAAGGAATTGTCCGCCGCGCTGCCCCAATGCGTGTTGGCGAACTTCACATGTCTTCACAATATATTTTTTTATTTATTTTCTGACATGCAGGTTTTCTCACGATGTTTTCCTTCACCGCCGAGCACGTGGTAAATCAGCACCTAAAATTGCGATTAACAATTTCATTGGAGCCGGCGGAGGTTTTTTTAACTACAGAAACAAAATGTTTGAACACAAATTTGTAGAAATATTGTCATGTTCAAAGATAAGTAATAAAATGGTAATATCGTAAGTATCAACAACACATGTTGTTGATTTATTTTATACGATTTATTTCTTAACATTACGTGTTGATTGTTTCTCAGTGCAAACGTACTGTTAAAAGAACATGTTTCGTAAACACCAATCGTCTCGTTTTCAAAAGCTCGCGATACCCTCAAACTCGTCTATAATGATCCGGTCCGTAGGAACAGTGTATCATATTACAAAAAAAACTAAAGCCCGGCCCGCATCCTGGAGCTGTGTTCTTTAAATAACACAGTAACTTTGGCGAGTAAAGCGTTTCCCGTTTTGCTTCTATGGCTTGTCAACTTATACAAAACAACAAGTGAAATTTTTACAAAATATGTATTAAAAATATTTAAGTACTTAACATATTTTTTACATATTCTTACATTATGATTAAATTCTAAGCTATGTTCAAATTTTCAACTCTAACTCATCGGGAAGTAAGATTAAAATCAATTACCAAATGCCACCCGAACAGACAAACATGAAAGCGAGTTAATTAAAAAAAACTAGGTTGTAACAAACGTCGTAAAATATATACTTTTTTTTTATAAATAACAAAACATTTTAAGGAAACAAGAAAAATCAAAGTTCAAAAAATTAAGAAATATCCATATTTGACACGTAAGTTTTTTACTACTCTCTATTAAGAATCAAAATGCAGATGCGTTGTCACATTTAAGGACTAAGTTGTAATGCCTCATTTTCAGTAAAAAGGGTCTCCGGTTCTTTACACTCACCACACGAAACAGCAACATTGAACTGTTATTTTACGCTGGTATTCTGTGGGAGGTTGGTCCTTCCCCGGTCGAGCCGACCCATTCGTGCTACAACCATAATATAGCTGCAGCGTGCCTCTAACACGTTATAATATGTATATTCAATAATTTTACCTCGTTTCCAATAAAAAGGGTCTCCGGTTCTTTACACTCAATCCACCACACCATTATTCTTTGGACTGTGTGCTTGTTAGTCACCCTTATTTTATATTAAAAAAAAAGAAATTTATGCACACAATTAAATTTCTTATTCTTTGGACTGTGTGCTTGTTAGTCACCCTTATTTTATATTAAAAAAAAAGAAATTTATGCACACAATTAAATTTCTTATGTGTATAAAGTGCATAATGTTCGTGTAAAAATTTATATGCATTCGAAGTGATATGTGTACTTATTATATCAAGTGTGTAGCAAGTGTGCCAGGCTGCCAGGGTGGAGGCTCTAAGTTACGAATATATTGTACAGTGTTCCAACTAAAACATTATTAATAAAGAAAATCTAAGTTACGGTTAAGTTTAAAATGAGTTTTCAATTTTGTTTGACATGCTTTGAAATCTTATAATTACATGTATATATGTCTAGGTTATAAGCCATATATATTGACCAACTGATTATTTTTCCTTTTAGCATCTCTAAGGTACCACTAGTTAGTAATAACAATTTAGAATCTAAGAAAGGCAAGGGAAATGATGAGAGGATGAGATAAAATTAACAGTCGGTCCAAACTGGAGGAGGGTTACTAGATATACAAAGCAATATAAGAGGCCTTTGTTTGGAGGCAAACTGAACTGAGAAACATTCTATAAACTCAATTATTTATACAACCATCGAAAACCGTTGTATAAATGACTTATTAATTAATTGAGTTGATTATTAAATAAAATGATTATTTAAAACTAATCTCTTACTACCTACCACTAAAAATTTTTAGCACAAGTTTAAAATATGTTAACTAAGCATAGTTTTTTAATAATTGTTATGATTATGGTGATAGGAATGAGGGAAAAAAATAAAAGGAGAATTCAAACAAATGAGGAAAGAATGGTTTCTGGATAGGGGAACCCCCACGCATGCTAATGGTGTCGCGCGGGCGACTGGGAGCAGTCGCTAATTCTACTAATCTCAGTACTATGCCCGTTGGCCGTTGGGGTAGTGCTAGTGTAGCCAAGGAAGATCGTGTTGCTGGAAAGGCTGCCCTGTGTTACATTGGGATGGGTAGTGTTACTGTTGATTTGCATACTTCAGTGTTATCATGTAATAATGTCTCTCACGTTGCACTAGTGTGTGATTGAGACGGGGACATATTACGATTGGTCGAACTGTATTAGTCTATACTGAATGTCCAGTGCAAGTACGCTGTTTTGTTGCTGATAATGATTAATTGCGTAACCGTGAGTTTGCACTGACGCGATTTTCACAAAAAAACATGTTTTAAACAATGTTTTCTGTCAATGTATCAAAAAGCGTTTGCATAGTAAAAGAACATGTTGTAGTGAAATATGTTTGACAGTTTACTGTGCATTATATATTTTAACTATAGTATGTCTTTATAACTACAGAAACAAAATGTTTGAAAACAAATTTGTAGAAATATTGTCATGTTGAAAGATAAATTTGAATATCTGTTGAAAATTTTACACAGTTTTTGTGAATGCGAACGCCACCATCAACAAAACATGTTGTGTAATTTATTTTATGCGGTTTGTCTCAAACCATTACGTTTTGGATGTTTCTCAGTGCAAACGTACTGTAAGCAAGAGAGCAAATCGAACATCAGCTCTGACACCTTCATTATTTTTAACAATTAACCTCCAGAGTAATTTCTAATAGTAAAGAAAGTTTGTTACCAAGTAATATTCTTTTAATTCAATAATTTTAAGAATAATTTCTAACAATAGTGTAATATAACCCTTAGAATAGGTACACGAATAGCTGATGAACCTAAATATCCAAGTAGTCTTGAAAGTCAAGAAGTAGATGAAAACTCGCAATCTCAAAATCGGACTGAAATCTATAATTTTCTACTTTGGAATATTATTAATATTCAAAGCGGGAAGTTAAAAACTGCAGTTTCTATCCCGCCCTCCTAGCTTAGCAACTATTACGCAGGCTATATACGACGACCATACGAAACACAGCAGCGTTAAGCTGCTACTTTACGCTGGTATTCTATGAGGGCGTGGTACTTCCTCGGTCGAGCCGACCCATTCAAAATATGTACTACAAATTCTGGTCGAAGTAGGTAGGTGTATATTATACAACGCGATTTATGAGATATTCAATACCATAATAATTTAAATTAAAAAAAATAATGGTATATACGACTTTTTATTTTTATGTATCTCCTATAGTCTAGACTAGGGATGCATCCCATACCGATACCACTACCGATACCGGTAGTGGTATCGGTATACTCGAAATTTGACGATACGATCGGCGATACTCGAAATTTGACGATATATCGGCATCAGCGATATTTTTATGGGCGATTTAACGACACTTTTAAAATTTCACGCTTTCAAATCTATTCTCTTGCAAACGAGGCATGAACTAACTATGCTGTGCTGTGTTTTGTTTCCTTGTTCCCCTGTCAACCCTGAGCTGTAATTGTCCCTATTGTATCTCTCTACCTAATGTCTCCTAATATATCGAGAGGCGCAGATCAGGCGGGCAGCAGCAAACTTGAAAAAAATGGCGCAGAAGTACTCTAGTTTCCAAATGAGTTCTGTCGTATCTGAGAGACTATTTTCCATCGCAGGTCTTATTAAAACAGATTTGCGAAATCACTTTTCTCCGCAAAACTTAAGAATGCGTTGTTTTTTAAACAAAAATCTCATCAATGTTAATTTTAATTACATAATAACACTATTAACTTATTATATATAATATATTATTGAGCCGTGGTAGCTCAGATGGTTAACGCTCGCTGTAAATATAACAGAACGCGAGTAACCCGGGTTCGATCCCCACCGGCACCAATGAAATTGTTAATTGCAATTTTAAGTGCCGATTTGCCATGCGCTCGGCGGTGAAGGAAAACATCGTGAGGAAACCTGCATGTCTGAGGAATAAGAAAAAAAATATTTCGAAGACATGTGAAGTTCGCCAACACGCATTGGGGCTGTGCGGCGGACACTTCCTTGCCCTAAAACCCTCTCAGTAATGAGGGGAGGCCTGTGCCCAGCAGTGGGACGCATATAGGCTGTAACTTTACTTTACTTTACTATTAACTATTTTCAACCTTTCTATAGTTTTAGACGGCTTTATTTAGTTCGTCATGTTATTTGTTCTTTTTATATAAAAAAAAAATTACCCGACTTGTGTTTTATTTATTTTACCTTCATTTTTGATAACATTTATAAGATAGATATAGATATTTTTATAAGAGCATCGGTATTGGTATCGTATCGGCAAAAAGGCGTATCGCGGCATCCCTAGTCTAGACTTTACCGTACTGTATCACTTATAAGTGCATATATCCGGGGGAAAAATAAGCTTTTATATCCATTCATTCATTGTAGCATTTCACAAGTCCACTTTCTTGTTTTTTGTTTAAACAAAACAAATTTTTTACACAAAAAGCTATGTATGTGGTAGAGCGATGCCGCAGCGATATTGTGGTTGCAGCACGAATGGGCGGCTCAACCGGCGAAAGGACCACGCTCTCACAGAATACCAGCGTAAAATAGCAGCTTAATGCTGCTGTGTTGTGTACCTTTTTTACTGGAAACGAAGCATTCCATCTGAGTCTTGAGGGCTGGCAACGCATCTGCATTCTGATTCTTAATTGAAGATGAATGTAGATGTCTATGGGCCACAGCATCCACTTACCATCAGGTGAACTGTGTACTCGTTTGTCACCCTTATTTTATAAAAAATATAAATACTTTTTTCCGTACGGGATTCGAACCCGCGGCCCTTAGCACTGTAACACATTACTAAGCCACTGCGCCATGGAGCCGTCAAAACTACTGAACATTTGACTATAAAATAAACAATTACATAACTTTTATATAGTCTCAAGAGTTTGTACTTATTTTTGTTCGAAACTGAATAATGATAGAGGCCGTAAAATACCACAAATTATAATATAATAATATAACATAATATAATAAAAAAAGACCACACATGTTTCAAATAAACGTTAAACCCGCCAACCTGAAGTCTCGACAGCTTAACATACAAACCTTGTTCCGCAGGTGGTTTAAATCAACAAGTACGGGTGTGCATTTGTTAGTCAATTCAAGCTTCGTAAAAAATTCAGCTGCCAATATAACACCTATATTACAAACAGTGAGAGCAAATAAAAAAAAATACAAATCATTGAATCTGTAGTTTTGTTCAACTAAAAAAAATATGTATCACGAATGTCATGTAGACTCAAAATAAATGCCTTGATTTGTGCAAATAGTATTTGGATTTCGACGTTCTATTCGCTGTTGGTGATAAAATAGAAATGCACACAAATGATAGAGTCTAATAAACAAGGTGTACAAGCGTAAAGAATAGTTAACGGTACTCTCCATTGAATATAAGACTAAAATTTACATACAAACAAGAACAGTACAAGACTGACTGGCCAATGCATTTTTGCCAAAAAAAAAAAGAATTAACCGAAAACAAACAAATATGCCTGTCAATATCAGTTCGAAAACCTGACAAATTTTTCAGTTGGTCCGTTGTAGAAGAACCGGCCTGACGGGAAGAGCGAGTCAACAGGTAGGGTATAGGGCAGTGACCCACAGTTGCCAGTGTACAGTATAAAATATGAATGGCACCACCAGAATTTTCAGCTGGTGGAATGAGCGTTTTTATTAATGAAATATCAACATTGTTTTCATTGATGCCCCCGTCAAAGTCGATACGATAATAATCGTGGCGATATGTTTGAATAACTTCAAAAGTTTACAAAATAAAAAACAGTTTTTAGGAAGCAATCTAACATAAGCATTGCGTCTAAAGTTGAAGACATATGAAGATAATCGGTATCAGAGTAAATTATAACTAGGTAAAGTTGAACGTATGCCACTCACCTTCTCTCGCAACAGCACGCGAAACGGCTCGTTTCGAGCTAGTTGCAAGCGGTCTGATGTGTCCTTATGAACTTAACAAAGGTCTACTTTCACCGATGGACGCAGTCGCAGCCCAAAGAATAAACCATATACGGCCCTCTCATGCGTTGAGCGCTGCTTATTACGCGCTTTATCCGAAAGAAACAGTAACGTTCAATTAAAACGGTAAATAGCTATTGCAAAAAATAAACGCACTACACTAACACTGATCGATAAACCACTTTGCACCGCACCAGCATTATTTGTTTGATGAACAAAAGTTTTTATCGTCAAGGGCCGCCACAGGGAAAAGTTTCCCTAACTTTTCGGATGTTGAAACGTTAACGGGGATAATAGAACGTCCGTCAAATGGCGACGCCGCCGCGCGAATGGAAGTGGAACCGGGTTGCCTCGATGAGAACAAAACGACACAACTCCGAGAAACCGAGTGTGCGCGCGCGATAGAGCATCTGCGGCACACACGAGAGAGAAAAAGAAAGCGATGGAGGCCCGTTCAGCGTTCACCAATGGTACAATGTCGTCCCCCTAAGCCGCTTCTTCGCGTGCAAAATTAAAAAAAAAACACCTGTGTAGATTTTATTTAAATAATTTGTGTTGTTAAGATAAAAAATTTACCGCTTTAAATACCACTATGTCAACTGTAAGTAGATCCTGCTTACTTGCATCATGTTCTTAAAGACCAGGACTAACATATTATGTTTTAAATGAAAAAAATTGCATTACTAGATATATCGATCTAATATCAGCAAAAAAATTATCCTTTACAGCAGTTAGAGATATGTAGATGATGAGCTGACTGCTCTCAATGGCGTCTGTTGTTGACGACAAGACGACAGCCGGCTGGTGGTCGTGCAACGCCAAGAGAACGCGCCACCAGAATTAGGTGGCCGAGGATCTCTTTATCGTTATCTTCGGTATCCTGGAGTCTAGATATTCGTCGCTTAGGAATAACTAAAAAATGAATCGGTGCTTGTGGGATGTGGACTGACATCATTGAAAGCAAGGAACAGTTCGTCTTCATAAATTATATCGGCTTTAATTTCTTTTGATATTATTTTGTCGAAAATTGTAGGACCTGGTGCTGCAACGCTTTGAGCTTGAGCACGAAGCACCTCATCACTATACGGACGCCGGACAGCGATGGCTGCCCCGCGCGTTAATCATATTTTTTTTTTATTTTTTTTTTTAACAGTTTAAATTTCATAGATATTCGTTGAATATGATTTTTGAGGTGAAATTTCAAAACACGTTGAAAAACTTTAGCAAACATTTTTCACTGAATTCCTAGGCTGCACTAAAAGTATCGGGAATGGAATATTTCCACTGTTCCTGTTATATTAAAAATTTTTAATTGAAAACTCCTTGGTTTTAAAAATCGAATACAATTTATTTATTTAAAAAAAGATTCTCAGTCTTGTCACAAGGTTTTGTCAAACTTCTTTAGTCGTTAAGAAAATGGAATTGACTCGATAAAATTCAAGAGCGATGATTTATTATGATTTTAGAGGTGGTTTAACACAAAAACAGTGTGTTGACCGGATGATTTCTGCATTTGGTGATGAAGCCCCATCCATAACCACAGTTTATCGCCGGTTTGCTGAATTTCAACGTGGACGTGTCAAGCTCAGTGATGATCCCCGTCAAGGTAGTCCAAAAACTGCAGTAACCCAAGAAAACGTTGATACTGTGCGCAAGCTGATTGAGGAAGATCGACATGTGACATACCGCGAAATTCAGGCAATTTTAGACATTGGCATGAGTCAAATACATATAATCTTGCATGAAAAATTAGGAGTAAAAAAGTTGTTTTCACGATGGATACCGCATTCGCTCTGTGAAGAGCAAAAAGCGGCTCGCGTTACTTGGTGCGTCAAAACTCTCGAAAGATTTCACGCAGGATCCTCAAGTGCTGTATACAACATCGTATCAGGTGACGAATCCTGGATATACGCGTACTAACCCGAAACAAAAAACCAGTCACGAGTTTGGGTGTTCGAAAATGAGTTAAAGCCAACAAAAATTGTTCGTTCACGGAGTGTTGCAAAAAAAATGGTGGCCACGTTTGTCTCCAAAACCGGCCATGTTACGACTATTCCTCTTGAGGGACAAAGAACGGTTAATGCAGAATGGTATGCTAGCATTTATTTGCCACAGGTCGTTTCTGAACTCCGTAAAGAGAACTGCAACCACCGCATCATCCTCCATCACGACAATGCGAGTTCTCACACCGCACACAGAACAAAAGAGTTTTTAGAGCAAGAAAACATAGAATTGATTAAAACTACTTTTACGGATTTTATCGCGTTTATTTTTACTTTTTATTTATAATTCCCGACGTTTCGGGTGCTTTCCAGCACCCATGGTCACGGGGGACTGAGATGACTGACGTTCCGATGTCATTGTTAAACCCGGAGTACCTTCAGCTTTTTTAATTATTCTTTATGGTCCGTGGTATGGTTAATTAAAAAAGCTGAAGGTACTCCGGGTTTATCAATGACATCGGGACGTCAGTCATCTCAGTCCCCCGTGACCATGGGTGCTGGAAAGCACCCGAAACGTCGGGAATTATAAATAAAAAGTAAAAATAAACGCGATAAAATCCGTAAAAGTAGTTTTAATCATGTGTAGTGTTCGCGTAAATATAAGAAATCATTAAACATAGAATTATTAGACCATCTGCCGTACAGCCCCGACCTAAGCCCAAGTGATTTCTATACTTTCCCTAAAATAAAGAATAAACTGCGTGGACAGAGATTTTCATCAACCTGAAGAAGCTGTGGACGCCTACAAAACGGCCATTTTGGAGACCCCAACTTCCGAATGGAATGGTTGCTTCAATGATTGGTTCCATCGTGTGGAAAAATGTGTTAAATTTCGCGGAGAATACTTCGAAAAGCAATAAATACATTTTTAAATATTAATATTGTGTCACTTTCTTGATTCCCGAAATTTTCAGTGCCGCCATCGTATTCTTTGTACCAATTCAATCGCATTTGAATCCTATACTATTCCTATCTTATACGTGCAAATGCTATTGATGATGCCCAGACCGAGTTGCTGAGGTGAGCGTAAATCTAATTTTTCAATATGATTTTGAAGTTGACACTGATAAGATATTGAGCTGTTAACCATGGACGTTTTTTTTATATGTCCATGCAGATAACCCTATTTTACTCAAAGTCACAAAATATGTAAAGAAGTTCTTACAACTTTCAACACAAACATATTATGTAGAAATGTCATTAGATAATAGATGAATATATATGAATATAATATTAATATGTATTAATGGAATTATAAACCGATTCAAAACTTGTTTTCGGCGAAGAAAATAGCAACCTAATAGTTCTGTAAATAAATTAAGTTTCTAATTCAATCTAATGAAATATGTATCCATTCTAACTCTTCAGAAACTAGAGATCAGTCAATGTGAAAATAACGAATCGTAACTCTAAGCGATCGGACTCACATTTGAGCTCTCTATTGATTACAAAATAAGATGTTATGTAGAAAATAATACCAAAACCTATTCTGGTGTATTCAGTATTGAGTAAATACACAAGAACCAATGTTTGTCACCAGTAGGATCTATTTGCGAACCAGTTACAAAACCGCCAGTAAATATGAATAAAACTAAGTGCAATGATTGAATTATCTGATTATCGGAAGATCGGAAGTTGTGTTAAGCGTGTGAAGTTCAAATATAATCGGAGACACCGCGAAAAAATGCACCTCCTTTCATCGAATAGTATAGGACTATGACACCACTAACAAAACTGGAATTTTGATATAGGTGAATTCGTTTATTTATCTTGAATTTACTTGTTCAAAAATACGATTGTATAATTTTGACTCGATCATAATTATTTGCGAAAACACCTCTAAAAATCGTTACGTTTGAAATTGCAACGAAGTTGAGAATATCTCAAATATATATTTGAGATATTCTCAACTTTTTATAACATCAATATTCGTAATTCACTTGCTCATTATTTTGATTACTTTAGTCATTTTTTTTTAAATATTTTAAGATTTTGACAATTTCTAAGCGATCTTAACCGTCGCGGGCGCTACGCAATTTTAGACCTTATGACGTCGTTTCTTAAGTTTTTATAGAAATTATGTATTCACTCGGATCAGTCCGGCGATACCCCGGAGCCATTTTTAAACGTTTTTTCAATTTTTCGGCTTATAACCTGTGTAAAAGAACAGTCTGCAGTATGTGAACATTAACAGGATCGTTCCCGCAAATACATCCGATTTGATGAACCACAAATCCTCTCAAAAGAACACCAATTCGAATCCAAATATCTCGTACTCCTATAATTATTTTAAAAGTAAGGCAGAAGGTAAGGATCATTGACGGCGAAAGCAAAGAGCAATAACCAATATAATATATTGAAAAATACATTCATATTTGTATTGAGTACATACAGACAATGATTAAAAATAAATGTTTACTTTCGTTCTCCGGAATTTCTCAAAAGTACTATATTTTTACATCCTTTTTGAAAAAAAAAACTATATTTGTTCAAAAAAAGAAGGTGGCAACCCTTGTGAAGTACCTGAAACTTCCTGAATTAAAAAGTTAAGTTAATAAACACGATAAGTATTGTAAAATTACTTTTTTTAACGTGCTGTATCCGCGTAAACATAAGAGATCGTCATACACGTAATTATGAGACCGCAGATCAATTGTCAATAGATTATCGATAACTATATACAGCCATAGAATAAATAATACTTATACAGCATTCCACAAAATACTCTCGCTTCTCAATATACATATACATAGTATAAAACAAAGTAGCTTCCCGCCGGCTGTACGCTTAGATCTTTTGAAATACGCATCGGATTTTGATACGGTTTTCATCAATACACAGAATGATTCAAGAGGAAGGTTTATGTGTATAATAAATGAATATGTTGTCAAGTTTTCGATATCCTCTTTTTACTTAAAAATACTCCGTAAGGTTTGTGAAATCATGGGAATTTTGATATAAGGGGTGAACAAATATCCGACAGGTATTAGTAAAAGCCTTTTCTTCTCATCATAGTCTGACGAGCACACAGTTCTTCTGATGGTAAGTAGATGCTGTGGCCTATAGACATCTACATTTATCTTCAATTAGGAATCAAAATGCAGATGCGTTGTCAACCCCTGAGGACTGAGACGAAATGCCTCGTTGACAGTAAAAAAGATCTCCGGGTCTCTACAACCGCCATACGAAACACAGCAGCATACGCTTGTATTGTGTGAAAGCGTGGTCCTGCCCTAGTCGAGCCGACCCGTTTATGCTGCAACCACAATATGGCTGCAGCATAGCTCTACCACGCAAAAATTAATCCTGCAATTAATATGGTATAAAGTTATTTTATAACAGAATATCTTACTATTTTTCTCTCTCTCTGGTCGTATCGGTTAACAGTCCCATCGGATTATGAGATTGAGGGAGTAGAGAGAGCACCTGTGTTTGCGCATACACTTGGGCACTGTAATCCTGTCCTGCGCCGATGGCAAGCCTCCTTTGAGGCAGGCCGCCGTGACCGAAATTATGTCTGGAGGACATTACTACTAATGAATTCAGTAAAGTCAGTCGCCATTCGCGTAGTGTATATTTTCTTTGGTAAAGTGCAAATGAAAATAGACTTAATTGAGGCCTGAACTTCAATCGAGATCTGTTTACTTATTAGAATACTATGCATTATAGTATTCTTTGGTTTACTTATTCAAGAAATTAGTTTACTTTATTATAATTTAAGTGTAAATAAAATTATTTTAATCAATACTATTGTAATGTTTAATTCGTCGTAAGGGATTTGCAATCTTTTGAAAAATAATAACGATCTTAAACTTAAACCCAAATCTAAAAACATGGGTGCTAATATCGGATTAGGACTACGGTGCTATTCAGCTTAAATTCCCTACTGACTAAATATAAAGATAAATTTCCGAAACACCTCTTTCAAGATGTTCAAACAGTGACAGTGGCGGTGTGAGAATTTGCACAACCTTATGGAAGGAAAGAAAACGCGAGATAGGCGGCAGCGTTTGCCAAATAAGAACTAAAAAATGAAAAAACTGCAGTTGCCAACCAACTTGCCAAGCGTGGCAACTATTTCAAATATGTCCCCTACGAGTTGTAAGGGTATGCACTACCTCATATCGTTCCGTGAGTGTCGTAAGAGGCGACTGAGGAAAATGAACCAGGAAATGGGCAGCAGCGTTAAATATTATCATTTTCATCATTACAGCCCTTCACAAGTCCACAGCTGAACTTTGCCCTCCCCCCAAAGTAATGCCACAAACAGACGTAGTCCTTCACTGCTGGCCGTATAAAGACGCTCAAGGTCGGTCAGCGAGCTATGGACAGGGCTGTGCACGGAGCTTCTCAGCGTGATAAACTTAGAAATGGATATCCTTGGTAGAATCAGAGTGACCGACAAAACCCAACGAATAAGTCAGCTGAAGTGGCAATGGGCGGGCCTTATAGCTCGAAGAACCGACAACTGATGGGAAGAAAAGGTTCTCGAGTGGCAACCTCGTACCGGTAGGCGTAGGGCGGCTCCCCACTAGATGGATTGACGATCTGATAAGACATGCAGGAAGTCGATAGATCCAGATGGCTTAGGACCGTGCTTTGTGCCATTCCTTGGTGGAGCATTAAATATATATCTACTAAAATATTTAAAAAAAAACTGCAACTATGGCAAATAGTGGATATTTGCCATAGTTAAAGTTTTTTATACAAAGCCTACAAGGCTTACGCTCAACTTTTGATAGGCTCTAAATGTAACATTAGGTGACACCTTGCCAATTTATTAAATTGTTCAAGGTTTAAAGAGAAAATGTGCTCAAGAACAATACCGCTGGTTAAAAACAATCTTTGTCCATTAATAAGTTGAATGGGTTGCAATTTGTTACAAGGTCAGTGATGGTGATGGTGTCCTTTTAGAATGTTATAAGATAATGATTTCTTAAATTTACGCGAACACTACACATTGAATAAAAATATTATTTACGGATTTTATCGCGTTTAATTACTTTAATTTATTTTTATTATTATCCCGACGTTTCGGGTGCTTTACAGCGCCCATGGTCACGGGGGGGACTGAGATGTTTGACGTCCCAATGTCATAGTTAGTCCGGCTACCTTCAGTTTTTAAATATAAGTTTTTGGTCCGATTTACGCAAAACGAGCTTATAGTATCATGAAGTCTTGCAGTGGTATGCTTGGGTTTGGGTTTAATTTTGTTAATTATAGGATCCCAAGCAGATGGTAGCACCCAACCATCTTCTCTATTGAAATTTGGATGTTTTTTAATTTCAATAGCCTCGCGTATCATCCTTGGCAGGAATCGGTGTTCTTTTGCGAGAATTTGTGGTTTATCAAATCTAATGTAATGTTGGGGACGATCTTTAACATGTTCGCGGAAGTCTGCAGTCTGCTTGGGTGCTACCATCTGCTTGGGATCCTATAATTAACAAAATTAAACCCAAACCCAAGCATACCACTGCAAGTCTTCATGATACTATAAGCTCGTTTTGCGTAAATCGGACCAAAAACTTATATTTAAAAACTGAAGGTAGCCGGACTAACTATGACATTGGGACGTCAAACATCTCAGTCTCCTCCGTGACCATGGGTGCTGGTAACGCCAGTTAACAATCTACTTTATCAACATTACATTACATATCGCATTGAGTTCGTCCTAAGTTATATCTACTTTATCAACATGACTAGTGCATATTTTTTGTTTCCTTCCTTCCTTCCCTTTCCTACCGCACGCGCTGCCGCCGAGGTGGAAAAGATGATCTCGGCGCGCGTCAGTATACTAAGTGACATTACGTTCTCCGCACCGCACGGCCAGCCGTCGCGTCTTATATATATTAACCGCAAACCGCGCAGGGCGAACATTGAGTTCTCCTGTTTATGTTTAATATTCACCGCATCAGACATTGTGTCTTTGTAACTCATAAAAGTGTGAGACGCCCCCGTAAGGGCAAAGGTGGAGAGTGTGGGACTTCACGAGACTGTTCCGAGAGTGCGTGTGCGCCGAACCACGTGGCGAGCTCGCTGTATAGCAGACACTCCAGGAGGAAGGCGCGGCAGCCCTCATCAGGTCAGTGCGTGCTATCCCACCTATTTATTTTCCCCTTTGCCGTATGCACCAAAATTACAGTCCACTAAATCTTTATCGAAGATACCTTAAGTTACTGGCGTCTCCATTTTTAATGGTCCTTCTCGCTGGATTGACCTTGACTCTCCATTTTTAATGGTCACTTCTCGCTGGATTGACCTTGACTTTCCGCCCTTATTAGATCGTTATCGTAATAAGCGTTTATATAATTAATTATTTATATTTTAATCCGACTTCGGATTAACCCCGCCCTTATTAGAACACTAGAATAGGTCCTAATAGGTGACATTCATGGTAATTTTAAAACTATATTCATAGAATGAATAAGCATATAATTATCTATATAAATTATTTGTTGTATGTTCACATCACGTCATCAACTTTTAACTACATCTATAGATTATACTGTTAAATTACATTTATTATTTGCACATATATTTAAGCATTATATTCGTTATAAATAACTTCATAATTATTATAAAAGTTAACAATTAAAGTTCATCGTTAACGAAACTAATATTTAATAATTCAACCGCGTAGCGAGGTCGCTTACAGACTACCCGCTTATAATTATATTATTTTTGCCGCATAACTTAAGTTGTAATGCCGCCTAAAAAACAAATAGCATCGAATAATAGCGATTCCTCGGATAATGAGGGCACACCTGATGCTGAGTTGGTTTTATTGTTAGCTAAACGAGATGTTTTATTTGAAATAGTGCAAAAAATATATGATATGTCCTCGGACATCCTCACAAACACTTCCACGATGGAGCGTTTTCTTGATGGAAGTTCTAATATTAATGCTTTACGTATTGAGTTTAAACAGGTCTTAGATAATTATAATTCACATCTATTAAAAATAAACCCTATTGCTAAACCTGATTATAACAGCCTCATTGCGTTTGAGTCTCTTTGCGGTAGAATAAATAGGCTTTATTTACAATATTCGCAATCTAATTCACAAAGTACTAGTACACCATCTAAAGCCAGATTCACACTTCCGCCTATCGAACTTATGCCATTTTCGGGTGACATTCGCTCGTGGCCTTTATTTTATGCTAGCTTTAAATCAACCGTCCATGACAACACATCGCTTACCGACGCTGAAAAGTTATACTATTTGCTAGGTAAACTAACGGGCAAAGCCCTATCTGTATGCTCAGGTATAACTCCTTGCGCTGAAAATTATAAAATTTTATTGCAAGCACTCGTTGACAAATATGAAGACCGGCGTATGCTAGCATCTACATATATTAATCAGATGTTCGAATTTAAGCCATTGCAATCGGCCACCGCAAATAATTTTGATTTATTTACTGATAACTTTATAAGTGCAGTGCGCGCTTTACAAAACTTAAAGTTAGATAATCTCTCGGACTTAATTGTTCTTCATATCGCGCTTAAGAAGCTGGACCCGGATACCATTCGCTCTTTCGAATATAGTCATAACTCGATGGTACCTACCTTTGATGATTTAGTAAATTTTATTAAGACCCGCTCCAAAGTTTTGCAACGCACCGATTCTAGTACAAATTCTAATAGCGCACCAAACAATCGACGAGGTAACGGTAATAATCGTCGCTGTAATAATACTTCGTCGCCGAAGTATCAGGCGTACGTAAGCACGACGACTAGTTGCTCAAAGTGTCTGTGCGATAATATTGTGCATCAACACCTATTTAAGTGTGCAGACTTTAATAAAATGACGCCGCAGGAACGATTTAAATGCGTAAAGAGTAACAATGCATGTGTGAATTGTCTCAGTTTAAGTCATCGAGTGTCTAGTTGCTCTTCAAATTATAGTTGTCGAGTTTGTAAATTTAAACATCACACATTGTTGCACTTCCACCGCAGAAGCGATAATGCTTCCCCTGCGCTGGCGCGTTCTCCACCGCTTCAGCCAGTTACACTGAAGTCTACAACCCCCGCGCCCGCACACTCGCCACCCCTCACCGCAGGTGCGCGTTCAGACGTTGCGCTGTGTACTTCGTTCAAGAATGTGTCTCAACGTTCACCGCCTCCCGCGCGCGCAAGTCGTTCGCAGAGAACTGTTTTATTATCAACCGCTCAAGTATTTGCTTACGATGCTAAGGGAGAGAAACAAATTATTCGTATATTATTAGACTCCGCGGCTCAAAGCCATTTTATTACTAAAGAGTGCTGTCATCGTTTAGGCGTTCAACAACACGATACCGAATGTACTGTAGTAAAGGGATTCGGTGGAGTTGAAAAAATTGTAAAATCGAAATCGATTGATATTAAAATTTTCTCACGATTCGACTCGAATATTAACTTCAATATTTCAACGCTAGTTGTTGATCAAATCACCGACCTTTTGCCCACTGCTGTGGTAGACACATCTGTCTTATCACACTTCCATGGCATAAGACTCGCTGATGAATGTTATAGCATGCCTAATAAAATTGATGTTTTGATAGGCGCATCCCTTTTCCCGCACTTACTATGTCCAGACGTAATTTATTCGTCTAACGACTTGTCCGGGCCCTCAGCTTTGAGTACGGTATTTGGTTACGTTATTATGGGCTCAGTGCCGACACTTCAGGTAAATCATTCTTTAACGTGCTGCTCAGTTCTAGAGTCTCCTATCGTTGACAAATTAGTGCAACGATTTTGGGAGCTTGAACAGCCACCCTCCGCACCGCCCATTCAGTGTCCTTCAGACATTGAATGTTTGAAGAGAAGAGAAGAGAGAGAATTTGAAGAGTTTTATAAATCTACGACATCCCGCGATCCTTTTACTGGTAGATATATTGTTGGCCTGCCATTTAAAGATGACGTTTACTCTCTCGGAGATTCTTATGAAACCTCTCGACGACGATTCATGTGCTTGGAGAGGAAACTTCAAGCCTCGCCTACATTAAGGTTAGCATATGATGACGTCATAAAGGAATACTTAGCTAAAAATTATATATCCCCCGCACCGCCGTATGACTCTCATGAACCCGCTCCAATATATGTCATACCGCATCATGGAGTCTTACGCGACGATAAGAAGTCAACGCGTCTGCGCATCGTCCTGGATGCTAGCAGTAAGACTAGCACTGGGCGATCATTAAATGATATTCTGCATTCAGGACCAAATTTGCAAGGCGACTTGTTCAATATAATTTTAACTTTCCGCTTACATCCAATCGCTACGACAGCCGACTGTCGCCAACAATTTCTGCAAATAGTTGTTCGCGATTCTGATCGTCGTTACCAATGCTTCCTATACCGCTTCCGTCCACAAGACCCACTTGTGTTATACCACTTCAATCGCGTGTGCTTCGGTTTAACTTCGAGTCCATACCATGCATTGCGCACGGTAAGACAGCTCATTGATGACGACGGCGCAAAGTATCCGCTTGCGAGTCGTATCGCATTTACTTCGCTATATATGGACGACATCGCGTTCTCTATGCCCAGTGAATCCGAGGCCAGTGAGACCTCTCGGCAGCTGATAGACTTATTCAAGGGTGCCCAATGGGACCTGATAAAATGGCATAGCAACCGTCGATCTGTTTTAGATGACCTCCCTACTTCCCATAAAATTACAGGAGAAGTAGAGTTCGATAAATCAATGCCACATAAAATACTAGGCTTGCATTGGTCTACCGATAGTGACGCCTTTTATTTTAAGATATCTGTTCCCGCTGATGTGACGTGCACTAAGCGCGCCATCTTATCTACTGTCGCTCGCCTGTGGGACATAATGGGTTTCGTTGCTCCCACAGTCGCGTACGCCAAATTGTTAATAAAGCAGCTTTGGCAACTTAATTTAGATTGGGACGACATACCACCACCGCCAATTATTAAGATGTGGAGGCAATTCTGTGCTAAATTACCAGCTCTTAATGATTTACGTATCCCGCGACATGTTGGTGTATCCAAAAACTGTACTGCGTCACTCCTGGGGTTTTCCGACGCCAGCGAGCACGCATACGGTGCCGTAGTCTACATACATGTAAAGAGTGTCAATGGTAACACCGTCCAGTTGATTTGTGCAAAGACTAAAGTCGCACCGACGAAACCACTATCTATTGCACGCCTTGAGCTTTGTGGAGCGGTTTTACTCTCAAAATTGCTTCGCAGAGTACTCGACAATTATTCTCTTGACCTTGCAATATCAGTCTATGCCTTTGTAGATTCAAAAGTAGCTCTGTACTGGATAAAGAGTTCGCCACACAAGTGGCAGACCTTTGTTGCAAACCGCGTTGTTCAGATTACCGACAATATTCGCGCTGATAACTTTTATCATGTCGCAGGTACTGAGAATCCCGCTGACATACTTTCACGTGGCGTTACGCCAAATAAATTAGTTTCAAACCCCCTGTGGCTCCATGGGCCTCAGTGGACTTCGTTAGATCCATCTCAATGGCCTCTTCGTACTTTAGACAATGAGGTTATTGCAAATATGCCTGAGAAGAAGATTTTGTCGCACACTGTGTGCACATCCGTCTGTAATTCTGCGATTTATGAGCTCGCATTCCGCATCTCTTCTTGGAGTAAACTTCTACGTATAATTGCGTACGTGTGTAAGTTTGCTAAATTATTGCCCCGCCGCAACACTACTGTAGTGACTGCTGATGATCTCAGTTTCTCTGAGGTTATAATCCTCCGCGCCCTGCAAAAACAGCATTTTGCAGTGGAATATTTAAATATTGAAAGTAACAAACCTTGCTCGCCCGCTTTCAATCGTTTAAGGCCTTTTATTGAGAATGGTTTAATCCGCATTGGTGGTCGTCTTTCGAACTCCGCATTAGATTACACGCAAAAACATCCAATTATACTCCCGCGCAGTGATCATGTAGTGAACATGATCATTGACTATTATCATATTAAAAATTTACACGCTGGGCCTGAATTGTTATTGTCATTGCTCCGTCAAAAATTTTGGATACTTTCCGCACGCCGCACTGTGAGAAGCAGAGTCTACAAGTGTAATATATGTTTCCGGCTTAGACCCCGTCCAACTTACCCTTTGATGGCTGATCTTCCCCATAGTCGTGTAAGACAAGCTATTAAGGCATTTACACACACGGGCTGCGATTATGCCGGTCCTATCGCATACACTCCTGTACGTCGTCGTGGTGTACGCAGCGAGAAGGCGTACTTATGTGTTTTCACATGCCTCACGACTCGAGCTGTACATATAGAAATCGCTACAGATCTTAGTAGTTCTAGTTTCCTCGCTGCGCTTAAACGTTTCCTCTCTAGACGAGGGCCGATTCAGTTTTTATATTCGGATAATGGAACGAATTTTAAAGGTGCCGCTTCGTATCTTCGCGATCTCTATAAATTTCTAAACGTTGAATACCGCCCAAAGCTTGAGCAAGAGTGTGCTGAGAATCGTATAACATGGAAGTTCATCTGTCCCAACTCTCCTCATTTTGGAGGCGCCTGGGAGAGTATGATCAAAGTCGTAAAAACGCATCTGTTCCGAGTTATCGGACATCAGTTACTTTCATACGAAGAGCTTAATACTGTTCTTGCGCAAATTGAGTGCTTGCTAAACTCGCGGCCCTTGACAGTATTGAGTTCTGATCCTGCAGAGCCTTCAGCTCTTACTCCGAGTCATTTTTTGAATACCGCACCTTTATTGTCATTACCCGCACCCAAAGTCAAATCTGACTCTACCAGTCTGTTACACAGGCATTCTTTACTGGATAAATTAGTTCAGTCGTTTTGGGACCGGTGGAGGACGGAATACCTTCACGGATTACAAGTTCGTCAGAAGTGGAACACCCCGTCTACGGCTATCGTACCAGGCATGGTTGTAATTATGATAAATGATAATGAACCGCCCCTTGCTTGGCCATTAGCGATTGTCGAGTCTGTTCATCCTTCGAAGGATGGCGTAGTTCGAGTAGTGACCGTGAGAACTACTAAGGGAACATATCTCCGTCCTGTTGCTCGTATTTGCCCTCTCCCAAGACAATAAATCACGATTATTTTGATTATAATTATTTATCTAAATTAGGAGTTTATATTTATATATATTAAAAAAGTATTAAACCGCAATATTATATTTATGTATACATTTTCTCGCTTACCAAGTAAGGTTAGTAGATGAGACACGCGCATTGAGCGCATCCTCTCACTTTATATACCGCTTATTTATTTGTTTTCCTTTTACTTTTTATATTACGGTTGTCTTTTAAAGGTGACCCTGTAAGGGCGGGAGGAAATGGTAACGCCAGTTTACAATCTACTTTATCAACATTACATTACATATCGCATTGAGTTCGTCCTAAGTTATATCTACTTTATCAACATGACTAGTGCATATTTTTTGTTTCCTTCCTTCCTTCCCTTTCCTACCGCACGCGCTGCCGCCGAGGTGGAAAAGATGATCTCGGCGCGCGTCAGTATACTAAGTGACGTTACGTTCTCCGCACCGCACGGCCAGCCGTCGCGTCTTATATATATTAACCGCAAACCGCGCAGGGCGAACATTGAGTTCTCCTGTTTATGTTTAATATTCACCGCATCAGACATTGTGTCTTTGTAACTCATAAAAGTGTGAGACGCCCCCGTAAGGGCAAAGGTGGAGAGTGTGGGACTTCACGAGACTGTTCCGAGAGTGCGTGTGCGCCGAACCACGTGGCGAGCTCGCTGTATAGCAGACACTCCAGGAGGAAGGCGCGGCAGCCCTCATCAGGTCAGTGCGTGCTATCCCACCTATTTATTTTCCCCTTTGCCGTATGCACCAAAATTACAGTCCACTAAATCTTTATCGAAGATACCTTAAGTTACTGGCGTCTCCAGGCGCTGTAAAGCACCCGAAACGTCGGGATAATAATAAAAATAAATTAAAGTAATTAAACGCGATAAAATCCGTAAATAATAGTTTTATTCAATGTTATAGATAATCGAGGTTGGAAACTAGTGCCGTGTCAACAGTGTTAAGAAAAGTACCGTTATATTTTTTTTAAATAGAATAAGGGTGACAAACGAGCACACAGTCCACCTGATGGTAAGTGGATACTGTGACATGTACCATGTATTCATAGACATGTACATTTATCCTCGATTATGAATCAGAACGCAGATGCATTATCACCCCCGAGGACTAAGATAGAACGCCTCGTTTCCAATAAAAAGGGTCTCCGGTTCTCTACACCCACGATACAAAACACAGCAGCATCGAGCTGCTATTTTACGCTGGTACTCTGTATGAACGTGGTCCTATTCCGGTCGAGCCGACCCATTCCACACACATACACACCACGTAAATTATTTGTCACCAGTGTATAAAAGCCTCATTAATCATTGGTTAAATTGGTGCACCACTTGCGAATTAGGATCGCATTTGGACAAGACAACTTGTTCTAGCTGTGTGTTGTCCTAAGAGAATCCGTCACAGAATTATTAATAGAATCAGGTGTTACCCCCCGGGGGTTCGCTACTATTTAATATACAGGAAAAACGTTATATTAAAGACTAGTGAACCCCCAGGCTTCGCACGAATGATTTGTGGGTCTCGAAAACAGCGCCTACCGCGTCCAATTAAACCATACTGGGACCCATTTAAACACAGAGAAAAAAAAATTCATCATAATCAGTTCAGATATTTTCGAGTTTTTGGAGACTAAAGTTTTGGACAGCAATTGATTTTCATACATAGATGTTAAAAATAATTAGAGGTATGTGTCTTACCTAGGCCGATCGTGTTTTATATATGAGGCATCACCGGCCTATAAATAACCTGTGTTTTATAAATGAGGCATCACCGGGTGAAAACGGCAATGCCTCGTTAGAGGCTAAATTCGTCTTGTATATCCGACGGTGGTGTGTATTTCCTAGTGTAGTAGTGCTACTTAGTGGCGAAGGGGATTGTGGAACGCAATTGAGGGAGGGCGGGTGGAGGGAACCTGGTTAGACAAATTATTTTATTTGTAGAGAATTTAGTCGAGATTCAACGCACTTCGTACCACGAAAGACGCGCGACTTCTGCTATAGCTCAGATCTAGTTTACGCGTTACCCACAAAATTAATATAAGACTCATTTTACTATGTACAATTTCGTTACAATAATTCGCTTCCATTCTATTCTGCAGCACTGTAAATTGAACCTTAGAGGCAATCATTCTGCTAACGCCAGACGTTAAATACCTAGACCAGGGAGCAGCGTCCAAGGTGCGTTATAAACGGAGTATATAAATACTCTTTGTAGTAGTCATTTCTTTACTCTTTGTAGCGAGACGTCTGGTAGATAGGTACTGAGATCCTCAATCCACCAGTCTACCCTGGCGATCAATACAAGTCCTCTCTATGGGACTGCAGAAACGGGAGAGGCTCATGCCCATGAAGAAGAAGAAACGAAATACTAAAATTAATAATAAGCTAATGTTACTTAGACCACAGAATAAATACGTGAGGATACTATGGTCAGCCGGTTAATATGGTCACATTTTATAACTTCACTTTCAACTTTCACTTTAAAACAACAGCCTTGTTTGCATAGATGACTCTGTGATACGATAGCTTTTCATCGGTCAATCAAAAATTAAAGGGTCAAAAGGGCGCTACTTCATCCACGGAATATAAAAAACAATTTTTTATATTCCGTGGCTTCATCGACGCCATTTTGACAGTTGACATTATAATAAATATTTTAGTCAATTATAGTATTGGGTAGTGTAGTTAGTTTTTTTAAAGTTAATTTTTCGAAGTGTTCCTAATTATTGCCAAAGCTTGTTTGCTATTTTTAACATATTAGTTACAGTATACGACTTCGTGTTTTTGTCGCTGTCCTCCTCTTAGTTTTGGTTCTATAGGGCGGCAAAGCTTAGGGTGAACCACATTACCCTCACGTACCTTATTAGTACTACGTACTTAGACTTTATAAAATAATTCGCCTTATTGATGGACCGTGTTAGCTCAGGTGGTTAACGCTGGCTATAAATTCCACAGTACGCGAACAACACGGGTCCGAAAACCAGAGGTCACCAGAAAAATTGTTAATTACAATTCTAAGTGCCGATTTACCACGTGCTCGGTGGTGAAGGAAAACATTGCGAGGGAACCTGTACGTCTGAGAAATCAGAAAAAAAATATTTCGAAAACATGTGAAGTTCGACAGCACACAATAGGGCAGTGCGGCGAACATTTCTGGAAATTGTGCAGACCCTTTTTACTGGAAACGAGGCATTCCATCTTAGTTCTCACGGGTGACAACGCATCTGCATTTCGATTTACGAATCGTCATCGAGGATAGATGTAGATGTCCATGGGCCACAGCAACCACTTATCATCAGGTGGACTGGGTGCTCGTTTGTCCCATAAAAAAAATCCTTGTCCTAAAAACCTCTCAGAAATGAGAGGAGGCCCTTAAATTTTAACTTCTTACTGATGAATGTAGGCTGTTCTGAACGTTCTAATTAATGACCTCCAACGAGTTTATTTTTGGCCAAAATGTTGGATGGTTTGTAAAACAATCCGTGTTACGGTTGGTTTGCTTTACAAACTGGCATGGCATTATAAAGTTTTCTTTTATTTTAGTGAATAATAATGTTTCATCTATTTTCAGACCACATTTATTCATAGTAGTTTATGGCTAGGTAAAAAGAGATACTATAATACAAATGAATACACGGGTACTAATAATCCCTGGAAATGAAGTGGTCGCATCCAAACTGTTTCTTAAATAAGTTTGTACAACCTGAATGCTATTGTAAACATTTAGGGTAAAGTGGGGTTTTTGAAAATCCAGGAGCTATTCAGAACTTTTAAGACATAATCAGCAATTTCAAATCGCAAAGCGTTTAATATTTTACTGATCGAATCAAAATAACAAGTGACGTAAGTGATAGTTTTTACGAAAAAGTTTTTAAGTTTTTAAGTCTGTCGAAGGTGTCAGTCTAGAAATATTTAATATTTTTATTAAGATTTTTTTTCCAAATATTGCCTTTAGTTCATACACTGGATGATTTTTTTACCATGTGGAAAAAAATGATGTAACAGGTGAACGGAATAGAAGCCTATAAATTAATGCAGCTCCAAATAGAGGTGAAAAATGAAGTTAAGATGATGCCGATTTTAAAAAGCCCCAAATCAGCGATATTTGAAATAGCACTTTTGAAAAAAAATATCTCCTTATAAATATGTTTTTGATGAGATTAGTTGTAAAAAATTCTAAACTCATAACCTTAGTAGTTTTTGTGAACAAGACTATTTTTTATAAAAAAACATACTAAATAGTCCCATTTTACTGTCCTTAAAAAGTCCCTCTGAGTTTTTGCTGGTTCTTCCCAGGACAGATGTTTTTCTGACGAGCACACAGTCCCCCTGATGGTAAGTGAATGCTGTGGCCCAAAGACATCTACATCTATTCTGGATAAATAATCAAAACGCAGATGCGTTGCCAGCCCTTTGAATTGAACTAAGAAAGAATGCCCGTTTCCAGTAATAACAGTCTCCGGCTCTTTATACCTCTTTTACTTATACTTATTCTCAGCATACAAAACACAGTAGCAATTAAAAAAATCCTTCCCTGGTCGAGCCGACGCATTCGTGCTACAACTATAATATAGCTGCAGCGTGGCTTTACCACGTATAAATACACACGCATTTTTCTCGTGGCTATACCATGCTGCAACTGTATTAGTACAATGGTTGTAGCACGAATAAATCGGCTCGACCGGGGCAGGACTACGCTCTCACAGAATACGAGCGTAAAGTAGCAGCCTTACACAGCTGTGTTTTGTATGGTGAGTGTGGAGAATCGGAGACACTTATAACTGGAAATGAGGCATTCTATCGTAGTCCTCATGAGATGTCTATGGGCCACAGCAATCACTTAAAATCGGGTGCACTGTGAGCTCGATTGTCACCCTTATCCTATAAAAAAATTGTTGACCGTGTAGTGACCGGTGTAAGAATATCCATAGCCCAAAATCGAATCGTGGGCGTTGTAAGAGGCGATGGAAGGCAGGAAAAAAAGAAATGGGCATTAGCAGTAGCGTCTAACATCTAAAAAATAAAAATGAAAACTACGGCTGCCAACTGTGGTAACTGTGGCAAATATATTTGTACAACAGTCGATTTTGAAAGCCGATGATAGTGATAGTGATGATGAATTATAAGTTATAAGTATAAGTAACTACAAAATTAGTTTGCTCTTTCTTCAGTTGATTTGTTGATAACAACAACCCGCTTAATCGATTTTGATAAAAACTTAATCAAGTTTTAATTGCGTACATAGCTTTGCTCCGAATGAAACCAGTCCGACGACGAATTCATCAGTTTTTCTAGCGATACGGGAGCGAAAATTTATCACAAATAATCGTAATATCCTCGAGACAGAATTTCGGACACGGCGGCCGGTATCAAGGGAGACTGGCCATCTGCGCAGGACAGAATTATAGTGCACGTGTCTTTCTGTACGCAAGCACGGGTGCACTACCCATTTCTTCACTCTCATGTTTCGGTGGGACGGCAATCCGTCACGGCCGGGCAGAGCCAATGGCTTTGCGTACTTTCCGAGGCATGGGGTTGAAACGCCGTTAAATTCCTGACTCCGTGCGGCTACTTCGCATTCTTGACAAAAAACCGAATTAATGTTTTGGCCAACCCCGGATTTCACCGAGACAACACCATCAGTGTCGTTTATTACCATACCATACCATCGTTTATATATATATATATACGTTTGTGACTACCAGCCTGGTAGTCACAAACGTATATATATGTGTTATCTGGCGCTGCGAAGAGGTGTTGCATCCCTTTGCATGTATTTTCCGCATATACCACGGGGAGTGCTCTGAGCAATTGTTCGGATTAATACCATCTGCCTGCCATAAATGCACATCGCGGCAAAACTCCCGACACCATCCAGCTATCCACACCGCCTGTATGCTTGGCGGTCCACC
Source organism: Parnassius smintheus behrii (assembly GCA_036936625.1). Lineage (NCBI taxonomy): Eukaryota > Metazoa > Arthropoda > Insecta > Lepidoptera > Papilionidae > Parnassius > Parnassius smintheus. The sequence continues at coordinate 44,434,530 of JAUPFT010000021.1, forward strand.
ACTGTACGTTTCACTAGCAATTTTTCCGGACCGATACTACTTAGAGACCTTTTTTTATAGATAGGGTAGGGTGACAAACGAGCACACAGCCCACCTGATGGTAAGTGGTTGCTGTGGCCCATAGACATCTATATCTATCCTCGATTACGAATCAAAATGCAGATGCGTTGTCACCCGTGAGGATTTAGATGGAATGCCTCGTTTCCAGTAAAAGGGGTCTCCGGTTCTCTACACTCACCACACTAAACACAGCAGTATTAAGCTACAATTTGAGGCTGGTATTCTGTGAGAGCGTGGTCCTTCTCCGGTCGAGCCGACCTATTCGTGCTACAACTAGTAGCAATGCTCTACCACGTATAAAGAAAAAGAAAAGAGCTTACTTCCTTTTTAAAAGGCAGGCAACGCACCTGCCATTCTCCTGGTGTTGCAGTTGTTCACGGGTGACGGTAGTCACTTAACATCAGGTGAACCGTTTGCTCGTTTGCCACCACTACTATGAAAAAATATGTAAATTCAACTTTTTTACTACTATAAGCCAATGCTTGATCCCATCTGATGGTAAGCGGTGACGCAGCCGAAGATGGTAAAGCGCACTGGATTAGCTTATCAAAAGCCTATTCACTCTTGCCTTGAACACACCCACATTGTAATCCCATCCGATGGTAAGCGGTGATGCAGGCGAAGATGATAAAGCGCACTGGATTAGCTTATCAAAAGCCTATTCACTCTTGCCTTGAACACACCCACATTGTAATCCCATCCGATGGTAAGCGGTGATGCAGGCGAAGATGGTAAAGGGCACTGGATTATCTTATCAAAAGCCTATTCACTCTTGCCTTGGACACACACACACACACATTGTAATCCTATCCGATGGTAAGCGGTGATGCAGGCGAAGATGGTAAAGCGCACTGGATTAGCTTATCAAAAGCCTATTCACTCTTGCCTTGAACACACACATATTGTAATCGGATGGAAAGATAGATGCTGGCAAAATATTCAACACCTTTGGTGTACGCGTTACGAACGACAAAGCAAAACGTTTGATTCGAATGCATTGTATGTCAACAAAAAAGTAGTGGACACCAGTCGAGCGTCCGGTGTTTAGATGACGGAATGGACAGCGAGGACTTTAGGTCCAGTTTACAAATTAGGAACTTACAAATGACAAGTGCTTAGTGCGAATTTTATTTGCACTTATCACTAGTTACTGCCTATTCACACGCACTAAACACTAAACCGTTGCACTTGCCACTCGTAGTTGTCACTTCTCAAAATTTAAACCGGGTATAAATCATTCGGTTCCTGTGTACACTCTCCGAAAAGCTGGCTACTTCGCGCCTGTGCTCGAGGCTGGTAAAATTGTTTAGTTCTAACCAGTAATCATCATCTCTTACAAATATATTGTGTGACTATGACTTCAATCGGACAAGTCGTTCAAAAGTTAAACGAGCACTAACAGACTCACCAACGATTATTATAATAATAGGTATAAACTATGAATGAATTCATAGTTTGTAATATTACATTTATATTTAATACTACTAACTAGCCTGCGTATAAATGATACTCCAATTAAAAAAATCCAGATTTGGAATATTATATTATATATTAAACTTCAATCAGTGCAGTGGCGGTGTAAGAATATCCACCCCGTGGGTCAGAATCTACGATTAGCAGTGGACTTTTAAAGGCTGTAATTTGTGTAATATGATAGATGGATAGAATAAGCCCTTTAATACGCCTTTTCATTGAGTCCAAAGCCGCTAGATGGCATTTTATGGAGTTCGGCCATCAGGTCAATTACCATAACTTCCCGTTAGAGAAATACTTATCAAAAAAAAAACAATCAGGCAGTATGTCTTTTGTAGGTTGTCAGGAGTGTCCTGAATGTCCGGTCTGTTCGAGAATACAGCGGGTATTGTATGCATTTATCGCACGTAGCAAACAGTGTTTAACAGTGGGGCAGCTTTGCTGTTGCACGTATGGGCCGGCTCAAACCGGGGTGGTACCACGACCTTACATAACCAGCGTGAAGCTGAGCTCCCACAGCTTCCGCGTTTCGTCTGGTAAGTGTAGGTGGCCAGAGGCCCAATTATTATTAGTAGCGGAATTGAGTGAAGAATCCCTCGCTGAGCATCCACGACCAAGTTACTCAACTCCTGAGCGTGGGTGCTCAGGCTGCCCCGCGTATTCTGAGAGGAGCAAAATTCCGTTCAAGACAAAAACTGCTCGGGGCAAGCTGAGCAACAAGACCAAGGCGACCTCTGCCACGCTATCCGTGTATTTCTGCAATATCATGGGACTTCATTTTAACCTAAACGCCGTCCACTATCATCTCTTCTCTCTGCTCTTTCTGACCGAGACGCAGGCGTCCTCTCCGGCTAATGCTTCGTATCTCTCCTACCCTGGGTACAAACTGGAACACTCCTTTGTGCCTCGGACTGGAGTTTGCGTATACGTCAGAGAAGACATCTGTTCTCGACGCCTCGGCAGTCTTGAAGGTTCGAAACTGTCCATCCTTTGGCTACGTGTAGACAGCGACGAGCATCTGCGCGTCTACGGGTGCCTCTATAGGTCTATAGGTCCCATAGCGGTAATGCTTAAACAGACCGACGTCAAATGGCTACAGATTCGTTGCCATAGCAGATCCCCTCCGTAGAGATCGTGATCCTCGGCGGCTACAACGCCGAATGGCTTTGTTTACATTCAACCGATCATGCGGGGAGATCTGTTCATGATTTTGCCCTGACATATGGTCTGGCACAACAGGTCACTTCGACTACGCGGATTCCAGATGTGGAGGATCATGCACCTTCCCTGTTGGATCTTCTGCTGACCACTCATTCGGACGGATATCAGATTTCCGTCGACGCCCCTTTAGGCTCCTCGGACCATTGTCTTGTCCGCAGTATAGTGTCACTCACGCCGAAATCGGGGTTGCATTCTGCAGGCCGCCGCCGTGTTTGGCACTATAGATCAGCTGGTTGGGATAGGATGCGGTCTTTCTTCGCATCCTACCCGTGGGGGCGGATTCGCTTCTCGCCGGATAATCCCAACGTTGTTGCTGTTTTCTGTCGCTGAAGTGGTACTTCAGGGTATGGAACTTTTTATTCCTTCCTCTGTGGTGCCCATCGGAGGCAAATATCAGCCATGGTTTGTCTCAAATCTCAGCCTGTGAAATAGCATCATGCTATAAGCAGGAGTGCTACCAAGCCTGGGCTGATGCATCAACGTCCCGGGATGTAAGCACCAGCACTCTAAAAAGAAGTATAACTCCGCCTCCAGGTCCTTCAAAAGAGTCATTTCCAAGGCAAAGTCAGAGCACATAGGCAGAATTGGCGAGAAAGTAGTTTGCCTTCCTTCTGGAACGCGCGCATTTCGGTCTCTCGCCAAGGCTGTCCAGGGGAATTTCTATCAGCCATCTCTTCCATCTCCGCATGGGGAGGACGACTCACTGGTCCATGCCGCAAAGGAGAAAGCCGATCTGCTAGGCTCTTTCTTTGCGTCCAACTCGACTCTCGATGACGGGGGTAGTACGCCGCCGACCATCACGCGGTGTGAGTGCTCCACGCCGGAGGTGCGGTTTACACAGCGTACGGTTCGCAAAGCACTCCTCTCCCTGGACATCCACAAGTCGAGTGGGCCTGACGGTATCCCTCCAATTGTGCTGAGGACATGTGCTCCAGAGTTTTCGTCGTGGTCGATCAGCTTGAGATCTTCTGGTTTACCTGACTCATAGATAGGCGGCAGCTGTAGAGTCCAAAGAGGAGGCACTGTCTATTAGGTTGGACATTGCGAAGAACTTCGATCGGATTTGGCGCAAAGCGCTTCTTTCGAAGCTCCCTTCCTATGGGCTTCCCGAGAAATTGTGCAATCGGATCACCAGCTTTCTTGCAGATCGGAGCATCAAAGTCATTGTAGACGGTGCAAGCTCCGATTACAAGCCTATTAATGCTGGTGTTCCACAAGGCTGCGTGCTATCACCAACGCAAACCTGCAACATTCATTGCTATGCGGATGACAGCACTGGTGATGCTCTGTACGTCGGCCGTGCCAATATTTCTCGGGAAAATGTCTCCGAGCACCGGGACAAACTTGTGTCTGAAGTCGAGTCTTTGCTGAACAAAGTCTCGGATTGAGGGCAACCAAATCTAATCCAGTTTAACCTTCAGACGACACAAGTTTGCACGTTAACCCCTAAAAAGAACCCCTTTGTCGTAGCTCCTCAGTTTGAAGGCACTAGTCTTGTTGCCTCAGCCAGTATCGGAATCTTCGGCATCGACATATCGAATGAAATGCAGTTTCGTGGTCACTTGGAAGAGAAAGCCAAATTGGCCTCTAAAAAGCTTGGCGTGCTCAGCAGAGCGGGACAGTATTTTATGCCGGCACACCGCCTGCAACTTTACGAGGCGCAGGTTCGGCCGCACATGGAATACTGTTCCCATCTCTGGGCTGGGGCTCCCCAGTGCCAGCTCCTTCCACTTGACCGCATCCAGCGCAGAGCGGCTCGAATCGTCGACGATCGAGTGCTTTCCGATCGGATCGATTCACTGGCGCTGCGAAGGGATGTTGCATCTCTCTGCCTATTTTATCGCATCTATCACGGGGAGTGCTCTAAGGAATTGTTCGGATTAATCCCAGCCACCAAATTTCATGAACTACCCGGCAAACCTTCAGATACGATACGACCTGGGGACCTTCAAGAAAAGAGCTTACTCCTTTCTAAAGGGCCGGCAACGCACCTGCAATTCCCCTGGTGTTGCGGTTGATCATGGGCGGCGGTAGTCACTTAACATCAGGTGAACCGTTTGCTCGTTTACCCCCTCTTCAATAAAAAAATAAACACACGCTCTTGAATTGCAGTGTCCTGATATTCGGTCAAATTATGCTCTCTTGCTCTAAACCCTCTTCATATATATTTCTGACTCCAAATAGCAGTGCTTGTATTACCGTGTTCCAGTCTGAAGAGTATTGAAAGCCAGTATAATTTCAGGATCATTATTCATTACACTAAAACCAGAGTAATCCACCATATTTTCTTTATTTTTTTGGACCATAATATATAGCTCGAAGAAACGACAACCGCTTGGGAAGAATGGTCGAGTGGCAGACTCGTACCGGTAAAGAAAGAAGAGGGTGGCCTTCCACTAAATGGAGTGTCGACCTGTTAAGAGTTGCAGAAGGACTCGGGGCCATATGCTTTATGACATTCCTTGGGATGCCTGTGATGAGTTGTAATGAAGATGATGATGATATTTACATAGGTGGCCATACAACTGTATCATCTTCTTTGTTTAAAGTTGTAAGGCGTGTGTGAACTGCAGTAGCCACTAACCATCAGGTGGAAAACCGTTGGTTCTCGGATTCTGTGAGCAAGTGCAGCAGACTTTTTAACGTGGTAGAGCCAGTCTGCAGCTATATTATGGTCGAAGCACGAGTTTGCTGACCGGGGTAGGACCACGCTCTCACAGAATACTAGCGTAAAATAGCAGCTTAATGCTGTTGTGTATCGTATGGTGAATGTAAAAACGGAAATGAGGCATTCCATCTTGGTCTTCAGGGGTGACAACGCATCTGCATTTTGAGTCTTAATTGAGAATAAATGTAAACGCCTTTGGGGCCACAGCATCCGCTTACCATTTGCTAAACTGTGTGCTTGTTTGTTCCCCTATTCTATAAAAAAAGACTTCTAATGCATTGTCTACCTATGCCAACATTTGCTACAAAATCGAAGCAGCTCCATAAGGTATACTAAAGTCATGATTTCGAAGAGCATTATATGCGCGGTGTATTATTGCTCTATAAGTTACGCACTCTTAATTTTTTTTATTGCGACAAAAATTTACAGTAGGCACTTAAATTTAAAAGTCCCTTCGCTGTGCATTTTTAGCAACAAGCTGTATAAAGCTTTCCGTTCTCACTTGATATCCGCATCATCGCTCAAGGTCTTGGTCACGATTTTAATTTGTCTTAGATAATTAAACTGGGAGGCATTGATTGAAACTACTTTTCCGGATTCTATCGCGTTTAATTTACTTAATATTTAATTCCCGATTACAGTGGTATGGATTTGCAAGACTTCAAGACACAGTAAGTTCATTCTGCGTAGATCGGATCATAAGTAATAATTAGAGCTGAAGGTACTCCGAGTTAACACTGACATCGGGACATCAGTCAACTCAGTCCCCCGTGAACATGGGTACTGGAAAGCAATCGAAACATCGGGAATTAAACATTTAGTAAATTAAACGCGATAAAATCCGTAAAAGCAGTTTTAATCAATGTGTAGTGTGGGGACAGATTGTCCGGCATCACTACCATAATGTTTCATTGAACACCATCATGCTGTCATTTGTGAGCCACAACTGATACAATACTTAGTTACCACATCAAACATTGGTAGATAAATAAAACTTGGTATAGTATCAACAACATTTTATTTTTATGCTTTTATATGATTGTAGTAACAAAATCGAATATTATGTATAGTCTGTACGCTTAGATACTGTCGCCTTTGTGTCGCGCCGCATCTTGTCAAAGACGCTACCGCAACATCAACATTTTAAAACGAAGCCTAGTAGTGAAAGGTTCTTTGACTTGTGTTTATTAATTATTGCCGTATTTTATTTGAATAACCATAAGAATAAAATTGTATTCTATTTTATTCTTATAATGGTAAAACATTTATTTAACAAACACAATAAGAAAATAAAATAGAAGCAAAATAATAACTCCAGGTGTACCGACACTATCTATACTAACAGACTTTACAGATTATTTTTTAGTTTGTTGGTACAAACTTTAATTCATTTCTTTAAATATTCATATTTGTGATTGTCCATTCATGCTTACTATTAATGTTTACAGATCAATTTCTTTACATTTCTATGTCAATGTAAATTAAATTTGAGCTAGTAAACTATTTAGACAACTTAATATCTGAATACTGGCTCAGACCAACAAAACAGGATAGACGGAGCCCTGCGTACATTTTAAGTGATGCTGAAACCAAGCCAAAACTAAAACCAAGCTTAACTTATTGTAAGAACATGCACTGCAACCAAAAATGATATGCACCTTAAACCAACATAGTTTTAGGTGCATATTCTTTTAAAGATGTGTGCATCATGGAATGTCAAGAAATTGTAGTTTCAGCTTCACTTCGAATGTACACACAGAATATTCCCTGTATCTTTTTCATTCGTCTGAGACTACAGGTAAATAACATTATGTACATTTACACAAACATATATGTACATCCTATATTAATTGCTTTTGAATTGATTCCTTGCCTTTTATAACATATCTTGTTGTATGAAATCTTTTTTAATAACTACTACTACTACTACAGACTTTTTATGCTTTTCAGTAGGTGGCATTTGAAGTTCGTCTTATTACAATGTATATAATTTTTTTTTATTTATAACGCGACCATAGCACCGTGTGAATATAGGTCCAGAATTTTTTTAAAACAAAACGTATTGCCATAATATTTACATATATATATAGGCCTTGATATGGCCTTACTCATAAAAATCGAAGTCAATTTAAGTAATGTCTAAAGGTATTCTCTCTCTCTCTCTCTCACTTTCACTACATGACAATAGAAAGAGACAGCTATAGAGATAATTAATACTTAAGTGATAGTGGAAGATAATGAATAAGACTAGTAATATTTTATTGGAAAATAATCATCAATTGATACTTGAATAAATACATCAATAATACTATCTTAGCCAACTCCAATTATAGTGACGGCTTCCAAATACGAGCAGAAACCGAAAGGACCATAACTCATAACACATCCAGACCTGAAAACTGATAATGTTGACTTTGGTTAAAGTTAGAACCCAGGATCTATGACTAATTGCTGTAGGTCCTGATCATTAAAATAAGTGATTGTGTGCTTACTAGCAATCAGATCTGGGTTTTTTCAAGATATTTCTGGATCTCTACAACAGCAGCATCTAAAGGGTCTAATTGTCAATATAAACCATTCTCAAATAAACTTAATCACACACAATTCATTTTTTTCATTGCATTCAATTTCACAAAAATCAGTCCAGTCATTTAGGAAGGGTTCAGTCACACACAATTATATACATATATATATATATATATATATATATATATATATATATATATATATATATATATATATATATATATATATATATATATATATATATAGGTAACATAGTTGCTCAGGGATTAAGGACAAATATATTAAATTATATTGTAAGAAAACCGTGGTAACTGGAAAAAAGATGAATTTATAAACTTTACATTTTAACTTTAGCACATCCAAACATCTACTAAAACTACAAACTTTTTTTTACAAGTATTTTACTTATACTGCAGTAAACGACAACATATTTCAGATAAAAAAGCATACCTACATACTGTTCAGAATAATAACATATAAATAAAATCATGTCATAAATTACAATAAAAGTATCTGACAGCTATTAAAATAAATATATCATACACTTAAAGATAAAAATGCAGATCTAAAATTAGCTTACACAATAATCACTTGATTTAACTATATTTTTTAGATTTAAAAAAAGACAATAATACTCATACTTATATTATATATACATAAATATTTAAAAACATCCATTCCAGACACAATATTAATGATGAAATAATTTTTTTTAATAGTATAGGGTGACATACGAGCACACAGTCTTACCGATGGTAAGTGGATGCTGTAGCCCATAGACGTCTACATTTATACCAATTAATAATCAAAATGCAGAGGCATTGTCACCTCCAAATACTAACAGGAAATGCCCTGTTTCCAGTGAAAAGGGGTATCCGATACTCACCATACGAAACACAGCAGCATCAGGCGGCTATTTTATGCTGATATTCTATGAGTGTGTTTCTACCCCGGTCAAGCCGACCCATTTGTGCTACAACCATTTTATGGCTGCAGAGTGGCTCTACCACATATAGCTTTCTGTGTAAAAATTTTGTAAAACCTCTTAGCATATATACAAAAACATGTGTATGTTAAAAATCCTTAAAACTAAACTTCCACTACTATCATTGTTTAACTAAATCAACAGGAACATTTAGATCTTGGGTTACTAATAGGGGATTTGGAATAAACCTTGACTTTTCAACACTTGTAGTATTAACACTTTTAGGATTACCTTTCTTTTTCAAAGCAGTTCTTGCTGTTAACACAATAGTATTGAGAAAACTAATTATAACATATATGCCACCAATTACAGAAAACAAACGTAGAGTGAATTGTAAGAGGTTTTCTCTCTCCTGATACACTTTGATTTTTAATGCGGCCATGTCATACTTGAAAAAAACTCCAGGTACTCCATGTGAGCCTTTAGCATGACTGACAGGCCTTTTTAACTCCTTAACAGAATACTGGAATGTCTTGATTGTTTCAAATGTAGTGTCAATGTCAGTCGGGACTACTTCAATAAAATACTGATAAAGCATATTTTCATCACTGGTAATTTTTTCATCACCCTCTAAAGGATAGATTATTCCGTTAGCTGGACTTCCAAAACTAAGCCTGTGTATTCTATGACTAAAATTCTGTGGGGTGTCGTCAAATAACATGTTCAAATGTATGTGCCCTCTTGGTAAATGTAAGCTCTTACCAGCAGTTATGTGAAAATTTCCAGCAACTTTATTTAATGTTAACACTCCATGAAGTCTACAAGCATCAGGACGCCGGTTAGGTCTGGTTTTTCTAGGTGGTATAGTTGCTCGTACTGAGCCATGCCCTTTCTTCCACAGTAATTGCCAAATTGAATGGTACTCTTCGCGTAAATAAGAATTTAGATACTTGACTGCATCAAAAGCGTCCTGTTGTTCTTGTGTCAATTCAAACCAAGTATCTTCTTCTTGTAATTCACCAAAACCGAAAACGCTCTGTGACGTGGAGTCTAAAATATCCGCCCCTAAGTTGGAACAAGGCATCGCAACTGTAATGTCAATATTTATTTGCAATTTTTCGTCCATGTCTGTATCTGGCATGAATTTAAAAACTAAATTACTGTCTAAATAATACGTTACTTCACTATAAACTAGCCACATAATAATAAAAAATGTGATAAGGGAGAATGTTCCACCAACCGGTGTGCTATCAACATATTCCTCAGGAACTTTAGGAAAAGCATCCAATTCCTTAACTTTATCCAAGACTTTCCTTTTTCCTCGGTACCTTATCATCTTAACACCAAATTTACTAGGATAAACTTTTAATGTTTTGTAACGTACACGAAAAGTGTAGGCGCAGGTCATTGACGTTGCGTTGACGCTTGACGTGTTTTTGACTTTATTAATATTTTTATTGTTATTAGAATTTTTGGCTTGGACGCTTGTCTTTAAAGCCAAGTCTTCATTTTATTCGGGTTCTTTGTTTTTATTGAATTTTTTTACAATGTGCTAATACGTCACATTGCAAATAATTTGGAAGATTTTAACGACAACTAAACTCAGCGGACTGTCAATGCTGTAACTCAAATTCTTAAAGCCCCCAAGTGAACAAAATGAATAATATTCATATATAATATGAATATTATTCATTTTGTTCCATCCAAGCATTTGTTTCGTTGTTTCTACTAATAGTTGAGGAGGTACTTTTTAAAACTTGACTATTCCCTTTTTTGTGTTTTTGTATAATTTAAAGAAATATAATTTTAAGAGCGCAGTTATGTGTTTAATATAAAATGTTGATGAATTATAATATACAACAAAAATAGTGATTATTTTGTATGACTTTCAAATTTTTTGCAGTAATATAATACAGAATAAATCTAGAATTTTAAAATGGAATAAACAAGTTTTAACTAGGCTGATTGGATTAATCAAGTTTTGTTATGTGCTTTAAAGAAATAATCTAGTTTTGAATCAAACCATTGCGGATTAATCTTGTTTTGTTGAAATTAATTTAAAATGATGTTTTACTTAATAAAATTCTTTATTTATTTATTATATCCTTCTAATATTATATGTAATATTATTTAATAACTTTATCACTTAAACAAAATTGACTAACCTCATTTTCTTCTTGAAATAAAATAAATAAAACTAATGTAATTAAAGAATTATTTTTTATTTAAATATACTTAAATTTTAACAGCCGTTTCATATTCAAGGCATTCACAATTTTCATCATCGTCACAAGCATCTTCTTCATCATTTTCAGGGTTATTGCAACCATTTATTATATTGACATACCAGGAAAGCTCCTGGTTTTCTGCCCAGTTTTCACCAAATTGTTTCACAAGCAGGTTTTTTACATCATTTTTCTTTTTTTCGAGTGTTTTTGAAAAAAATTTAAAAAAGTGGCTGATTTTTGCTTAGGCCTGGGTTTCGTGGGATTTGTTTTACTGTTGCGACGACGAACAGGTTCATATACCGAAATTAATCTCGACAAATAAGCATTCTGGTCCACTTTGGACTGGTTTTTGTACAATGCCTTACGATTTTTCAAAATATCTCTTCTTACGAATTTGTTGCAATAAAATTTGCTGTTTTCGCTACGATTACAAGGCTTTTCAAATGCAAGTGCACATGGGTCACAGTCCGAATAGTCCCTGAAGCAAAAATATATACGTGGTAGAGCCATGCTGCAGTTATATTAGTAGTATAGTTGTAGCACGAATGGGTCGGCTCGACCGGAGAAGGACCACGCTCTCACAGAATACCAGCGTGAAATAGTAGCTTAATGCTGATGTATTTCGTATGGTGAGTGTAGAGAACCGGAGACCCTTTTTACTGGAAACGAGGCATTCCATCTTAGTCCTCACGGGTGACAACGCATCTGCATTTTGATTCGTAATCGAGGATAGATGTAGATGTCTATGGGCCACAGCAACCACTTACCATCAGGTGGACTGTGTGCTCGTTTGTCACCCTATCCTATAAAAAAAAAAAAAAAAAAAAAAAAGACCAGGTTAGTAAAAAATACATTGAATTAACTCATAAACGCAGAAGTTTTAAGACAATAGATTTGTAGCTAGGTTTAAGACACAAAAACTTACTTCTTTCGATTTTGTCGTCCGCGCTTTCCACTTCTTGAACCTGTATTTTTATCTTGTACTGTTGTTTAAGACTGCATTTCTCAAAGTTATTTTGATCCTCGAAATATCGAAAACACAATTCGCAACGCATAAAAGTTTTATAAACTGCAACTGACCGCGACAAACAAAAATATTTGGAACATAAAAACAACTACCTTAAAAATATGAGGAAAAAACATATTTTGTTACAATTTCCAGTGATATAAAAAATATCTTCTGGATTAATCATGTTTTGTTGCAATTTCTTAAATCCTTATTTTTAACCTTCTTTTTTAGGAATAATCAACTTTTGACGAAATCATGCGTTTTTAAATATAGTTTTCTAGTTGATCTATAACGTCTTGTCAGGATTTTGTTTTCCATGCATATACATTTCAATGTAACCCACCTAAAAAAATTAAAAAATCTACTTTGGGACCTTGGGCGAAAATGGAATATCAAGTTTTGAAAAGTACCTCCTCAGTTCACATGCGCAGACACTTAATACACAAAATTGTAATTTTTTTTTTTATTTTTAAACTGCAATAGCCATTTTAGTGCAGCATGGTCAGTTCTTAAGCGAAATTTTCGTCCCAGAAGATATTTGCTAAAATGCTGCAACGACTTTACCACAGCTAGCAATTCGCGTTTTGTGACACAATAGTTCCTTTCCGGTTTTGACAACGACTTGTTGAAGTACGCTATCACGACCTCTTGGTCACCACTCTGTTGAGACAACACACCGCCAAGTCCTATATCACTTGCGTCTGTGTCAACTATAAATTCTTTGCTTGCATCAGGGTATCCCAAAATAGGTGTTTTGCACAGACGGTCCTTGAGCTCCTGGAATGCGATATTGCAACTTTCATCCCAGCAGAAATGTCGCTTCTCCTCGGTTAGCTTGTGCAGAGGTTTGGCTATATCTGCAAAGTTCTTCACAAATCGCCGATAAAAGGAGCACAAACCCAAAAATGCTCTAACCTGCGTCTTGTCTTTTGGAACCGGCCAAGGGATAGCTGTCCTTCTTTGTAACGTCGTTCAGACGGCGGTAATCAACACAGAACCGCATGCTGCCATCCTTCTTCTTTACCAGTACCACGGGTGAACACCATGGACTAGATGAAGGTTCAATAACACCATCCTTCACCATTCCCTCAATCATGGTTTTCACTTCCTTTTCACGTGCTACCGGCAATCTTCTTGGCCGCTGACGGATAGGCAATTTCTCTCCTGTGTTTATTTTGTGTTGAACTAAGCCAGTCTTTCCTATGTCAGCATAGTTTGATGAGAATACATCGGCTTACTTGAGTAACAACTTCTTTGCCTTGACCAATTCGTTCGGGGAGAGAACACTGCGACAGTCTTCCAAAAGTGTGGTCACTCTCGTTTCTTAATCCTTGCTGGGGGTCCCACTCGATGTATATTGGCACCGACGTAACCAATCCACTTCCTCACAAGTACCAACCAAAGTGCCTTTTTCTATAATCTGTTCCCGGTCACAAAGTTTCAGCACACGTACTCTTGAGATGTCAGTGGTTCTGACCAAGGTTCGAGCTACTTTCCATGGAAGGTCATTGTTTACCCTTTCCACAAGTACACAATGGTGAGCTTGCCCAGCGTTTAGAGGAAGACTAACCGGAACAATCGATTCCGATCTCGGCGGAAGAACAATCTTCTTAATGATGTACACGTTCCCTGGTAACGCACCTTCCATAAAAAGTTCCTCCTGTCAACATTTCAAAACACCTTGCTTAACGTCGATCTCACAACAATTATTCCTCATAAAGTCTAGGCCTAGGATGCAGTCGTCCATTATATCAGCCACGATGACATTATGCAGGTAGATCACGTTGCCTAGCTTCAACTCCATCTCCTCCTCTCCACGGACGGGTATACGCTGACCGGTGGCTGTTACCAAATTAATGCGTTCTCGGTTGTATGCGGAGTCCCCAAGGAACTGTCTTATAAGTTGGGAACTAACAACCGTGCGAGAGGCTCCGGTGTCTATGGTCAGTTTACACGGCATTCCGTTGATCTCGCCCTTGATGATTAGGCTGTTCCCGTCATGGGTTTGTGAGTTCGGGATCCTTAGGGCACTTTTAACATCAGCCAGCACCCGCCCCGCAGTTCTGGCTTTTACTCGTTTCCCTGCTGCTGCTAAGCGGGGCTGGTAGCCCCACCACCTTCCTGATATCGTTCACCTTCCCTTTCTACGGTTCGCTTAGGGCAGCTGGATTGAAGATGGCCCCTTTCCCCACAGCCATAGCACCTAGGGCTGTATATTTTATTGCGGTCGCGTACCGTAGCTGCTGCAATCTCCCTGACGCGAAGATCCTGCCGCACGGCTTCCACCTCCAGTGCATGGGTCAAGGCGTCTATAAGCGTCTCGTAGTGCCCCAGCCTCGCAGCAGCTCTGACTTCAAGGTCGTGGATTCCGTCGATGAATGTCTGCACCAGGTTCCCTTCAATGAGCGCAGGTACAGACTGGAATGCTTTTCGAACCATCTTCTCCACCTCAAGGGCCCACTGCTGCAGGTTTTCGTTGCTGCGTTGCACGCGATCTTTAAGCTGCGCGCGAAAGACGTGTTCCAGGTGAGCGTCACCATATCTCGCCTCCAATGCCTCAAGGAGCTGCTCGTAGGTCACTTTCTCACCGAGAGCTTCCAACACGGTTAAGGCTTGGTGGCGCAGGCCTAAGGTGAGTGCAGTCATGGCCTGGCTTTTATTTCAGCCGTTTGTCTCCATGACGGCCTCGAACTGAATTTTGTAGGCCGACCAGGAAGAAGTCCCGTCGAACGGCGGCACTTTGAATCCACGTAGCGAAGGTACTGTAGCTACTACGGGAGCTCTAGTTCCATCCCCAAGTTTGAGGTCGTTCAGCGTTTTCTTCACGTCAGCCATCACGTTGTCAACCCGATTGTTCACATGGTTGATTCGGGTTTCATGTTCTTCGATTCGGGTTTCAGCTTCCGACAGGCGGTTGTCATGTTGAGCAACCCTATCCTTCACCTCCCTTATCTGTTTCTCAAAGGTAGCGCGAAGGTCCTTCATGAGGAGCATCTGTTCCTCCTGTCGGCGGTCCTGTTAAAGAGGAACCGCTCTGCAGCTGCTCTTTCAACTGACGGACCTGTTCCTCCCGTCCGCTTTGCAGCTGCTCTTTCAACTGACGGACCTGTTCCTCCTGTTGGCGAGCCTGTTCCTCCTGTCGGCGAGCCTGCTCCTGCAGCAGCACCATCAGAGCACCTAAGTCAGGTGCTGCAGATGTAGGAGCTACTGACGGGCCTGCAGCCGGCGGCTGGCCCTCCGACGTCTGCGGCGTTGCACCACCAAATCTTCTTTGGTCCGTCTCCTGTTGGTGTTGATTTCGGGTACGGACACCCTCCGTTTCTTCCTTAGGTAAAATCGGCATGATTTTATCCCACTTCTGACACCAATTGTTACGAGCTTGAGGTTCGTGACAATAAAAATTGCCGATAAAATTACCTAAATTAACACTTTAATTTTCTTTACACAAATTAAAACCTAAAACACTAATAATTAATCACACTAATTCACTTTATTTCGCTCCGAAGCTTCACTTGTCTCGCCGAATTCAATTCCCAGAATAATAAATAGAAATATCCAGAATATTCAAGTAAACACGCGCAAGGTACCGAGAGTTCGAGTTTCAACTTCAAGAAGTTTAGTTCTTCGGTTCAAGACTAGATGGCGCTAGTGACGTCGACTTAGGCGCGTAACAATAATTTCACAGTGTATGCTCACAAAAATTTTTCAATTTTTTTTTAAATTAAGATTTTTGTCTTGAAGGTTTGTCTTTTAAGCCACGTCTTTATTTCATTTGAGATATTTGTTTTTATAGACTTTTCCTTAACAATATGCTAATTGGAGAAAAAAAGGTTCTCGTGTGGCGCAGCCTCGTACCAGTAGGCGAATGTGGGGTAACCCCCCACTAGATGGAGTGACGACCTAGTAAGACATGCAGGAAGTCGATCGATGCGTGCTTTGTGGCATACCTTGGGGGAAGCCTATTGCCCAATTTACATTCAGCCCTGTTGGGCAGGGAAGTGAGCAGGGCAGTGGGCAGGGCAGTATGTAAACAGGCTACTCGCACTGACACTGCCGCTGCCGCTGCCACTGTTTGACGATCTCTTAAATGTCGGTTTTTCGTGCGGAAGTCAAAGGACGGGCAGCACGAGCGGCAGTGAGTGTTCACATTCAGCTCTCATCGCTCACTTCGCGCCAAGCGACTGGATGAACGGACGTGCGTGCCGTCTTGTTATTAAATAAGTACGATCTACCAAAATGCCTTTCGAGTGGAATAATGAAAATACAATATAGTTTTTAGAACTGCTGGAATCAGGAAAAGCTATATGGGAATTCAACGATATAAACCACAATTCATCGTCTTCTACGAATACGAATTTTCTTTTTGAGATAACATAGTACCTATGTAGTGTACATAATTAATTATAAATTCGTCAAATTTATTATATTAATATCAAATTTAGTTTAAGGAATTAATGAACATTGACATTTTATTTATAAAAACGATTAGTAACACATACTGATTATTTAGTTATTAAAATGTAAAATAAGTTAAATGGTAATATTCGCATAATAGTCTGAGATTTTTAAATTATAATTTTATTTTAATTAAAATTATGAATTAATTTATACTGTAGTGTAATTATTAAAATAGTAATAGCTTAACTAATCTCATATAGTATTTAATATTATTTATGTAACAATAATGTAATAATTTAATTAATAATTTATGAACAATTTACTGTATAAGAATTCAAAAAGAGTGGATCTGTAAAAGAATGTTTGTAACTAACTCTTAAGCAATGCAATAATTTTAAAATGTAACATTGGGTTTGTGTAATTAGCTGTATTTCATATCATTTTTTCATGCCAATTATGGCAAACATGTCAGTTCCACGTCATTGATCATCATACCATGTTTTTAAGCAAATAAATTTTCTATCTATCTATCTATCTACCTTCTTTTGAACTTGATATCTTTTTAAATTATTAACATAATTTTGTATTGCAAGAAGACACAGCGCGGACGCTGTAATTATTTCGACGTCTGCCATAGTCGAAAGCCGAAAGTGATGTGAGTGCTAGGGCATAGTGTAAATACACACTTCCCGCGGTCCTGCTACGGCAGTATTTAGCGAAGTATTGCTGGCAGCGTGAGGAGCAGTGGCAGGGGCCGACTGTAAATGAGGCTTAATAGTTCAGATTCGAAGAAATTTAATACTCTAAATCACATTACTTTTACGTATCAAAATCCACTTTAAACTTTAAATTAAACGATAAAACAGGAACCACAATCCGTCGACAGTCAAGCTCCCGTCAAATCTCCCTATCTCATTTATATGTATTCTATGAGAGTACATACTTCGTATAAATTATCATTCAATAGTTAATAAAGTGTTTGTGTTTAGTAAAATAACAAATAATTTTTTGTTTATTTATTTATATTTGCTACAAAAAGATAAGTATGTAGTCGCATTTATAAAATGCCGGTTGGATCTAGTGACTACTTGAAATTGAGCGTATATCGAGAAACCCTCCCACTCGTTTGTGCAGTATAAAGTTTAGTGCAGGGGCAGAGCGCGAGAGATTCCGCTTGAGTCGTTTCACGAGTGAAGTCATTCTACGCGTGCTAAGATAGTCGTTGTTCTGTCCATTGTGGTGATACTTCTGGTGCAGACAAGGAGGATGGTGTTACTGAGAGGCTGTGCTGTGTTACGTGGAAATGGGTTAGGTTGCTGTTGGTTTGCATAATTTGGTGTTATCATGTAGTTGTGTCGTTCACATTGCACTGGTGTGTAATTGTGATGGGGACATACTGGGGTACGGTCAAACTGTAATTACTCTATGCTGAATGTATAGTGCGTTACGCTATTCTATTATCTATATTGATAATGATAAATTTCGCAAGCAAGAGAGCAAGTTGAACGTCAGTTCTCACACTTATACCATTTTTAATAATTAACGCTATCCTGTTATTTCCCACACAATTGGCTTATCGTGTTGTACTTTCCGACGTCAGAGGTGGGATAAAATTGTTCTTATCGCCCACATATAATCTTCGAATAGTGTAAGGGTTGTTACGTTTGTAACAGACTATGATACGGTTCGCGCTGATAACTTTGTTTTTTTTTTTTAATATTACATAACGTATTGAAAGTTGCTGTTCCTATTCAAGACATTGACTTATCATCAAAATATAGAGCAAAAGTTTAAAGTGAAAAGGTTTTAAGCCAAAAGTTAGATCTTTTTGTTTGTTTTATATCAAAATTACCCGCAAGTACCTTTGTAATTTTTTAATGTACCCAAATATGTTAACAAAGGTCAGAAAGTGCTTTTTGAAGTGTACATATGCCATTTATTTTAATCTGTTTTTGTTTTCTGCCAAATATGAGTGTAGAGGTCAAGGAGGCTATAAATAAAATATGTAGGGCATGCACATTTCATACTAGAAAAACGGTCCTAAATCGGTGACCTTGAAATGAATAAAAGGCACCGAGTTAGGCGTTCTGTTTCTTTCTAATGGAGTGTCCATGATACAGTATTTTAAGGATATTAATAATATGTACTTACAGCGTTACAGAAAGCAGATTGCGTATTTTTTCAATACGGAAAGCGCTGAAGTGGTAAAATTAAATTCCGTTCTGTTTCTTTCTAATGGAGTGTCCATGATACAGTATTTTAAGGATATTAATAATATGTACTTACAGCGTTACAGAAAGCAGATTGCGTATTTTTTCAATACGGAAAGCGCTGAAGTGGTAAAATTAAATTCCGTTTATTATTTTAATTACAATATTGCTTCGCTGGAAAAACCTGGCAACCTTAGCAATCAAACACATCACACTCAACCAAGCACTACTAAACAAAATGGTTTAATGTAATTTTTGTCGGGATACATTCTTTGAATCCTGCAATTTCATGGTCCTAGACCTTGATGGCAAACTGTTAAAGAAGAATGTGACGCATCAGCATATTGTGAAGAAAAAATATATAAGATGAAGATTCTGAAAGAAATAATAGGCTCAGAAGGGCTAATACCCAGAGCCGTAAAGTCAGTTGAATAAAAAAAATGTCGTTGTCATAATGTCATTTGTCACCGCGTTCCGCTAACTTTGAAGTTTTGCTGAACTGACGTGAAGTAGTCAGCGAGACAAGAAATTTGTTCGCTGTGTATTACGAATTTTTCTATTTATATCAGCAAAAATTTAATAAACATTTATGCAGTCTGACGGGGAGGAAACATTACTGCATTCATGCTTCGGCTCACTAAAGACTGCCGTCATGGGTTGCTGTTACAGTATTTGTCATAAGGAAACAGATCCGGAGGTATTTTTATTGTTTCTCTATTTATTGCATTTTAACATATTTTTCATTGACCCTGTTACATTGAAAATGTTTTATTGATTTGCACAAAAGAACAAGTAGAAATGCATTACAAGAATTTTGATTCACATCCGTGTATGCGTCAAACTCAAATGTTAGGTGTTTTGTTATCAGCAATTCCTAGTTGACTGGCACTTTATCGAATTTATTTCAATGTAATGAACCTGGAAATAACTACGATCGGAATTTAAACTAGGTTACTGTTACTGTATCACCAATATGTGCAATATGGGTTTAAAATTAGACCTCTAGTTTAATTATACTTTTGTACAACAGGTAGGTCGTAATAGTTACACAGTTGTCGCTCACAGTCTGACTATTCTTTGTTCTAAATGTGGGAGACATCTCTCTTTTAAATTTATTTTGAGATAAAACTTATGCTTATGATTAAGAATACCTAAATTTTCTTTGAAATTTACAATCCATAACTTTATACTGATCATATTCTTTTAATATGATAAGGTAAAATATTCAGCTTGGTTCTTTAAAATTCTAAACACCGAAACCAGCGAAGAGAAGTAGATTCAAAGGCATGAGGCAAATACTGTGATTACCAACTCTTTTTAGCCTATGTCTAGCAGTGAACTTTTGAAGGTTAACAAAGAAAAACTTTGACATATTTAAAAGAGTTCTGGCACAACCTTACCGATGTTAATTTATTTCTAGGCCTAATTGTATGTCAATTTGCATGTCAATATGACATATTGACATGCAAATTCTCAATCTATAGAAGCACATTATGCTGTAAAACATGCAATACTTACTTGTGTTTAAAATTGCCTTGGTACCATTGGCAAAAGCAAAAGATACACAATGATTTCATTTTTGTTTATATCAAAATTAGTAGGCAACAAATAATACAGTCAATTGGGTTAACTTTGACAGATCATCACTATATTTTTGTAGTTGACTTTTTCTATGTTAAATGTGAGACAAGAGTACTTAATTTGTGCTGCCAGGTTGGTTTTCATACCCTCAAATTATTTATGTCTATAAAATTCATAAAAAATATCAAAAACTGACAATTTTTTTGTGTTAAAATTATAACCCCTATAGGGATAACTTTGACACAGATGAGATTTGTCACAGGAATCGTAAGTTTTTTACAAATTTCAGATGCACTGGAGTCATACATCTATCTCTTTTTAAACTCTTTGGTAATCACAATTAAAATTCTGCTTTAAAAGTTTACCTTTAAAAGTTTACCACTGCAAAAGAGAACAGTTGAGCATGTTACTTTTAGAAAAGTTTTAATGTTAACTTCGCTTGACAGCTACTTTTGTTTCTAGAGTTTATTTACGAAGTTTGTTACGAAGTTCATGTAAAAAATAAAAGAGAATTTTTCGAATTGACTCAAAGTCACCCTTGTTAACCAAAGTTACCCCGATTGACTGAACCATATCTGTTAAACATAATAAACCACTTAATATGAAATATATGCACAGTGTATGCACTGCATATACTGGACTCCTATTTGACAAAAAATTGGAAAAAACTCCTTTTAATGTAGAAATTGATTGACTTGTTTTCATCATCAATACAGCTCTTTGCAAGTCGACTGCTGAAAATAGACCTTTTTTACTTATAAGTCAGTGCTTGACCACAACCTTACCTGGTGGTAAGTACAGATAGAAGAAGTACATACTGGGAAAAAGCAAATCACAAATATGCAGCAGGAAGAGAGTTGCGGCGAGAATGGAACCCTGAAGAACTCCACAGCCTTTGTTGTGATAGGATTAGACGAGCAGCCATAGATGACGACTCAAAGAGATTGTTTACTCAAAAAGACATTTACCTAGTCAATCAGGCCAGGGGCTTAGCCGTACACTGAAATCTTGCACAGAAAGCTAGTATGTCAAACCCTGTCAATGGCATTTGAGACATCAAGGGAAATAGTAGCATAAGCTCCTAAGGTCCTCAGTTGATTGATTTCGGCGAAACTCTTACTGTATGGTTAATGAGATTATGCTGTTCTAGGTATGAGGTGGGCGTTCAATATACGCTCCTTAATCTTACATAGTATAATAATAATGTTCTCCAGACTGAATTTTGGCCACGGCGGCCTGCCTCAACGGAGACTAGCCATTGGCGCAGGACAGGATTATAGTGCCCAAGTGTATGTGCAAGCACAGGTGCACTCTATTCCCTCACTCTCATAATCCAATGGGACGGTAAACTGACATGAGCAGAGAGAGATCAGGCGCAGGACCAATGGCTTTACGAGCATTCTGAGGCACGGGGGTGAGACACCGCCAACTTCCTGACTCCGGGCAACTACTGAAAATTTCTTGATGGAAAAACTTAATAGTTTATTTTTTGGCCCGACCCGGGATTCGAACCCAGGACCTCGTGATCAGGAGCCGCACTACTACAACCACTAGACCAACGAAGCAGTCGTTACATATAGTAATACACACAGTCATTACATAGTATGGAGCTAATTGAAATTGGCTGATAGTTTTTTTCTCTAAGGAATGCCGCAAAGCATGATTCTGAGCCACCCACATCCATTCACTTACTCTTAATAGGTCCTCACTCCATCTTTTCGATAGCCGCCCTGCACTTCGCTAAACGGTACAAGGCTGTCACTCAAAAACTTCATTGGTTGTTAGTTCTTTAGTCTATTTGGCCAGCTCATTGACATTGGTTGGCTCACCTTAATCATACATTTTATACTGTTTTGCCAATTCCAAGATATAAATACAATACAGGAAAAAATGGAATTAATTTAATTGAACTGGAAAAAACGACAGACAAATATAATTAACTATACACTAATGTTATTATGTAAAAGCTTAGATAGTAAGGTATAGGTTATTTGTTGGTTTGAATATTTTTTTTAAAGTGATATAAACTTTATTTGTACTATTAAACATTATATTGCTTTTTCTACCCTCTATTTAATGAAAACCCAATAAGGCAACAAATTACTCAGTCCCGTGAGTTTTGTTATATAGAGTTGTCATAATACATATTAAAAAAATTTCATAAAATGATTTTTCTAGTTTGTTGACATTTTCTTATATTTTTAATAAGATAATTATTGAATGTTCGAAAATGTGCAGGTAAGGCAAGTCAAAAGTACAACATATGTCTTAACAATGTTATCAGTACTAAACAATGTTGGACGTGTTGCATGGAGTAGTGGGACTGGGAGAGGGAACAGCAAACTTGAAACAGATGGCCAGTAACTTGAAACAGATGGAAGTACACATTGATTGCCTCATATATTAGTATTGCCTCTTATAGTAGTAGGGATATTAGCCAATAGTTGGCATGCGAAAAAAATAAGTTTAGTATTATCTACAATTTGAACAAATATACTGAATGACCTTTTTTTACTATGTGAATAAAAGTAATGTGTAACATGTGAATGGAGTAGAAGCCTATGGCACTCATATTTTACAAAAATAGAAACTAACATTTTGAATGCCCTTTGCCCTTGAGCCTGTGATTCTGCGAAGTGACAAGGTCAAAGATGCCTACAAAATTTATTGTTTTAGAGAGCCATGGTAGCTCAGATGGTTAATGCTCACTGTAAATATAACAGAACGCAAGTAACCCGGGTTCGATCCCCGCCGGCACCAATGAAATTGTGCCGATTTACCACATGCTTGGCAGTGAAGGAAAACGTCGTGAGGAAACCTGCATGTCTGAGGAATAAGAAAAAAATATTTCGAAGACATGTGAAGTTCGCCAACACGCATTTGGGGCAGCGCGGCGGACACTTCTTTGCCCTAAAACCCTCTCACAAATGAGGGGAGGCCTGTGCCCAGCTGTGAGAGTGGACTTTTATTGCCGTTCGTAACTTAGGGTGGTTATGATTTAAATTTCAATAAATTTTAATTAGTTTATTTATTTATATAAAAATTTTTGTTTTTATTTTTAGTAAAATATCAGTGCCGTAAGCTTCTATTCCGTTCACATGTTACACCCTATTTTTTCCAGACAGTAAAAAAAGGTCATTCAGTATAAAGCCAATGCAAAACCAAGCCTGGCAACTATTGCAAAAAACTGTAATGATAATGATAAGGACGTAATCATAATAGTGGGTGTATACTTGAAAATCAATCAACAATATATTTTATTTTATTTTATTTATTTATTTATTTTTACAAAATATAGTTATTAAATAACATCCGACAGTACAAATAAACTTACAAAAGTTTTTCCATGTACCGCCGATTCGTAACTTCGACCATGTTCAATCGGTTCGCGTAGCGACAACTTACATAATACATGATGTGACAATATTATGACAATATTTTTTTTTAACTATATGTGTATCACAGGAAAGGACAGTTAGTGAGTTTGATAAATAATATTAGTAATCGAGATATTAATGTTACGATTGTGTGTATCTATGTATATATTTATTAGTAGATTTGTATTTATGTATATTATGTGTGTTAGTATAGTTTTTTTTTAGTATATATTATTAGTAGGTGTCGTTATCAATTTGTCTATATAATACTGTTTAAGCTATATTTAATATTTTTCTTAGTTAGTTCATTTTTTATTGCTTTTGGAATTTGGTTTAAAGGAGCAGGAACTTGATATTGTAACCTAAATTTTCCATACATATTTTTATATTTTGGTATCGTCTTATATGGATTAAGGGCTTGTCGTGTAAGCTTTGTATAGATAAGGCTAATTTTTAGTTCTTCCTTGCTATAATTTTCAAGCAGTAGTTGGTATTTCACCCTGTCGTGTACTGGTAGTATATTGCAATGATGAAAGAGACCGTAAGGATTATTTTTAAATTTATCTTTGATTTTGAGAGGGATGATACATTTAAGAATGCGCAATTGTAGCTCGTATATTTTTTCAAGGTGGGTTTTATACGTGCGTCCATAACTGCTTAACCCATACGAAACTATTGATTCGCCGAGTGCTTTATATAGTAACATTAGCATGTGGTAAGGTACTTTACTCTTGATGAGGTAAAATTTTGCTAAGATCGCTCGTAGCTTATCACATACAGATTCAATGTGATAAGTCCATTATGATACAATAATATGATATATGATACAATATACAATCTGCTATTTAACTGGGAAACTCAAAAATACAAAAATAAGTTCGAAAAGGTCGACAATCCTATGTAGATTATGCTGTGAAGTGTTATTATATTAATTGAATTTTAATGACAATAATATAAAGTAGGATGTAAAACTGATCAGTTATTTGATGTGATGGGCTGGCCACATAGTGGCAAGAACCAACAACCAATAGGGAATAAAGGTTTTCGAGTGGCAGCCACATACTGGCAAGCTATGTGATGGAGTGACAACCTTGCAAGACATGCAGAAATTCTATGGATGCAGGTAGTTTAGTACTATGTTTGTGGCATTTCTTTGGGGGAGGCCTTTGTTTAAAATTAGACTTGTGAAGACTATAATGTTGATGACCAGGCTATGTACAATTGTCATGAATTTTCAGGAGAATGTTGTGAATGAGCGGACGCATCTCCTCGAAGTGGCGGAACAGCAACAGGAAACCCCGTCGCCGACGGCGTGCGCCTCGACGCCGCCGCGGAAACCCGACGAGCAGAGCGCCCTCAATAGAATATTACATGAAACTGCTACGTAAGAATTTTAGCTTCTCATTTTTTATGGGAAGTTCATAATTGTCAATGACTTGTAACAATGGTATACTGGTTTGTAACTTAGGCGATGAGCCACCTATCACTTTTTTCACATCTAAACCCACATTTTAGCTAAACAATTTCCGAGAAGCTCCCTGCTCTTTGGATCCAGCTTATCCCCTCAGGGATTACAGATGTGATGCTATGAATGTATATATACAATGGTTTTCACAAGTAGAACACTCAAATCTGGATCTGGTCTTTTCGGTAATGCATTACACTTGTGTCTTGTTTTTTAGTCTTTTTTTATAGCATTGGGTGACAAACGAGCACACAGTCCACCTGATGGTAAGTGGATGCTGTGGCCCATAGACATCCACATTTATTCTCGATTAAAAATCAAAACGCTGATGCGTTGTCACCCATGAGGACTAAGATGCCTCTATTTCAGTAAAAAGGGTGGAGGACCAGAGAGTTCTTTACACTCACCATACGAAACACAGCACCTGTGAGGCATTCCATCTCAGTGCTCAGGTGTGACAACACATCTGCATTTTATTTCTTAATTGAGGATAGATGTTTATGGGTTACAGGATTCATTTACCAACCAGGTGGACTGTGTGCTTATTGCAGACCTATCTATTTTAAAAAGAATACGCGATAAAATCCGTGAAACTTAGTTTCATTTGTGTTGGTGTAAAAATAAGAACATATAGTCTACGGGTTTTCAAACTTTTTATGTTCGTGTCGCATTTACTGGTTTAGTATTTTGATTCAGTGGCCTAGTTAGTCGAAATAGAGTACAACGATACTAGGTAGATAGGTACAAAAATTAAAACATTCACGATATGAAGCTGAGATTTTTAAATCTTAATATTGACACACAATAATACATTTATTCTTTAAAAATAAGTAGATAAAATACTATAATACGTGAGGTATGGTTGTCCGGTTGATATGGTCACTTTCTTACAACTCAAAAACGATAGCCTTGTTTGAATAGATGGCTTTGTGATAAGATAGCTCTTCATCGTCAAATAATAAAAGGAGAGAAAGGATGCTTTATCGACGCCATTTTTTCATTTGATATTATAGTAAATATTTTAGTCGATTTTAGTATGGTGTAGTGTAGTTAGTTCTTAATTATTAAGCTAAAACTTGTTTGCTATTCTTTGCTTAATATATTAGTTATACATAGCCTACTATTTTGTGTTTTTGTCTCCGCCTTCCTCCTAGTTTTGGTTTTATAAGGCGGCAAAGCTTAAGGTGACCATATTACCCTCACATATCATAAAGCAACTTTGTCGGTATGACGTGTGAACTTGGCGATCTCTGTATATTTTTTCAAAGCGTGTAGAAAAATGTTTGACAATTGTACTTTCATTTCTTGCTCCATATTGATCTTTGTGCGATATTTGCTCTTAATTACAACTTTAGCTTAAAATTAGATTTATTTTGTAGTTTTAAGTTTAGTTTCCGGGGAATAGTAAAGAAGCAATACCCACACAGTGCTTCACTTTACTCTCTACGGCGACCGCTCGTAACCCGTGCGTTATTAAATGAATGATTATTATTACTAGTAACGTGATAGACGTGGGCGCGCTGGGCCCGTACGCGCTGGAGGCGAGCGCGTACAACGAGCGCGTGCGCGTGTACACGACGCGCGCGGCCGCCGCGCCTCCGCCGCCCGCCGCCGCGCCGCGCCTGCTGGCCGACCTGCCGCCCGCCGCGCGCGCCCAGGTGCTCGCCGCGCCGCCCCCCCTAACCCAGGACCGCGACCTGGTGAGTCACTGTTATTTCTAGGTATGTCTATTCTTTCCGAAAAAGATCGGTTTTTGAATCGATTCGAATCTAAAATCTATGAATCGATTTCACGAAAATCGATCTTTTTTCGATTTGCTTTCAAAGTTTATATTTACCCTATCAGAAGATACAATAAAGTACAGATTACACAGTAACTTATTTTTATATTTCTTTAATCCATTAAGGAGAGACGAAAGAAATTGAGTTATTACACCACAGTTTTGCGAGTTTTTGAATAGAAAAAACTGTCATTCTTTACGACTTTGGGTACATTCAACTAATGGTAAATTATTTTATAGTTCTTACAAAAACAGTAAAAGACTCGTTCTCGATTTTCTAGAGTGAAATATCGGTTCACTGGATTTAAAAATCGATATTTTTAGCCCGAGAAATCGATTCTTCGATTAATCGATCTGAGATCGAAATATCTAGTTTTCTTTTTTTTACGTGCTACTTTTGGGTTGGGGGAAAAGCACTAAACTCACGCTCAGAAATATTGTTCACATAAGTATGATGAAATTAATGTTGAAAATACAATTGGTTAAATTTCAGAAAATTGATATGTATTCATTGAAGTAATATGTACTTACGTACTAGAACAGCTATTCCAAACAAAAAATGTGCGCTACTCTGTGTTCGCGCGGTTTGTTTTCTTATCATAGAATAAACATAGGTAGAATGATCAGTAGGTAATAAAATACTGTACTGTTAAATAGGTGAATTATATCGAGAACAATTTTTTATTTTTATTTAATATATTACATTATATACATTATAATTTAATACATTATATTATATCACAATTAATTTTTAATTATATTTTTATCTCAATATTTTAAAAGGTAGGTATCTATCTCAAATATAAAAAAAACATACTAAATGTATGTTTAACAAAACTTGTTAATATAACATTTAAATTACAAATATATTTATTTAAATTAGAATAAGAGTCGTTCATAAATACTGGGCACGCGAGAGTTAAAAATTGACGAATTTATTCCACTTTGACTTTGATGTGAAAACCTAAAAATAATATATAAGAATAATTAGCAGATTTAAATATAAAAAAAATTTGGCCTAATTATGATAACTCATATATGTTTTTATTATATGTCGATAGAAACAATTTCTTATAAGAATACTATCTAAAAATATTTATTAACAACCCAAAATAATGTTTACAAGTTTGTGAAGCTAAGAAGTTTTCACTTCTGACATGCAGTCCTTGAAATTACAGTTTTTTCTCTTTTATTTAATCGTAGCATTGACTACAAGGCTTTGGCCAAAACTTATCAAACACTTACTGTATTTAATTGTGAGTATTTATATTTATATATTTACACAATAATAACCACTAAAATGTCCTCTAGACTAATTTCGGTTTTCGGAGACTAGCAATCTGCACAAAAAAGGATTACAATGCACAAGTGTATGCCCATTTGCGGATGTACTTTCTATTCCCTAACTCTCATAGTCTGATAGGATGGCAATCCGAATAGACTCTGAGCTGTCACAGAGACATCTTCCACAAAAGACCATTAACTAATTTTCGTCCCACCCGCGATTTGACCCAGGCACCACAGTAACCTCTGGACCAGGTGAGGAGACAGTCAATTTGACTGGCTACTGACTGTCTCCTCACAGGAATAAGGGTTTTATAAATAAAATAAATAGACTTCTTTAACTTTTGATCGAAATTAAGTACAATCTAATTGTAATCTTAAGTTTTTTGACAAAATATAATGATACATACTGCATTAATTGTCCAATAGTACTACTAATTCCTAATACCATACTAATTACTAATTTCTCGGTGTAAGTGACGTTTTATCGGCACTTGTCTATAGCTTCCAAGTTCCTAGAAATTATTGTTGTCGCAGAAAATTAAATCAAATTCGATAACTTTTTTCACCATCTTTTCCACAATATCTCATTCAAAATCGTGCCATTTTACATATCGAAATCCACTATTAGCTAATATTTGACCGGAACTCAAGAGTAGCTATTTGCTAATCAATTTCAATTGAATGAAATTAAGCAAGGTCAAGGCAATGTTTTATAGGAAACATATTCAACAATCTACTACGTACATATACATTATACATCGTACTACATTTAAACACTAAATTATTTATTGTTGTATGGCTCCGACAGAGTATCAGCGTTGCGGTAACTCTCATTTTTTCATTTTTTTCATTCATTTATTTACTTCGTGAATCATAGGTATTACATAGATGTTAGATACGTAATAATATAATCAAGTTTGGCTATGTGGGCATACGAATTACAAGTTACAAATAAGAAGTATAAAAATTATTAAAAAAGTACAAAACAATAGTACCTAAAATAACTGTATGTAATGCGAATGCAACATTAACAAAAAGTAGTGGATACAGGATTTAAGAAAAATATAAATAGATTGATCATGTCAGAAATGTAAAAAATTAAAAAGAATTATTTAAATTTTATAAATTTAATTTATTATGTACATTTTTAAGTAAAATTATTGGGTATCAAAAATCATCATTTAAGAAATCATTTAATGTATAATAAGTTTTTGTCAATTAGGACACTGACAAGCGTTTTTTTTTAAGATTTTTACATTTTTTATATCATTGATTTTTTGGCTTATTTGTTATATATTTTTGGCGCCATGTAAAATACATTTTTGTTAAATAGCGCTGTTTTACTTGCAACATAGCAGATCTCTTACTGTAGCATTATGCGTTTCTGTTGCTGCAATTCATATTTTTAACATATTTATGCCCAAAAACTCAAAAGCTACTTAATTTCAAGACGTCGCGTCGTTAAGTCTCGTGGTGTCACTGTCACTTTGACTTTAAGTGATTGAGACAGCACGAGACTTAACGGCGTCTTAAAATTAAATGATAAATAGCGTTTGAGTATTAGAGCATTAGATAATTATTTTTTATGTTTGTAAAATTGATGTTCTACAAGTTGCAGCAATAAATAAATATGTCCTTTCTTTTTGAAGTGAAAACTTCTTTAGCGGCGTTGTACACTTTTAGTAATGGGTAAAAAATGTTAAACTCGCATCAGGACACGTGACCTGATCGAAAATTCGTACGACGGATCGAGAGTAGGAGAAAAAGTATCCCCCTCTCTACGGCGCGGCGAAAATGTGTGCCTGCGCCTGCTGTTTCGTTCAGGCGGCGCAGGGCGCTTGCGCGAATGTAATATAAATTGTTATATTTGTGTACGATAGCGCAATAAATAAATATTGTATTCTACCACATAAGTGATAGTACTTTTATACTGACAAAGCAATTCGTGCATAATTATTCCATAACCATTCCAAAATATCAAAAATGCACAACGTTAATATTTAAGTTTTCACTTCTGCCTGCACTCCCGGAGTGCAATCCGTCGTTTTTTTTAATACACAAACACACATTTGTCGGCAATCACGCGACGTCGCATGTCCGCGATGCTAATCGATTTGGCCCGTCACGCGACGTTGCGTGTTGTACCTACGTAGGTGTTGGTTTGTTAGTTCAAGTTCAAACGCCACTAAAGGCGGACGGCTTTTTACTTGTTTTTTTTTTCTAAATAAAAATAGTTAAAATAAATCTAACGGTGATTTGAGTGATAGTTCAAAATTACAATATTAATAATGTATGATCAACCTGGTACTTCAAAGGGTACAAAACGGCCAAATGATAGCCCGGTGCGATCACAAACGAAACGCATTTTAACATCCAGTGAAATAGACATTATAGAAAACTCTGACGAGGAAATTTTTACGGGGAGTGATGAAGAAGATTTTGTAGTGTATACTGATGATGATGACGAATCAATCTTGGAGTCTGAGGAAGATGAAAGAATTGAGCTGCCACGATCTTTATGCGAAGTTCAGTTCTTTGAGTCTACTGGAGAACCGACGATGCCGCGTGATTCTCGGGAACCTGCTACAGAAGGATCTACTTCACAGTGGAGTACTAACTGTACATCAATGAGAAAAATACCATTCGTTCGCGATTCAAAACTACTCGTACAGCCACCCTCAGATCCAATAGGGTATTTTAAACTTTTTTTTAATGAAAATTATTTGAAAATTATCGTTGAGTGCACGAACAGGTACGCCGAAAGAATGAAAAACTCCAACAAATACCGTCATTCACGTATTTCGAGGTGGAGAGAGTTAACGGTTGAAGAATTTAAAATATTTCTCGGTCTATTGCTACATACTGGTACTGCAAAATTGAACCGTTTGACAGACTATTGGAAAGTTCACTGGTTATATAAATCTTGTTTTTCAAACTATATGTCTCGTAATAGGTTTTTTATTATTTTGCAATGTTTACATTTTACAACCCCAGAAGAAGAGGAAAATGCTGTTGAACGTCTTATTAAATGCCAAAAAGTTGTTGATAATTTCAATGACACGATGAATAATATATATTATCCAGGCAAGAACCTATCTTTGTATGAGTCAGTGGTGTTTTGGCGTGGCCGGTTGCTTTTTCGCCAGTATTTTAAAGGCAAATCCAAGTATGGTATAAAGCTGCATGTACTCGCCGAACCGGATGGCTTGATTTTGAGTTTCCATGTATCTACCGACACAGAAAACGAAACAGTCGAAGAGGACATCACCGAGAAGATTGTTGAAAAGTTCTTAGCAAATAAACTAGACGTTGGTCATTCCTTATATATGAATAATTTGTATAATTCATACACATTAGCAAAAAAACTGTTAGATCGACAAACCCATTTTACTGGTATGCTGAATAAAAAACGTAGGGGTAATCCACACGTTATAATTACGAAGAATCTAAAGAAGGGCGAGAATCTATCGCGTTATAGAAACGGAGTCCATATTGGAAAGTGGAAGGACAAGAGGGAAATATATTATATATCAACCGAGTTCGTTGATGAAATGCAAGAGGTCACCAGCAAGCGTGGTACCACGACTCTGAAACCAGTGGCTATAGTTCGTTACAATGAAAGTATGTCTGGAGTTAATCTTCATGATCAAATGATTTCTTATTATCCATGTGAGAGAAAGACATTACGCTGGTACATAAAAATCTTTATACATACTCTAATGATGAGTCTTATAAATGCCCGTCTTCTATATAATAAACATTCTGGAAAACAAAGGGTGTCTTTATACGACTTCAGGGAGAAAGTCATTGAATATTTACTACCAGAAATTGTACAGATACCTGAAACTTCATTTAGAGACCGACGTCAGCAAAATCATAAGTTGACTAAATTAGTTAAAACTACTGAGCGCACTATGAAAACAGGGATCGAAAGAAAAGTGCAGGCAACTGCTAGAAAAGATTGCAGAAATTGTTACCGTAACAAGAAGCGAGTTCAAACGACAATGGAATGCAAAGATTGCCCCGACAGCCCGCCCTTGTGCATAGACTGTTTCTTTATTTTACATACTTGTTTCAGAAATCAAATAACATAGTATTGTATCAAAGAAACATTAGACAGACCTAGGGCTCCACTCAACTTTACATAGATTATTTAAAACATAAGGAATTTCACAAAGAAAGTCACAGGATATCGACATTTTCTCAGACATTAAATAAATTCTAAAATTTTGTAATTCAAGCTCAATCTTTAACTCCAGTTTAAAGATAAGACAATGTAATATATTATAAATAATTTTAATCATGTTGTTAGCTTAACTTTCATTTCCATAATCAAAATTAATATAAGTTTTTCATGCCGTGATTACCTAATTAATACTTAAAAATAAGTATGATGTTGAATATATTATGTTGTGTTTTAAACATGTGTACTATCTTTGTAATATTGGTCATTTTAAAAATAAATAAAATAAAGATAGTTTTAATTTTGAGAGTTTTTTTTGCCGATTTCAGAAAAGTAATGTTTCTTTTTTCCCCTCGTAGAGTGTAAGTGCGCGATTTTTTCAAAACCTACCCGACCGATTTTTGTGATTCTACCACGTAAAAATGTAATATTACTGTTATTATAGCGCCCGCGTTAACCACTGAGTTGTCGACCAATAAATCATTGTAATCAGTCTATCTCGCTCGCACTCATTGGGCTTATGGAGCGTCATAATGATGTGCGTAGGAAGTCGATACCGATAACATATAATGGAAATTTATAAATATTTTATTATATTAAAAATTACCTTCTTTATCCGAGTCATCTGTGTCACTATCGTCACTTGTAAATTTATCATCAAAGGTTCAATTTGATCTCTCAATAAAAGCTTTTTTCAAATCCGTCTTCTGAAGGTCCTCTGCACGCTTCACACATTTAACCCAGTTTTCACTGGTAGAGTTTTCTATTGCTTTATGCAGAAGAACTTCAACATCGGCTGACTTAAAAGTATAGTATTGCGTTACAATTTCTCCTTTTACCTGACCCCATATGAGCTCAATAGAATTATATTGACAATGATATACTGAGAGTCGTATCACTTCATGACCATGTTCATTCGCCAGCTGATCTGTTATATAAATGTTTTTAGGCCTTAACCTTAGGGTTTTTTTTGCGCCCGAAGCAAATATGGGCAACCCTCCGGAAAGCGGGGGAGGGAGGTTGAGAATGCTCATAGCATACCACGCAGCCGGCTACGTGGTTATGTGGGACTTTTACCCACTAAACTCAACCTTTTAGGAATTGGCTTAACGATCTTACTAGAGATCTCTAAGCCATATACGAACGCGACCCTCCTTGGCAGAAAGGAGGGCGCTAGACAGAAAGGAGGGCGCTGGCAGAAAGGAGGGCGCTAACCTTAGGGGTTTCTTTACTAAACATAAACACGTAACGACAAATTCAATGAGGTAGCTTTTTCCGCCGCGACAAGGTGAACTCAGGTAGCGGGTGGCACATTCCTATTGTTATTGACATCGACGACTCAATTAATAAAGCGGGCACTATAATGTAGAATTATTGCAAAGTTCTTGTTTTGAACCACATATTTTTATAGTTACGACGTAATGTAAGTAAAGTAAAGTAAAGTTACAGCCTATATACGTCCCACAGCTGGGCAAAGGTCATTTTGAGAGTGTTTTAGGACAAGGAAGTATTCGCCGCGCTGCCCCAATGCGTGTTGGCGAACTTCACATGTCTTCGAAATATATTTTTTTTCTTATTTCTCAGACATGCAGGTTTCCTCACGATGTTTTCCTTCACCGCCGAGCACGGGGTAATTCAGCACTTAAAATTGTAATTAACAATTTCGTAGGTGCCGGCGGGGATTGAACTCGGTTTGCTGGGATATTGTGATATTTACAGCGAGCGCTAACCATCTGAGCTACCACGGCTCCGACGTAATGTACATAACAAGAATAGCAAATAAATAAATTGAATTTTCGTCAAATGTAGAATAAAAAAGAACCATGTTCTATTCTGTATATTGTGCAACATGGGAAGCTTTCTACTTGCTCTAAATGAAATCTTAATTTTATTATAATAAACTTTTGTGATCTATACTTAGACTATTTATAAGTATCTTGCTTATGTGTACTTTAAGGATTTATACATATAATATGTAGATCGGGGAAAAATTGCTTGAGTCTAATTAGTTGTTGGAAGTAGAGATCCGAATCTACGGTTTTGCTCGGCGGTAAAAACTCATAATAAACGATGCTCTTCCAAGCCCACTATACACACAGCATCACCTTATTGCTCGTTAATCCGGGTTTCGCTACAGTCTGTGGAGCTTAACTACCCTTTGGCCATGATTTTTTCGCACGTTCTTGTCGTAGGTGATCTACTCTTTATCACCAATGATCAATCTTTTCAAAAATGTTCGATTTCATTACGTTTCAATAAATAATCGCAAATGAGTACACAATTCATTAGGTTTCTTTCAGTAAGCTCGTGTCAAAACTGTTTCGTTGTCAAGCCTCTATTCCTCGAATATGTCGTAACTATTAATATGCCGATCTTAATTAATTTCTTAAATGGCATCGACTTTATCCTTATGAGGGAAATCAGACCAAGCTGCATCATTGACATCAAAAACCCCGGACTGAAAACGCTTCAACCAATTTTGTGCTCTTTTACTAATACTGTATTAGTATCTGTACGGTATCCATAAACGTTTTTCCTAGACATCTTATTTTTTGAAGACAATGTATTTATATTTATCAATAAATTGATTTGAATTTAATTTTCTTCCAATATTCCTTAAGAAGCTTCCTACTTACCCTAAATGAAATTGTAATGTTATAATAGTAAACTTTTATGTGTACATATTTTTATAAAAGTATTTATATTTTTAAATTTCAAATTTATTTGTTATAATTGGCACTTACAACACACTTTAAAAAAAACTAACTAAAAACTAAAAACTACACCAATGCTTCAACAAATCCGTCTGCGGAAATTCTTGCTAGAATTGGTAAATTACTCAGTAGTTAACTATTTATTACAAAAAAATTAAATTTTAAGCGCCTGTCTGTTATTTCGAAATAACTGCCTTCAATTAAGCTTAGGAGATTATTCGTATAAATTAAATAAAGTATAAAATATATTTATTTTGTCTAATAAAACCAAAAGATATTATTTGAAATGAAAAATTACTGTATTCTATCCACAGATAACAAATGCGGTGAAGAAAGCTGCGGCGGCAATATCCGAGCTCAGGGTAGAGCACCACGAGGACCTGGTCGTACCATTCCGGGTGCCATAGCAGAGGAGTTCCGCATCTATGTCGGAGGATGACCGATACCACTGACTAAATACCACACAGCTGTATGTGCAGGTGATATGGACAAAGAGGAGGGTAGGGAACAATCCCTCTCCCTCTGCTTTCTGTGTAATCCCGGTTATCAGTAAGTTTTTGATTACGTTTGTATATTATGTTTATGTGCCTGTAATGTGTAAAATGGAGGGTGATACCTCCACTTCCACCTTAATATCAAAGTTTTCTACGGGGAATTAAGAGTATATCTGGATTGCGTTGAGCGCATACAAATGTATTCCACTGTTCTCTCCCTGGATAATGACACTAGAGTAAATATTTTTTAATTAAAATCTATAATTATCACTGTCATGTTCCTATATTTTGATTTTTTTCATAAGTACATTCTAAAGATACAAAAACTGTTCAGGTATACAGCCGTTACTAAACACTTTGCAAACAAATTTAATATACAAAAAAGTAAAAGGAAAAAATATAGACATTGCCACAATAATTTTATATTGTTCTTGAAAAAAAATATTTCCAGTTTTGTAGGACGTAAAAGAGGAACGAGAATACATGATTGTAATGTGATAGGTAATATCAAATCCTCTATTTTCTTCCTGGATAATCTACTACTGTTATGTTAATACATTTTGCTTTTTTCCCTTAAATTAGTTATTTTAGAAACTAGAAACGTTTTAAAGTTACTAAACATCCAGTTATACAGCCGTTATAAGACACCCAGCAAAAAAATTTACGACCATAAAAAGTAAGACCCCTTTTTTACCGAATACAAGGCCCTTAGTCCTCAGGGGTGAAAACGCGACTGCATTTTGAATCTTAATCGAAGATAAATGTAGATGTTTATAGGCCACTGTATCAACTTACTCGTGTGTGCTTGTTTGTCACCCTATTCTTTAAAAAAAAGAAAAGATAAAGACAGCTAAAATAATTTTGTAATCTTCCTTAAAAAAGGTGGATTCTGTTGTCGTTTGTCACTCTTATCCTATAAAAAAAAGTAAAAGAAAAATACAGACATAACTAAAAATATTTTATATTGTTCTTTAAAGAAATTGTACAGTTTTGGAGGAGGCAACACAAGAGAGTGAATATGGGGTAGTAATTTGATGATTTCCTCAATTTGTCATAGGTATATTTAATTTGAACTGTAGTTGTTTCTCTCGGTTGCCTATCTCGTTCGTTCGTACCCAGCAATATGATGATAAAAAGCTATTCGTTAAAATTTCAGCAGCCCAGATATGTCCATGATAGCTATTGTATTATTTTAAACATAAATAAAGTCAAGAAAGCAAAGGCTAATTTTATCCCAGTTGTGAGAAATTTATTTGAGTATATAATTTTGTTGTTGATTATAACAGCTTGTGAAGCTAATAGATGTTAAACTATTTTTAATTGTAAAAATTGGTAGATAGAAAAAAATTAAACATTATATTTGTCATAAATAATTTGCGTTAGGCTTGTATATCATGCTTATATATACATGATCCGTCTTACAACGGTGGTTTATTGAAAATCTCTGTTTTCATATATTTACTGGAAAAATACACATTGAATAAAAGTATTTTTATGAATGTTATCGCGTTTAATTCTACTTATTTTTAATTCCCGACGTTTCGGATGTTTTGCAGTACCCATGGTCACGGGAGACCGACGTGATTGTCACGATGTCAGAGTTAACCTAGAATACTTTCAGTTTTTTAATTATGACTGGTC
Organism: Parnassius smintheus behrii; assembly: GCA_036936625.1. Classification (NCBI taxonomy): domain Eukaryota; kingdom Metazoa; phylum Arthropoda; class Insecta; order Lepidoptera; family Papilionidae; genus Parnassius; species Parnassius smintheus. The sequence continues at coordinate 44,471,770 of JAUPFT010000021.1, forward strand.
CGTTCTATACAGAAGGATCCTTCTAACTAAAGAAGTTCCTCAGCCGCGATGCCAGTCTTCGCAAAATTTGACATTGCTGTCAAACTTCGTACTTACATTTTAGTTAGCATATTTCAAACAAGACTTTCCTTATGAAACAAATTCAATTTAAATCTGAGAATATTATGTGCTACTTTTTGTAATAAGACAGGATAGGTTAGGGAATGAGGACAGTAATACTAACGTCGAAGTCCACTTCCTAGTAATTTATGGAAAGAAACTATTAACGATGTGGAATAATTCGATGAACGTATTATTTAAGAACAATTGTCTTATTAATATATCTTTTAAATGGATCAAGATTCATTTGTTAATTCCCTTTGACTAAAAGCTCGCTAGGTTTTCTTAAAAAAACTTTTAATTCGAAATTCAATATTAATAAGTTTTTTTCTATTATTTCAATATATTCCTCAACGTTTTCAATGTTGCCTTTATTACTGTCATGAATCATCGGACTTAGTAGTCGCTCACTTACTATTTAACTTGTAGCCATTGTTTTCAAAACCTTGATATTGATTTTACACAGTATATGAACACTAGTGGTGATTTGAAAATAATAGAATTCATCTATATTATAGCAATTGAATTGCCTATATTGATTTTGCCCAAAAATGACATGTTTATATACTATCGACCTTTTATTGTACACTACTACACGATAATCAAACTTCCAAATGTTTGGCCGAATCCGAGCAAACCTGAAGGAGTTAGAATTGCTCCTATTCACGTATAGTCGTTCATAATGATGACGCAAATTTGAAAAACCTAAGTGAAATACTCTGACTCGCCTGTACGTTTTGGCAATCTTACATTCGCTAGATATCACCCTACATGTTGGAGGGATGGACAAACCTAATGGAAGCATCATAATTACTTCATATCTACTTATATAATACATTCTGACTAAAATGATTTTTTTTTCTGTACTGTTCTTCAACTTATTCAATTACAAATTCAGGGTACAAATTATCTACAATAACAGTCCAAAAATGTCAATGAATACCACCTATACTAGCGCACTGATTTCGTCTATCCAATTATTTATTTTCTTATTACCTGGCACTTACATCTTTTAGAGGAGAGAAAGAATAAAAACACTCTACAACCATATTAAAGTTGACAAGCTTTTTAAGTGGTTATTAATTAATGATAATTTTAGAGTAACATCAAAGTAATCCTAGTTCTTGAAACCCACCTTGGTTTCAAGAACTAGGATTACTTTTAATAAATGAAGAAGTCTTGTTGGTTACCGCAGGAGCGGTAAAAAAGGCCATTGTTTTATAATGGTACGTTTAAGGCTTATATCTGTCTCGCTCATACGTGTTATGCTTACCGAGCGCCATAGTGATGTGCGTAATAATAGCGAGTATATCGATAAATTGTATTGTTGTGATTTTAACTAAGAGAAGGAAGAGTTTTTTTTTAAATATTTACCTTCACCTACCGTTTATTTGTTTACACAAGCAATTAGTGATCAGAGTGCGTAATGAGGGCTTCTACGACGCATAGACCGCGCATAAGCTGGTTGCAAATTATTGATATTTCGCAAGTCGTGGGCACATTTCGGCCTGACGGCTCGGATTATAACAGATGGGCTATAATAAAAATACGATGAATGTAAAAAAAATAAGGGACAAACAAAACACCATTATGCTTAGCTGAAACCTTAATTGTCGTTTTTCCGCATTCTCTAAAATTTGTACACAAGATCGGCATGTGAGTTGTGCGTGTATTTGCTGGGAATCATTTTATTTACCTAAGCTTAGTGAAATACTGCCAAATTAATAAAAATCCTATAGAAATGTATTCACAAAAATATGTATCTACTAACATTTAACTAACACGAGAGAAAAAAAAACAGCTTTTGCTATGTGTATAATCGTAAAAAATGTTTATTATATTAATTAACTTGGTGGTGGTAATGAAACAGTTTAGTAAATTTCGATATTACCAAAAAAGGGAGCGATTAATACCTACTTAAAATTTCTGTTTTGAAATTGTAACGTAATTCATAACTTGACAAAAATGATTACGTCTCAGAGTCATCGGTCTTTGGTATCATATCAAACAGCTTCTATTAAAATAGTACTATTGATGTGTTATAGTGATCAAATTAATAACCGATAACTGACAATTAACTGATAATTGTAAAATAAAAAGAGAATTTAATGTGTTATGTCATCCTAAACCAAGTCATATATCAAGTGTAACTCTTATTACCTATAAAATATTAAACTATGGGACGGCTCAATAATAAAAAGTTGAATATTTTATTTTAGTTATAGTGTCATCAAAATGTATTCGGCTCCGTGGCGCAGTGGTTTAGCAATGAGTGGCTGCGCTGGGCGCCGCTGGTTCAAATCCCGCACGGAACAAATATTTGTATGGCTTACAAATAGTTGTTCCGTGTCTGGATGTTTGTCCTTGTGCAATTCATGTTTGTAAACTACCCCCAGAATACAGGGGAAATTCATAGTGTTTTTATTTAAAAGTAGAAAAGAAGATATTTGGCGTACATCTCGTTGTGTTTATTTGCTTTATAGAATATCAGAACCAGTAAATATGTGAAAAATTATTGTTAAAAACATTTTATCTAACTGTAACAGATAACCGGTGATCGGAGGCAAGATATGTAACTTTTGTTATCTTCCAATACAATTCTAACGTAATTGTAATGTGTTAAGATTAAAAATTGTGTATATAATTCTTAGTCCTATAGGATATTACGGCATGAATTTAATTAGCGAAAATGTTAGCGTAACTATGTATAAAAAAGAAAACGACTGAATGAAAGTTTTTATATTATTGTATATATAAAGCAGCCCTATGACTATATGAAAGTTCTGTTTTTATTGTAAATAATCAATTTAATATGTTATTTAAATCACGTCAGTATTGCAACTTGTGGTTCGAAAAAGTATTCATTACTTCTTTAATCTGATAAAATTACACCAATGATATAAAAATAAAATCTATTAACTTGATTATAAATATAAAGTATTAATCAAGCATTTTGTGTAAATGAGTTGAAGAACTACTTCGTTTAACTTCATATGATTTTATTGCATTAAAAGGTCTTTTTTACATTTCAGTTCTTTTCTACAAAAGATATTCTCTAAAAACAGAACCTTATAGACGCGTATTTAATTGAAGTATTTGCTGGTATCGAAGAGCTTAAAATTTTCAATTTTGTTATTTTGATGCCATGTTTCTATACTTAAAATTAAAATAATATTGTAAGCGTGTTTATAAACGATATTATTGTAGCTTTGATAATTCTATATTTTTTAATTTTGTGTCTCGAAAATCTTTAATTTTGAGTGTTATTTTATCGATAACTTTTTTATCCTTAACTATATTAATTCCATTTCTTAAGAAAACTAATAACAAAATTGTAATTACTTGTTTATTCCTTGCTTGTATCTAAATTTTATTATATTAAAAACAATATTTTTTATTAAACAGTAAAAAATATTGCTTGTATCTAAATTAATAAAAACCCAATTTGTTTGATACGTACTTCAGACAGAAACACTGAAACACCTTGAAACAGCCTCTAATTTCTCTGTTTATTAAAGGCTGTGCCTAAATTTGTGTACTGCATGTTATGTGGTTAAGATATAAATTTCCTAATGAAGACAGAATGTTATTTTGTTATGTAATATCTATAATTGATGTAATATAAAATAAAATAATTTAATTTGTACTATTTGATGATAGTTTGATTATAAAAATTCCTTTAGTTAGTATATTTTTTTAAACGTAAACGACCTCAGATATACCCATTTTATCAGCATTATCATCATCATTACAGCCATTCACAAGTCCATTGCTGAACTCAAGCTTCCCCCAAGGAATGTCACTAAGCACTAGATTAAAATTCAACAAAAGGCAGTTAGTGGCGGTTAAGAATATCCACTACCCCATATCTTCCCGTGGGTGTCGTAAGAGGCGACAGAGGGACACGGGCAGGAGATGCGTAGCAGCGGCTTCCTGATAACAACAATTACACAATAAAAAACTGCGGTTGCCAACCCGCTCGCCTAGCGTGGCAAAATTCCCCTTATGAGGCAATTTATGGGGGAGGCCTATGTTTTGCAGTGTGCTGATGATGAAAAAAGCAGGTAAGTGCAGGTTATTCCCGGGAACATGTTATATAAATATTTTGTATAACATTGTGGGGAAAAATTCTGTCAATTTTTAATAAAATAGTTTAGTGTACGAAAGTTATTCAGTTTCGTACGCTTAACTATTTTTTAATATTTTTACCGCTCCCTTAAGAATAATTCTTTTATAGTCCTTTTAAGAAAAATATACATCACTAGCTAACACACAAAGTAACAAATCAAGTCACGCGTTTTCGGGCTATCAGGTGTATGAATTATAGTGGGAGCCAAGAGTATATAATCACTGAGAAGGTTAATCTGTGAATTATTTACTGAGCTGTCATGATAGTGACGTCAAGTTGACTAACATATCAATCATTTTAATAAATTATTTCGTTATAACTACCAAAATGTCCGTTTTTGATGGTGAAATAGAGTTCAAATCAGTTTACATGAATGATTATGTCGAAAAGAATAAGCCGTAAGAGATTTATGAATATAAAATCAATCAATACAAATGAATAAAATTATCTATCCATCTAGATCATTGATATAAATGACGTAGTATAGTCTATAATCCTGAACATCAATTCTAAATTTGTACAAGTGATAGGTCCCTTAGGGAATCAGGTTTAACCCGATAAAAAAACTGTATGTGACTGTGAAGTCAACTGCTCGGACAAATTGCAGTCGTCAATGTCTCGTTCTATGCGACTAGTCGAGCGCCTGATCCAGAGACATTTAAGTACCTATGTAGTAGTAATAGACCGGACATCAGCAACAAAATTGTCGTCTGTAACTTTTGTCCTATAGGATATATCTCCGATTTTTGTCATTTAGTCTAAGTGACATCACCGAAAGGTCAAGACGCATTCGTTTCATAAATTTAAAAAATATTTTTAAAGAAAATATGCACGGTTGTGCATTGAGATATAATAAGTCACCATATGGAGCAAAATATGAACATGATTTCGGTGTATTATCCTAAGAACAATGTATATTTACCAAATAATCTTTAAATTTTATTATTTATAGTAGATTGTTCTAGAAGAAACAAAAATGATTGTAATAAGTGTCCTCTGTTATCCAGTAACGTCACTATTTATTTACAAATATGTTAGTAATTGACGACGTGCCCAAAACCGATTTTACCCTAAGATTTAGAAGCGTCACCTAATGGGAAATAGCTAAAATGTTAGCTATCCAAATAAATATTCAGCGTAGTATTGCTATTTTTCGCTAGAGGGCTTAATACACGCGCGTGCTCACAGTTTTTGTATGCAAATGTTCCCAATGTCCGCTCTATAGTTATTATATATTTAAATCTCTGGCCTGATCCTAATCCACCTCCTTTATAATACATAAATTGTATATGTATATATGTATGTAATGAGATAGTTGGTAACAAGACAACGGCCTACCTGATTGTGACTACTGTAGCTAAGAGGCGTCTGTAATTAGCCACAAACAAAGAAGGCGTTATTCCTGATTACTAAGATGGAATGCCTCACCCTGTAATAGTTGCAGTATGGCTCTACCATATATCTATATTTATGACTAGCGAACCGCCCTGGCTTCGCTCGGGTGATTTCTGGATCTCGACAACAGCGCCATCTACCGGGTCTAACAGATTTTAAACCATCCAGGGACCAAATCAAATACACACAAAAATATTCATCAAAATCGTTCCAGCCGTTTTCGAATTTTAGTGAAACCAACGGACAGCAATTGATTTTTATATATAAGAAGAGAAGAAGAATAAGCCATTTGGCTGTACAACCCGTTGTAGTAGAAGATGGTAAAGCTGAACCATTCTTGTCTTGAATATAATGACCGGATTTCGGCCACGGCGGCCTGCCTCAACGGAGACTAGCCATCGGCGCAGGACAGGATTACAGTGCCCAAGTGTATGCGCAAGCACACTCTCTATACTCTCACTCTCATAATCCGATGGGACGGTAAACCGACACGACCGGAGAGAGATCAGAGGCTTTCCGAGGCACGGGGGTGACACACCGCCAACTTCCTGACTCCGGGCAACTACTGAAAATTTCTTGACGGAAAAACTCAATAATTAATTTTTTGGCCCAACCCGGGATTCGAACCCAGGACCTCATGATCAGCAGTCTCACTACTATAACCAGTAGACTAACGAGGCAGTTTTGAATATACCCATATTGTAATCGGATGAAAATGCTGAAAGTTCCATATTGTATTTTTTATAGCATTGCTTGATAAACGAGCACACAGTCTACCTGATGATATGGATGCTGTGGCTGTGGCCCATAGACATCCGCATTCACCCTCAATTAAAAATTAAAATGCAAATGTGTTGTCACCACTGAGGGCCAAAGTGGAATGCCTCGATTCCAGTAAAAAAGGTCTCCGATTCTCTACACTCACCATACAAAGCACAGCAGCATTACGCTGCCTATTTACGCTGGTATTATGTGAGAGCGCGGTCCTGCCCCGGTCGAGCCGACCCATTTGTGTTACAACTATAATATAGCTGCTGCAGCGTGGCTCTACCGCGTAAAAATCCAGAAGAGTTAAAAACAATAACGCAACTAATAGATATACCAAAAAGATCCTTTGGGTATTAGATAGGTAGATAGCGGTATAACCGGTGTGTAACGCCTGATTACCTACGTTATAGTATTGAGTACACTCGAATAACATGGAAGAGAATGTCATGGCGACTCCAAATACCTTGGGATAATGGCAGGAAGAAAATGACAAAATAACCGTATTACAACAACATCGAGAGGTTAAACTTATTTTAACATTCGGCTGGGTTAGAAACTAAGACGCTACTTAAATGCTAAGTTGTAGATTTAGCCCGATAGGCATACCCCTTTCAATTTATTACTTATTTATTTAAAAGGCGTCCTTTACTTTGTAGAGGTACGTTGTTCAAAAGATGCACTATCCCATAGTATATATAGAGAAAACAAGGGAATGAGCAGAGGTATCATCCTAATGACACCTCAAAATAATAAAAAAAGCTTCGTTTGCCAACCATATTATATATGTTACAATAAAAATAATAATATACTTTGTCCTTATTACTACGCGTCTCTATGGATGCCTTTGTTCAACGGTGGATTTTTGATGGGCATTCATTGGGATTTCATTACTATAGCTCCATCACAAATGCCTCAACTCAACTAAGTGAGGATCACGCGCATGCAGTACCTAGCATACAGTACCTATACCAGCGTAAAATAGCAGCAGAATGCTGTTGCGTTTTGTAGGGTTGATGACGGGAGAAAGAGACATTTTGTATTGGTTACGAGGCATTTCATCTTATTCCTTGGTGATGATGATAATGTATTCTGCACTTGATTCTAAATCGAGAAGAAATGTAACAGTCTATCGGCCACAGTACATTTACATAGTTACCATCAGGTGAACTGTGTGCACGTTTGATACGTTTAATTGTTTAAAAAGGCACACTAACAATGTATTCATGTACAGAGTTAAGCTTAAATTATTATTGTCTTACAGTAAGAGTCCGCGCCGGAAGGCGGTTGATGACGACTGTCTAATAGTTGGTGTCAGCCGTGATGCTCTAAAAGCGAAAGATCAACCTCGCAAGAGTTCAGATGTGTTGTGTCCAATCGACCATGAATACTACAAGAAAGCCGTGACGAGGGTTAGTCAACAAAATTGGTACAATCATATGGCCAAATTGGTCAAAGTTCTTGACGTGGATCGTGGTGTGTCAATTGGACGGGGCCAATATTTCCACAAAAAAAGTTGTCGGTTTTTGATTCTCAATCCGTTGTAATGTTTTGTCATGTCTTACCAACGGCATCCATTTACCAACAGGTGAACTGTGTACTAGTGACACGTAGTTATTTAATAATAATATCCAGCCGGCAACTGACGTTACGTTTTGTCATTATGATAACATTTTGTTACCTAAAATAAGATAATAAAAAATACATCAAAATACGCCAAAACAAAATCAACCACAATTCTCACTAGAGTCACACAATCGCTCTGCTGAATATAATCATTATTGAATATCCGCGTTGTGGTTTAACCGCTACTTTAAAAAAAAAACACGTTACCCCCACTCTCTAGGATTTTCTACCGTATCGTGAATAAAAGCTTAAGTACATGTATAAGTTTCACACGAACAAAAATCCAGACCCGAAACAATTAACTGTAGGCCATAAAAATACTTGTTCCGTACAGGATTTGAACCCGCGGCCCTCAGCTCTGTAACTCATTGCTAAGCCAATGGCGACGGAACTTATACTGAGTGACGACCTTTTTTGCCACTCGTTCTGACGTACAAAGTTAAATTATTCGATTCACATATTAGAGCTGCTATTTTACGCTGGTATTCCGTGAGAGGGTGATACTTCCTAGTCGAGTCGACCAATTCGTGCTAAATACATAATATAGCTGCACAAGCTCTACCATATAGAAAAATGGATTTCGCACTGCTGGCACTAGGATCTTACGTCCGCTTGATAAGTTAAGTAAGGGTCTATGTCCAGAGTGGACTTGTAACTTGTTGGCTGCCCCGCTGGTCTAGTGGTCTGCATATGGTCCCAGGTTCGAATCCGATAGAATTCTCGAAAATAAAGCCGTAAGTCCTGCGCTTACTTGCCGTCCTAGCGGACTAAGAGAGTGAGAACAGGGTGTGCACCTGTCTTTGCGCACACACTCGTGCTTTATAGTCCTGTCCTCCTTAAATGGCTTATCTCTGGTAAGACTGGTCACCGTGATCGGAATTAAGATTAGAAAATTATTCAGGAGGACATTATTACTTGCTAATGAAAATAAATTAGTGAGACTTAGTTTTAAAATATAGTTTTCAGAAAAATATCCGCGTCTGTCAAAAAAGTATATGTCCGAAGATTTAGACCCTGTGCCGATTGATCATGAAATACAAGATTCAAAGAGGACTGAATATTTGGTTAAATATTGTTCTAGAGGTAAAACTATACTACTAATATAAGAATTATAAGTATAGCAGCTCTACTTTATTGTCTCGATACCAATGGAATGCAGAGGTTCCCAAACTTTTTCAGTTGTCAGCGCACTTACGGGTTTAGTATTTTGTCTCGGCGCGGAGCCCTAGTTAGTCGAAATGGAGTACAATGATATTAGATAAATAGGCACAAAAATTAAAACAACCACCGTATGAAGCCGAGTTTTTATATAATGATTTTTTATATTTATGCGACACACGATGGTATTTAATGCGAGAACTACACTTTTAAATAAAACTAGTTTTTACAGATTTTATATTATTATATATTAAATTATTTTATATTACCGACGTTTCGAGTACCTTACAGTACCTATGGTCACGAGATGTTCGACGTCCCAATGTCATAGTTAATGGCGGCTACCACCGGATTAAAATTATATATTTTATTCCGATTTATGCAGTATGAGCTTATAGTGACGAAACCAAAACCAAAAGCAAACGTCTAGTTGGAAACTCGTTCCTAGTATAATAACCATATATGTGGTTTCTTATTGCATCTGCATCAAAAACATCAACACCTGTCACGGGCTTTTGTCTTCGTTTTTTCTTAAGAGTGCGTAAAACATTATCTTCACTTCCAGAAGCACCAAATTTTTCTTTATTTATATTATATAGTGTTTTTGCACCAATTCCAAGAGCTTGTGAAACCCGATCTTTCAATTGAGTGACAGGAATCAAAGGGTCGCCATTTTGTGACTCACGCTCAAAGTAATCCTGTAGCTTTAGTACAAGCTCACGACATTGACTATTCAATGTTTTTCCTCGTTTCGGCATTTTCAACAAAATTACCAAACACAAACAAAATTAGTCCAATCCTCTTCGCTCTGACAGCGCGCGACATGTTATACTCCCGTTCACTCGGGACCTTTTTGGCGGGAAAATTTGTATATAGAAATTTTTTTGCTATATTGCAAATTTTGCTATATTTTCACTTTGAGACAATATTTATGGATAAAACTTACAGGAATTCTTGTTGAATGTATAAACTATCGAATAAAATTATTTTTGGTTGCTAGAAATTGTAATAAAATATGTAAATTACTATGTATAACATAGTAGTAGTATATACTTCAATTTTAGTGACAAAATTACTACTAATTTGAATTCTACACTTTTGTTTTTGGAGAAATTTATATCAAATTGTTTGGAAATATGTATATTTTTATGTTTTATGTGTTTCCATTCGTTACTCATACCAAAATATTAAAAAATTAAAAAAAAAATAAAATAATATTTTATCTGTGACATTTCGAACAATATTTCTAAAATATGTTCGTGTGAATTTGAAATAAATACAACGTCATGTTATTTGAAATATATACGAAAACTATTTTTACTTACATTTTACACTAAAAATAAATGAGAATTTGATAAATAACACATTTATGAACCAACCTCCAAACTAGACCTTCCGAAGTTTGAAGTACTTTTGGCAATTTACTTTTCACTTTTTATACCACAAATTATATATCTACGTGTTAACTATATTACAAGAAATGTAAAAAGTATAATACTTTCGTTTTTAGTCCAGACACAAATATAAAATTCTACAAAAAACACGGAGCACCTTCATCAAAGTGACACGTGGAACGGTCGGAAGTTCAGAGTGATTTCTTTTTTTTTTTCTAAGAAACATTGCCAGGTTATGGTTTAAAATAAAAGAGCATATCTTTGTCTTTGATACTAATATCTATTGCATAGTGTCTTTGGTTTTGTTTAAAACGAAAAAATAGTTTTTTCATAGGTAGACATGTTTACATAATTCTGATCGAATTAGATCACGGTTTGGCGGACGGAAGGTTGGTATTGCGCGATCCAATGTGAGCATGGCTTGGTTTACGGGAAGCGCAACGATAAACAGGAGAAAGCCGAGTCAAAAAACAACGGCTACACAAGAGAACGTAGTCTGTGCGCACGAGAGTACGGAAGACGACTAAACAGATTAAAATAGCGGTGGTAGGGGTGTTGCCAGAATAGTATCGCCAATTACCTAAAAAAATACACCTATAACATTGCTTAATTGAGGGAGAAAATTTATTAAATGTTGTTTTATATATTACGAATGTTAAAAATTATACATAATCATTTTAATTGTATTTATTTTTAAATCATAGAAAACAGTATTTCTGTCTTTGGATCACACATAAATCTTAAAAATCATAGAGATACTGACAACACAGTGCAATTAGGAGACGCAAAAAAATGGAATAAGTAAAATAAAAATATCCAAATAAAATAAATATCGTATCTATTCCAATGAATTCGGACCGAATACTATCAAGCACATCACTATGAAAACTAGACGCACGATGTAACTTTGTACAAGCGCGCCAAAGAACAAAAAATAAATGTTTTCATATTATTTACAAACTATTTTAAGTTTTGAAACAGAGTTTATTGGAAAATTACTTGATTCTGACATTTTGACATAAAGTTTTATATTAAAGAGGTATTCTAAATCATTCGGCAAATGTGTCGCTCGAGCAAGGTTATATCGATTAATTTAAGAATAATCTGTCAAATCGTTAATAACTCAGCGGCCGTACTATAATAACTGTTTTTTCTTTATCAGAGTTGCCTTTTATGTCCGTGAACTTGGCACGTAGAGCCCGCGCCCTTCAGACACTCCGACTTCCTGACGATATTTACATCCCCGACACGAGCCAGCGCGGGTCTTACAGACCACCTAACTCCGAAAAGTACGCTGAACGCCCGTCAAAGATGTCTATGAAACCCAAGATTGACGACTCCCTACAAAGTAAGTATCGCTTTTGTACATATGAGGCATTGCTTGAAGATTACGAAGCGCACAGACTTAGCTAAAAATGCATAGTTACTCTTGCATTGAAGACACCCACATTTTAGTCAGATAGTAGGTATATTGGTGGTTCAGTTTCTATTCTTTCGTTTAAATGTTAGTTATTTCAATATTAGTGTATTATTCTGGTGATAATTAAAATAATCGGTTCCTTCGATCCCCTGTTAATCCTTCTCTTTCTTCGCCTGTGTACTCTGTCTCCTTTTTTTAAAAGAAATCATTTACAGTCACATGTGGAATATGTTTAATCTTCACATCCCGTACTGCTACTCGTACGTTAATCTCTTCATACTTTGAAAAGTCTGATTAAAACGTATTTACTTTCTCTTCGTGCTTTTTTCGTACCTTGACTGGTATTAACTGACTTTACTTATATTCCTTTGTATATTAACGACCCGCCACCAACCGGATCCAACTGTAGCTAAAAATTAATTAGGTGACCACATGAGTATCCCATAAAAATATCATCAAAATTGGATAAGCCGTTTTGGAGAAGAAGAATTACGAACACACGCGCACCGGAATTTTATATATGAAGAAGATATACTCTATTTTTATAATTGTTATCATTAGTCCTCTACACACAGGTCGTCTGAAAGAGATCACCTTCAGAGTGATAATACGGCCTGTTGGACCCATACTTGAAATTGTGATTTATTTGTTTTCTATATTTCGGAGTTCAATAAAGAATGGATTAATGAATAAAATAATTAATTCATGTAATTTTACAGGGGAGCTTCGACGAATCTTACGTGTCAGAACTGGTGACACAAGCTATGATGTAAGCCATGGCCTGCTGGGAAAGGTGGTACTGGAGAAGAATCCATTTGGACCGCCACGCGAAGAGCCAAAATACGGCCGATGGCGTACCCCGTTTTATTATACTTATTATATTTGAATACTTACATATTCGTTCGCTATTCTGTGATTCTTAGCTGTATATGTATAGCTTTTATATTTATTATTATTGTACTATTGATATACAAAAAAATATTCAATTTGTGAGTTTATTTTTACAATTATAATATTATATTAATAAAACTACGTACATTAGTTTCAATAAATTATCTTTCTTTACGTTTTTTTTCCATAACATAATTGCTATCCCACGCTGCTATAGTATTTTTATTTTACGATAGCGGTTTTTTATAGAATAAGGGTGACAAACGAATAACACAGTCAAACTGGAAATAAGTGGATGTTGTAGTCCATAGAAATCTATTTATCCTCGATTAAGAATGCAAATGCACATGCGTTGTCACCCCTCCTGTCAAAGAGAAGCGATGTACAGACTGTAACTTTACTGTAGTATGATTCTACGAGGGCGGCACTGAAATATTTCGGGATTCAAGGAAGTGACACAACATTACTAATTAAAAATGTATTTATTGCTTTTCGAAGTATTCTTCGCGAAATTTGACGCATTTTTCCATACGATGAAATCAATCATTGAAGCAACCATTCCATTCGGAAGTTGGGGTCTCCAAAATGGCCGTTTTGTAAGCGTCCACAGCTTCTTCAGGTTATGAAAATCTCTGTCCACGCAATTTATTCTTTATTTTAGGGAAAGTATAGAAATCATTAGGACTTAAGTCGGGGCTGTACGACAGATGGTCTAATAATTCTATGTTTTCTTGCTCTAAAAACTCTTTTGTTCTGTGTACGGTGTGAGAACTCGCATTGTCGTGATGGAGGATGATGCGGCGGTTGCAGTTCTCTTTACGGAGTTCAGAAACGACCTGTGGCAAACAAATGCTAGCATACCATTCTGCATTAACCGTTATTTGTCCCTCAAGAAGAATAGTCGTAACATGGCCGGTTTTGGAGACAAACGTGGCCACCATTTTTTTTGTGACACTCCGTGAACGAACAATTTTTGTTGGCTTTAACTCATTTTCGAACACCCAAACTCGTGACTGGTTTTTTGTTTCGGGTTTGTACGCGTATATCCAGGATTCGTCATTCGTGGAATCTTTCGAGAGTTATCACCAAGTAACGCGAGCCGCTTTTTGCTCTTTACAGAGCGAATGCGGTATCCATCGGGATTACAACTTTTTTACACCTAATTGTTCATGCAAGATTATTTGTATTTGACTCATGCTAATGTCTAAAGTTGCCTGAATTTCGCGGTATGTCACATGTCGATCTTCCTCAATCAGCTTACGCACAGCATCAACGTTTTCTTGGGTGACTGCAGTTTTTGGACGACCTTGACGGGGATCATCACTGAGCTTGACACGTCCACGTTGAAATTCAGCAAACCAGCGATAAATTGTGGTTATGGATGGCGCTTCATCACCAAATGCAGAAATCATCCGGTCAACACACTGTTTTTGTGTTAAACCACTTCGAAAGTTATAATAAATCATCGCTCTTGAATTTTCTCGGGTCAATTCCACTTTCTCAATGACTAAACAAGTTTGACAAAACCTTGTGACAAAACCGAGAATCTTTTTTTAATTTTTATTAATTGTGGTTGCGCGGAAAACCATTCGTATTTATTTTGACCGTAGGGATTTACCAAATCGTTTATCCTTTTCCAAACGATATCATTCATACCCTCCTATTGACACATCGGGGTGGTGGGGTGGGAGGGGAAAGAAGATGATTCTAGAATATCACGTAATCATCGCAACCGAAGGAATAAAAGGCACGCGCGACCGACGCGCGCTCTCTTCCCGCCGCGCTCGTCGTTGGAACCACACCGCTAGTAGAACCGCTTTAGCCTGGAAGCAGTCGAGCTCCAGGAAACCCGCCTCACCTCGTGTGAGAAATAGTCGCGCACCGCACTCTCTTCCAACGCGTCATCGGACAAGAAAGGCAGAGAGTCTACCCAGAAGAAGTTCCAGAAGTCGCAGCAACATAGTGCCCAACAGCATAGAAGAACCACCCCGGTGAGTGAATATTCCTAATATTTCCTGCTTGATATAATTGTGTTTAATTGTGTTAATCCGCTCCAATTTTATTTTCTCCTAATCAAGCGGGATTCCTTTCATAGATTTGGCAAATAATAGTTTGTTTTTAGGGAAGAGCGAGTGCATTGTACCGCGTCTTATAGTAGCCATTTTATGTAAGCGTAGAAGCATTTCGCATATACAGTCCACTTTAGTTAATATCTCGCGTAATAGGCTTAAGGTTCGACCGGGGAATGAGACTTCGGTAACCTTAGGCTCGACGCTCCACCATTTTATGGTCACTTCGGCAGGATTTGGACTGGTGTTTTTAGTAGTCGTTCAACCATTTTCTGGTCGAATTATTAGATTAATTATTTAGATAGTGCACTCTAATTTATGGAATAGACTTAAATGGTATTCGATTAAAAATAGTATTATTCATTTAAATAGTGTTTGTATTTGGTTTAAATTTAAAGCTTATCAGTCGCTTAAATAATTGAAACAGCCTAATCGCAACAATTTCGTACGCTTACCTGACAATTTTGATAAAAATATATTGAGTTTAGCGAGCAACACGCGTCACCTCGACTCGTTGTAACAAGTGTTCGATTTAATTACGTAATACGGCGTACGAGTGTCGGTGGCTGCACTTAAGAATTTGAAATTTAATGACCTTATGGACGTGGTGTTTCTCCATCTTGCACTAAAGAAATTAGACCCCGACACCGTGCGTGCGTTTGAAATGGAGCATCGTAGCTCGGAGATGCCTTCCTTTCATTCATTAGCATCGTTTGTGCGAGATCAAATAAAGGTGATGCAGCGCTCCCCGAACGTTAAACAGGAGATTAAAAAGTGCGTCGACCGTAGACAGACTCAACCATCTAAAATAGCAGGGTCGTTAACGTACGTAACCGCAACGTCGGCACCATTTCAGCATGCCTGTATCGTATGTAAAGATAAACACGGTAATTTATACAATTGTGCGACTTTTCGTAAATATTCACCAAGCGAACGTTATAAATTAGTGAAGACAAACAACCTATGTCTGAACTGCTTAAGCGATAAGCATTTAGTTGCAAAATGCAATTCTAGTTCCGTATGTAGCAAGTGCGCCAGGAAACATCACACGCTATTACATTTCGAAAATAGCAACATATCGGCGTCAAGTAAAGCGGACAAGGAATTCACCCCTACTAAAGTCAACGATTCTAGCGGTCGACCTGGTGATGTGGCTCTGTGCTCATTGGCAAATATGGGAGCACAACCTCCTTCAACCGTGTTACTGGGTATGGCACGTATTTTGGTTAGGGATTCGCGTGGAAACGAACAAAGCGTCCGTGCACTGCTGGACAGCGGAGCCCAAAATAGCTTTATAACGCGACAATGTTGTCAGCGCTCAGGCTTAGTAATAAATAGGTCACTTTCATGTCCTGTAGTCAAAGGCATCGGAGGTACTAGTAAAGCTACCCAGGGATATATAAATTTAAAATTTTACTCTCGGATAGATCGTAATGTTAACTTTGATATAAATGCACTAGTAGTAGATAGGGTCACTGAACGGTTGTCAACCGTTTCGGTTGACACCTCGGCATTGATTGAATTTAAAAATTTGACTCTAGCGGACGACACTTACGCCGTTCCTGGAAACATAGACATGCTCATTGGAGCATCGCTTTTC
This sequence comes from Parnassius smintheus behrii, assembly GCA_036936625.1. Lineage (NCBI taxonomy): Eukaryota > Metazoa > Arthropoda > Insecta > Lepidoptera > Papilionidae > Parnassius > Parnassius smintheus. The sequence continues at coordinate 44,488,316 of JAUPFT010000021.1, forward strand.
CCTCATCTTTTGTTAAACAATAAGGTCAGGGGCAACTCCTCGCATACCGCGCCTTACGCGCTGGAAACCGTATTGGGCTATGTCATCGTTGGCTCCGCCCCCATCATAGATAGTATTTCGTCAACCTCTTATTGTGGTATGGCTGTCGAACCGCTCGAGTCGTTAGTCCGCAAATTTTGGGAGATGGAGGAGGTGAACGTCCCACCCATAGCTAGCTCAGATGACAGATTATGCGAGGAAATTTACGTCCGCACGACCGTTCGTGATCGCGACGGTAGATATAGTGTAGCGCTACCCTTTAAAGGAGATGTTATATCTCTCGGCGATTCGCGTCACATGGCGGAAAAACGTTTCTACAGCTTGGAACGTAGGATGCTCGTTTCACCCCAGTTAAAGGAAGCTTATGACGGCGTCATTAACGAATATATAAGAGAAGGTTACATATCACTTGTGGCTTCGAAATTAGATAACTACGAAGACACACCTTCGTATTTCATACCACATCACGGGGTCATTAGGGAGGACAAACTTACATCTAAGTTACGTGTAGTGCTCGACGCTAGTGCTAAAACTAGCACTCACCTGTCGCTTAACGATATCCTCTATAGTGGGCAAAATTTACAGGGCAGTTTATTTAATATAATAGCCAATTTTCGTTTGTTTAGTATAGCACTATCCGCCGATATTCGCCAAATGTTCCTTTGTATAGGGGTCCGTGAATGCGACCGTAGATTTCAACGCATTTTATATCGTTTCAACCCAAAGGAACCTCTAATGGTGTTTGAATTTAACCGCGTTTGTTTTGGTTTAAAGTCGAGCCCATTTCATGCGTTACGCACGGTGAGACAGCTCGCTCACGATGAAGGTCTCTCTTACCCTAAAGCTAAGAGAGCAATTGAGAGCGGTTTGTATATGGATGATTTTGTGTACTCGGTCGATAGCGTGGAGGAGGCCACCCTAACCACCGCCGAGGTTATAAAGTTCATGAAATCGGGTCAATTCGATCTTGTCAAGTGGACTAGTAATTTGCGTCCGGTTTTAGATACAATCCCACTATCACACCGTCTTTCGGCGGTAAAGGAATTCGACGATTCTGATACACACAAGGTGCTCGGTCTGTGTTGGTCACCAGAGTCCGACGTGTTTAGCCTTAAGGTAAATCCGCCCGTAGAGAAGTGCACAAAGCGCACAATACTGTCATGCGTTGCTAGATTATGGGACGTCATGGGTTTCGTAGCTCCGGTGGTATTATACGCTAAGCTTTTGATTAAACAACTTTGGTTATTTGAATGCGACTGGGATGACTCGCCGCCTGACAGCATTGTTCGGTTGTGGCAGCGTTTTAGAGAGGAACTTCCTTTATTAAGAGAAATTAAAATACCGCGTCATATAAACGTCGATAGAAATAGCGTCATAACGGTCGTTGGGTTTGCAGACGCCAGCGAGAAGGCTTACGGGGGCGTTGTATATTTCCACGTCCAGAATAATGGTAGAAATTCGATTAGCCTCATTAGTTCTAAGTCGAGAGTCTCCCCCCGTAAGGTTGTCTCTCTGGCGCGCTTAGAGCTTTGCGCAATATTAGTACTCACCAAGCTTATTACCGCAGTTATCAACGCATGTAGGGATAGAGTTCACATAGAAAGGATATTTGCCTTTTCCGACTCCACCGTCGCCTTATGCTGGGTTCATTCTTCACCCCACCGTTGGGATACGTTTGTCGCGAACCGAGTGGCCAAGATACAAGACGAGTTAGAAACGCGGAACTTTTATCACGTGTCCGGTACGGAAAACCCCGCCGATTGTCTATCCCGTGGACACACCCCGATGCAAATAATGGACCACCCGCTTTGGTTCCACGGGCCTGCTTGGATTCTCTTGGATCCCTCGCAATGGCCAATAACCGATTTCGAACCTTCGTCAGTGTCACAACCACCGGAAGAGAAGAGACACGCTCTAGTGGCGAACGTTTCGAGCAAGGTTTCTCCAATCATTGTCTTGGCGAACCGCTTGTCCTCTTGGTCGAAATTATTGCGTAGCGTAATTTACGTTTGTCGATTCGCGAAGCTTTTACCGCGACGTTCGTATGTCTTAGCATCCGATTACAGCTATGCCGAGTCGCTAGTAGTGCGTGAACTCCAACGTGCGCATTTCTCTGAAGAAATTACAAGATTACAATCGAATAGAGCTTGTAGTCGCGCCTTTCAACGCCGTAAGCCATTTTTACAGGATGGGATTGTAAGGGTAGGTGGACGCTTGTCCAACTCGCAGTTGAGTTTCGACCAACGGCACCCTATAGTTTTACCGCGTAAAGACCATATCATGAATTTATTAGTCGATTACCATCATAAATTGAACTCGCACGCTGGCCCCGACTTGCTGATGTCGATCTTGCGTCAGAATTATTGGATTCTTTCTGCACGTAGTTTAATACGCAGTCGGGTGCACAGATGTATAGCTTGCTTTCGGGCACGCCCCAAGCCGTCATTTCCGGAAATGGCGGAACTTAGATCTTGTAGAGTAATACAATCAGTAAAGCCCTTTACGCACACCGGGTCTGATTTCGCTGGTCCGTTTAAGGTCACGCTCACTCGTGGGCGTGGTATAAGATCCACAAAGGCTTACGTCTGCATTTTCGTATGTCTAACTACTCGAGCGGTGCATATAGAACTCGTTGGTGATCTAAGCACAGCAGGCTTTATGGGTGCATTTAAAAGATTTCTTTCCCGCCGTGGCCCTGTAAGTAAATTGTATTCGGATAACGGTACGAACTACGTCGGTGCAAAACGAATTTTATCAGAACTACATGAGCTCTTAGCTAGCAAGTATTATAATTCGGAGTTCGCTCACATTCTAGCCGAGAACCGCATTGAGTGGTCTCTGAACGTCCCAGCCGCGAGTCATTTTGGGGGCAATTGGGAGACTAATATTAAGAGTCTAAAGAGTCACTTATACAGAATAATAGGAGATCAAATTTTGTCCTTCGAAGAGCTAAGTACGGTGCTCGCTCAAATTGAATGCGTAATGAATAGCTGCCCACTTTGTCGTACGTTGTCTAGTGACCCCTCGGAACCGCTGGCTCTAACTCCAGCACATTTTTTGAATTTAACGCCTTTAAAGTATTTGCCCGCCGCAGATATGGATGAGAACAGACTTAGCATTTTCGCACGCCACAAATTATTAGACCGGTTAGTGCAATCGTTTTGGAAACGATGGAGGACGGAATACTTGCGTACTTTGCAGTCTCGGCAAAAATGGAACACAGCAACTGAGCCTTTAGCTGTAGGAACTGTAGTTGTGCTCACCAAAGAGAACACGCCGCCTTTCCATTGGCCGTTAGGAATTGTCGAAGAGGTCTTCCCCGGTTCCGACGGAGTAATTAGGGTAGCTCGCGTTAAGACCACGGTTGGGTCTTACCTGCGTCCTGTTGTCCTTTTGCGCCCTTTGCCTCTTCCATAATTTAAAATTAGCTCTAAATTAGAAATTGTAGTTGAATTTAGGTAATCTTAGCGTTAATGAGTTACTTGTTAGTTTGATCTTAGCTCTAGTTGTTTTAGTTAATTTTGAAGGAAATCCTTCAAGGGCGGGGGGATGGTTGCGCGGAAAACCATTCGTACTTATTGACGGTAGGAATTTGCCAGATCGTTAATCCTTTTCCAAACGATATCATTCATACCCTCCTATCGACACATCGGGGTGGTGGGGTGGGAGGGGAAAGAAGATGATTCTAGAATATCACGTAATCATCGCAACCGAAGGAATAAAAGGCACGCGCGACCGACGCGCGCTCTCTTCCCGCCGCGCTCGTCGTTGGAACCACACCGCTAGTAGAACCGCTTTAGCCTGGAAGCAGTCGAGCTCCAGGAAACCCGCCTCACCTCGTGTGAGAAATAGTCGCGCACCGCACTCTCTTCCAACGCGTCATCGGACAAGAAAGGCAGAGAGTCTACCCAGAAGAAGTTCCAGAAGTCGCAGCAACATAGTGCCCAACAGCATAGAAGAACCACCCCCGTGAGTGAACATTCCTAATATTTCCTGCTTGATATAATTGTGTTTAATTGTGTTAATCCGCTCCAATTTTGTTTTCTCCTAATCAAGCCGGATTCCTTTCATAGATTTGGCAAATAATAGTTTGTTTTTAGGGAAGAGCGAGTGCATTGTACCGCGTCCTATAGTAGCCATTTTATGTAAGCGTAGAAGCATTTCGCATATACAGTCCACTTTAGTTAATATCTCGAGTAATAGGCTTAAGGTTCGACCGGGGAATTAGACTTCGGTAACCTTAGGCTCGTCGCTCCACCAAATTGAAAAAGGTTTTATTTGATTTTTAAAATAAATATATCTCTTCCTGAAATAAAAATAGTAATTAAATTATAATATTTATGATTAAAACTAATTATATACAATATAAAAGAAGAAATTATTATATAGAAAATCTAAAACTAAAAATTTAATTAGTCAAGAAGTCCCCGTGGTATAGTGCCAAGAACGCTGGCTGCGTTTCCTCGCTGAATAGCTGTACTTAGCCTTTGAGCGAGGAAAGAACCAGCCATCACCAGCAGCGACGACCAGTCGTGGATACAGTTCCTTTAGAAACTTCACTGCATGTGGACCCCACGGACCGATAGTCTCTACACCAAATGGCACAAATATGTAGTCATTTCTCAAAGACTCATATTTGCGCCATTTACTAAATTCGACTGCCTCTGATGCCGCCTCGGCTCTAAAAGAGGTACCCTTGAGATGAGAGGCCGTCAAAGTGTCAACGCAAGTAGCACCCCACACTAATGCTTTACCTCTCTCCCAAGGGACCAAAGTCATACCGTCGGGTCTCTTGCCATCGTTTCTAAATATCCCGCAAGGCTCTAAAACCGAGGGGATATTTACGGAGACAAGAGCCCTTCGGATGATTTCGTTCAAAGAACCGTGACGGGAAAACCTACCTGCATTTTTCTTGCATGAAAGTCCGTGGAGCCCAAACTCATTTTTTTATGGAAGACTCACCTACCTATATAAATAAATAAATATATAATAAGTAAATGACTACCGCCGCCCATGAACAATTGCAATACCAGGAGAATCGCAGGTGCGTTGCTGGCCTTTTAGATAGGAGTAAGCTCTTTTCTTGAACGTTCCTAACTCAAGCAAACCCACCCCCACGGGTAGGATGCGAAGGAAAACCACATTTTGGTCTAGTTCGATGGCCTGTAATGCTAAACATGGCGGCGGCATGCAGAACGCAAACTGCGAAAGGAGCGTGTGCGTGCGCCACACTCCGGATCAGACAGTGATCCGAAGCGCCAAGAGGGGCGTCAACGGAGACCTGATATCCGTCCGGATGAGAGGTCAACAAAAGGTCCAACAGAAAAGGTGCATGATCTTCCACATCTGCAATCCGCGTAGGTAAAGTAACCAGTTGTGTTAGACCATATGCCAAGACAAATTCATAACAGATCTCCCCACATAATCGGTAAAACGTGAACCGAGCCATGCGGCGTGATGGGCGTTAAGATCACCAAGGATCACGATATCTGCGGTTGGAGTCTGCTGTAGCGAAGAATCTGTAGCCATTTGGACGTGGTCAAAGTGTCGGTCTGTTTCGGCATTACCGCTATGGGACCTATAGAGGCATCCGTAGACGCGCGGATATTCTTTGCTGTCGACACGTAGCAAAGGATGGACAGGTACAAAACTTCAAGACTGCTGAGGCGTCGAGAACAGATGTCCTCTCTGACGTTTACGCAAACTTCAGCCCGAGGCACAAAGCAGTGTTCCAATTTGTGCCCCGGGTAGGAGAGATACGAAGTAACAACCGGAGAGTACGCCTGTATCTGCTTGCCCCGAGCAGTTTTTGTTTTGAGCGTAATTTTGCTCCCCTCCAGAATACGCGGAACAGCCTGAGTACCCACGCTGAGGAGTAGAGTAGCTTGGTTGTGGATGCTCAGCGAGCGATTCTTCATTAACAGAGGTGCTGGTACTCTCCTGGGGTAGTATTTCATTTGATTCCGCTACCATGTTGATGGGGGTGGGGGGAAATGGACCTCCAGTCACCTGCACTCACCAGACAAAATACAGAAGCAGAGCTTCTACTTTACGCTGGTTTCCTGTGAGGATGTGGTACCATCCCGTTTCGTGTTGCGCATGGTAAATGTAGATAATCGAAGACCATTTTAACTGGTAATGAGGCATTCAACCTTTAATCTCAGAGTATGACACTTTGATAGAGAGTGAATTTGTTCTCTGCCCCTAAGATATACCCGAAGAGTATATAATCACAATTTTTTTTAGTAGTTTCACATCACATTGTGCCAAATAGATTTGATTTAATCAAATAAGTCAATTAATTGTCAAATCAATATACAAAATCAACCAAAAATGACACACAACTTAAATTAACTTTTTATAAATAATCAGCATACCCAAACAAAATAATATTACCGTTATGTGAACAATACCTTTTACAGACAAAATTATATTAAAAAAAATCATGGATCACTATCTCACCACGTACAGAAAGGACTATCTGTGGCCCAATTTGCCAAAAATTCCAGGGTCGCAGAAGTTGGGCGGTGGTGTTGCTGAGTAAGTAATGTTTGTGCTAATAGAGGTCGCGTGATTTAGCTCATAGTTGATCGAAATATTCGACTTCATCGAAGCTACATCGACGAAGTTGTATATTCTGTGTGCTTCCACTATGGTGTTCCAGTTTAAAGGGGGTATACGCAGGCACTGAAGAATACCATTAAGTCCTGAGAGATGAACACGCATCTGTAGCTTCCAGTTGAAAGTTTGTCGTCGGGGATACCTACGAGCTTGTGTACCTATGCACTTCACTTACCATTAGGTGGGCTGTTAGCTGTGTCCCTCAAAATTTTCTTTATAGAATAAGGGTGACAAACGAGCACACAGTCCACCTGATGGTAAGTGGATGCTGTGGCCCGTAGAAATCTACATTTACTTACATTTCCACTAAAAATGGACTTCAGTTCTCTACACACACCGTGCGAAATACAGCACTGAGCTGCTATTTTACGCTGATATCTGTGAGAGCGTTGTCCCTCCCAGGTCGAGCCTACTCAAACTATAATATAGGCTGTACGCTGTACCACGCATGAAGTGTCATTAAAATAAAAGATTTTAACTAAGCACTAGTTCGAGATGTGTACGTGCGTCGGTTAAAACAAATTAACAAGCATACTACGAAAATGCACAAATTATTTATTCTCTTCGGTCTTCGTAAACAATGAATCTTTATTTTATAATCTTGTATCTAAGTATTTTCCTTCATTTTTATAAAGCTTCTTGGTTTCTTATATTGATTATAAGGCAGTGATTGAATACTATTCCACCTGTACATCGTGATGTAGCGGAAGATGGTAAAACGTACAAAATTGTAACCGGATGGAAAGGATTAGGGGATGGAAAACTATTTCACTTCTTTGTTATACGAATTACAAATGACGAATCAAACCTTTTAGTTCGAATACGTGGTTAGTTTTTTCCAGGACATTCGAATAATATTGTCAATTAACAAGTGTACGCTAAACATGCTATACTTATTAATTATTATAATATGTATTTCGAGTAGTGAGACTAGTCTTTGTGGATTTATCATCAATATTATCAGATTATTAAATATGTTTTACTACAGTCAATTTTCAAAATGTTAGTGTTTTTTTCACATTCAACAGTCATTGACTGAATGTTGTAACAGCGGTCCTGCAATGAACCTGTTATGCTGACACTATTAAATCTAGCTTATCGAGATACCCTTGAGCATTTTTAAATTGCTCTTCTGGTCAGATTATACAGCCTCAATCAATCTGCTTACATCAAATTTCTGCTTGTCTTATCAGGTTGTTATTGCAATTTCATTACGTGGTACAGCCATGCTGCAGCTATATTACTGGTATAGTTGTAGCACGAATGGGTCGGCTCCGGGTAAGGATCACGCTCTCACAGAATAACAACGTAAAATGCTGCTTAACGCTACTGTGTTTCGCATGGTAAGCTTAGAGAACCGTAGACCCTTTTCACTGGAATCGAGGCATTCCGTCTTAGTCCTCAGGGGGGACAACGCATTTGCATTTTGATCCTTAGTTGAGTATAAATGTGGATGTTTATGGGCTACAGCATCTACTTACCATCAGGTGGACTGTGTGCTCGTTTGTCACCCCTATCCTATAAAAAATATTTCGTTATAGGGTTGCCACTTCTTTAGCATTTCTTCCCTATCGAGTGTTGATTTTTCAACCTATATGGCCGACCCATTGCTACCTCAGCTTACTGATCCGTTAGGCTATGTGAGTTACACTGGTTCTACAGTGGTATCTTCATTATGAATTCTAACACGTAGAGAAACTCTCAACATAGCCCACTTCATAGCTCGCTGAGCGAACTCAAGCTTTCTTATACTGCCAGCAGTGAAGGTAAAGAACCACATTTCGGTTCCGTAAGTTGTCATCACTGGATAGAATAATCATAATTAAAAGAAAATGAAAAGTATGCGTAAATTTTAATGATGATTGGTTAGCACGAATGGAAAAATTTATTAAGTTGAACTGAGAATACTTCGAAAAACAATAAAATACAATTTAGCTATACCGTGCATGTGGTTTTTCTTATTCCCGATCATTTCCGTGTGCCCCTCGTATGTACCGATAATGACAATGAGATAAAAACACGGTTGGTACATTTTTTGTTATAAGTCTCACATAGATACGATGAGATGAGACCTATAAGTCCTTGACCAACATTGAACAATTTCTACAAAAAAAAAACCGTTAGTCTGACCTATTATTTAAAAAAATTATAAAAATATTTTTTTATAGTATGAGGCTGGTAAACGAGCACACAGTAGACCTGATAGTAAGTGGCCCATAGACATCTTACATCTATCCTCGATAGCGAATCAAAATACAGATACGTTGTCACCTGTAAGGACTAAGATGGAATTACTCGTTTCCAGTAAAAAGGGTCTTATGTTCTCTACATTCACCATACGAAACACAGCAGCATGAAGCTACTATTTGGACGCTGGTATTCTGTGAGAGCGTGGTCCTTCCCCGGTCTAGCCGACCCATTCGTGCTACAACTATAATATAGCGGCAACGTGGCTCTACCACGACTACACTCTAATGGCATATTTATTACAAGAGTAAAGTATAGTTTAGTGGATTCTGTCACTTATAGATACTAACATCTCTCCTCGAATCAGATTCAAAATGCACTCACCCCTGAGGACAAAGATAAAATAAGTACATTTTTCCCCATAAAACTAGCCTTCCGGTTCTTGTCATTTACCAAACGAAATCACACACATGGTAAGTGTAGAGTACTGGAGAACCCTTTCACTATTAACACCGTGTTCTATTTTAGTCCTCAGGTGTGACATCGCTTTAGTGTTATGATTATTAATCTAGTATAAAAATGTTTATATATTGGCTACAGCATTAACTTACCATTAGGTGGACTGTGCGCTTGTTTGTCAACCTTATTTTCATACTAAATGTTTACAGAATACCCAAGCTTTCTGGTGAAGAGATAGCATTCTACCAGGCATGCATGCAGCACACCCGCCCGTACGACTGCAGATGTCCTCAGTTCGCAGGCGGTGAAATGCCTCAACTACCGCCAGGAAAAGAAGGAGGATGGAGCAGGAATGAGGTTTTCTGAGCTTACGGCTACTATTTATTATTTTTGATTCTCTGCCGCCAAATAGCAGTGCTTGTATTGTTGTGTTTCGGTCAGAGAGGTGTAGAAATGTACTACCCGTGCGGATAAAGAATGGTATTGAAAATGGCGTCGCCTCTATTCGCCTCTCGCTTGCACACTGTCGCTATCTATACTCTCACCTGCCAGTAAAGACTGCAAAAAATACGTTGCAAAATGAGTTTTTCGGTACGTTCTAACTTCAGTTCAACTTGTCATTGGAATCAACGATAACAAATTTCCACAAACTACAAAAAAAATCAATCCGTTTTTGCTAATTTGTGAGCTACGATGCGTCTTGAGAGTTTTCATCATAATTATTGTTGATTTTGTTTGTTAATATTTTTGTATAAAATATTTACATGCCAGTGAGACATGACTAACCATTTTAGAATTTTCGTTTGTCTGTCTGTCTGAGTTAATCTTTGGAATGGTTGAACCGATTGTAATAAAACTTTACGAACAAATAGAGAATAATAGTAGTAAAAGCCAAGAGCGATCTAAATTAAATTTTATTCGAAACATTTAGAGAATTTATTAAAATAGAAATATCGATAAGATAAAATAAATGGTATATTTTTCGATTATCTTAAGTTTAAATAACGCCACATTAATATATCCCACCCAAGAGAAGCCAGAGCAGCTCGCTGGTTATAAATGTTATTTAAAAATTAATGTGTCCACTTGGGTATACAATTCTATTCAAATATTTTCGCATTAATAGAGAATTTCCAATTGACCGAATAATGTAACGTTATAACGATGTACCGTTATTAGCCGGTTTTGGCTATTGGTACTGTGCATGTTGACGGTACGGGCTCGGTGAGCCGCTATTTCTAATCCTATTCAGCTATTATTAATATTGTGTTTTTTATATCATTGGAAGAAAAACGAGCGCACAGTCCACTTGATGGTAAGCGAATGCTGTGGCCCATAGACACTCACATTTATCGTCAATTTAGAATTCTTTGAAAGAATGCATCGATTCCAGTAAAAAGGTTCTTCGGTTCTCTACACTCACCATACGTAACACAGCAGCATTACGCTGCTACTTTACGCTCGTATTCTGTTAGAGCGGAGTTCTGCCCCGTTTGAGCCGACCCATTCGTGCTCCAACTATAATATAGCTGCAGCGTGGCTCTACCACGTAAAGTGGCGGTGTGATTCACAAGCTGTAATTATTCAACCTCTCTATACACTTAGATTGGAACTCAGCAATGTAAGAAGGTGCTGCTATTTAGTGGCATAAATAGGAGAGGGTGGTAACTACAGAGATGAACATGTAGGCAGAAAGGTTGTTTTATCACTCAGTACGTCACTGGCACCACGCCACTGTTGTCTTCGCTTCATGTCGTGAATGTATATATGTATTGGATATATTTTTTTAGATAATGGGGCCACTGTTAGATCCGAAACTATACCCAGCCAGAGTTGCCGCAAGTCCTGAAACTCCCACGTCACGCTACAATCAACCCAATGCGTTTCTCGATAAGGTAAGTAATTCAAATGAATCGTATGAAAGTGGATTGCTATTATGCATTGCAACAATATTAATTGGTGCCTTGTTGGTCTAGTGGTCGAAAACGCGACTGCTGATTGTCATCAGGTCCCGGGGTTCGAACCTTAAAAAAACTCAATTATTGACTTTTTCTTTCTACAAGTTCTTAGTATCAGTCCGGAGTCAGGTAGTTGGTGGTGTTTCACCCCGTGCCTTTAAAAGCACGTAAAGCCGTTGATCCTGTGCCTGATTTCTCTCCGGTCATGTCGGTTTACCGGATGGTTTCTGGATTTCGGCAACAACGCCACCTACCGGGTACAATTGAGCTTTTAAACTAGCCTACTAGAACTCACTCAAATAAACACACACACACACACACACACACACACACACACACACACATATATATATGTATATATATCGCTCTACTTTGATTGATTTTGTGGACACCTTTTTTCATTTTCAATTCAGTAATGAAAAATGCGTTCACAGTCTACGTTTGAGTGTGGCATGGATAGCATTCCTAACATAAAACTTGCCAACGTAAAGAATGGCGGTGGTGGAGCCACGTGTCTAAGGCTGCCGAAGTCTAATTCCCCGGTCGAACCTTAAACCTATTACGCGAGATATTCACTAAAGTGGACTGTATATGGGATTGCTTCTACGCTTACGTAAAGGCGACTACTATAGCATGCGGTATAATGCACTCGCTCTTCCCTAAAACTACAACTATTATTGTGCCAAATCGCTGAAAAGGAATCCTGCCTGATTAGGAGAACAACAAAATTGGAGCGGGTTAAACTATATAAGGCAGGAACTAATTTAAAGGAATATTGACTCACCGGGGTTTCTTCTATTTGTGTAGAGCACTATAGCTGCAACTTCTGGAACTTCTTCTAGACAGACAATCTGGGGCCCCAGGGGTGCGTCGGGAGAGAAGCGTTGTAGTTTCAACAACGACTGCGGTGGAAAGAGCTGTTGTTCCAATGACTGGCGCGGTGGGAAGAGGTGTTGTTCCAATGACTGGCGCGGCGGGAAGAGAGCTGTTGTTCCAATGACTGGCGCGGTGGGAAGAGGTGTTGTTCCAATGACTGGCGCGGAGGGATGAGAGCTGTTGTTCCAATGACTGGCGCGGTGGGAAGAGGTGTTGTTCCAATGACTGGCGCGGCGGGAAGAGAGCTGTTGTTCCAATGACTGGCGCGGTGGGAAGAGAGGACGCGCAACGGTCGCGCGTGTCTTATATGTCCTCGGCTCCGATGATTACGTGACATTCTAGAATCATCTTCTTGCCCCTCCCACCCCACCACCCCGATGTTTCCATAGGAGGGTACGAATGATATCGTTTTTCGGAAAGGAACAAGCGGCTTGGCACCCCTACCATCAAATATAATAATACGAATGGTTTTCCGCGCAACCATCTCCCCCGCCCTTGAAGGATTTCCTTCAAAATTAACTAATACAACTAGAGCTAAGATCAACTAACAAAATAACTAACTAACGCTAAGATTACCTAAATTCAACTAAAATTTAATCTAGAAAGCTAATTTAAATTATGGAAGAGGCAGGGGGCACAAACGGACAACCGGACGCAAGTAAGACCCAACCGTGGTCTTAACGCGAGCTATCCTAACTACTCCGTCGGAACCGGGAAAGACCTCTTCGACAATTCCTAACGGCCAGTGGAGAGGCGGCGTATTCTCTTTGGTGAGCACAACTACAGTTCCTACAGCTAAAGGCTCAGTTGCTGTGTTCCATTTTTGTCGAGACTGCAAAGTATGCAAGTATTCCATCCTCCATCGTTTCCAAAACGATTGCACTAACCGATCTAATAATTTGTGGCGTGCGGAAATGCTAAGTCTGTTCTCATCCATATCTGCGGCTGGCAAATACTTTAAAGGCGTTAAATTCAAAAAATGTGCTGGAGTTAGAGCCAGCGGTTCCGAGGGGTCACTAGACAACGTACGACAAAGTGGGCGACTATTCATTACGCATTCAATTTGAGCGAGCACCGTACTTAGCTCTTCGAAGGACAAAATCTGATCTCCTATTACTCGGTATAAATGACTCTTTAGACTCTTGATATTAGTCTCCCAATTGCCCCCAAAATGACTCGCGGCTGGGACGTTCAGAGACCACTCAATGCGGTTCTCGGCTAGAATGTGAGCGAACTCCGAATTATAATATTTGCTAGCTAAGAGCTCATGTAGTTCTGATAGAATACGTTTTGCACCGACGTAGTTCGTACCGTTATCCGAATACAATCTACTTACAGGGCCTCTGCGGGATAGAAATCTTTTAAATGCACCCATAAAGCCTGCTGTGCTTAGATCACCAACGAGTTCTATATGCACCGCTCGAGTAGTTAGACATACGAAAATGCAGACGTAAGCCTTTGTGGATCTTATACTAAAGTTATTAAGGGCATGGTGAAAGGCAAGTCGCCTGGGCATGACCACCTCAGCATTGAACACCTGCGGCATGCTGGAGTTCATTTGCCAAGGGTTTTGTCCTTGTTGTTTAATTTGTGTATTGGGCATTCATATCTCCCTGACAAATTGATGCGAACTATTGTTATTCCTATTCCAAAAAACAGGACTGGTGACGCCTCTGATGTGTCCAACTATAGGCCCATCTCCCTTGCTTCTGTGATCGCTAAGGTACTGGACAGTTTGCTTAACGGGTTACTGGATAAGCACATCACGCTCAATGATGCTCAATTCGGTTTTAGACCAGGTCTTTCTACCGAGAGTGCTATCTTGTGTCTCAAGCAGACTGTCCAGTATTACACAGCAAGGAAGACACCTGTGTTTGTTTGCTACCTGGACCTATCAAAGGCGTTTGACTTAGTGGCTTACCAACGCATGTGGGATAAGATGAGATCTGAGACTAGCCTGCCCGAAGAAGTTGTATTGCTCTTTCAGCACTGGTATAGCAACCAAAAGAACAATGTCAGATGGGCTGGCTCGCTCTCAGAAGAATACAGATTAGAATGCGGCGTGAGGCAAGGTGGTTTAAGCTCTCCTATGCTCTTTAACTTATATATGAATAGGCTCCTTGATGAGCTCAGCAGTACCGGTATCGGTTGCCACATAGACGGAGTTTGTATTAATAACATAAGTTATGCAGATGATATGGTGCTGCTGAGTCCATCAAGTGCAGCCTTAAAGAAAATGTTAACTATATGCGAATCTTATGCTGTGGCACAGGGACTCAAATATAATGCTGTTAAGAGCGAATTCATGATGTTCAATCCGGACCACAAGCGATACACTAATGTGCCACTTTTTAAGCTCTGTGGAACCCCTTTGAAAAAAGTTGAGACCTTTAAGTACCTGGGCCACTGGGTCACAGATGACCTGAAAGACAACCAGGATATTGAGAGGGAGCGGAGGTCGCTGTCTGTCCGCTGTAATATGTTGGCCCACAGATTTGCTAAATGTACTGACGAAGCAAAGATTACGCTTTTCAAGGTTTACTGTCAGTCATTTTATACGTGCAGTCTGTGGGTTAACTTTACGCAGAGGGCATACAGTGATCTTCGCGTACAATACAATAACGCGTTCCGGGTATTGATGGGGCTGCCGCGTTTCTGTAGCGCTTCTGCTATGTTTGCGGAGGCTCACGTAGATGGTTTCACCGCCATAATGCGTAAACGTTGCGCTTCACACCTTAGACGCTTTCGCGACAGCCCCAACAGTATCTTGTGTGCTTTGGCAGACCGTTGGGACTCGCCGATGCTTGCTCGATGGATACGGCTGCACGCAGTCAAGTAGTCATCTTGCGGGCGGGGCCGGGTGCCATTTTTGTTTGTGTGGTTTTTCTGTTTGTCCTTGTTTTATGTTATATGTGTTATGTTTCAATTGTCAATTACTAACATTAGTCATAAGCTCTAAAAATTGTTACTAACCTATAATATGGATCATGATGTCCGAAATAAACGTTTATTATTATTATCATTATACCACGCCCGCGAGTGAGCGTGACCTTAAACGGGCCAGCGAAATCAGACCCGGTGTGCGTGAAGGGCTTTACTGATTGTATTACTCTACAAGATCTAAGTTCCGCCATTTCCGGAAATGACGGCTTGGGGCGTGCCCGAAAGCAAGCTGTACATCTGTGCACCCGATTGCGTATTAAACTACGTGCAGAAAGAATCCAATAATTCTGACGCAAAATCGACATCAACAAGTCGGGGCCAGCGTGCGAGTTCAATTTATGATGGTAATCGACTAATAAGTTCATGATATGGTCTTTACGCGGTAAAACAATAGGGTGCCGTTGGTCGAAACTCAATTGCGAGTTGGACAAGCGTCCACCTACCCTTACAATCCCATCCTGTAAAAATGGCTTAAGGCGTTGAAAGGCGCGACTACAAGCTCTATTCGATTGTAATCTTCTAATTTCTTCAGAGAAGTGCGCACGTTGAAGTTCACGTAATACTAGCGACTCGGCATACTTGTAATCGGATGCTAAGACATACGAACGTCGCGGTAACAGCTTCGCGAATCGACAAACGTAAATTACGCTACGCAATAATTTCGACCAAGAGGACAAGCGGTTCGCCAAAGCAGTGATTGGAGAAACCTCGCTCGAAACGTTCGCCACTAGAGCGTGTCTCTTCTCTTCCGGCGGTTGTGACACTGACGAAGGTTCGAAATCGGTTATTGGCCATTGCGAGGGATCCAAGTGAACCCAAGCAGGCCCGTGGAACCAAAGCGGGTGGTCCATTATTTGCATCGGGGTGAGTCCACGGGATAGACAATCGGCGGGGTTTTCCGTACCGGACACGTGATAAAAGTTCCGCGTTTCTAACTCGTCTTGTATCTTGGCCACTCGGTTCGCAACAAACGTGTCCCAACGGTGGGGTGAAGAATGAACCCAGCATAAGGCGACGGTGGAGTCGGAAAAGGCAAATATCCTTTCTATGTGAACTCTATCCCTACATGCGCTGATAACTGCGGTAATAAGCTTGGTGAGTACTAATATTGCGCAAAGCTCTAAGCGCGCCAGAGAGACAACCTTACGGGGGGAGACTCTCGACTTAAAACTAATGAGGCTAATCGAATTTCTACCATTATTCTGGACGTGGAAATATACAACGCCCCCGTAAGCCTTCTCGCTGGCGTCTGCAAACCCAACGACTGTTATGGCGCTATTTCTATCTACGCTTATATGACGCGGTATTTTAATTTCTCTTAATAAAGGAAGTTCCTCTCTAAAGCGCTGCCACAACCGAACAATGCTGTCAGGCGGCGAGTCATCCCAGTCGCATTCCAATAACCAAAGTTGTTTAATTAAAACTTAGCGTATAATACCACTGGAGCTACGAAACCCATGACGTCCTATAATCTAGCAACGCATGACAGCATTGTGCGCTTTGTGCATTTCTCTACGGGCGGATTTACCTTAAGGCTAAACACGTCGGACTCTGGTGACCAACACAGACCGAGCACCTTGTGTGTATCAGAATCGTCGAATTCCTTTATCGCCGAAAGACGGTGTGATAGTGGGATTGTATCCAAAACCGGACGCGAATTACTAGTCCACTTCACAAGATCGAATTGACCCGATTTCATGAGCCTTATAACCTCGGCGGTGGTTAGGGTTGCCTCCTCCACGCTATCGACCGAGTACACAAAATCATCCATATATAATCCGCTCTCAATTGCCCTCTTAGCTTTAGGATAAGAGGGACCTTCATCGTGAGCGAGCTGTCTCACCGTGCGTAACGCATGAAATGGGCTCGACTTTAAACCAAAACAAACGCGGTTAAATTCAAACACCATTAGAGGTTCCTTTGGGTTGAAACGATATAAAATGCGTTGGAATCTACGGTCGCATTCATGGACCCCTATGCAAAGAAACATTTGCGAATATCGGCGGATAGTGCTATACTAAACAAACGAAAATTGACTATTATATTAAATAAACTGCCATGTAAATTTTGCCCACTATAGAGGATATCGTTAAGCGACAGGTGAGTGCTAGTTTTAGCACTAGCGTCGAGCACTACACGTAACTTAGATGTAAGTTTGTCCTCTCTAATGACTCCGTGGTGTGGTATGAAATACGACGGTGTGTCTTCGTAGTTATCTAATTTCGAAGCCACAAGTGTTATGTAACCTTCTCTTATATATTCGTTAATGACGCCGTCGTAAGCTTCCTTTAACTGGGGTGAAGCGAGCATCCTACGCTCCAAGCTGTAGAAACGTTTTTCCGCCATTTGACGCGAATCGCCGAGAGATAAAACATCTCCTTTAAAGGGTAGCGCTACACTATATCTACCGTCGCGATCACGAACGGTCGTGCGGACGTAAATTTCCTCGCATAACCTATCATCTGAGCTAGCTATGGGTGGGACGTTCACCTCCTCCATCTCCCAAAATTTGCGGACTAACGACTCGAGCGGTTCGACAGCCATACCACAATAAGAGGTTGCCGAAATACTATCTATGATGGGGGCGTAGCCAAGGATCACATAGCCCAATACGGTTTCCAGTGCGTAAGGCGCGGTATGCGAGGAGTTGCCCCTGACCTTATTGTTTAACAAAAGATGAGGGAAAAGCGATGCTCCAATGAGCATGTCTATGTTTCCAGGAACGGCGTAAGTGTCGTCCGCCAGAGTCAAATTCTTAAATTCAATCATTGCCGAGGTGTCAACCGAAACGGTTGGCAACCGTTCAGTGACCCTATCTACCACTAGTGCATTTATATCAAAGTTAACATTACGATCTATCCGAGAATAAAATTTTAAATTTATATATCCCTGTGTCGCTTTACTAATACCTCCGATGCCTTTAATTACCGGACATGAAAGTGACCTATTTATTACTAAGCCTAAGCGCTGACAACATTGTCGCGTTATAAAGCTATTTTGGGCTCCGCTGTCCAGCAGTGCACGGACGCTTTGTTCGTTTCCACGCGAATCCCTAACCAAAATACGTGCCGTACCCAGTAACACGGTTGAAGGAGGTTGTGCTCCCATATTTGCCAATGAGCACAGAGCGACATCACCAGGTCGACCGCTAGAATCGTTGACCTTAGTAGGGGCGAATTCCTTGTCCGCTTTACTTGACGCCGCTATGTTGCTATTTTCAAAATGTAATAGCGTGTGATGTTTCCTGGCGCACTTGCTACATACGGAACTCGAATTGCATTTTGCAACTAAATGCTTATCGCTTAAGCAGTTCAAACATAGGTTGTTTGTCTTTACTAATTTATAACGTTCGCTTGGTGAATATTTACGAAAAGTCGCACAATTATATAAATTACCGTGTTTATCTTTACATACTTTACAAGTATGCTGGAGTGATGTTGGCGTAGCGGTTACGTAAATTAACGACCCTGCTATTTTAGATGGTTGAGTCTGTCTACGGTCGACGCACCTTTTAATCTCCTGTTTAACGTTCGGAGAGCGCTGCATCACCTTTATTTGATCTCGCACGAACGATGCTAATGAATGAAAGGAAGGCATCTCCGAGCTACGATGCTCCATTTCAAACGCACGCACGGTGTCGGGGTCTAATTTCTTTAATGCAACATGGAGAAACACCACGTCCATAAGATCATTAAATTTCAAATTCTTAAGTGCAGCCACCGATGCCACAAATTTATCTAGAAACTGCTCTAAGCCGTTGATGTTCGCGGATGATATAGGTTTAAGATCGAATATCTGGTTCAAATATTCGGAAGCTAACATTCTCCTATCTTCATATTTAGTTTTAAGCGTTTCGAATATTAATAAGTAATTGTTTGCTGTAGGTGTAAAACCAGAGCAGATCGACTGTGCCCTGCCACTAAGTTTATTAATTAAGTAATATAATTTTTCGGCGTCCGATAACGATGGGTTATTGTGTATATTGTTTTGAAAACTACTGAAGAAGAAGGGCCACGTCTTAATATCACCATTGAATACCGGAATATCTATTGGCGGCAACCTAATCGAGTCACTTGGACGTACCTGTGTTTCCGGCTTTGCTTCGTTTTGAGATTGTAGGGATCTCGAAGTTCTTTTCACGCGACACAACATATCTTCGAATGCCAGCAGCGGTTGGTAGTTCACTATGTATTTCGGGTCGATTTGTAATTCCAAATGATTAATTTGGTCTAATATTTTTTCGTAGTCTATCCGCAAATAATCTATCGTTTCGATTTCATTCAAAAAGGTTTCCCGCACTGCTTCTATATGAATGTTCTTTATATAATCACTTATATTCTGCATACGCGAAAAGAGTATTTCCCTCTTGGCATAAAGCGTTTTAATTTTGATTTCACTTCCACTAACTGCCATTTTAAATTATTATAATAAAGTTATATCAATCACAATTAATCTCACAACGCACAAACAATGAAGGATGGACACTCGGTATGCCGTATTACGTAATTAAATCGAACACCTGCGCAGCGAGTCGAGGTGACGCGTCATTTGCACTCAATAATTTTATCAAGATTGTGGGTAAGCGTATCAAACGGTTCCTATTACACTCTTTCAATTATTTAATAGGCTTTAAATTTAATCAAATACGAGCGCTATAAAACGAATAATTCTGTTTGCGAGTACCTAATCAAAATTTTAAATTTAAACGAACACTATTTAAGTCTATTCTATAAATTAGAGTGCATTATCTAATTAATTAATTCAACAATTCGACCAACTCCTGCCGAAGTGACCATAAAATGGTGGAGCCACGTGTTTAAGGCTGCCGAAGTCTAATTCCCCGGTCGAACCTTAAACCTATTACGCGATATATTAACTAAAGTGGACTGTATATGCGATTGCTTCTACGCTTACGTAAAGGCGACTACTATAGCATGCGGTATAATGCACTCGCTCTTCCCTAAAACTACAACTATTATTGTGCCAAATCGCTGAAAAGGAATCCTGCCTGATTAGGAGAACAACAAAATTGGAGCGGGTTAAACTATATAAGGCAGGAACTAATTTTAAGGAATATTGACTCACCGGGGTTTCTTCTATTTGTGTAGAGCACTATAGCTGCAACTTCTGGAACTTCTTCTAGACAGACACTCTGGGGCCTCAGGGGTGCGTCGGGAGAGAAGCGTTGTAGTTTCAACGACGACTGCGGTGGAAAGAGCTGTTGTTCCAATGACTGGCGCGGTGGGAAGAGGTGTTGTTCCAATGACTGGCGCGGCGGGAAGAGAGCTGTTGTTCCAATGACTGGCGCGGTGGGAAGAGGTGTTGTTCCAATGACTGGCGCGGAGGGAAGAGAGCTGTTGTTCCAATGACTGGCGCGGTGGGAAGAGGTGTTGTTCCAATGACTGGCGCGGCGGGAAGAGAGCTGTTGTTCCAATGACTGGCGCGGTGGGAAGAGAGGACGCGCAACGGTCGCGCGTGTCTTATATGTCCTCGGCTCCGATGATTACGTGACATTCTAGAATCATCTTCTTGCCCCTCCCACCCCACCACCCCGATGTTTCGATAGGAGGGTACGAATGATATCGTTTTTCGGAAAGGAACAAGCGGCTTGGCACCCCTACCATCAAATATAATAATACGAATGGTTTTCCGCGCAACCAGGCGGTGACTTAATGATTTCTTATATTTACGCGAACACTACACATTGAAATAATACTAGTTTTTACGGAATTTATAGCGTATATTTAACTTTTTAATACCCGACGTTTCGAGAGCTTTACAGCACCCATGGTCACGGGAAGGACTGAGATGTTTAACGTCCAGATGTCATAGTTAACCGCGGTTACCATAGATTAAATTTAATTAAAAATATAAATTCCGTAAAAACTGGTATTATTTCAATGGCGGTGACTCCTCTTTGGTTTTCATCTCCGATACATGATGCCGAAATACATCCGGGGGATCTTCCAAGTTCAATACTACTTCGGTCTCGATCCTACTCGCAATCCATTTTTATAATATTGGAGGAACATTAACATATTGTCTACGTGATGGTAAATAACATTGCTAAAGAAAATCTGCGTTCAACTTTAAGCACATAAATCTATCCCATATCCTTGAAAACATTTCAAGATAATAAAAAAACTGCAATTGCCAACCCGTCTACCAAGCGCGTCAATTATGGAAAATATCTTAAATATCTAAAAGCAAGGGGAACCTATGAGGGAGAACTATGTCCAGAACGACGACGACGGCAATGGTGATAATTATCTATAGGCGAAAACTGATGTTACGTGATGTTAACTAATTGTGGTGTGAGTAATCCCTACAATCGGAGTCGTGTTATTAATTGTAGTGCTAGGAGTAACAGTTCTCGTAAATGTGAGAGGGATAGCGCTCATCGAATCAGGGAATATGCACCATTTATTGCTGGTTACTGGCTGTGAATCTTAGCATATAAAAAACTTTGAGTTCATACTTTTAAAAAAATTATAATAAGTAAACTTTTTATGTTATTTCAGTTGCAATCGAAATATCCGATGCTGTACAGCATTCTGCAGAATGAAGCTTCGCCAGAACTGAAGCAGCGGATTGACAGAGACAGAAATAAGACTACGTATCAAGTTGACTTTTGCCAGAGCGGTGCTTACACTTATTTTTTATTTTCACTGGTTTTAGTGTGTGTTTTTAATTTTATCTGTTTTATTTTCTAATAAGAAATTTCTCTTGTATGTGGAAACGTTTTACTCACACATAATTATAACAAATGGACAAACACTGAGAGTCAGAGCAACTATTTGTAGGCAATAACAATTGTTTGTTGCTTGCGGGATCAAACTCACTACTAGCCGACCTATCACCTCTGAGAATGCAGAGAAATGACGTCATGATTTTTGTAATTAATTATCATTTGTATATATTTAAATACCTACTTATAATTTAATTTAATTAGAATGGTTTTAACGCGGTTTTCCTACTCCCAAGGCGTTGTCCCGAATTCATAGAAAACAGCTTTGGTCCACTCGATCCCTAGAAAAGGCGATCGCTCAGACGTGTCTAACTACAGGCCTATCGACATCACCTTGTTCTCCAAAATAATGTAACCAATATAAACTACCAGCTCATGAGGTACCTTGCGCATCACTAGCTGATTAGTGACAGCCAATACGATTTTAGTCGGGCTCGATAAGCTGACGATCTTTTGGCCTGACTTGTCTTGGCATCTGGGGAGGCATTGACCGTTAGCTTGGACGTAATGGAGGCCTTCGTTCGAGTTTGGCACAAAACTTTTTTCCTCTGGGCATCCCGAGAAATCATGCAATTGGATCACTAGTTTTTATGCTGTTCGGAGCATCAAGGCCGTAGTAGACGATGTATGCTCCGATTACAAGCCTATGAATTCTGATGTTTTACAAGGGTGCGTGTTATCACCTACGCTGTTCCCTTTGCATATCAATGATATGCTGCAAACCAGTAGTATTCATTGCTATGCGAACGACAGCACTGACGAATAGAATGTTCGTAACATTGTATCGAAAGTTAAAACAATATGAACCTAGGTTTATTTATTATTTTATTTTTATAATCGGGAATTCTACATCACAAATAGCGGGTCGCTTTTGGATTTCATCGATAAACAAATTTGAATCAAAATGTTCAAACTCCATCGTCAAAGTGCGTCCCCCCTACACGAAAGCGCGTGACGCGATCAAATGTTCAACAAAATGGCGGTTCATATAATGTTTCCTGCTGAAGCCTTCGAAACGAGCGTTTGAACTAAAATCTGAGAGCGCGCATTCGACACGCGCTTGATCAGTAGCGCGCGCTTGCATGTGTACACTTCCTTATGAACTATTGGTGCTAAAAAGCGCGTTAGCAAAGCGTGCGTTTGAAAGCGCCCAATGTGTTCCCGCTTTTATACATACTATAAGCGGGGCGTTTAATTAGCTATGAACGCATAATAATATAAATGATCTTTTTCTTCAACTTTTTTATATTTTACTAGATGTTTTAAGCTGTAAGTTTTCCAATATGATTTTTAAAATTAATAGGTCCCGGTGCAAAGTTTGAGGGTCTGCAGCGGGCGGCGGATGAGAGCGGCGTGGGCCCGTGCGCGCAGCCAATGAGGCTGCCTGGAGATCCGTGCCGAGTCGCACCCCGCCTGCGCATGACCACGCCGCGGACCATATCCAAGCAGTCTTCCGGCGCTGTTAGTGATCCCAGGCCTAAATGCGGTATTTACTACTAAATATTTTTGTAAACAAAATATTTTTTAATAGTGTTGCGCGCCATAATTATTGCCTGGTACATGGCGGGTTATCATTAGTGCCATCTAGTATCGAGTAGCAGAAATAGGAGCGTCAAGATCTTTCTAGAAAATTCACTAGCACCGTCTAGTATCGAGTAGCAGAACTAGGAGAGCTTTCTAGAAAATTCCATACTAGAAATTTCTACACCTAGTCAGCCGTGACCGGTATGTACTCGAACATTCTAGATGTTTTAACAGAAGAGGCCCTATATAAAGCCGGTAACGATCGCACGTAAGCACGTAACAATAGGTTATACTACCATTCGTGACACAATGAAAATGGTTTGCAAAGCACTAACATAATCCCTACTATCATACCGCTGCACGCTGGCCTCGGGTGGTTATCAAAACAAAAATGCTCTAAGTCGAGAGGGCTCAGCGAGCAGTACTAAAAGTAATTCTGTGTTAACGCTTTAGATTCCCTACTGACAAATTGTACAGGGAATGTTAGATGCTACGGGTTCGCCAAATCTTACTAGCAGTGATTTTAACTCACAGGAAAATAATAAATTCTCCGGATACTTTGTGCCAGTACCGATTATTTCCCATTTCACACAGCAGCTTTATTAAACGTTACTCACCATTTCTTCTGTCTAGCATCTACAATAAATTCTGCTGCCTCTTCTAAAACATAAAGGATGAAAGACTTGTGGATTACAAGATCTTTCAAGATATTACGTAGTCGTCTGTTAAGCTACCCGACTTAGTTTTAGATTCGGTTCCGTAGCCCAATTAATCGAAGTACAAATAATCGAAATGTAGGGCGTCGGGGGTCGACCTACACTTCGATTATTTGTATGAGGCTGACATTTGTGTACCTACCCCTATCGGTTTTTGGTTCATCGTTCATCATTTCTTTTTGCATACTTATCCGTTAAGCTAGGTCGGTTACTGTAGTTCTACTGCGAAATCCTCACGCTCATTCGTTGTATTCTTTTTAAAATCTACTATAATGCTGTTAAGCTACGTCACGTAACGTAACGTTTTAATGTAAAATTTATTTTACTACAGAAACAACCTCCGTCGTTCCACCACTTGGCAAGACGGAATATCAAGATGGTGTCTCAAAACTCGGAGGTATCATTATGCGTGACAAATTGCACCGAAGATAACCCAGCTAATAAAATTGTAATTGCACAATTTAAAAAATATAGAACAAGTTTTTTAGCGAAACAAAAAAGTTGTTTTCATTTGAAAATAAAAATTTGAACTGCGTTTGAGCACTAATAAGCTTTGCTTATATTTTGTATATGGAACGTTTAGGTACTCACTGCTTAATATAATTATGTTTTGGGTAAAGCTGAAATCTTTTATATGTGGATAGTTCCACGCCACGCTGCAGCTATATTATGGTTGTAGCACGAAAGGGTCGGCTCGACTGGTGAAGGATCATACTCTCACAAAATACTAGCGTAAAATAGCGAACCGTACACCCATTATACTGGAATCTAGGCATTCTATCTTAGTCCTCAGAGGTGACAACGCTACTATATTTTGATTGTCTTTGGACTCTCTGCATTGGACTCATAAAATAGACGTTAATTTCGTCACAGGGTTTCTAACTCGGGTCTTTTTTGTTTTTAGCCTTCATAAATGATATCTTCACAGACGAAAAGCATTGCAAGTGCTCACTTTATGCTGATGACTTAAAAATCTATAAAATTACAAAGTCTGATGAAGACACTAAATTAATGCAAGAAGATCTCGATAGAATCACTAATTGGTGCGGTGTCCATGGTATAACTCTTAATGTTAACAAAGGTTTTCATGTCAAATATACCATAAACAAAGAGCCACTTGTCTCAAGTTATTCGACTGATAATGTAGGACTATAAGAATTGCGAAAAAAGAACGACTTGGGACATTTGATTGATGATTGAACTTGATTATTGACAGAAAATTTACTTTTATATCACATATAAATACTATTATTAAAAATGCCTCGCAGATCCTCGGATTCATTAGAAGAAACACAAAAGGATTTACTCACAGGACGAAAATTATTTTGTACAACGTGTTTGTGAGAAGTTGCCTCGAGTTTGTCAGTGTCATTTAGAATCCATACCCTTACGTACATTCACAATTGCATTGAAAGCATACAACGCGCTTTATCAAAACACCTTGCATTCCATGAAACTGGTATCTCTCACAGATAGTACTGCCTATAAATAAAGATTGGTTGAATTTAAAATGATGTTATTCGAAGCAGGCGGGAGATACATGATCTGTGTTTCTTGCATAAAATAATCAATTCCAAAGCCAAGTTCAGTAAGCTGCTGTTGTAATTCTTCTCGAAAAACATTTCAAATACCTTTCGCTAGAACGCATCTTTTTAAGCAAGCTTCCATGGCCCTCATATATGTGCGAAATATAATGAAATATCTCGAGCTTTACCTGCCATATTCCACAACTCTTATGCTGTCTAAAAGAAACTCATCTATAATTTATCGGTGGCTATGCATTTACATGGATTTTTTCCTTCTCAATGTGTATATGTATTTGTCAAAGATTGTTATGTACAATTGTTAGTGATATACATATCAATAAGCATATTCCTTTTGATATAATTTTGTGATAATGTTTAATATGTATATTGTAAGTTTAGTTATGAAATATATAAATAAAAGTGACTGAAGGACATGCCAAGACATTAATTTAGTTTCATTTTTTGTTAATGGGTGGTTGCGCGGAAAACCATTCGTATTTATTTTATTTGACGGTAGGCTTGCCAAATCGTTTATCCCTTTCCAAAACGATAACATTCATCCCCTCCTATCGACACATCGGGTTGGTGGGGTGGGAGGGGAGAGAAGATGATTCTAGAATATTACGCGATCATCGCAACCGAAGGAATAAAAAGGCACGCGCGGCCGACGCGCAGTCTCTTCCCGTCGCGCTCGTCGTTTGAACCACACCGCTTAAGACAATAGTGTCATAGAAGGGCTGTTGCCCACGCACACCGCTAGTATAACCGCTTTAGCCTGGAAGCAGTCGTGCTCCAGGAAACCCGCCTCACCTCGTGTGAGAAATAGTCGCGCACCGCACTCTCTCCCGATGCATCACCGGACAAGAAAACATCTCTGGGGCCCCAGGGTGTCTACCAGAGGTCGCACTGCAGCAACATAGTGCCCAAGCCGCATAGGAGCGACACCCTGGTGAGTGAACATTCCTACTAGTTCCTACTAGTTGTAGCACGAATGGGTCGGCTCGACCGGGAAAGGACCACGCTCTCACAGAATACCAGCGTGAAATAGTAGCTTAATGCTGCTGTATTTCGTATGGTGAGTGTAGAGAACCGGAGACCCTTTTTACTGGAAACGAGGCATTCCATCTCAGTCCTCACGGGTGACAACGCATCTGCATTTTGATCTTTAATGGAGGATGGATGTAGATGTCTATGGGCCGCAGCAACCACTTACCATCAGGTGGACTGTGTGCTCGTTTGTCACCCTATTCTATTAAAAAAAATATTTCTCTCCACTCTCCACGTATTAAATATTCCTTTCATAGATTTGGCAAATAATAGTTCGTTTTAGGGAAGAGCGAGTGCATTGTATGGGAAACCGCGTGCCATTTTGTGAAAACGGCACGCGGTTTTTTAATTGCCATTTTGTGGAAACGAAGAAGCATTTCGCATATACAGTCCATTTTGGGTTAATATCTCGCGTAATAGGTTTAAGGCTCGACCGGGGAATTGGACTTCGGTAACCTTAGGCTCAATGGGTCTTAACAGTCATTTAACGAGATGGCGTCAATAGCAGTTGATTAATTTTACCCATTTAAATATGCTACGATATATTTAACGGCATTATCATGTAATCCAGTACAATTTGCCCACAAATAGAGAAATCCCGGCAATTTTTACCGAAAACTTTCTTAAAAAGTACGTCACAGTGCACCCAACAAACGGCTAAAATCTGTTTGCTTCTTTAGTTATAAGTAACGTTAAGCGATTCGGCTGATCATTCTTTAGGTATTTCAATTGATGCCGAAGCCCAGCTTAATGGCGAGACCTCCAATTAATTACTGTAAAGCATCAAACTACGTCATGACGTTGAACGTAGTTGAGAATTTTACAACCATATACAATTGGTGTTTACGATGTCTTTTTATCGGGAAACGATATAAAAAAATACACTTAAAATACTGTATTCCAAGAATAATAAAAAATACATATATACGATAAATAAGTTTATGTATAAAAACATTTAAGCGGAGTTTTCGTCACGCGGGCGGAGATCGTGCGCTGGAGATGAGCTCGCCGCGCTTGTACAGCGTGGTCTCGCGGCGCTCTTCGGTGCGGCTTGCGATACGGATTGCTTCGCGAGTCGCTTCACGCGCTGCTTCGCGCGTTGCTTCGCGAGTTACTTCACGTGCTGCTTCGCGCGTCACTTCGCGACGCGCGGCAAGGCGACTGCGGCTCGCGCTCTCGTCGTGTTGCCGGACTACAACGGCACGCGCATCCGACGTGTTACGTTCACTGTGGAACAAAGCAGTAGAATTATTCTCCTTATTCGCTATGACAGTGTGAGTAATTTACGTCGGAAAACTTTACCAAGGTAAATCTTGAGCTCAGTCAACGTGACGTTCGTGCTATGTTTTACTTTTCTATTCTGTATTAAAAAAACGTAACCTATATAGTTTATTAGGATTTCCTCCTATATCGTAGGGGACTATACATACAGAATTTTACAAACACAAACATTCAGACCTAGAACAGTTATTTGCAGGCCACACAAATACTTGTTTCCGCAGCCCTCGGCGCAGTAACCTATTGCTAAGCGAGTGTGCTATGGAACCATTAAACTACTATGACAAATATAAAAATATTTAGTTATACTCGCGACAATTCAGAAGCCCGATTTTACAGTTATAAAAATACTTTGTGTAAGGACGGGGAATAAATCGGTTGCTTTAAAAACCAATTTTCAAGACGTAGCGATTCCTTAGAGTTTCTAATCTACAATATATCTATATCGTTTAAAATTAGTTCTCGAGACATATCGTTTTATAATATGTATGAGTATTTTAATAATTACCGGTTATTACATAAATCTAAGTTTAAATTTGGGCGAGTTTTAAAGCATACATAAACCTACCTAATATACTGATTTCTTTCGGAAGGTTTACGTATGATAATACATTGTATATTATGTACAAGAAGCGTAATTAGAGGAAAGGTCGAGACAAGCCACTGATATGCACCCGTACGAAGCCGAGAGGAGTTGCCAGTCAAGAATAAAATTAACAATAAGTAAGTGTGGTTGCCATCGTAGCCCTACTGTACAAACACTTGCACTTCGATATACCGACAGTCAACTTGGCGCTGCTGAAGGGACTGTAGCACCGCCCGAATTTCGACGGAATCAAAGGCTTTCTCATAGTCCACATACGCCAGGCAAAGTGGCAGATTGTACTCTTCGGTCTTCTGTACAATCTGCCGCAGGGTATATATGTGGTCTATGGTACTGAAGCCTTTTCGGAAACCGGCTTGTTCGGGAGGCTGGAAGTCGTCGAGTCTGCGTGCGAGACGATTCGTAATGACTCTCGAAAACAGCACGACGCAGCTCAGAAGGTAAATCTGTCTGTAGTTCTTCAAGAGAGCGTTGTCGCCTTTCTTAAAGAACAAGACTACCGCACTTCTGCTCCACGCTTCCGGAGTAGTGCCACCATGGAGGACGTAATTGAAGAGCTTCTGAAGGACTTCAAGTACCGGTGTTCCACCCGCTTTCAGAAGCTCCGCTGTAATTCCATCCTCGCCTGGGGCCCTGCCGTTTTTAAGGTGCTGGAGAGCCATTCTAATTTCGCTCAGACTGACGTCCGGAATATCATCGGAATAGTGTCGGGTAAGACTTGCTCTTGGATCGTTACTCACACTTGCGTGTGGCTCCAACGATGATGTGTACAGCTGCCCATAGAACCTCTCAATCTCACTCAAAATCTCAGGTGTCTCGGAAACGATGCTGCCACACTCGGTCTTCAGCTTTGACAGTTGGCTCTTTCTGGCAGACAGATCTCTGGCAAAGGCTTTGGAGCCCTGGTTCAGCGGAACCAGGGCTCTGGTTCCGCTCGATTGCTTCTTTAATACGAGCAGTATTAAAGTTGCGTAAGTCTCGCCGCATGCATTTGGAGATCTGTCTGTTCAGTTGTCTGTATGCTGTCAAATCTGTTGACGATTGCAGCCTCATCTCCCATCCAACAGCCATGAGATTAAGAGTGTGATCGGAGAATTTTTGTGTTCTTCTGCGGCGGGTCTTGCAGAACTTAGCTCCGACCGCATGGACAGTTTCCACGAGCTTGTCATTCATATCGTACACTGCATTGCAATCTTCTAGGCACTGAAAGCGGTTACGTAACTCGAGCTGAAAAGTCTCGGGATTCTGGATTAGAGCACGAGGGGGACGGAGCGTTGACTTCATTAGACGTGACCTCTCCAACTTAACGTTTAGGTTCAGTGTGCCTCCAAGCATTCGGTGATCGCTGCCGGTTTTCACCCTGCGATCACTGAGACATCATTGAACAATTGGCGTCTGGTCGTCATAATGAAGTCAATCTCATTTTTTGTCAAACCGTCGGGGCTCGGCCAGGTCCACTTCCTGTGGGGCCGCTTCTGGAAGAAAGAGTTCATCATAAAGAGTCCCTCTTTCTCCATAAAGTCAGCCAGCTGCTGGCCCCTACGGTTCCGTTGCCCTATTCCAAATTTCCCTAACTTCAGCTCACCGCCTTCTCTTGTGCCTAGTTTTGCGTTGAAGTCTCCCAACAACGTGTAGTGGGTTTTGGAGGAATGCATGGCTCTAGAAATATCCTCATCCTCCTCATCGGGATGTGCCGAGGTTGGTGCGTAGACCTGTATGACCTTTAATGAATACCGGTTGGTGATTCTGAGTATCAGGTACGCGACCCTCGTCGACACACTCCCAATCTTTACAACGTTGTTGACGAAAGACTTGTGGACGATAAATCCGACACCAACTTGGGACAGATGGTCGCCCTCCCGGTGATAGAACAAGTTGCCGGACTCGAGGATTACCGTGTCCTCCCCTTCTCTTCGGACCTCAGATAATCCAATAATATGCCAGCGCAACTTGTCTACCTCTTCTTCCAGCTCCAGTATCTTTCCGTTAGTCCTCAGGGTGCGTGCGTTATACGTTGCCAGGTCGAGTCGTCGTAGGTGGCAACCGAACCTCCACCGGAGATTCATAACACCCCCTGCCCCGCCGTTACCATGGTCGCCACCGTAGCCAGGAATAGCGGGGCCACCGGGGACTGGGGGCCGTTTATTTGCGTCGTTGCTCATGGGGGGATATTTGCCATAGTTGCCACGCTTGGCGAGCGGGTTAGCAACCGCAGTTTTTTATTATTTTATTGCTGTTATTAGGAAGATGCTGCTGCCCATCTCCTTTCTGTGTCCCTCTGTCGCCTCTTACGACACCCACGGGAAGATATGGGCAGTGGATATTCTCAACCGCCACTACACGGCATACACACCCTACCTACACGGCAGTAGGGCTACGATGGCTATCCGAGCACACAATCAGAGCTCGAAACCTATCCAACTGCAGAGAGGTGTAAGACAGGGTGACGTGATATCCCCGAAACACTTCACCGCTGCATTGGAAGACGTTTTCAAGCTACTGGACTGGAAAGGATACGGTATTAACATCAATGGCACTCACCTATTCGATTCGATTTGCCGACGATATAGTCCTTATGGCAGAATCGCTGGAGGATCTTAGCACTATGCTCAATGACCTCAATGATGTCTCTCAACGGATAGGTCTTAAGATGGACATGGACAAAACAAAGATCATGTTTAATGTCCATGTCTCACTTATGCCGGTAGTTGTTGGGAGCACTATGCTCGAAGTTGTTGACGAGTACGTTTACCTGGGACAAATAGTCCGACTAGTGAAGTCCAACTTCGACCGAGAGGTCAATCGACGGATTCAACTCGGCTGGGCAGCGTTCGGGAAATTACGACATATCTTCTCGTCAGGTATACCTCAATCTCTAAAAACTAGATTGTACAACCAGTGCGTGTTGCCAGTGATGACTTACGGATCTGAGACGTGGTCCTTCACTGCTGGCCGTATGAGGACGCTCAAGGTCGCTCAGCGAGCTATGGAGAGGGCTATGCTCGGAGTTTCTCTGCGTGATAGACTCAGAAATGAGGATATCCGCAGTAAAACCAGAGTGACCGACATAGCCCAACGGATTAGTTAGCAGAAGTGGCAATGGGCCGGCCATATAGCTCGAAGAACCGATAACCGATGGGGAAGAAAGGTTCTCGAGTGGCAGCATCGTACCGGTAGGCGTAGAATCGTACGTGGGCGACCCCCCCCCCACTAGATGGAGTGACGACCTGTAAGACATGCAGGAAGTCGATGGATGCAGGTAGCTCAAGACCGTGCTTTGTGGCATTACTTGGGGGAGGCCTATGTTCAGCAGTGGACTTGTGAAGGGCTGTAATGATGATGATGATAATGATAATGATGAAGTGTGGTTGGGTCAAATAAATAAATAAATTCAATGAATTTGTTAACATTTTTAATCAGTTGCATCACCGGATGATCCAGTCAAATTAGCATCAATTGAACTGTCGAATCAAATCAAATCAAAAACCTTTATTTCTTTAATACAATTTTGCTTTCTTTGGAGATTCCTTTTAAGGTAAATAAATTGCTTGTCCAAGGAAACTCTGCTCTTCCAATAACAGTTTTACAACATACATTTTAGATTACAGTTTGTATAAGCAAATAATTTAAAAATAGGCAAATATGCAATTTTTACTCCTGTATTATTGAATGAGAAAATTTAAGTGTGTAAGTGTATATATGAGAGGGACGTATGTGTGAGTGTGAGTGTAAACCTTCTGTCAGTCCTACGACATGTTCTTGGGATCGGCGGGGGAAAGCCCTGCCACTGTGTAAATAGGAGTATATGTGTGCAAGGGTGTTTATGTGTGTGTATTACATAAATATGAGTTGATAGTGGGTGCACGAGTAAGTGTATGCTATAGACAGAACATGGCTGTTTCCTATTATATGTGCGGATAAAAATATTGTAGAAAATCAATAACTTTTCAGATTTATTTTTAGGAACACAAGTAATTTGGGATATTGTATTATATTATATTAGGTGGGATATTATTGTCTTGTGTAGGAGCCGTAAACAAGGGATCCTAATAGCAGCAACATAAAAATTATCGATCCGTGGTTCAGGTTTTTTTTTCACTTTTTGGGTGGATGCAGTAGATTATCTTCACAGCCAGAAGGCTCCTATTTTTTCTTCATAATATTTCGAACTGTTTTGGGCTTTCGAACGCTTGTGCAACTCGTTCCTGTCCTTGGAAACATCTAAAAGAGGCCCTCTATTTGCTGACTCTTGTTAAAAGTACTCGTGCAACTTCAAAACTAAGTCACGGGACTGGGTGTTAAGAGGACGTCCCTCTTTTATACATGTTGTCTCGTTCACACGATAGCACCAACATCACGTAATGCGTAATCAAAGTCTGGCATTAGCAAGCCAAGGGCAACGAATATTAACAGAAACAGTCCAAAAGTGATAGCCGAGTCAGAAATATAAAATAACACAAATACTTCTAAGATAGTGAGAGACCACGCGAAGCATTGATAAATCAATGACGTAGAGAGCAAAAAATTGAGGTTAAAATACACTTTTGTTAAATCATAGGATGGATTCCAGCATGTTTAGCCAAACTATTCCTATATAAATATATGTGGTCAGGTTTTGCTTTTATACGTTTAAACATTTAATAATACGTTTCTTTCTTTTCTAAATGTAAAAGTATCTACTTTTCAGACCATCGATATTTTTCGGTCAAAAACGGTTTATATCGGTCACAACACTACGTCAACAAATCCGAAGACATTACATTGTAATAACGTCCTGTCGAAATATTTTACAACGATTAATTCGTGTTTTTGAGTGCATTTTTCCAATATAAAGTAAAAAAATTGTGCTTTTGAATGATACTCATTGTTATAGTGTATGAATGCCATAGTAATTACTTAGGATTATAAATTACATTTTTTGGTTTCTTACATAGACGTTCATACAAATTTATCGCGGTATGTATAATGAGAAACATCAAATCGGGTTAATTGATTGTCGCGAGTAAGTTCTTAGTTTAGAGTCCCTTTATTCACAAGCAATGTAGGTGGTTTATAAGTGTGATGATAGTCAGCGATCCAAGGAAAACCTACAGCTCAGTCGATGTGATTTTAGGGTTATGATATACTATAACTAATATAAAAAAGTTGAAAGAGATAAGAATGTTTTAAACTTTTCATTAGTACTGTTGTGAGTCTGCTCGTTCACGGGCAATAACTGGTTGTTTATAAGCATGTTGATAGTGACTGTTCCGTGTGAGTGCTCCGATCGATTTTCGTTCTATGATTTACTATGATAAATATAATTCGGCTGAAAGAGTTAAGAATGTTTTGAACTCGTTACTACTGATAGTGAGTCTGCTCGTTTTTTTTTTATATAGGATAGGGTGACAAACGAGCTTACAGTCCACCTGATGGTAAGTGGTTGCTGTGGCCCATAGGCATCTACATCTATCCTCGATTACGAATCAAAATGCAGATGCGTTGTCACCCGTGAGGACTAAGATGGAATGCCTCGTTTCCAGTAAAAAGGGTCTCCGGTTCTCTGCACTCACCATACGAAATACAGCAGCATTAAGCTTCTATTTACGCTGGTATTCTGTGAGAGCGTGGTCCTTCCCCGGTCGAGCCGACCCATTCGTGCTACAACTATACTACTAATATAACTGCAGCATGGCTCTTCCGAACAAAAGCTAAAATGATGATAGTGAGCGTTCGCTTACCGTGCGAGCGTTACGATGCGGTCGATGTCAGCACGTGGCGGCGGTGAGGCGGGCGGCGAGGATGCGCCTGAGGCGGAGGCTGAGGCCGAGGCCGAAGCTGAGGCTGAGGACGAGCCGACGGCCGAGTCGCGCTTGGCGGACGACGACGAGCCCGACGCCGAGCGCCGCCGCGCGCGCGCCAGCGGGATGTGCAGCGACGCGGTGATCACGCACTCGTCTTCCGACGCGCCACCCGTCTGTGGAATGAGAAATAACAATATTCCGATCATCAGATGTCTTTAATTGGGTCTGAAGTATTCAATTTATTATGGAAATGGCCACACGGCGTTAAGGCGTTGCGTTTTAAATAAAAGTTTTTCGGTTTTTAGTGTATGTTATATAATATTTATACACAAAACAATGCCTGAGTGGTGTGTTGTTTAATTTATTTTTTTACACTTTTAAACTTTTTTGTCCTCCTTCTACTAGAAGGAATATCCGTAATTTGATTTATTCATCCCTAATCTAATTAATATGAATTGAAACTAATATTTTCTATGGATTTGACATGAATTTCGAAGACGTCATCGTTCTTGATTGTAGTCAGATTACTTGGCAAAGAGCATGATAAGTACTACTTGGCTAGCCCATTGAGCAGACAAGCAATCTTATTTTATAAGGTTTATTATTACTAAAGAGTACATAATTTGTAATAACACCTAGGAATGAGGTAATCGCTACTGTGCTTTAATAAATGTTTAAACAATCTTTCTGAGTTTCTTGATAGCTCTTTCCAGAACAGAGGTTTTTTCCAATCCAGTAAAAGCATAATTGACTTTAAATAAGTATCATCGTAATCTACATAAAATAAAAATTATTCTTTTCTATTTTATAATGTTAATCGTGAGAGCTCAAATATAACTTTGACGGTTAATAAAACGTAGTTTTGAGGGGTAATGAACGTTCCGTGTTAGGCGCTCTGAAATGAGAGTGCTGACCTTAATCAAATAAAAATTATTCGATGGATTCACACTCACAGGTATAGTATTTTATCACGGCGCTCTTGTTAAAATATGTGTGAAGTGACTAAAGTAAAGGATATAAGAATAACTAAAGGATAAGATAAAGAAGTAAAAAGCAATATTTTCAAATAAATAATATCCTTTGATCCGAATAGAGTTATCCTTAATAATGAGTATTTAATTGACTTTGACTACATTGATGATAATTTCATTTATTTTGAAGTCAGTTGTATAAAATTTTTAAATTTTATCACTTGTCAAAACTGAAAAAAAAACATTATACGGTATATCATTATTAATATACATATTTGAATTCTAATATAAAATTTGGACACCCTTTGAAAATTAACCGTGATAAAGCTATTAATTAATTTGCAACCTTCCGCTAACTAAATACAATGATGTGTCTTACCCTGATTGAAGAGCACCTCCCGCCCTCCCTCAATTGCGTGCACTAATCCCGTCACCACTAGTCCCAGCACCACTATTCCCAACACCACTACTCCCGGCACCACTATTTCAGGTAAGACACACCATCGACGATAATACGACACGTGTTTCGCCTCTACACGAGGCATCCAGGTGATGTAGAATCTACGGCGACTGACCGCTAAGTTTGGCAAATTAATTAATAGCTTTTTTTTTAAAGAAAAGAATATTAACAATGCTATAAACATTACTAATATTCCCTTTAACCACTCGTGGTAAGCTTATATTGCTTGTTTTACGAGTGGTTCACGCCAGTAGTCGAATGGTGGATTCGAACCCACGACCTTTTTGAGTTCGCGGTCCGCACCCTGCCATTAGGTCAGTGTTACTGTCGCTTTATAATAATGGATTTCCGCAAAGTAACGCCTGATTCTATCAATTACATTAAATTAATCGTGTGCAAGTCGGTCGGATGTGTCGGCTTACCTCGTTGTAGTCGCTGGCGGAATCGTTGGAGTCGGCCGCGGAGTCGCCGCGAGCCGCGGCGGCCGCGCTCGCGCACTCCTCGCTGCTGCGCACCCTGACCACATAGCCATTGAATTTGAAATATATTTTGAAATAAAAAATTCTTTAGAATCCTTTTGATTTGAAACTCGATGAATGGAAAAGAGAGAGAGAGATAAACATATACATTTTTAGGATTTAGCCTGCGAGAGACTGAGAAAGAATACAGTATACAGTATGTCCAACTATGTATGGAGATTATGCATGTGATTTATGAACAGTAAGGATTCAGGAGGAAATTTGTGGATTAGAAAATATACGTACTTAAGATATTTAAAACATGGAATCTTTATAACATGTAATGTATAATATTTATATATATATATATATATATATATATATATATATATATATATATATATATATATATATATATATATATATATATATATATATAATGTAGAATTAAATGCTAAGGTTTCACTTTTACCGCATGTGAACTGCACCACACATGTTTTTTGACATGAATTTATCTTTAAATTTGCTTCTATAGTGGGAGTCAATTCACAAAACTGAAGGTAACAAAACGGGGTATACAATTTCGTGTATTTCGTGTAGCTAAATTATTAAATAATTCATTACATTAAGTGATGTGTGTGGAAGTATCGCGCGCGGAAGAGAATAGAGCGCCGCCATATTTAAGTCTTTCCGTTAACTACGCGTAAAATACACAGTCGTATTCACGACACAGCCACATACCATTTTTTCCTATAAAATTGAAGGGTGTAGCATTGTACGCTATTTTAGTAATAATGAATTAGTTAACTAATGATATTAATAACAATAATTTGTTACTTTCCCTCCACCTATCCCACCCAAAAAACCATAATATCCCAAGGAACAGACGCAAAAATGTGCAATGCATTCGATAGTAAATGGCTACCCTAGGCCATGCATACTCAAATACAATTTTAAACAAAGAAGTCGACAGATAGCGTGACAGAGTAATCACTTCTGAAGACTAAGATGAAATTGAAATTGAAGCCTGTAATTATATTTATTTTAATCAGGACTGACCTGGTGATGATAGTCATAGCGGAAGACAGTGATCCTGAGGAAGTGTCAGGCGTTGCATCTCTTGATCTTCGGGTTCTCGAATACGATTTCTCGCTGAAAAAATTGATTTTGATTTGATTTCGACTGAACTTTCTATTGGAAAAATGAATTTTGAACAGCAGTAGTCAAATTTTGTTACTTGTGTTTATTGATTGGAAGGCATTACCTTAAGTTATATTTTTTTTATTATATTGAAGACTCAAAGTGGAAATAGTCCATCTGACGCTAAACTGCTACTTGGTGTAAGAAGGTGGAAGGTGGACCGACTTATAGGACGCCAAGCAGATGGTAGCACCCAGATATCTTCGCTATTGAAATTAACATGTTTTTTGATTTCAATAGCCCCGCGAATCATCCTTAGGGAGGAATCAGTGTTCTTTAGCGAGGATTTGTGATGTATCAAATCAGATATGTATGATATTTATGGATGATTCGTGAGGCTATTGTAATAAAAAACTATCCTAATTTCAATAGAGAAGATGGTTAGGTTCAATCACCTCCTTGTAGTGATATAATTAATAAAATTATATCCCAACCCGAGTATACAACTGCAAGATTTCAAGATACTATATATAAGTTCATACTACGTAGATCGGAACAAAAAGTAATCATTTTAATCTAAAGGATGCGTTGTTTAACCATGACATTAGGATGTCGAACACCTCAGTCGCCCCCGTGACCATGGGTGCTATAAAGTACTCGAAACGTCGGGAACATGATATAAGTTAATTTACGCGATAAAATCCGTAAAGACTAGTTTTACTTAAATGATCAATATTGTTTTATAAAATAATAAAATTTATTAAAACTTGTAAAATATTCAAAATATTTTAAATAATCTAAATACAAGTTGAACATATTATAATAAAACATAAATAATATT
Source organism: Parnassius smintheus behrii (assembly GCA_036936625.1). NCBI lineage: Eukaryota > Metazoa > Arthropoda > Insecta > Lepidoptera > Papilionidae > Parnassius > Parnassius smintheus. The sequence goes on from JAUPFT010000021.1 coordinate 44,526,495, forward strand.
AATAATATACATACATTCATGGCATATAATAGAATATATTATAATAATAAAGTTATTGAGCGTGTTCTAGTAAAGTAGCAACTTGCTCTTGTATAGATGGAAGGTATTCAATGTAGATATAAGGATTGCTTATATAAAGGAGTTGCCGGAGACGCATACCTATGGGTGTACATATATCGTAGGTATTATATAGGCTCAAAGCCGTTCAGCGAGCTGTGTAGAGCCGTGTGTGTGCTCGGTTCTCTGCGTGATAAACTTAGAAATGAGGATAGCCGCAGTAGAACCTGAGGAACTGACATAGCTCAACGGATTAGTAAGCTGAAGTGGTAATGGGCCGGCTATATAGCTCGAACAACCGACGGGGAAGCAAGGTTCTCGAGTGCAGTCTCGTACCAGTAGGCGAAGTGTAGGGTAGCCACCTACTAAATGGTGTGACAACCTGGTAAGACATGCAGGACGTCGATGGATACAGGTGGCTCAAGTCTATGCTTTGTACTATATTGTATTGGTATTTGTATTGGTTGCAGATTCGTGTAGTATTATACATAGAAGTGTTTGTGTTAGCGATGTGAGGCGCATGCACACCTGTGGTCTGCGGCGGTGGCGGCGGCACCATGTAGGAACTGCTCGCGCGACCACACGCGCCGCGCCGCACCCTCCGCGCCGCCGCCCGCCCCGCCCGCCGCCGCGCCCGCGCCCGCAGCAGTACCCGCACCAACGCTCGCGTTCGCTCCGCTCTCCGCCGCTGAACTCCTGCAAACAAACGCTTACAATTATACAACACATACACTCTGTATTATTAAGCGCAATGTCAGAAACAATATTCAAGTCAGCTGAGCACGGGAGCAAGGGCAGAGGGGGGAGGCAGAGTTACAGCGGGAGGTTGTGTGTACTGACTCGGCGCGGGCGCGCAGCAGCGAGTCCAGCAGGGCGGGCGCGCTGTGCGCCAGGTGTATGTAGGCCTCGTGCAGCAGCTCGGCGGGCAGCGCCCACAGCTCGCCTTGCCGCTCCACCAGCTGCCGCACCACGTTGATCACGTCCGCTCGCTCCGATAACTGCTCCGCGCTGTAACCAATTATTACTAATTGAGTGAGTTAAATTTTGAGGACATATTAAGTTTTTAGTCGACATTACAAATTTGGAAGACATCCACTGCTGTCTTGTTACGTTACGTGTGTCATGTTACGTGTTACTCGATCACAATTTTATAACAAATTTAAAGATGAAGGAATGAAACACGCAAAACGGCTCTTGCCAAATGACGGAACGTCTAATATTTGGCAGCACTTAAAAATATACTTTATGCCTTGAGTAATAAAGTTGCTTTCATTCTGTTTGTTTACATTCTCAAAAACGCTTACCGCGGCGAAGGCGACCTATGCCAAAAGCTGAATCAATACAACACTGATATCATTTAATAACATACTTTAGATATAGTTGTAACAAGATCTATTTTACTTTTTTATTAGTCCATTTGACTACGCGTTTGCAAAGGATATTTGAGTTGGATACTATAGGAATCCTTTTCATTAATATGTATGTACCGATGTACCGATTAGATCCGCGAATAAAGAATTCTTAGGCCGCGAATATAAGAATTGGGTCCCATTGTTTTAACCCGCGAATAGTGAAAACGTGAATGAAGGAAGCGCGACTATGGAGCTTTTACTGTAACTGCCTGCTAATGGTTTTTTACATGCCATTAATACATGAATTTCTAAAATGTTCGTCTGCCTGCCTGTGTGTCCGTTCGTTTTTGGAGCAGTACGGCGGGGACTTTCCTACTCAAAATTTATCAAAATTGAGATGAAACCTGTGTCCAGCAGTGGTAAGTATACAGACTATTACATTTAATTTAAAATTTTATGTTAAATACTATAAACTCAATGCTTAGTAGTGCACAGTTAGTAAGCTTTCTCGTGCAACTGAAACTTAAGTTAAATTAGAATAAAATAGAATGAATCCTGTTTGCAACAACAAACAAAATTTATTTACAATTTGACATGAGATGTTGTTACAATTATATTAACCAAGTATTGTGTATAGAGTCTGTAAACAGACATGCAAATTTTAGATAATGTTTATTTAATCAACCTAAAATTACATTAATTAGAAATATTATTTTGAATTATAAAAAAACATTTGTTTTGTAGCAATTCAGTTAATAAAGTTTTAAACTTGTTTCTTTCTAATTGTTTTATAAAGTCAGGTAACGGATTAAATATTATTATACAAATATTACATATATTTTTCTATTAATACAAATATAACATAGAGGTTCATGTAATAGGTTCAAATATTGAGTTTTTTGCTATATAGTATTAATATCTGTGTACTTTTAGAAATATTCTGGGTGTACATTTAAAAATTTGCTTATACATGGTGACGAAAGAATTGTTTACTTTTTAAATAATGGTTAGCAACCATCTGAAAATCATACATTAACGATGGATCTAACACACTTTTTTTGGAGAATAAATGCTCTCTGAAATTCCTGAAGAAGACACGTAACCGTAATAGGTGACTAGCGTGCCCTATAGACACCATCTTCGTTTTAATTCAAATAGATAGCATTCCAATTTGTTGCAAATTATGTTAATATATATGCCTTTCAATTTAAATTTTTATCAATGGTTATTCTTAAGAATTTGTAACTGTTAACTTTATCAATTTATAAGTCATTATATTTGACTGTACTAGACTGCACTACGAGGGCTGCACTAAAAGTATCGGGAATGCAATATTTCCACTGTTCCTGTCATATTAAAATCTTTTTAATTGAAAACTCCTTGGTTTTAAAAATCGAATACCATTTATTTATTTGAAAAAAGATTCTCGGTCTTGTCACAAGGTTTTGTCAAACTTGTTTAGCTTTAGTCGTTGAGAAAATGGAATTGACTCGAGAAAATTCAAGAGCGATGATTTATTATGACTTTCGAAGTGGTTTAACACAAAAATAGTGTGTTGACTGGATGATTTCTGCATTTGGTGATGAAGCCCCATTCAAAACCACAATTTGCTGAATTTCAACGTGGACGTGTCAAGCTCAGTGATGATGATCCCCGTCAAGGTCGACCAAAAACTGCAGTCACCCAAGAAAACGCTGATGCTGTGCGTAAGCTGATTGAGGAAGATCGACATGTGACATACCGCGAAATTCAGGCAACTTTAGACATTGGCATGAGTCAAATACAAATAACCTTGCATGAGCAATTAGGTGTAAAAAAGTTGTTTTCCCGATGGATACCGCATTCGCTCTGTGAAGAGCAAAAAACGGCTCGCGTTACTTGGTGCGTCAGAACTCTCGGAAGATTCAACGCAGGATCCTCAAATGCTGTACACAACATCGTATCAGGTGACGAATCTTGGATATACGCTTACGAACCCGAAACAAAAAACCAGTCACGAGTTTAGGTGTTCGAAAAAGTTAAAGCCAACAAAAATTGTTCGTTCACGGAGTGTTGCAAAAAAAAAATGGTGGCCACGTTTGTCTCCAAAACCGGCCATGTTACGACTATTCCTCTTGAGGGACAAATAACGGTTAATGCAGAATGGTATGCTAGCATTTGTTTGCCACAGGTCGTTTCTGAACTCCGTAAAGAGAACTGCAACCGCCGCATCATCCTCCATCACGACAATGCGAGTTCTCACACCGCACACAGAACAAAAGAGTTTTTAGAGCAAGAAAACATAGAATTATTAGACCATCCGCCGTACAGCCCCGACCTAAGCCCTAATGATTTCTATACTTTTCCTAAAATAAAGAATAAATTGCGTGGACAGAGATTTTCATCACCTGAAGAAGCTGTGGACGCCAACAAAACGGCCATTTTGGAGACCCCAACTTCCGAATGGAATGGTTGCTTCAATGATTGGTTCCATCGTATGGAAAAATGTGTCAAATTTCGCGGAGAATACTTCGAAAAGTAATAAATACATTTTTAAATAGTAATGTTGTGTCACTTCCTTGATTCCCGAAATTTTCAGTGCCGCCCTCGTAAGTGATGGAGCATTAGAATTGTGTCATCTGCAAATAAGGTAGTTATTTTTGAAGCAACACTGGAGAGATCATTAACATAAATCAGAAATAGTAAAGGTCCACCGACCACGGCAGCTTGAGGGACGCCTATAATTTATCAGAGAGAAAGGAGATCAGAGAGAGTACATTTTCATTTCGGTTAAGTTGGTTATTTCAGCGCATTTTCCCCTGTCATTAAGATAGTTGTGTAGCCAGTCATGTACTTTACTCCTTATATCATAAATTTCAATTTGTGGAGAAATTTCTACGGTCAACAAAGCCAAAAGCTTTGGACATGTCAACTAGATCAACAACACTGGAGGACACTGATTCAGGTTTAATTAAGTCAAATAAGCTAATGCCGTGGAACTTCCTTTCCGAAAACCGAATTGTAATTGAGAAGAATAATTGCAATTGGCCTATAATTGTCAAGACTCATTCCATCCTCCTTTTTGAACAATGATAATATCACAGAAAATTTCTATCGTATCAAATTTATCCTTTGAAAACGACCATTTTCAAAGGATAAATTTATTAAGTAGATCCTAGTAATGATGTCATCATGACCACTAGATTTTGTGTTTTTAAATGCATAATTGATGAAATAGAAAATTAATCGGCAGATACACGTGGTATTTAAGAAATCATTATACGTGGTATTGCCATGCTGCAGCTATATAATAATTGTAGCACAAATGGGACAGCTCAACTGGGAAAGGACCACGTTCTCACAGAATACCATCATAAAATAGCACCTTAATACTGCTGTGTTTCGTATGGTGAGAGTAGAGAACCGGAGACTGACAGAGAAGTCTTACTAAAAAAGGAGCTTTCCGTCTTAGTTCTCAGGAAGGACAACGCAATTCTTATAGATGTAGAATTTATTTACTATCAGGTGGACTGTGTGCTCGTTTGTCACCGTTACTCTATTTTTTAAAAAATACTCCAAAATTCAGATAAAATGTAATGAAAGTTTTTAATATTCGTGTAATTAATTAATTAAATTATAATATAAAATATTTTTCACACTTAGCTCAATCGTCGATAGATGCTCTATTCTTATAGTATATATAATTAGGTGGACTGTGTGCTCCTTTGTCACCATTATTATATTTAAAAAAATAATTCAAAATTCAAATAAATGTATGTAAACGTTTGAATATTTGTACAAAAATAATTTAAATTATAACATGAAATTAAATAAAATTTCTTTCACACTTAGCTTAATTATAAATAGATGATGCCAGTTGTCATTTAAAGTTTTGTTTGTACAAACAAGGACAGTAGATAATTTGTAATATTATTTGTATATAGTTGCGCTTTAGTCACCTGGCGGCCTCGTTGGGCTTGTTCCGGTGCAGGATATTGGGCGCGAAGACGGTGGCGAGGTTGGCGGCGTCCATCTTGTTCCCGGGCCGGGTGTCGTCGTGTGCGTGCGCGGCGAGCTGCGCCAGGAAAGCGAGCAGCGCGCTCAGCGTGTCGCGGTGCGCCGCCGGCAGCAGCTGCACCAGCAGCCGCAGCGCCTCCCACTGCAGCCGCCGGTTGCGTACCTCTGCACACGGGTGCACGACGTCTTTAAATTTGCTTCCATAGTGAGAGCCAATGAAATCAGTGAAGCCAATGGCACCACTTAAGAATAAGATGTATTTTTTAAGTGATGTCATGGACGGGCAGTTAAATTTTTAATAGAAATATAGGGTTTAATATGTTTTCGCGAAAGGATTATTATATATTTTTAAATTATCACATATTTGTTAAAGGGTTATATTAATATCTTTTATTTTATTTTATTAATCAATGGTTTGTATCCATTTTAGTAAAACTCACCTCGGGGTTCCTTTAAGGCTCAATATTAGTCCCCTACTTTTTATATAAGCACGTGTTTTTTGAATACACATATTCAAATGACCTTAACATTAATCAACATATAACTTTTTTTTTTATAGAAGAGGGGGCAAACGAGCATGCGGCTCACCTGATGTTAAGTGACTACCGCCGCCCATGATCAACCGTAACACCAGGAGAATTGCGGGTGCGTTGCCGGCCCTTTAGAAAGGAGTAAGCTCTTTTCTTGAAGTTCCCCAGGTCGTATCGGTCCGGAAAAATCGCCGGTGGTAAACTATTCCACAGAGAGGTTGTACGTGGAAGAAAACTCCTTGTGAAACGTACAGTGGTGGACCGCCAAGCATCCAGATGGTGTGGATGGTATCGGGACGTTTGCCGTGTAGTGCGTTCACGAAATTTGGCGGCTGGGATTAATCCGAACAATTCCTCAGAGCACTCCCCGTGATAGATGCGATAAAATACGCAAAGAGATGCAACATCTCTTCGCAGCGCCAGTGAATATATGAACTTATACTATTATTTATTCTAAACTTCAAGAAGATCTCAATCGGCTCTATATCTACTGTACAGCAAACAAACCCAATCTTAATTCAGAAAATTTCTATCGTTCAGGATAATGTAAGTCTACTAGAATCACCAAAACGAAAATTTCCATTGAACTCACATCGCCTAATTCTGATATAATAATATGACGTTTATATCCGCCTCCAGTCTAGGAATTTTGTATATGAAAATTTTGAAACGTTTATTCCGTCATATGTATGACGTCACTTAATTTTTCTAACGTTTTACCAAATAGACTTCTGCAACATGTACGAGTATCTAACTCTTACATTACTACAACATGACAAACGTATGTAATTAAATGCAAAATATTTTTTTAATATCTATTTTTGTTTTATTTCATATTCTTATATTGTCATCCAATTGAGATCTATGTTCAATATCAAGTCTCTAACTCATAGGAAAGTTAGTTTAAAATCAATTATTAAATACGACCCCAGCAGACATACGAAAGTGACTTATTCAATACGAGGTAATAAAATAGACCATAATACACTCTTACTTTGTGTCTGTAAAAACGCAGGATATAAATCTCTACAGAGTAACGGGTCGGGGAGATCTCTTAAAAATTCCTTAAGTAAAGTGGCCACGTCGTGCGGACACACTGCGGAGTCTAATGCAGCTTCTTGCGCTCTCTCCCATTCTTCTCGAAGCTGGAAGCAAAGAGATGGATGTTTAGACGTACAGTTCGATTTTATCATTATGTAATTAAAATGTAGTAGTAGCCTATATACGGCACACTGCTGGGCACAGACTTTGTCTCATTTTGATGTAAGTTTTAGGGTAGCAAACGTGCACCTGATGCGTGTAAGCGATTATATGTTGTCGAATAGATTCAGAGTAATAAAGTTAATCTAGAAGTAAGTGGCATTAGCTTTTTGGTGCCTTAGGTTTTTACAGAGAATGGTGCCCTTGTTTCTTATTTTATATTGTTTTTTTATAATATTAGTTTAAGTTTTTTAAGTTTTTTTAATATTGTTTCGTAGCAAATCACTTTTGATGTAAAGAAGTGATAATGCATCCAATATTTCCTGTTTCATCATAGCACGACAAGGATTTTTATAAGTTTCTCTCTTATCAGTCTAGCAAAATTAGTCAATTTCTATAAGTCAGATAAGATGTTTTCAAGTTTATGAGAATATATATATTTTAAGCATCCTTTACTAAACCTGTGGTACTATTTTCTAGTAGCTAGTATAAAATTAAAACATTGTTATTATTTGTGAGTTTCGTAGTTACAGACGATTGTTTTTGTATGCGCAGATTTATTTTCGCTAAATTGACAGACAGTTGTGAATCGAGGAAAAACGCTATGACTATTCCCCTCCGGTCCGCCGGTGTCTAGTGTTGATCTATGTAGGCCGGTACCTAATAGGCTTTATTATAAATACATCACTAATTTCACCTGATTGTCAGTGGGTACTGTGGCCCATAGATATCTACACCTAACCTTGATTATGAATCAAAATGCAGATATGTTTTTAATATTAGGAATTAATCATCTTTAAAAATCCATTTACTCGTGAACCCCAGATCCTACAATTATGTTGCGCGTGATACACGTACACAAATAATAATTATACAATAGAGCGCGCGTCAGTGTTAAGCCGGCAAATCATGTTGGCCAAACTTCACCCAACGCAAGTGTAGGCATTGTTGGTCAAGATTGAAACAGACCAATTGAATAAAACTATTATTTACGGATTTTATCGCGTTTAATTACATTAATTTATTTTTATTATTATCCCGACGTTTGAACCAATTGAATTGAAACACTCGACCAACTTGGGGAGTGAAGAAGGGCAATGACGAGATTAGACAAAAGGGCTGTTTATGTGTTGGTACTGACCTTCGCTCAACGAACAATGGCCAACATGTATAATGTATATCCGACTTTATAGTTAACGCGTCCTTCGAAATGATTCCGACTGTCGGACCTCGATGGATTGGAATTAAAATTGACACCTTTTCAGGCATAAAACTTCATACGATTTTGTCGCATATTCGCTTTAAAAAGATTGAGCAGTTTAAAAGTGCACCAAAGACTTATAAATAAAAGTTAAGTATTATATTAAAACATTTTTAATGAAGAATAAAATCAACTTCTAAACTTTAAATAATCCTCATAATTACTTCTGAAGTCAGGGATTTATACATCTGTATACGTGGTAGAGTCACGCTGCAGCTATATTATGATTGTAGCACGAATAGGTCGGCTCGACCGGGGAAAAACCACACTCTCACAGCATACCAGCGTAAAATAGCAGCTTAATACTGCTGTGTTTCGTATGTTGATTGTGGAGATCCGAAGACCCTTTTTTACTAGAAAAGAGGCATTCTTCAAATCTTAGTCCTCAGGGGTGACAACGCATCTGCGTTTTGATTCTTAATCGACGATAAATGCAGGTGTCTATGGGTCACAGCATCCACTTATCATCAGGTGGACTGTGTGCTCGTTTGTCAGCCTTATTCTTTAAAATATGTTAATTTTACTTATTAATAAAAGTTTAATTACATTCTCCCTTTTGAGTGGTCTACAGATTATCTAAAGTTCAAGCTAACAACATTTAATAAGTATATTCAAATAACGAATATATTCAAATGTTTCAAATTCTCTCTGTTCATCGTTTATCTGTTCCTAATCGTGAAGTGCAAACGTTTGAAACATAGAAAAACACTTCTGTTTTATTTATTTGCACATTGCTTGTATCTCTATTATTACAGTATAATAAAAATAAATAACAATAAGTGTACGTCTATGAAGAAGATGTAAATTGAAACGAAGAACACGAGTGCGTGATAGCGGACGTTATTTCAGTTATTCGTACAGCTATTTATAACAACACTGAGCACAGCTATATCTAAATTTCTATTTACATCATATTTTACGTTGTAAAGCCACGTTGCATCTATATTATAGTTGTAGCAGGAATGGGTTGACTCGACCGACTCGAAGGACCATGATCTCACACAATATTAGTTTAAAATAACAGCTTAATTCTGCTGTTTTGGATAGTGAGTAGAGAACTGGAGACCCTTTTATAATGGAAACAAGGCATTTAACCGTAGTCTTCGGGGGTGACAACGTATCTGCATTTGAAGAATACATGTAGATGTATAACGACCACAGCAGTCACTTAATATCAGGTGTGTGATCGTTTGCCACCTAATTATGATATATATATATATATATATATATATATATATATATATATATATATATATATATATATATATATATATATATATATATTATAATCATATTACCACGCACCGATGAATCCCCATCGCCGCTATTGCACTCGTCTAAAGTATGTACTACGGCGAAGTTTGTTATAAATCCACCGCGCTATCTGGGTCAACAGTGTACTTAGATTGCAATGGCCAATACGATCGGCAAACATCTAATTCCGTCGGTCAATCTTTTATCCCCACCAAGTGTATCGATGTCAGCTCGGTAAACTTGAGATTTGTGTAGATTTAAGATTTACAGTTGTATTTTCTGTCATAGCAACTCTGCGTCAGTGCTTGATTTTGCTACCGCTACAATGTAGACGTTTGAAATTGGCGTATTGGTGATGGAAATAACATTATTGTTATATCGAAATTTCTGCACGTGCTTTACGTTATGTGTGTTTCGCATGTGGGATTCGATTTTGTAATCGTTATCGTTTCACATCATTAGGATCAGTTTGAAGTCAATTTATTGTTATACAGGAGTGTACAGTCCGACTGTAAGTTTCTGCTGGTTGTAAATTTTATGAATAATAATTTCTACAGTTAGACAATTATAAAAAAATTTTTACATTTTCACCCAAATCGCGACGGATGCGTGCTTATTAATTAACATTACGTAATTTAATGTCCTCCGGACAGCATGCAAAAGTACCTTGTTCAACATCTACAACATTTGGCTCTGGTATCCGTAGAAATGATGATAGTACAATTCCTATATCAGATTACACTAAGATCTTCTTACCCGACTGCACTAGGTGTTTTCGAGTGTTGATTGTACTGTGTCGATATATGATTATGTTAACGTAAGCTATATGACCAGCCAGCCCATTGCTACTTAAGCTTATTGATTTGTTGCACAATCGGTTACTATAGTTCATAGATGCACAGACCGCGGCCTCATCATCAGGCCCGCCGGTCGAAGTTTAAGTAGCCATAAGTACCAGATATTGTGATTAAGGAGTGTGAAACGATGAACTGTTGTGTTGCCGACAAACTGGCTTACAGTTTGGCAAAATTTAAAATATAAATAATGTACACTTTTTATAAGAATAAATTAAAATAAATTAATACTGGTGGCCCGCCGACAGCAAAAATAATACTCTCGTACATTCGAAAAATATTGAATTATATTCCAGAATAAAACCAAAAAAAATATGTTCGAAAAGTAATTTGAATCACGCGCGCGCGCTCTTAAGTGCGCTCATCGGTGCGCCGTGCATGCGTCGGTAACAGCGGTCGGTAATGTTTGTGCTGATCCCGGTTAAATTCGTTTTCTTGAGGAACCGCCGCGGCCGGCGGCGCGGCGACGACGGCAGCGCGGTGGCGGCTTACCCACGGGTTATATTGTTAGAGCAAACGAGATAGCCAAAGTCCCGAATTCCCGATTGCTCGCGTATGTAGATTCACGAAGCTTCCAGAGTCGGTTTCGTGATTTCTTCAGACAGTTTCCGACTCTATACGCGCGGTATAAAAGCCACGCTAACCGCAGCGACCGACAGTTCGGTTTTAATTTGAGTGAAGTGTCAATAGTTCTAGTGTAGATTTTAACTCGACTAGCCGGTGTCATATATTTTGATCCACATTCAACAACACACGGCACTTGACGGAAATTCAAAGTAGATTTCCCGTCAAGTGCCGTGTATAATTGTGTTGTGAAATCGTAAGTAAAACTCTGTTATTAATAAGTGTTTTCCTACCTATTTAATCAATTATTTTTGGTAATTTAAAAAAGGATGGGTAATTTAAATAGGTACTGTAATTGTATTTAGGTGCTGTGTTAATCCTAGCCAGGATTAGAACGCAACATGGACAAGCCAGGACCTAGTAAAAAACGTAAGGTTAAAGATGAAAATCGGCAGTTTCAAAAAATTTGGACTGAGAAATACTTTTTTGTATGGTCGCATAACAGAACAGAGTCGTTTGTTTAATTTGCAAGAATTCTGTTGCGATTGCAAAGGAATATAATGTAAAAAGTGAACTATGAAACGCAGCATCCTACTTTTACAAAGTTTACAGGCGAATAAAGAAAGCAAAAATGTTGTCTTTAAAACGGGAGCTTATTGGTCAGCAAGCTATGTTTACAATACCCATTCAAGATTCAGAAACAGCTACGGAAGTTAGTTATGAAATTTCTCGAATGATAGCAAAGAAAAGTCGCCCCTTCAATGATGGGGATTTTGTAAAAGAATGCATAGAAATTGCCGCTAAGAAAATGTGGCCAGAAGCAGCAAAAAAGTTTGACAAAATTCAACTGAATCGTATAACTATCCAAAGACGAATTATGTCTTTGTCAGGTAATATTGCGGAACAATTAAATGAAAAAACTAAGACCATTTAATTTTTTTTTCATTAGCACTCGACGAATCCACTGATATTAGTTCCACAGCTCATCTTCTGATATTCATACGAAATGTTACTCAAGATTTTGAAGTCTTAGAAGAGTTATTAGGAATATGTTCATTGAAAGGTCAAACCAGAGGAGTTGATATACTCAATGTACTTTTGGATGAGTGTTCAAAAACCGATTTTGACTTATCAAAATTATCGGGAGTGGCAACTGACGGTGCTCCTTCGATGATTGGTGTATATTCTGGGCTAGTTACTTTGTCAAAAAAGCATCTGCAAGAAAAAAACATAAACGCTGAAGATCTCATGCAATTTCACTGCATTATACACCAAGAAGCCCTTTGTTCTAAAAAAAATAAATTTCAAAATGTCATGAAAGTGGTAGTTTCGACTGTAAATTTCATAAAATCACGAGGACTCAATCACAGGCAATTCAAACAATTCCTTGATGACATCGAAAGCGAATATGGAGATTTGCTGTATTATACAGAAGTAAGGTGGCTAAGTCGTGGATTGACACTGGAACGATTTCTAAATTTAATAGAAGAAATTCGAATATTTCTGGCGGAAAAGCAAAGGGATGTCCCGGAACTTAAAAATCCTGATTGGTTGTGTGATTTGGCATTTTTAGTTGATATTGCAAATCATTTGAATGTCTTGAACACACGGATTTAAGGCAAAAATCAACTGATATCCCAGTTCTACGCTCATGTATCATCCTTTAAATGCAAGCTGACACTTTTCAGATCGCAATTGAATTCTGGAAATTACATCATTTTCCGAATTATAAGAAAATGGCTGAAAAATTCAACAAAACTGCGACTAATTTCAGTTATGTAGAAAAGCTAGATATTTTGATTCAATCTTTTCAAGACAGATTTTCGGAGTTTAAAAAAGTGAAACCTCTGTTGGACATATTCAGCAATCCTTTCACGATTTCAGTTGAAAATGAGTAGGAGTCAATTCAGTTAGAAATTATCGACATTCAAAACGACCAAGATTTACCGCAACAAATTCAACGAGGGACTTGCTGAACTTTTACCGCTGCATTGATAAAAATACGTACAAAGAGTTGCGCATAAGCGCTCTGAAATGTGCCAGCTTATTTGGCTCTACCTATATATGTGAACAAACCTTTTCAATACTAAGTAATAATAAAACAAAAAATCGAAACCGCTTTGCAAATGAAAGTTTGGAAGCAGTTTTACGTGTTGCTACAAGAAAATTTGAGCCAAATATAAAAAAGATTGTAAGCACTATGCAGTGCCACGCTTCAAATTAAAAATTTTTTTTTTCAATTTTAATACATTATTATCAATTTTTTATTGTCTTTTATTACCTATACTTCTGGCGGCCCGCCATCAGTTCATAATTTGCCCGAGTGGCCCTAGTCTTAATAAGTCTGTGCATCACTGCTATATTTCTTCTGCGGATATCCTCATTACGAAGTCTATCCACGCAGAGAAACTCTGAGCATAGCCCTGCTCGTAGCTCGCAAAACGGTCTTGAGCTTCCCCATACGGCTGTATGACAGTAGTGAAAAACCACGTTTAGTTTTTAGGTAAACGTGCCGGTAATGTATTTTGCCATTTTCCAAACCCTGCAAAGCCGTCTGGCCATACGTTGACTGACCTCTCATTTTAGTACCTATCGAGGTCATTGAACAAAGTGTTGATATCCTCCAGGGATTCTTAAGGACTATATCATCGGTAAATCAAAGGTGAGTGATGTACTCGCTATTGATTTTAATACCATGTCCTTTTCAGTCTAGGACTTTCAAAACGTTTTCCAATTTCGCAGTGTAGGTTACACGGTAAAACTTTTTGTAGGTTTGATACCTACCTTGATATACCAACAGTCAACCTGGCATCGCTTAAGGGACTGTAGCACCAACTAAATTTCGAAATAAAATCAAAAAATCCTTTCTCATTGTCCACATACACAAAGCAGAGAAGCTGTAGTCTTTAATAGATAAGACAGTAAACAGGCAACTGAACTGTAATTTACACGGTAAATATTTAATAGCTACTTTCTTTCATCGATAGATGGCGCAAGGAGTAGAATAGAACAATAAACCATACAACTATCATATAAAATACAAATTATATGTAGTAGTTGTCGTGTAGTGGAGGCGTAAGAGACTCTATTAACTCATATCATCCCGTGGGTGATGAGGGAAATGAAACGGAAGATGGGCAGTAGCATCTTTTTGATAAAAATCGAAATAATAAAAGGACTGTGATTGCCACAGTCCTTTTATTATTTACGCCACAACTATAGCAAACGAGGCAATCTATGGAAGAGGTCACTGTTCTGTAGATATCGAATGAATGAATGTAGTAAGTGTTTTTCACGTACCTGTCGAACTCTCTTCTTTGAAGCAGAGACCCTGAACAAGCCAAGTGTGTGCAGACCGTGGCGCCGCAAATGTGAGAGGCAAGCGGAAACTAAACCTGGGACCTTGGGCCCGCCGCCTCCTGATTCGTCAAGGCCAGACCAGCCCCACTCTCCGGAATCACAGGACTCGCTCTGGAAATAATAGTGTTTCAAATTTATTGTCAAGAGTTGGGATTTCATAATTTTTTTTTTGAAAAACTTTACTCCCATACTGGGATTTTCTCCTGTATCGTGGAGGCAATTTACAAACATAAATTGCACAGGTACAAATATCCAGACCTGGAACAATTATTTGTAGGCTATAGAAATAATTGTGCCGGTGGGCGACAATGAAATTGTTAACTGCAATTTTAAGTACTGATTTACCACGTGCTCGGCGGTGAAGGAAAACATCGTGAGGAAACCTGCATGTCTGAGAAATAAGAAAAAAAATATTTCGAACACATGTGAAGTTCGCCAACACGCACTGGGACAGCGCGGCGGACATTTCCTTGCCCTAAAACCCTCTCAGAAATCAGAGGAGGCCTGTGCCCAGCAGTGGGACGTATATAGGCTGTAACTTTACTTTACTTTTTTTTACACAATAATTGTTCCGTGCGGGATTCAAACTCGCGGCCCTCAGCGCAACCACTCATTGCTAAGCCACTGCGCCATGGAACCATCAATCATTGTTCATCGATCTTAATCAAACTTTTAAGTCTACGGCTGAGCCTTTCAAACCGTCACGCACACTACAAAGAGTCTCTCCCGTGGTAAGGAAGATTTATTTGCAAAAAAGAAGATTTTTTTAAATCGCCACGCTTCGCAGGTAGTTTTGCAATAATAGTTTCAGATATTTCGCACCTTTCGCGCCGCACTGTTACCACTCTGGTTTTCTACGCCTGACGTAAACGAGATGATTATATGGATGGATGTTTCTTTTATAAAATAAGGCTGATAAGCGAGCACACATTTCACCTGATGGTAAATGGATGCTGCGATCGATGGACATCTAAACCTAACCCCGATTAAGAATCGAAATGCATAATGCGTTGTCAACCTAATGGATTAAGATGGAATGCCTCGTTTCCGGTAAAAAGGTCCTCCGGTTTTCTACACTCATCATACGAAACACAACAGTATTATTCTACTATTTCATGCTAATACTGAACGTGATCCTACCGATCTAGCTTACTCAGTGTCGCAATATGCCACCATATATCGCCAGCATGGGTCTATCACGCACTGCGAAGTTCAATATTGGTCATGGAGTGACTATGGATGTTAAACCCATTCTAAAACGTCAAGATTTTTATATATAAACTTTTACGTCAACTTTTTAAAGTATTAATACATACAAATTTTCACTAATAACCTTATTAGTATTACTTCTAATTTTCCTAATAATTTTATGTCAAACGTTAATAAAAAATTTGCAAAATCTCAATTTCCTCCTCAGAGAGGGAAAGAGAGAGAGAGAGAGAGAGAGAGAAAGAGAGAGAGAGAGAGAGAAAGAGAGAGAGAGAGAGAGAAAGAGAGAGAGAGAGAATAAAATAAATTCGTTTGCCATAAAATAAATAATAGTACTACGGCGCTACTCCTAGCGATCGACCTTGAGCGTTCGGTCCTATACATTCCACGCACTCTCGCTACAATATATCGCGTAAGAAATACGTCCAAATTTTAAAACATTTTCTTCATAAAATCGAATTTTAGTCCTTTGAAAAATGTTCAAATATGTTAATAAATTGTCTATCCATTAGTGTCAATCGCAAAATAAATTAATGCTTACTCGTACTTTATGAGGAGATGCATGTTAGCAATAATTATTTCGCATTTCTGTGGTTTAGTTGTAGGGAGATTCATGAAGTATTTACTCCTTTTAAAAAAAATGGAATTAGCTATTATGGAATCAAGATTATGTAGAAATTTAATAGATTTTTATAAAACCTCACAAATAACGACAAGCGCGGCATTTTGCTCAATCACGCACCTTAAGAGGGAAGAGTAAGTCAGCTCAAATTCTAATTTCGCCCCCACTTCCCCGCGCGTCGTATGCTATGTACCGATATGTTTGTAATCACTAATACTGTAAGTAGAAAGGTCGTTAGACACTTATTTTAGGTTTATCATATTAATGCCTGTTTCTTAACGCCAAGCCAGCCGCTTCTTATTTTTATCACGGTTATTTCCCATTTTAATTTTACGTCGTACTGTTGCGTAATGTATATTCTGATCGTAAGCGACACAACCTCCCCGTCCAAAGGCCGAGGCGTAGTGACCGTGCTGCGAGAATCACGCTTCAAAAGGCCAATAGTTTAGGTAATTTCTTTTTACAGTAAAAATAATGGTATTTTAAAAAAAGTAAATAACATAAGCACTGCTTTATAGTTAGTTCAGTTAGTATGCAAAGTTTCATGATCTTATTTTGACAGGCCTGTTGGTCTAGTGGTTAGTGACGCTGACTGCTAAGCCGGAGGTCGTGGGTTCGATTCCCACCCAAGACAAATGTTTGTGTGATGAGCACGATCATTTGTTCTGTGTCTGGGTGTAATTTATCTATAATATTTATGTATTTAGAAATATATAAGTATGTTTATCAGTTGTCTAGTACCCATAACACAAGCTCTGCTTAGCTTGGGACTAAATGGCGTTGTGTGATAGTTGTGGAATATTATTATTATTATTATTATTATTATTATTATTATTATTATTATTATTTAAAGTATTTTATGAATAACAGCGGTTTATTGTTTATTTTGGAGGTAACTTTGGATTTTTTTTTGTATCGAGAAAATTTTATGAAATCGTGTTTTCGTCTAACATAATCACTAACATTAATCCTCAACTTTACCATATATTTATTTCAAAATTAATGCTGCAATATTTTCGGCATAACGAAGGATCTTGTTAAGCCATTTGACATTATATTTCCCCTTAACTTAACTACGCTTGCACATAATTTTAGGATGAGAGAGCAACATAAAGCTGCTTGTTGCGTGTGGTGAGTGACGGGAGCCGGAAACTCTTTTTACTGGATAATAAGGCCTTCCATCTCAGTTATCGAGCGTGAAAGCGCATCTGTATTTGATTCTAAATTTGGTGATAGATGTAAGTGTCTATAACTTTCAGCATCCCTCATTTATTAGTAAGTGGGCTGTGTGATATAGAAAGAGGATTAGAAGCATTGTGCTAATATTTCACATTGGTATTCCGCCCAGTGGTCCTTCGAGCTGACCCATTCGTATTTCAGTCATAATGCAGTTGCAATATGGGTTCACACTAACAACTGTAAATATTGAATTTTATGAATAAACACGAAACAAATTTCTCTATATTTAAGTGCACTCATTAAATTGATTTGTATTTACACAGAGTTAAGTTTTATAAATCTTTCTTGCCGAAATTCAAAAGCTAAAAAAATTTTCCAATGCCGAATAATATTTAAGCAATTAAAATATTAACATCTCAATTGAAAGTTCCTATAATGGGTGCAATGTTTAGAATTTAAAATTTTAATACATCAACAAGTTTTTAAGGTGCTAAGCATCCGATACAATTGTTGTTCAAATTAAAACTGTGAGTATATTGTATCGAAAGGAGCATAAAATCGTCTTTGAATAAATTTTATACTATACCTAATTGTAAGATGAATATCTAAAAAAAGAGGAACACAAATTAATCTTCAAACGGAAAGTTATTTAAAAAAATATATTAAAGTTGTGTAACCAAACATGATAAATAACGGTTGACCTTGACCGGTATCAGAATATCCACTACCAAGTATGGTCCAGTAGATAGCCGTAAGACGTGACAGAGGGAAACAAAGTAAGACATAGGCAGCAGCCTGCCGAGTGTACCAGCTATGGCAAATATCTCACAGAATACCAGCGTAAAATAGCAACTTAATACTGGTGTGTTTCGTATGGTGAATGTAGAGATCCGGAGACCATTTTTTACTGAAAACGAGGCATTCCATCTTAGTCCTCAGGGGTGACAACGCATCTGCGTCTTAATTCTTAATTGAATATAAATGTCTACGGACCACAGCATCCACTTACCATCTGGTAGACTGTGTGGTCATGTTATTAAAAAAAAATCCTCCTTATGAGGCTGTTGGGGGCCTACAGCACTGGATTTTGATAGGCTACAATAAATGAAAAAAAAATTGAAAAAAAAAAACTGTTGAGGCTATCCCTGCAATTTCCCGCCAATTTCAAATGCAAAGCACTCCAAATTCCACCTATTGTTACCTCTAAAAGATCGTATTAGGTAGAAGGTCACAAAAATTAAATTTTTTTTGACAGTGATTTCGCTGAACGAATGAGCCGATTTTATAAGCGATTTTGAAATCGACACATTAGCTAAAAAGTTATCTCAAAATACATTTATTTTAAAAATATAACTTTTGAGACTTCTCAAAATTCATTACCAAAGGGGAATAAATAGGGGATGAATTTTTTAACATAAAAATTTACACGGATTTCTAGTTGTTACCTTGAGGTTATGATAATGCCTATTCCACTCAAAAGAGTCAAATGAATTAACTCTTATAGAATATCCAATACAAAGAAAAGAATAAGTAAGATCCTACTTCAAAAAACTAAATTTTTTAAACGATTAAATCGGTCTTGGTTAATAAGCAACTTTATTCTATAAAAAGTAAAGTAACATGCTTTGTCTCACTAGTGGGCACAGGCCTTCTCCCATTTCTAACCTTACATGTCTTCGAAAGTATATTTGTTTCTCAGGTATAAAGTTTTCATCACGACTTTTTCCTACACCACCGTACTTATATATTAAAAAAAGATTTTAACCGACAAGGGCGTAAACCAATACGGATAAAGGCGGGCAATTCTTAGCATACACACACTCAGCTATTTTACCGTTACCCTCAGCGTATTCAAGTCCACTGCTGAACATAGGTCTCATAGGGGGATATTTGCCATAGTTTCCACGCTTCGCAAGCAACCACAGTTTTTTTTAAATTAAGTTATTAGGAAGACGCGGCTGTCCATCTCCTGATTTGTTTCCCTTTGTCACTCCTGACACCCACGGGATGACATTTTTTTTATAAGATAGAGTGACAAGTCCACCTGATGGTAAGTGGACGCTGTGGCCCATAGACATCTACATTTAACCTCACTTAAGAACCAAAATGCGGATGCGTTGTCACCCTTGAGGACTAAGATGGAATGCCTCGATTCCAGTAAAACGGGTCTCCGGCTCTCTACACTCACCGTACGAAACACAGCAGCATTAAGCTACTATTTCACGCTGGTATTCTGTGAGAGCGTGGACCTGCCCGGTCCATAATACTACCATAATAGCTCCAGTGTGGCTCTACTTAGTAAAAACATGAGGTATTTTAGGATTATGAGCTATTTCAAGTTGTTCGAATATTGGGATGGGAGGTTATAATAAAGTGTAAGTTACATGAGGGTAATGTAGTCACCTTACGCTTTACCGCTCTATAAAACCAAAATTAGGAGAAGGACAGAGACAAAAACACGAAGTTGTATACTATAACTAATATGTGAAGAAAATAGCAGCAAAAAATCTTTGGCAATAATGAGGAACACGTCGAAAAATGAATTTAAAAAGAACTAACTACACAACATAATACTAAAATCGACTAAAATATTAACTATAATTTATACTGTCAAAATGGCGTCGATAAAGCAGCGCCCTTTTGATCCTTTATTATTTGATTGACTGATGAAAAGCAAACAAGGCTGTAGTTTTTGAGTTTATAAGAAAGTGACCATATTAACCGGAAGTAACCGTATCACCTACACGTATTATACAACATCTACTATATTATGTAAATTATAATGTTAACTGGTAATTTTTCCATGTGCATTACAGCCTATAAAACATAAGATGGGGAAGTTTACAGATTATCTCATAGGAGGCAATACGGCTATAGCGGGCAATTGTTAGCAAGCGTACACTGAGCTATTTTAGGACGGTCGAATTTTAGGATGGGTGCTCGCGAGTCGCGTCATGCGATAAAATTATCGTGGCCTTAATGAAAGCAAGCCGATGGAAGGCCGTGGAGGTAACCAGACACCCGTGACGGTGTTGTGACGTTGCATCACGTCATGTTTGACCTATCGGGTGCTGGCCTGTTGTTTACGATGCAATAATATTTTGACACTGCTACAAAGCAAATAATTAGGTCTTTAAAACACATGAAATTGACATTTTGTTGTGCTGGCCACTTTGAATTAAAAAAAACTTTGATTTGGAATTCGAATAACGAAATTGATGTTTTGGTGAACTGGCCACTTTGAATTAAAAAAAAAAAAACTTTGATTTGGAATTATTTGATATTATGCGAATATTACACATTAAATGAAACTAATTTTACGGATTAGTTTAATTTAAAACCGATAAAAAATTGTTAGTTTAATGTTGGAATTCTAAATTCAAATTAAATTAATATTTTTGGCATGTTACAATACATTAATTTTTGGGAATTTGTTTTTTCTGCAATATCTATATATTTATAACTATAGACAAAAAATTGTTTTATTTTTAATTTCCCAAGGTCTAAAAGCACGCAATATCAATGACGTGTACGGCCTTAGCACTACTAATGAAAAAACCGTGTGTAATTGGTTCGATCGCTTTGATTCGGAAAATTTTCACTATTGTTGCTAATGATGAACTGAAGGTGGAAGAAGCGGATCGGTCTTAAACCACGGCAGAGCTAATATCGGCTTTTGATATATGTGTGAATACAATATTCGATAGAGAAGGTTTTCTGTCAGAGAATGTTTTTAGCATTGGATCCGCCTATTTTAATATATTGAGTAAGGTTCAATAAAGAATGAATACAACCATTTGACAAGTATCTTTATTTGACTGATGTTGGTGAAATAAAGATACTTGTCAAATGGCTACATTTACGCATAGTGAAAGGCCTCCTGCGTCCTCGAGTCTAAATTCACAACTTATTGTTGTCAGACATGTTAGCAAATTTTTCAAAAATTAGCAGAACAAAAGCTAGAGATTCTCCCTCTTCTACCATATTCATCAGCTCTCACCAAAACAGACTACCTTACCTACTTTTTGACAGGCTTAACAGTTACACGTATAAAGATAATTCTATAAGTATTTGATTAAAAAATTATTTCTGTGGTAGATTAGACCATAATCGAAAGTGACAAAATACGTAAAATCAGTTTTATTTAATCTGAACTATTAGTGCAAATATATAAAAGCAAATTGGAAACGGTTTAAGCACTTATAACACTGAAACAATAAACGGCAATATCGTAATTCCCGATTCGCTCCTGTCGATTAAGAGCGACGTAAATCAAACAGACTGTGTCTGCGCTGTCATTACTGAGATTTATTGACTGGCATTTCTGCAGCCGATTGGTGCTTGTCATATTACCGATATGTTTGCACGGGATCGACGCCTACATTACCACCGTCTGCAGTACCGTCTGCTTCGCCACACTCAGCCGCTATTGACACCTCAAAATGTTTACTTTGGCCTCTTTATTGTTTCTGGGTTTGTGTTATCTTTTACATTTGCCACTATCTTTGTTTCTTATGATTCTAAGCTTAATTAGTATACGCTCTTTGTGTTAGTTCATGATCCTAAACTAATGTTTAACTTAATACTAAGTACATTCAGGTTTTTGGTTCCTGTTCATGTATTTTTGTTTAAATAACGATTTTAAGTGCATTTTTAAACGTAAAAGTGGTGCATTTTGTATTTTAAATGTCAGCGCATGTGAATCATTGGTGGAAATGATGAACAAGTGCCCTGATAGTGATATGAACCTCAAGATAATGTGTCTACTTAGTCGCCTTGAGATACTATCATCATTCAGGGCGGACCTGACGGCGCAATCTCCCAAACACTTCCTAAAGTGACGCATATTAAATTAAAAATACTAAATTATTATAGACTAGCTGTTTCTCGTGACTTCGCCCGCGTGGAATTTATTACAATTAGATTTCACGGGCTTCATTTTTTTGGGCAGAACTCTTTTTTTTGCTAAAACAAAAGTAGCCTAAGTTACTCCTAATAACATCAGCTATTTGCCAGCGAAAGTCCGCTCAAACCGGTTCAGCTGTTTCAGAACAGACAGACAGACAAATAGACAAAAACTTAAAAACTTTTTTGTTATATACTTTCACATGCATTTAGTAAAAAGCTGCTATTTTGACATTACAAACAGATACTTCAATTTTATTTATTTGTATAGATAAAGTATTATTTTTTATTACTTGAAACTGGCTAAAGTATGACCATACGAGTTCATTATGAAAGAAAGAAAGAAGTAGCCTATAAAATATGATACTGGCATAGACATCGTTATCATCGTTATTACAGTTATGCTACAATGCGTAATCCTAAGTCACCTGTATCCGTCGACTTACAGCATGTATCACCAGGTCGTCATTTCATCTAGTTGGGAGCCGTCCTGCACATATTTTGTCTATACAATACGGCCATGGATACGTTCAAACATAATTAACAATTGAATTTTTTATGTTTCAGGTACACACTCTCTTCCAGTGTGTCAATCGTACTGTTGTCATTAGTTAATCAAAGCACTCGTTTATTTTTGTATCTAAATCGTAATGTGTTTATGTCAGTCATGTCGTTGTGAGACCATTGCTTTAACTTTTGGTTGATCGTTTTCTGCTTACTAGGACTACTTGTTATTGTTTCTTATTTACAAATGACGACAAACGATGATGAGATGTACGCTCATTTATCTACATAAAGATTTTTATATTTATAAAAATATTTTGTATCATGTTAAAAATTCCAACTCTTCGTT
This sequence comes from Parnassius smintheus behrii, assembly GCA_036936625.1. NCBI lineage: Eukaryota > Metazoa > Arthropoda > Insecta > Lepidoptera > Papilionidae > Parnassius > Parnassius smintheus. The sequence goes on from JAUPFT010000021.1 coordinate 44,549,691, forward strand.
GTGTCAGGCTTTTCACAAATTTTAATTTCGATCCTGCTTTGGTATTATTTATTTTACGTTACTTACCTTAATGAATATTTAAATCGTAAAACGGCAAATAAGAGATATATCGAAAGAATGCAGGATAGATAGAGACTGCGATAGTCATTATGCGAGAATAATACATATTAAATATTCGCAAACTGCAAAGCATTAGATCTTAATTGTCAAAAATAATTCAAAGATAGTCACATATTTTATGAGAGCGTGGTCTTTCCAATCGAATCATTTATGTTGCAATCATAATATAGTTGAATATACGTAGCAGAGTCACGCTGCAGCTATATTATAGTTGTAGCGGGAATTGGTCGGCTCGACCGGGGAAAGACCACACTCTCACAAAAAGCTTAACGCTGTTATATTTCGTAAAGTAAATGTAGAGAACCTGATACCATTTTTATCGGAAAAGAAGCGTTACTTAGCTATCAGGGGTGACAAAACATCTGCGTTTTGATTTGTAATCGAGGATAGATGTAGATGTTTATGAGCCACAGCATACATTTACCGTAAGGCGTGTGCTTCTTGGTCACCCTAATTTTATAAAAAAGGCCCGACTCTACTACATTATTATAAAGATTAATGTCATAGAATGTAGGTTCAGTTGGTGATTGCATCTGGATGTGTGGAGCTGCCGCCTGAATCTGTCATGTTACGTGTCTTGGCTGCAAACGCACGAACTATTTTGATGTTTCAGTTCAAATCGTGCCAGGATAAAATTACATAGCAGCTTTCTGATATCAGCAAATATTACAAACGAAGGTTTAAAAATTTTTTTTGAAGTTATGGTATCAAACGAGCACACTGTTCAAACTGGCACATCGTCCACCTGATGGAAAGTCAATGCTGTGGCCCATAGAAACGTACATATTTCCTCAATTAAAAATTAAAATGCAGATACGTTGTCACTCCTGACGACTATGGATTGTGTATTGTGTCGTGGATTGATTCGTTAGCAGTAAAGAGGGTTGTAGATACCTTCAACATACGAAACACAGCTGCATTAACCTGCTACTTTACAATGGTATTTTTTGAGATTATGTCCCTACTTACAACGACCTATTCGTGATAAATCCATGATATATCGCTGCAGCACGTGGTTATTACACATATGAACTTGTTAAAGAAAATTTTCTTTAAAAATACTATAAAACAAAAGATTTTAAAATTAAAATAAAATAAATCAATGTATTGAGGACAGTGATATGTGGAAATAACTCTCACTATGCACTTGTAAGTCCCCGGACTACTGATATTATTTTCTTAAAACTAACATTTGAAAATATTTACAGACCTTTGTGAATGTATAACTTTATCTTACCTATCTTTTAAATATTTGAAAATTGTTTAGTGTGGGTTATTATACTACTAAAGAGTACATGATTGACAATGACCTCTGGGAATGAGGTAAACGCTACCATGCTGTTTCTAAATAGGTACATTCGTACTATTTATATAAAATAATATTTTGTAAATTAATTTTATTTGAAAAAGTCCCGCTGGGTTTCATGCTGGTTCTTCCCTATTTCCGAACAAGTGATAAATTAAGAAAATGACTTTCAATAAGAATGACACGTAATATTGAATAAATTATTTAATATTATTGAATTGAATTGAATATTAAATTTATATATATATATATATATATATATATATATTATTGAATATTGAATTGAATATAATATATTATTGAATAAAGAATTACTCGTTTATAATGAAATTTTATTAATATGAAATTGCGTCAAAAAATTGAGATCCCAGAGAAGTTTCTAGCCGGTTCTTCTTTGATAAGGTCTTTTTAAACGACGCGATGTCTAAGTCTAGATTTTACGTTCATAAAAGCTATAATATAATATTGCTATGGAAATAAAAGCTATAATAATGCTATGGGAATAACTAAAATAAACTAATCTAGATGTCTTGACACTAGTGAGATCTCTAATATTTTTACAGCTTAAGCTACAGAGCTTAACCTGATAAATAGGGCTCAGTTTTTCCTAATTTAAAACACATTGGTATTCAGATTTTTAACATTCGGTATTGTAAATTTAATACATTTCGTTTTATTGCCGTTTAAATGTAGATTAGTAACGTTAAACCAATACCCTAATTTTGATATAGCATTATTCACTTCGTCACATTTAAAAGATTGACGTTTAAGTTTAAAGATCAGGGAAGTATCATCAGCAAATAATACTATATCGTGATATAAAACCAAATTGAATTTTATGAAGCAATTCAATAATAACTAAATTTAACATCTGATCTAAAATATTTTTTTTAAAATTTTACTTAACCACTCCCATCATAGTAACCGTTTGACCAGCGGCGTTCATTCAGAACGCCACTGGTCAAATGGTTACCGTGAACGGCGACCGCTTCAGAGCCGTGATCAACGAGTTTCTTCTCCCTCAATTGGATGAGCTGGGACTTGAGGACATGTGGTTCCAACAGGATGGTGCAACGGCACACACTATCTGAGCCACAATCGACATTTTGAAGCAGGCATTTCCAGGTCGCCTAATCTTTCGTTTTAGCAATTTGCACTGGCCGCCAAGATCGCCGATTTGACCTTACCAGACCTTTTTTTATGGTAGTTTTAAAGTCTCGTGCTTACGTGAACAAGCCTCAGACTCTGGATGCACTCAAGGCATCTGATATAAATGCCCGATCCTATCGCCTGAAGTTCTGGTAAAAGTGATGTAAAATGCCATAAAAAGGGCCTGTATGGTCATCAACGCTTGCGGCGGCCACTTGTCCGATATCATCTTCTCGACTGGATGGAAAAAATTATATTATATAATGAGTTAAACATAAATAATCCACAAACAGAACCAAAGTTTTTCATTTGTAAAAAAAATTAAAGGCAAAGAACATCGGATGATTACTTTTGCCTCACTCTGTATTATAGATGCAATAACTTTAACGGAAATCCCCCATAAGTCTTCTGTTTTCTTAACATCAATAGTTTTAAAATATTTATTAATATCTTTTGGAATTACTCTATGGAATTCAAAAGTATTTGAACAAGTTTTAACATTTTGTTTAAGCAGTGATTCAGCGACGGTAGGAGAAGAATTTAATCACTATGTTGTCAACAAAAGGAACACCAGTAAAATGTTTCTCAAAACCATAGCAATTTCTTGATCAGATTGAGTCAAATTATTGTTTGCATTCAAACGAAGATCGGAGTAGCTTGGTTTGACCTTGTCCGTTTCACTATCAATTATACTCCACGTTATTTAAATTTTGTTGGATGTAGTTTTAATTTTGTTGCTTAAATGTAAAGCGTTCGCTGTGTAGCACACATTTTGAAATACTTCAGAGTATGTTTTTACATACTCTCTAAACATAACACTATGATTATATGATCTTTAATTATAAAGCACGTACAACCTTCGCCTACTTTTGTAAATTCCTACTGTCTGGTTAGAGAGAAAGTATTAGAAGTAAATATTCTACTAACTACTACTAAATATGAATTTCATAACTTATAATTCAAAAAAACGCAGCATACAAATAATAATCACCACGATTTTTAAATAAAAGTAATGGAAGTCTTTTTACTATTATACTGCTAAACCTCTCCAAGCCATTTCTTTTATTGGAACAAACACAACTTTCTCATTTTTCCGTTTTTTTGTGTACGTCATTTATTGTGTGAGGGAATGAGACCAACTGTCCATAGTCACCTGAACTTAAATTATGAACAATTGATTGATTTTAACTTAAATTTTGAACAAGGGCTTAACATCCGTAAAAATGCGCTGCAATACGTGTCGATTCTAAGAATAAATTAACAAGGTTGCGAGTTTCAAGGAGGTTGATGTTAAATCCTCCACATATTTATGTGACAATGAAACAACGGAGTTCAGATGACAACTGTTTTTAATAATAAGGGCGGCGCTTAACATATAATATTTTAAGACTACCCACAACACAGACTGGTTCCGTTTACTAATTTTGAACAAAACTTCTTCCACAATCTTTTCAAAATAGTCGTAAGTATCACATGGGGGTCTGTAAACACTTACACCAACGAAGTGCTCGAGCTCTATATAAAACATAGAAATATTATGGTGCTGACGCAGGTATTCTGTGGCAGCCTACCGCATAGTGGTGGTGTTAGAATATCTACCCCATATCATTCCGTGGGTGTAGTAAGAGGCGGAAGATGGTACTAACCAGGAGATTATCAGCAGTCTTATAACAACACAAAATTATAATATATAATTCTAATATAAACTCTATAACTGCAATATTATTTATTAGTTTCATATCTAAGATCTTGCATTAAAACTCAAGTTCACTAAGAACTGAGTCTATAATTATAAATCATTTGGAACTATATCATCCGCTGACAGACACTTAGAACTAATCCCCTACAAGCAAATCCAGAACACTTCTCCGTATAATAGCAAGTTGAAATATTTCTGAAAGTTTTGTAATTAATCTTTCACTCAATGTCCATCGGTAGATTTCTTAGTATAATATTAATTTTCTTTGCATTATATTACACAACAAGCATACAGTTATGGCTGGAAAGTACTTTTAGAATATTTAATGATATGTAATTTAGGATACTGAAATCAAATGCTGTTTAATGGTGCTTCCCCTGGTTTTGATAGTACGAGGGTATAGCCTATGTGTTTACAAACAGAAAGTGATGAGATTATAATAAGTTAATAAGTAAACATATACTTATAAATACATAATATATTTACTTATTATATTCGTAGAACTAAAAGGTATAATTAACGTGGTAAATATGTCATGTAGAAGCCTTTGTATATGAAGAGTTTATCGGATTCCATCCCCAGATCTTGATCAAGTTTCTATGAAACCATCCTTGAGTTATCCCCTTTTTAACAAAAAAAGAATAGCCAAGATCGGTGAAGGTAGTACTTAAAGAATTACCGCTGAAAATACAGAAACAAATGCTACGACGAATTTGTAAAGAAATATATTTTAATTTTCTATAATGAACAAGAGTGATAAAATTATTATTATTAAAAAAAAATTTTTGGATTTGCTTAAAAAATATTACAGGAATAAATTGGTGTAATGGTTGTAGTCGGAGGTGGCTATAAGAGGTCCTAGAATCTAGAAGGATCTTATGGTTTCAGACAGACGTAAAATAGCCAAGACGTTCTCTGAAATGGTTCTTATTCTATGAAGTTTATCAGTCGAAGATTATGAAAAGTATAAGTATATTCTTATCATCACCAACATCATTACTAAGCTAGTTCTTAATTAATCGGTTTACCACTAAACAGTTTCAGAAGAACATTTGATGTTTTGCGTATGAAATAGATAACAAAAAGCTTTTTAAAATGAAACATAATGACAATTGTTTTGGTTGTATCGATTTTTAACGTCGGTTTTAATATTAGTTGCTTTACACACATCCAAGAGATATTGCGTATTTACAAATTTCTAAGTTTTTTTTAAAATGGAATAAGCGTAAAAAAACAAGACACCATGGTAAGTGGATGAACCCGGAGTTGTTACTCCCGAGGACTAAGATGGAGTAGATGGACTTAGATGCCTCGTATAGTAAGTGTACAGAATCGGAGATCCTTTTTATGAGTACATAAACTTTAGTCCTCAGGGGTCCTCTGCTTACCCATTCTATCATCAGGTGAACGGTACGTCCATTTTTCCCCCTTATCTAAAAAAAATAATTGCAGTCATAGGTCTCCGGAGAAAATAAAGAATGTAAGGAATTGAAGGAATGACACAAAATACGGTTCGCAAACTGCATCAATCGTTACTTTATCTAGTAAGTTTTTATTTTATTTCAACTCACGTCGTCCCCTTTCTCCAAGGCACTGAGTGAGGCGAGTGACGCCCGGGAACCCCCGTGTTGCTGCCGCCGCAGCGCCCTCTCCATCTCCACGCATTGCGTTAGAGGTACGCCGAACACGCTGCCAGTTGAGTCTGTATAAGAGATAACATGTAATTATTTATCGGAATTATCATGAATACATGAGGTTTTTGTTAAAAATAATAATAATGTGAGAGCGGATGTTCAACTTGTTCACCTAATTAGGCAATTAATCTTAATCAGTAAATAATACAGCGTAATGCACTATGTATTGAGTAGAGCAAATATAGTTTGGTCATATCGTAATATGTCCCAGTCACATTTTCACATTAGTGTAACGTTGAGGGACGTTACATGATAACACCAAAGTATGCAAACCAACAGCAAATCTACCAACTTCATCGTAACACAGAGCAGCCTCTTAGCAACACGATCTTCCTTGCCTGCACTAGAAGAATTCTATAATCAATAAATAAAAAAAAAGAATTACTACAACGGAGAGAACCACAACAGTCACTATCACTCTTAGAATTACTTTGGCGGAATTCCTCTCGCACCATAACAGTTAATTTTATACAGCACAGACGAGTGGAGTTTTCTCGATATACCCTCAATTTTATCACAACATTGATATGACACCACTAGAGTGATTCAACCTCTTACTCACCGGTATTTTATAAACGCGCTAACATAAGGACAAGAAAACAGATAACAATGAATATGTAGACGCATCATTTTAAACCACCCGCATTGCGAACAAAGAGTAAAATTACCAACCAATTTATTAAACGGAGAAGCGGAGAAGAAGAATAGTAAATTACACTAAATTTTGTAATGGAGATAGAATGCCCAGTGCTCTTTATATATATATATATATATATATATATATATATATATATATATATATATATATATATATATATATATATATATATATATATATAATGCTCCAAATACGAGAACGGTTACGCGACAATAGTTATTCAAAATACTTTAGACAAAGAAATTACATTAATCGTAAATAAACCTTTTCATGTGACTAGACGTAATGACGTAAAAGTTGAATTTATTAATTTATGGAACGGAAACGAAATCAAAGTAGACAAAATTTTAACTGAAAATCTAAATAAATTGCGGTTAGACCACATCAACCAAGAAGAACGAAATAGTATACATACACTCTGTTTACAGTACAAGGACATATTTTACTCAGAACACACACAGGAGTGATGAACTCTTCGGAAAACAACATTTATATATATATATATATATATATATATATATATATATATATATATATATATATATATATATAACGGGTCGGCTCGACCGGGGAAGGACCACGCTCTCTTTTTACTGGAAAAGATGCATTTCATCTCAGTCCTCACGGGTGACAACGCATCTGCATTTTGATTCGTAATGGAGGATGGATGTAGATGTCTATGGACCACAGCAACCACTTACTATCAGGTGGACTATTTTATATGAGAATGAGAGCGTATAAGTGGTATCTGTTCTGCTGTACTTTTGAATACTCTGTATTTCGGGTCAAGAATTTTATGGATACCTCGTTGTAACATTTATTTATTTATGCTTTGTGACGTGAAAAACTAACACTACGAAAAGTCACCTTCCCTGTTGGACCTTCTGCTGACCTCTCACCCGGACGGATATCAGATTTCCGTCGACGCCCCTTTAGGCTCCTCGGACCATTGTCTGGTCCGGAGTGTTGTGCCACTCACGCTGAAATCGCGGTTGCATTCTGCAGGCTGCCGCCGTGTTTGGCACTTTAGATCAGCCGATTGGGATGGGATGCGGTCTTTCTTTGCATCCTACCCTTGGGGGCGGGTTTGCTTCTCGCCGGATGATCCCAACGTTGTTGCGGATTCTGTTACTGATGTGGTACTTCAGGGTATGGAACTTTTTATTCCTTCCTCTGTGGTGCCCATTGGAGGCAAATCTCAGCCATGGTTTGGTCGCTCCTGTAAAATAGCATCATGCTATAAGCAGGAGTGCTACCAAGCCTGGGTTGATGCATCAGCGTCCCGGGATGTAAACACCAGCGCTCTAAAAAAGAAGTATAATTCCGCCTCTAGGTCCTTCAAAAGAGTCATTGCCAAGGCAAAGTCAGAGCACATAGGCAGAATTGGCGAGAAACTAGTTCGCCTTCCTTCTGGAACCCGTGCATTCTGGTCTCTCGCCAAGGCTGTCCAGGGGAATTTCTGTCAGCCATCTCTTCCATCTCTGCACAGGGAGGACGACTCACTGGCCCATACTGCAAAGGAGAAAGCCGATCTTCTAGGCTCTTTCTTTGCGTCTAACTCGACTCTCGATGACGGGGGGAGTACGCCACCGACCATCCCGCGGTGTGAGTGCTCCATGCCGGAAGTGCAGTTCACACAGCGCTCGGTTCGCAAAGCACTCCTCTCCCTGGACATCCACAAGTCGAGTGGGCCTGACGGAATCCCCCCAATTGTGCTGAGGACGTGTGCTCCAGAGTTGGCACCGGTTTTAACGCGTCTTTTCCGGTACTCCTACTCCCTAGGCGTAGTCCCGAAATCATGGAAGACGGCTTTCGTCCACCCAATCCCTAAAAAAGGCGACCGCTCAGACCCATCCAACTACCGGCCAATCGCCATCACCTCCTTGTTCTCCAAAACAATGGAGTCCATTGTAAACTGCCAGCTCATGAGGTACCTTGAGGATCACCAGCTGATTAGTGACCGCCAATACGGTTTTCGCCGTGGTCGGTCAGCTGGTGATCTTCTGGTCTACCTCACTCACAGATGGGCGGAGGCAGTAGAGTTCAAGGGGGAGGCATTGGCCGTTAGTTTGGACATTGCGAAGGCCTTCGATCGGGTTTGGCACAAAGCGCTTCTTTCGAAGCTCCCTTCCTATGGGCTTCCCGAGAAATTGTGCGATTGGATCACCAGCTTTCTTGCAGATCGGAGCATCAAGGTCGTTGTAGACGGTGCAAGCTCCGATTGCAAGCCTATTAATGCTGGTGTTCCACAGGGCTGCGTGCTATCGCCAACGCTGTTTCTTCTGCATATCAATGATATGTTGCATACTCGTAACATTCATTGCTATGCAGATGACAGCACTGGTGATGCTCTTTACACCGGCCGAGCCAATATTTCTCGGGAAAACGTCTCCGAGTGCCGGGACAAACTTGTGTCTGAAGTCGAGTCTTTGCTGAACAGAGTCTCGGATTGGGGACGACTAAATCTAGTCCAGTTTAACCCCCAGAAGACACAAGTTTGCGCGTTAACCGCTAAAAAGAACCCCTTTGTCGTATCCCCTCAGTTTCAAGGCACTCCCCTTGTTGCCTCAGCCAGTATCGGAATCCTCGGCGTCGACATATCGAGTGACGTGCAGTTTCGTGGTCACTTGGAAGGGAAGGCCAAATTGGCCTCTAAAAAGCTTGGCGTGCTCAGCAGAGCGGGACAGTATTTCATGCCGGCACACCGCCTGCAACTTTACAAGGCGCAGGTTCGGCCGCACATGGAATACTGTTCCCATCTCTGGGCTGGGGCTCCCCAGTACCAGCTCCTTCCACTTGACCGCATCCAGCGCAGAGCGGCTCGAATCGTCGACGACCGAGTGCTTTCCGATCGGCTCGATTCACTGGCGCTGCGAAGAGATGTTGCATCTCTTTGCGTATTTTATCGCATCTATCACGGGGAGTGCTCTGAGGAATTGTTCGGATTAATCCCAGCCGCCAAATTTCGTGAACGCACTACACGGCAAACGTCTCGATACCATCCACACCATCTGGATGCTTGGCGGTCCACCACTGTACGTTTCACAAGGAGTTTCCTTCCACGTACAACCTCTCTGTGGAATAGTTTACCACCGGAGATTTTTCCGGACCGATACGACCTGGGGACCTTCAAGAAAAGAGCTTACTCCTTTCTAAAGGGCCGGCAACGCACCCGCAATTCTCCTGGTGTTGCGGTTGATCATGGGCGGCGGTAGTCACTTAACATCAGGTGAACCGCATGCTCGTTTGCCCCCTCTTCTATAAAAAAAAAAAAAAAAAAAAAGTCAGCAGTCTGTTATCATATAGACGATCCCCGACACTAGATCAGTTTTGAAATACCTTAAATCCTCACGAAAGAACATCGATTTCTTCCAAAGATATTTGTAGGACTATTTCAATTGGAAAAAACAATTCCAAGTCCAATAGAAATAGAAATAGAAATAGAAACTTTTTTATTCAATGTAGATTATAAAAATACTTATTGAACGTCACTTTTTTAATTTACCACTGGTTCGCAAAAAAAAACCTCTGTCCTGGGAAGAACCAGCAAGAAACCCAGCGGGACTTTTTTTTTAATAATAGCTTACAATCATGTTTACAATCAACAACACAAGATAAATTAGAAATAGCTTGGTAGCGATCACCCTTCCCAGGGGTTATTATCATCTATAAATTCCTTAATATTATAATAACCCTTTTTATACAAACTTAGTTTAATAACATTTTTGAACTTTGTGTATGACAAATTTTGTATATTTTCTGGGATTTTGTTGTAAAAGCGTATACATCGCCCCAAGAATGAATTACTGACTCGGTGGAGTCGAGTAACAGGTACTACCAGCTTGTGTCTGTTCCTAGTATTTACAGAATGAATATCACCTATTTTCGCAAAACTACTTTTATTTTTGTGTACGTACATTACATTTTCATAAATGTATTGAGAGGCCAGAGTTAATATATTAATTTCTTTAAATTTTTGTCTCAGTGACTCTTTTGGTTTTAAATTATATATTGCTCGAATGGCCCTCTTCTGTAAAATAAATATAATTTCAGTGTCAGTCGCGTGTCCCCATAGCAAAATACCATACGACATAATGCTATGGAAATAACTGAAGTAAACTATTCTAGCTGTTTCAACACTGGTAAGAGTTCTAATCTTTTTTACAGCATATGCTGCAGAACTAAGTCTGCTAGCTAGTTTTGATATATGGGGGAGCCATTGAAGCTTTGCGTCCAGTGTGATTCCAAGAAAAATGGTGGTATCGACAAGACTCAGCTCCTCCCCATTTAAAATTACATTAATATTGACATGTTTAACATTAGGAGTTACGAATTTCATACATTTAGTTTTAGTTCCATTCAAATGCAAATTATTAACATTAAACCAATTGACTAACTTAGCTATAGCATTATTTACTTCGTCGTAATTTAATAACTGTCGTTTTAATTTGAAAATTAATGAAGTATCATCAGCAAATAATACTATATCATGGTTATCCCCTACTATGTAAGGTAAGTCATTAATATATACAAGAAACAGAAAGGGGCCAAGAATTGAGCCCTGAGGAACGCCCATTTGTACAATCGACCAGGAAGAACTCATACTATTAATAACAACTTTTTGTGTTCTGTCACTTAAATATGAAATAATTAATTTAAGAGCATCATTTCTTACACCGTAGTGTTGAAGTTTCCTGATTAATGTTTCATGGTGAACACAATCAAAGGCCTTGGATAGGTCACAGAACAAACCCAAAGCATCCTGTGAATTCTCCCATGCATTAAATATATATTTAATCAGCTCAACACCAGCATCAGTTGTCGAGCGACCCCTTGTGAAACCAAATTGATTTTTATGAAGTAATTTATTTACATTAAAAAAATTAACAATTGATCAAGAATAATTTTTTCAAAAATTTTACTAAGTGTTGGCAGTACAGAAATAGGTCTAAAATTAGAGGGGTCCAATGTACTACCAGATTTAAATAAAGGTATTACTTTACTATGCTTCATTAAATCAGGAAACACACCAGATTTGATACTACTATTAAAAATAATAGATAGTTGAGGTGCGATTGTATCTATTATAGACGCAATAACTTCAACAGAAATCCCCCACAGATCGGCGGTTCTCTTAATATCAATAGTCTTAAAATATTTTACAATATCTTTTGATGAAACTTTATGAAATGTAAAATTCTTTGTACATACATTTACATTTTGTTTAAGTAATGATTCGGCGACGGTAGGAGAAGAATTCAGTGACTTAGTGGTTAAGATCGGAATATCAGTAAAATATTTCTCAAAAACCATTGCAACGTCCTGATCTGATTTAGTTAATTTATTGTTAAAACTTAACTGGTAGTTTGAATTGCGAGAGTTGACCTTACCAGTTTCACTATTAATTATACTCCATGTCATTTTAATTTTATTAGAAGCAGTCTTTATTTTGTTGCTTAAATACAATGACTTGGCTAAGGAGCACACTCTTTTAAATATTTTGGAATATTTTTTTACATATTCCCTAAATTCGACGCTAGGATTATATGACCTTTCATTGTAAAGTTCATATAACCTTTGTCTACTCTTATGGACTCCTACCGTCGCCCATTCATTAAATGCTTTACGATTATTCAAGGAGAATGTTTTAGAAGTAAAAGTGTTATTAAATTCATTGCAAATGAGCTTAAATAATTTTGCATACAAAAAATTTGGATTATTTTGATATGAAAGTAATTGAAGTTTTTTTACTATGTTACTTCTAAACTTCTCCAAGCGATGTGCATTTACTGGAACAAACACTACTTTTTTATCTACTTGCTTTTTGTGAACATAAGGTAATGAAACAAATTGTCCACAGTGATCAGAGCTCAATTTTTGAATAATACATTTATTGAACGGCTTAGCATTTGTAAAAATGTTATCTATACATGTTGCACTAGATTCAGCAATACGTGTTGGTTCCAAAAATAAATTAAAAAGACCATAGGATTTAAACAATGATCTAAATTTAATATTAGTGGAGGAAGCTTCTAGGAGATTGATATTAAAGTCTCCACATATTACAACAGATTTATTCTGTTTATTAAGCTTAGCGAAAACTTCTTCCATAATTTTTTCAAAAGTATCATATAATGAACATGGGGGTCTGTAAACGCTCACAACAATGAGGTGCTCAAACTCAACACATGCCATTTCTACAGTTCGCTCAACAGAGAGGCTCACAATATCTTTACGTTCTTTATATGATAATAATTTACTAGCTAAAATTAAGGAGCCACCTCTTAAAATCGTTTCTCTATTGAAAGAACTGAGCACCTGGTGATTACTAAAGTTAAACATTAAATTATGAGCTTTTAACCAATGTTCAGTAATACATAAAATATGAATATTGTTGCTATTTAAAAACAATTCAATTTCTAGCTCTTTGCCTATCATGCCTTGTATATTCTGATGCACCAGGTGTAAACAATTTTTAATATCATTTTGTGGAGTTATACAATTGCAACTATTAGGGATTTGTAAGCTACATTCTAAACTATTTAAATTATTATAATTGCTAGAGATTACCTCTATTGTCTCATTTTCTAATTTAAATTACTTGGAACGGATTCCAAATTACATGTCAAATCATTATGCTGCTCAATAGGAGCAGATGTCTGGGTAGCCAAGTCCTTGGCTGAGTTAATATATAAATAATAAGATAGCACATTTGCTATCTGTCTTAAATTATATTTGGATAGGTAATACCTATCTGTAGTCAAAAATTTCTTAATTAAATTATTAATATCTATTAAATTAATTCTATTGGTATAATTGTTACAATTAAATGTCAAATTTAAATTATTGTTACATGATAAATTATTCATTAATAAATTTAAATCATATCTTATTTTATTCTCTTGTGGCCAACCCTGTATGTAAGGCAATGTAAACAAGATAATTTTATGTACATTTAAATTATTGAGGTAATCAATATATTTTAATAATTGATTTTTGTTTACATTGCCTCTTCTCCCAACAAGAATTATTAATGTGCTATTAGGAGTAAACTTACTGGTTAAAACTTTATTCATTATATGACTAAACGATGCTCCAGGCATACAATAATTACTAATCAAATGTCCTTTCAAATTGTTATTTAACATCATGCCCAAATTTTTACCTATGTCATCACAATACATAATAACTTTATGTTTTTTAATATTTAAACTACTTTTTAAGTTTTTATTCTGTGTTATGGCACCGTCATAGAGTGTTGGTGAAAATAAGGAGTCATTGCTATTTACACATATTGTCCCCGATGAACATGGTATGGAGCGTTGATTTTCACTCTGATGTTTTATTAAGGAGTCAAAGCGCTCCTCATTGTATTTACATGACTTTACCAGATCATTCATGGCCAATATGTGTTCTTTTATCTCAACCTGAGCCGATGCATATTTATTTGAGATAATTTCTAAGGAGTTTTTAAGCGACAAAACTTCTGAATTGAGACACTCTATTTCAGTCTCATAACAGTTTTTCATATTTTCCACCTCAATTGCATATAATTTAAGTTTATTAATTAATACATGCTTTTCCTTACATATATTTATATAATTTTTTGTATTAATTTTTGTTTTAATTAACTTTTGTACTTTCCTGACACAATCCCAAGATACAATCCCAAGCATACTATGCTATATAACATGATACAGTAAGGTCAATCTGTAAGAATTAGATCTACGATCTGTAAGTAGATAGAGCCAAATATTAATGATGAAAACTAAAGGTGCCACGAGGGCTACAAAACTGCGGAGCGCTTGAAATGTAACTAAATATTGCCATTAATAAACGTGTCAACACCAGAAATCAAATTAATACTATTAAACTTTTAAATTTAAATTTATTGTTAGGCCTGATCTACGACGACCAACCAGTTCTCTCCACATAAATCCTCTCAGACGGCGTGTATTTCAAAATTAATCTAAAAACACGACGTTCGATAAAAATTGTAAACTTTATTATACATAAAAACGTAAACTTGTACGTCATTCGCATTTTAAAGTTGACATTTACTGGCACTAAGAAATCCATTATAAGTTTAATTACCTGACACTTCTGGTGGAAAACATCAAGAAGAGCAACGTTGTCACCAAGTTGCATGTTGGTAAGGGACGGTGATATATGAATCGAGGTATCATGACCTACATTTAGGTTTAGTGATTTAAGGAACCCGAATCGTGGCACTCTCCGAAGCTTAAAGGAGAGTTGGCAGTGATTCAAAGAAAACAGCAAAAATACGTAGTTATATCGAAGTGCGAAATAAACAATACATGAACGAGTTTCTGCCTGGATGGATGTTTCCAGGGCATGTATTTAGTAACGCGCTGGATATATGTAATCGTATACAATGTAACTGGTTTATTTCGATGAGATCTTTTTGCAATTTCCGTGATTTTTATAGAAAATGCGTGACAAACGGGCTAACTCTCCGCCTTTTTTTTATAGGATAGGGTGACAAACGAGCACACAGTCCACCTGATGGTAAGTGGTTGCTGTGGCCCATAGACATCTACATCTATCCTCGATTACGAATCAAAATGCAGATGCGTTGTCACCCTATAGGAAAAGGGTCTCCGGTTCTCTACACTCACCAGACGAAACACGTGAGAGCGTGGTCCCTCCCCGGTCGAGCCGACTCATTCGTGCTACAACTACACTACTAATATAACTGCAGCATGGCTCTACCCCGTACAAAAACAAACATGAACGAACAACACAACAAAGGGCCTGATAGTGAGTATATGCTGTGATCCACAGACTCTAGAGATCTACATCTATATTCGATCAAAACGCAGTAGGTATTGTCAATTCCGAGGACTATGATGAAATGCCTCGTTTCCTGTAAAAAGAGTATCTGCTTTTCAACGCTCACCAGGAAACACAGCGGCATGAAGCTGTTATTTTACGCTGGTATTCTGTCAGCACGGTTTTTCCCTGGTCGAGCCGACCCATTCGTGTAAACCGTAATATATAACCGCAGCATGGTTCTATGAAGTAGAAAAAACGTAACAGGTATTCGCGTAAATATAAGAATTTTTTTCCTTTCAAATGTCCACGGCTGAACATAGGCCTCAACTAGAGAAAAAGGAGAGGGGAGACTTCCCTCGTGTGAGGGATATTTGCCATAGTATAGTGACTAATACTGTGAATATAGTGACTGTCTCGTTGATCTAGTGGTTGTAGCAGTGCGACTGCTGATCATGAGGTCCTGAGTTCGAATCCCGAGTCCATTCAAAAAATCAATCATTGAGTTCTCAAAGTCAGGAGATTCTCAGTAGCTGCCCGGAAACAGAAAGTTGGCGGTGTCTCACCTCCGTACCTCGGAAAGCATGTAAAGCCATTGGTACTGCACTCGATCTCTTTCTGGTCGTGACGGTTTACCGTCCCATCGGATTATGAAAGTGAAGGCATAAAGAGTGCACCTGTACTTGCGCATACACTTGGGCACTATAATACTGTCCTGCGCCGATGGCTAGCCTCCGTTGAGGCCGGCCGCCGCGGCCGAAATTCGGTCTGTAAGACATTATTATTATTATATAGTTACCACGCTTGGCAGGGGATTCACTAAACACAGTCTATTATTAGTATATTTTGAGTCGTTATCAAAAATTCGCTGCTGCCCATCTCCTCAATCACTGTTTCTATTTCCCTGTGCCGCCTCTTACGACACCCACGGGATGATATGGGTCAGTATCTTACGCCAGCAATATACGGTACAACCAACTAAACAACATCCGTTAGAAATAAATTGGGTTGTCACCAAAGACCTAGATAGACGATTTATTACAGATCATAATAAATATATTATAACGGACAGTACATTTCTGCAGCGTGAGCATCGTAAACATGTTTTCAGTATTAGAATGTAGCCGCCCGCCGTTTACACGTTGGCTTCGATCTGCAAACGTTTGTTACTGTGTATATAATCGTGGAGAAATTACCTCAACCGTCCCCCGTTAGTAAGCTCTAATAAATGGCCTCTATGAAGCATAATATCTAAATTTGTATGTTTACGTTGTCAACACTTGGACGTAAGGGTAGTGCATTTATTCGGCGTTTCAATTTATTCGTCACGTGGTACGATCAGATTGTAGTTCCACTTTCACTTTGCCATATAATGGTATATATATATATATATATATATATATATATATATATATATATATATATATATATATATATATATATATATATATATATATATATATATTTCATTACGAGTGCGGAAAGCCTGTCATTGCAAAGAGTTCCGACAAATGTCTGCCCGAGCCGAGGCGCAGCCGAAGGTGAGGACGGAATAACGAGACGGAATAAGTTGCAATGACGGTTCCGCACGTGTACTGAACAACTTTTTTTAATACAGTTGCGAAAAAATGAAGCAATTTAATAAAATAATAAAAACACAATAAACTCAACTAACTTAGTTTTGTGTATTCACTTATATCCACGTTGTTCCTTATTTTCAGCATACTTTTTATCATCGAAAACCTCGACCATGACGTAGAAGGTTTTAATTTTGTTGAGGGTTCGGGGAAGTACGCCAACATAACATTTTCTGAAAAACTATTTGCTTTTTTCTTTCTCTCCAAGCAATAAATTTGTCGTATGTAAATATGTAGCGACTTTTTGAATTTTCCGGTAAAATGTTAGTTAAAATGTTCCGAAGCATTTTGTGCAATTATACTGAGTTCCGGTGGTGTTAATTCAAATAAAATATCGTCGTAATTACTCATTTAGTGCAACAAACAACTAAACTCGCAAAAGACATTTTTGGAAAATGGCGCCAACCGTAAAAGATATAAGCAGAGATTTTTCTTTGTTTCCTTACCCATTCTGGTTAGGCAAAGGGAACTATGCCCATACAGCCATGTCTTCAGTAATTTTTTTATTGATATGAAATTAAAATGAAATATAATGAGATGAAATGAAACGAAACCTAACCTAACTCATTGAATCAAATCATTAGATCCGATATTGAAACAAATTACTAGCTTCTTTTAAGAAATATTCGCATGAATCATAAACACTTCTATGAATTTTTTTAGTAAAAACTTCGTGGTTCTTTTTTTCTTTTTTATAGAAATTATTTTGGCAGTTGGGAAAGAGAACGCACGAGTTCGGAAAAGGTAAAGAAAACTAAGGTAACACTATGCCGGAGGTCGTGGGTTCGATTCCCACCCAGGACAAATGTTTGTGTGATGAGCACGATCATTTGTTCTGTGTCTGGGTGTAATTTATCTATAATATTTATGTATTTAGAAATATATAAGTATGTTTATCAGTTGTCTAGTACCCATAACACAAGCTCTGCTTAGCTTGGGACTAGATGGCGTTGTGTGTGATAGTTGTGGAATGTTATTATAAAAAAAAAGCTCGAGTATGTAATAGCCCACATCCCGAACGCTAAACGTCCCTGCAATACGCCACTTTTTGAGCAACTGTATTAAAAAAATATTATACATCGCAACAAAAAGAATGAAAAAAAAAAGAACCGTATGTAATGCAAACTAACTTATTTTATTTCTATTCTTATATTATCAAATTGAAATTGAACTAATCTTCAACAGTTGATTAGTTACCTACCATCAATGTAATTTATCTATTTATTTATTTTATTTGGCTGAACAGCAGCAACAGTGAATACACTAAAATTAATCAAACACATCTATAATAATAATAAGTAAATGTCTCACTATTTACAGAATAGCACAGCGTGTAATAATATAAAGCTTTGACTAGAGAAGAAAGTAAGGACATGACATACCTACGAAAAAAACGTGTATACCTAAACTGAGTCTGGCACAAAAATGGCGGCTTGACGTAGTGCTGCGCACTATATTTAATATCGATAATGTGGCACTTATTTAGAAAAAGATTCTTTCGTGTAATTCGTCTCAAACACCCGTTTGTTCTTAAATAGGTTTTTTTTTAATCAATATGACGGATTTTTGACGCTAAATTGTAAGTCCCTAATTTTTTTTTACTCAACCTATCGATAGGGGTATTAAAATAAAGGAAATTAAAAGGAGATTACTGAAACATATTACAAGTTATACCTATGTTTTCAGTTCATTACGTTTAAGCAGTCATTTTTTTGTTTTTATAATGTAATTATCTATTATTAATGTTACAATTACTTCCCGGGAATTACTAAACAAGGAATAGTAATTAAAAAAAATTGCTTGTTTGTTTGTTAGACAATAAATTAGGGTCAGTCATCATACTCACACTAATCAAACTATAACAAATGCAAAAGTTTGAATATTTGTTTGTTCCTCAATCACGCCAAAAGTATCAGACTAGTTTGAATGTAATAATTTGGCACACAAATAGTTTATTATCTGAATTAACATATAGGATACTTTTTATCCCAATTTAGGAGTCCCGAGGAATAGAATAAGAAATTTCGTAAAAATCGAATTCCACGAGAGAAACATATGAAAATAACACACTCACCTCACTATGAAGTCGCAATGACAACTGATATAGTTGTCTTTGACTGCGACGAAACATGGCGCCCGGCCGCAGCGAAAACATTGTTGCCATATTCGGTAATGATAAAACTAATTTTGTCCCTTTTTACATACGAATATACTCATAAGCTAAAAAGAGACGCCGATATTTAATTACATTCCTACAACTAACGATCTTTATGTCATGTCCTTTCTTTTTTCTCTAGTCAAAGATATAAAGTTACTTATGGTATATTATAAAACGAAACGAAATCAACAATTTAACAATAATACATCCAAAGGATTTCATGCATGATTATTTATATCAATGCCGAGCACATTCTTTTTAATTTTAGATACAGAGGTTGTGTTAATATCTAACATAGTAGAATATGCCTCATGAACGGTTTGTGCTGCAGTGACTGGTATCGAATAGTGTAAGCTTAGTGCCTAGACGAGGAAATCTTTTTGAGATCTTAAATGCAATTGTAGATCAGTCAGGACAGTTTAAGTTTCCTATAATTAATTTGTACGGAAAACCATATAAAGCATTTTTCTGCGGTTGTCTCTGTTCTCTTTTTTATATGAATTCAGTTTTTAGACATATTACAGCTGAAAGTTTGATGTTTAACAAATACTTTTTGTATCCTTTCGATATGATTGATGTGATGTTTGTAAGTCCTTGTCCAAACTATACTACAATATACAAGGTGATTCCTAACCATAGAGTTGAAAAGTACTTTCTTAGTTCCTGTTCTTTTAAAGTTTTTGGATTCTTAATACAAAACAAAGCATATACGATGCTTTAGAAACTAAAAGATCAATATGGTTGACAAAATTATGTTTACGATCCATTATGACACCCAAGTCACGAATGTGGTTTTTCCTCTAGTGCCTCATTATTAAGAGTGTGCTGTGTATTGTAAATGCTTTTGTTTCTTGTAAAACGTATATGATTATACGTTTTTACATTCAGGGTCATTTTGTTTAGGGATGGGCCGAATATTCGTTTCATATTCGGTATTCGGCATATTCGGCAGCTTTACCGAATATTCGTATTCGGCCGAATATTCGGAACATTCGTTAAAGTGCTACTCAAGGTGTCCACTGTATTGAAATGTACGAATTGAGTAATGCCATGTCTTTCGTAATAGTACTATTGAAAGCATATTTTATTTATGGGTTAAATCTGTTTGTATAGCGTTACGTTTTTAGGCACTGTAGATTTATTTCCAGTTATAGCAAATATAAAGCTTGATAAAATGTTATAAGAATCAAACAAAAAAAACATTACATTACATTAGAAAATTTCACTTTACTTTGATCGTCTAAAATAAGTCCAAATAGTAGATAGATCTCCTGCCACTCATTATTATCATATAATTATCAATTTTCACTAAGAATAACAACAAAATACTTTTTTCTCACAAAAACAGTCAAAAAATAAGCATGTGTCGGCAATTTGCTCAATACTAGTTGATGTAATAATATGTCAGGTGTGGCCGGGAAGCGAGTGGGAGGGTCTGGCGCTAATCCCGCACGCTTTGTGTTAACAAGTATTCGACATATATTGGTTAGGTACCAAGATGAACCTGCCGAATAATGTTCGGTCGAATATTCTGTTCGGTAAAATTTTTACCGAACGTTTGGCCGAATATTCGTATTCGGTAAAATCCATATTCGGCCCATCTCTAATTTTGTTACGTACACACCATTCGCTCAATCTATTAAGAGAATGGTGCGTACGTAACGAATTGATCCTCCTGAAGGGAGGTCGAATCACTCAAACTACGAATTTCGCTGATGGCTTTGAGATCATCAGCGAACATGTAAATGTTGGAATTCCGTAAGCATGTGTCAATATCATTAATGAAAAGTGTAAGATACGGCCCTGGATGAGATCCCTGTGGGATACCGGAAAAAGCAGTATAAGGGATCGAACTGTGACTATTTATTACTACTTTAAGCTTGCTGTTTGAAACCATTGTTTTAGTCTTACTTGTCAAACAGTGTCGAAGGCCTTGCTGAAGTCGGTGTAAATGGTGTCAATCTGAATACGTTTATCAACAGCCTCCATCAGGTTGTTCACCTCCTCTTCAGAAAGCCATGCTGGCTGTACCTGATTAATTGTGTGATATAGTGTCAAATAATTTCGCTGGGACTGATAAAATCGCTATTGGTCTGTATTTTTTCGGGACTACTTCGGGATTTTCAAGCAATCTCCATGACGCCAACGTTCTTTGTTTGAAGCTGGCTGCAGGTGTTCAACAACTTACTTCAGTTGACGGATTACGGCTTCATGGCGCAGTGGCTTAGCTATTAGTTACAGCGCTAAGGGCCGCGGGTTCAAATCCCGCACGGAACAAGTATTAGTATGGCCTACAATTAATTACTTGTAGGCCATACAAATACTTGTTCCGGGTCTGGATGTTTGTCCTTGTGAAGTTTGTGTTTGTAAACTGCCCCCACAATATAGTAGAAAATTCTAGTGTGGAGGTAACTTTAAAAAAAAAAAAGAAAAAAAGAAAAGTTCGACTGTAAGTTCTTTGTCACTTTAACTTTGTAAAAAAAGCCAAATTGCTAACTCGACAGTAGTGCGACCAAGAGGTCAAAGAATATTTATATGTTATATAATTAATATTTTCGATTGTTGTCAGTTAGGGAAAATCCAGCTTCTTTTTGTTATTTCGATATATACCCTGATGATGTCAAGAATGGCTTTATTATAAGTGGGATAATAATTTATGATAAACTAGTAATCCGTCCTGGCTACGCACGGGTAATATCTGGATATCGATAATCGTGAATCCAAACCATTTAGGAACCAATTTAAACACATATGAAAAGAATATTCTGGCCAACTTTTATACCTATAAGAGCTATAGATTGAAAATGAGTTTTTTTTTAATTAACACTGCACTGCCCACTTTGCGGGTGGAATTTCATAAAATCGGTTCTTAGCTGACCTCTACTCGGTGAAAGGAATATTCCTATCAAATTCCAAGTATAGTCTTAGGCCTTTTGATTCCAGAGATATCGTGATGAGTCAGTACATAGGTGGAAGATTCAAAATACCATGTAGTGGCGGTGTAAGAATATCCACTACCCCATATCTTCCCGTGGTTGTAAAAGGTGACAGAGGGAAACAAATCAGCAAGTAGGCGGGCGGCTTCCTAATAACGACAAAAAACAAAAAAACTGCGGTTGCCAACTCGCTTGTCAAGCGTGGCAACTATGGAAAATATCGCCTCTATGAGGCAGGCAATCTATGAGGGATGCCTATTTTGAGCAGTGGACTTTTATAGACTGTAACGGTAACCTAAATATTTTGAAACTAAGTGGTACAAGTGTTTCAAAACTAATGTTTTTATATGTTTTTCAATAATATTTCACGAGTATACAACTCAGTAACCAATCACTAATATTAATAATAGTAATAAGAAAGCGCGAGCCTTCAAACTCCGAATGGTTTATACTGACAACGTAACAATATATAGGCGGTCGTTGACGGATGATTTTCGCGTACGGCTACAAAGTTCCAGCTATTTATACATGTTTGTATACTCGAATCACTTGGCGCCAACACTATTTTGAAAGTTTCTCATATTTTTTAGTAATCTTGAATTTTAAACGATGGAGTGGAATGCCGTCTGTTAGGTGAAGGTTGTGATAGGGTAGGAATTAAAAGGTTAAAAACAAAATGTTTGAGATGATTTATTTATAACGTAACAAATGTTACTGGCAAAAAACAATGTTATTTTAACGTTGGTATGATGATAATAATGTCGGTTACGGCGGTCATTCTCAACGGGGACTAGCCATCGGCGCAGGACAAGATCATAGTGCCCAAGTGGCAGCAAGCAAGTGGTGCAAGCCTGATGGATGGTCATCCGACAGGACCGGGGAGAGATCAGACACAGGACCAACGAATTCACATTTCTCCGAGGCACGGGAGTGAAATATCGTGAATTTCCTGATTCTAGTCCGGGCTGCTACTGAGAAGTTTTTGACTCAGAAAAACCCTATAACAAATTTTGATCCAACCCGTGATTCGAACCCCGGACCTCATGATCTGCAATCGCGTTTATTACCACTAGACCAATGAAGTAGTCCTAAAGTTGGTACATTTAAAAAGCGATATAACAACTAATAAATATTTCTTCATTATGATCATCATCTTTACGCCCATCACAAGTCCACCGCTGATCATATGCCTTCCCAAAGGAATGCTACAAATCACGGTCCTAAGTGACCGGCATCGATTTCCTGCATCTCTTACTGACCTTACTCCATCAAGTGGAGAGCCGCCCTACACACTTCACTTGCCGGTACGAAGCAGCCACTTAAAACCTTTCTTTTACATCAGTAATCGGTTCCTGGAGTTACATGATCGGCCCATTGCCTCTTCAGCTTTATGATCGGTTGCACTATGGCGTTTACTCTGGTTCTACTGCGTCCTCATTTATAACGTAGATAAACTCCGTGCATAGGCCTCTCCGTAGGTCTCTGAGCGACCTTGATCCTTATACGGCCAGCAGTCAAGGACCATGTCTCAGATCAATATGTCACCACTGGCAAGAGCTAATTAATATGTTAAGCAAACTATAATCGATTAATATATTTTCACTCAAAATAATTTTATAAAATAATTTAATATCAGATTACATCCAAATGCTTTTAGATTATTTAATACAAACGATATATTTTTATCCATTGCGGCATTTTATTCAAAAATGATGAATTTTTAAAGAGTGTCTCAAGGAGCTATTCTAAACTGAGACTGACAGGGTCTCAGTTTGGGACGGTAACAACGTATTTCCATGTCAGTCTTGTTTATGTTTACTTTCGCAAGAAATATGGCAAATAAATCTACGATCGGCGCCTAGAAGCTTACAGTACGTTGAAATTTAGACAAATAACATTATAGAAGTCAACGAAAATTTTATTTATTGGTTATAATATTAAGAGGAGCAGTTGCCTAGTCAAGGCTGTGTTTCTTCATTTGAAAATAAAAAATAACTTTTTATTTAGTGAAGGTGATTAGCGCATAGTCTATGATAATGACCTGATGATGATGATGGTAACCTGATGAAAATTTTGACACTTCACTATCATCATCGTCTCAAGTACAACACTGCGTGCTGACTTAATTAGAGGATGTTGTTGTCTACAGAGTTCGTTGTGAAAATATGACGTTGGACCATTGACCATGTGGTCTCCGAACCTGAACAACATTTTATTTATTTAATACTCGTATTATCCTCCTGTGTTAACCCTTTTTTAACATAGAGAAATGCTTATGAACACTCGCCCCGAGGGGGCAAAGACGGGGTATGTCGGACTCGCATCGACTAAAGTCCCATAGTGTTCCATTTTGTTGAATATTGGAAGAGCCACGGGAACGCTTTCGCACACATCCGTGGCCCCACCAGCACCAGCCGTCCCATGGCACTCCTTCTCGGAGAGGATTACTCCTCCTCCTTCCCCTTCTTAGGTAAGGTGCACCAGAATACATGGCACGCCTTCCTCCACGACCTCCATATACACTTACGCAACGGATGCCCCCTTGTCAGGAAAACGAGCACTCAGAAGCACTAGCTTTCCTGACCTCAGCGGCGGCTTTGGTTTATGGCTTCGTCACCAACAAAGATTCAACAAACAAGATTTAACATGGCACACTTACAGCATTAAAACACGACGAGTTTTTTTTTCTTCTATAAATTGAAGATAAGAACGAACTTGCAGTCCACTTCAAACAAAAAAAAGCTACAGATGCGTTGTCCTCAATTTCAATTCCATTCAATTTATTTATTCATTTCTTCACAACCTACTGGCTAGTTAACAATGAAGTAAGGACCTAACGTCGTAAGAGACGTGGTGACTATAGTAGGTTTTATACTAAAACCTGAGTTACAGGTAATCAATGGTAGAGACATGCTGCAGTTATATTAGAAGTATAGTTGTAGCATGAATGGGTCGGCTCGACCGGGGAAGGACCAGGCTCTCACAGAATACCCAAAATACCAAAATAGTAGCTTTATGCTGCTGTGTTTCGTATGGTGAGTGTTGAGAACCGTAGACCCTTTTTAATGGAAACGAGACATTCCATCTTAGTCATCAGAGCGTTTTAGATAGATGTAGATGTCTATGGACCACAGCAATCACTAACCATCAGGTGGACGGTGTGCTCGTTTATCACTTTGTCCCAAAAAAATACAAAGTATAATACAGAGAGGAAATATATAAAAAGAGTTATAAAAATTTACATTACAAGGCGAATTGTACAACCCATTCAATGGATATGAGCGGGAATGAGTGTGAAAGCGTGTATATGTAGGTTTACGTGTATTTGCGTACGTGCGTGTGCATGTCGTCGGTGTATGTGTGTGTGCATGTATGTGTGAATTTAGGATGGAATACCGACGTGTACTTATCCTACGTATCCCAACGTGTAATATAATAAGCCGTAATACAGCAGCACACGGACTGCTGCTTGTCGGCGAAACAGGTAAGCGAATGTTTTCTACTCATACGTTCTCCTAGTATGTAAGTAATGTTGTAGTAATAATGTAAGTAGTCCTAGCATCCAGTAAAAGAGTTTTACATGCCTCCGAAAAAGCATGCGCGAGTACTTAAATAAGAGTCCTGCATAATAATAATAATGTCCACCAAACCAATTTTCCGTCACGGCTATAGGGAAACCATGGCGTTTCCCTTATTTTATACGTCAGACGGTAGTCATGGATACGTCAGATTATAATTCTAAAATACAAGAACCTTTGTCGGATGTAAGTACTTATAAAAAGGTTAAAAACCGGCCAAGAGCGTGTCGGGCCACGCTCAGTGTAGGGTTCCGTAGTTTCCCGTCCGTCACAATAAGTGTTCCCACTTATGAGTTTAAAGGTGGGTATCCATTATGTTCGCGCTCCAGCAGCGCTCCGCGCTCCTGCAACTGCTCCCGGTATTGGGTACTGTTGTTTCCATCCAAGTTCAAAATGATTTTCCTAGAAAGTCCTTATAAAGTTCTACCTTTCATATTTTCTAAACTTATGGTTCAAAAGTTAGAGGGGGGGGAACACATTGTTTTTTACTTTTGGAGCGATTATTTCCGAAAATATTGACATTATCAAAAATGATTTTAGTAAACCCCTATTCATTTTTAAATACCTTTCCAACAATATATCACACGTTAGGGTTAAAATTAAAAAAAAATCACTTCCCACTTTACATAGGGGGGCTACCCTAATAAAACATTTTTTTCCAATTTTTATTTTACCACTTTGTCGGCGTGATTGATACACATATTGGTACCAAATTTCAGCTTTCTAGTGCTAACGCTCACAGAGATTAAGCGAGGACGGACAGACGGACAGACAGACATGGCGAAACTATAAGGGTTCCTAGTTGACTACGGAACCCTAAAAACGACCCAACAAATAGCACACTAAAAACAACTAGTGATCTCATAAAGAAACACTCCGAAAAATTAAATCTGGACGTAAAATGGATAATACCTACGTGCGCCAAATCACCAAAATTGTATGGGTTACCAAAAATACACAAGCCCAATGCTCCATTACGTACCATAGTGAGCCAAATCGATTCACCAACTTACAGATTGGCTCAACACTTAGCGAAAATACTCTCACCGCTCGGGGGACATACAAGAGCACACATAAAGGATTCCTACCTTTTGTCAGCGAGATTAAAGACCTACATCTGGCAGACAATGAAAGTATGGTCAGTTTTGATGTGCAGTCATCGTTTACATGCTTACCTGTTGAAGACTGCATCTCAATTGTAACTAGAAGGCTGGAAGAAAACAACATGCCCGTAGAATATGCAGTATTACTCAGACACTGCCTTACATCTGGCTACCTATTGTGGAAGGAGGAGTTCTACAAGCAAGTAGATGGTGTGGCGATGGGCTCACCTGTATCTCCCATTGTCGCCGACATATTCATGGAAGACTGAGGAGAAAGCCCTGCTTAGTTCTCCCATAAATCCAAGATTCTACAAGCGGTACGTAGACGACACTTTCACAATTCTACCTTTAGATAAAGTAACTGCATTTTTAGACCATCTTAACTCTATAAATTTTAAAATTCAGTTCACAATGGAGTTAGAGGCAAACAATTCCTTAGCTTTTCTAGATGTGTTAGTAATTCGGAATCCTGATAACACCTTGAGTCATACTGTGTATAGAAAAAAGACCCATACAGATAGATATTTAAACGGTGATTCTCACCAACATCCTTCACAGTTAGCTACCGTGGGTAAATCTTTGTTTCAGAGAGCACGAGGGATCTGTGACAGTAAACACCTGGCTGCAGAGCTCCACCATGTCAAGTAAGTTTTGCATGACAACAAGCTTCGAGTCCCGCACCTACGTCACAGTGAACGAGTGAAGCGGGCCACAGTTGAGCGGGTACCTGCTGTACTGCCATATGTTAGAGGAGTCACTGACAAGATTGGCTACATCTTGAAGCGCGCTTCCATCAAAACTTACTTCAAGCCACTGAAGAAGATTGGTCAGTTTTTACTATCAGTCAAGTGTAATGTCCCTCGGCAAGATGCAGGAGTGTACAAGCTTGATTGTGAATGTGGTCTCTCCTACATAGGACAAACTAAAAGATCAATAAAAACCCGCGTTAAAGAACATATAGCTGATGTGAAGAATCGACGCTCCGGGAAGTCTGCAGTCTGTGAACACGTACAGGATCGCCCCCGTCACTACATCAGATTTGATAGACCGCAAATCCTCGCTAAAGAACACCGATTCCTTCCAAGGATGATTCGCGAGGCTATTGAAATCAAAAAACATCCTAATTTCAATAGAGAAGATGGCTGGGTGCTACCATCTGCTTGGGATCCTATAATAAATAAAATTAAATCCCAACCCAAGCATACAACTGCAAGACTTCAAGATAAGTTCATACTGCATAGATCGGAACAAAAGTTAAATTTTAATCTATGGTAACCGCGGTTAACTATGACATATGGACGTTGAACATCTCAGTCCCGCCCGTGACCATGAGTGCTGTAAAGCGTTCGAAACGTCGGGTATTTAAAAAGTTAAATATACGCGATAAATTCCGTAAAAACTAGTATTATTTCAATGTGTAGTGTTCGCGTAAATATAAGAAATCATTTGTGATGATTTTTTGTACATTTTAAATAACATGTGAGAACGGATGGGACGGTAATTCAACACGACCGAACAGAAATCAGGCGCAGGACCAACGACCACAGGGGATAAACACCGTCAACTTGCTGACTCCAGGCTGCTACTAAAAATTTCTTAACAGAAAAACTCATTTACTGACTTTTTTGGCCAGATCCTGGATTCAAATCCAGGCCCTCATGATCTGCATGTGTTTACGACCATTATTCCATCGGGACACTCAAAGAGAGGTCTAAATAAACTTCTAATAAGGGATTACAGCAATACATTACAACCCGCATCATCATATTGGCTATGGGTGAATGAGATTAGAATCTTGGAATCTCTAGTTAAGCAAGAACACTGACCGATGAGATAAGCCGTCGTCACGGGTGTTTACAATTTGGCAATCGCTCGTAGCATATCTCGCAAATTTGCTCTCTCCGGTCTCGCATTGTTGTTTTTATCTTGATCCAGATCGAGTAAATTAAGAATTTGGAAGATATTTCACATTTATGAAGACATAAACCTTTGCAATTTAAAGAGTTATATACAGTTTTATATTTCATTTTATATATTTTGTTAAATTTTAATTTATTTTACAAATTATGATGTATTCTACTGATTTTTAAAGCAAAATCTGTTTTATTATTATTTATTATATAAAGTAAGCTAGACCCCGTGACCGTGGGTGCTAGAACCCGAAACGCCGGGAAATCCGTAAAAGTAGTTTTAATCAAAGTAAGTTAGAATTAAAATTATTATACCGGGTGGCCCATAAGTCCCTTGAAATGTAAAAAAATAATTAAAAAAAATAATGACATTATGAAAAAGGTTTTTATTTTGTCATAATCCTTATAAAATGGAAATTATTTCTTGAAAATTACATCATCTAAATGTAATCCGTTACGATCGCGGCACTCCTGTAAGCGACGTTTAAAATTATCCATCACTGTGCGGCAAGTAAGCTCTGTAATATTTGCCATTTCTCTTTGGATATTTTCTTTCAGGACGTCAATTGCCCGCGGGTTGGTTTCGTACACTTTAGTCTTAAGATAACCCCATAAGAAAAAGTCCATTGGGATCAGATCTGGACTACGTGGTGGCCAAGGAATATCTCCTCTTCGAGAGATCACTTTATAAGGGAAAAGTTGATGGACGACCGGCATAGCGACGTTAGAGTTATGGGCAGTTGCTCCATCTTGTTGAAACCAGGTCCGCGTATTGAAGCCTGTAAAATTCTGCAACTCTGGTGTAAAAACGTCCTGGATCGTAGCTACATACCTTTGTGAAGTAACAGTAAGCGCGCACCTCTGCCGTCCTCAAAAAAGTAAGGGCCTATAATGCCATGCGCTGACATAGCCGCCCAAACTGTCACTTTAGAGCTATGTAAGGGCTTTTGATGTTTGCGATTTGGATTTTCGCAACTCCAGTAGCGACAATTTTGCTTATTGACAACATGGCCGTTGATATGAAAGTGAGCCTCATCAGAGAATAACACGTTATTAGACAAAGTAAAGCGGTTCAACATTTCATTTGCGAAATTTAGTCTGTGGATAGTGTCAGTATCTTTTAATTCCTGTACTATCTGAATCTTGTACGGGTGAAGATGTAAATCTTTCTTTAAAATTCGCTGTAACGATGTTCTGGGTAAGTTTAATGCACTGGAACGCTTACGAGTAGACTGGGTAGGATTTTCACGAATTGAGTGTTTCACTACATCGATGTTTTCTTCCGTCTGTGATGTCCTTGGTCGACCTGACCGTTGTTTACCGAACCACTCTCTTCGAACTTAATAATAACCCAGTTCTTAATCGTTTGAGCACTTGGAATGTCTTTAAAGTTGCGTAAATTCTGATATTCTCGAAATTTACGCCGCGCAATGGTAGCCGAATCATTGTTTCGATAAAACTCGCGCACACAAAATGCACGGTCCGCACCGGTGAAACGCTCCATGGCGACTGAATTCCCAGAAACCGTCGGTACTCCCCCCGCACCGCGCGCGCTACTCATGCGCGCCTTTTGTATTTTATTCGAAATTTACATTTCTAACGACCTTGTATAAAATTAAGGTAAAGTTAAACGCAATAACATCCATAAAATTTTTTTTCAATTCAATCAATTTTAGTCAATTTCAATTTTTTTATGTTTAGTTATAAATATATTTTGGGGAAGAAATTTTAAGTTTGAAATATATGATAGTGGTACATTTAGGTACAAGAATGGGTCATAGATTCGAACTGGAACAAGAATTGGGCGAAAATCACAAAATTTTGTGTTGTAATTGATGCTTTATTTCTGACTCTACATTTTAATCTACCTACAATTATATCGTGCTGTGCCATATAGGGCACGGATAGGTTATGACAAATGAGTCACTCTTTATTAGTGTATATTTGTAGAATTAGAATCTTCTGCGTTTCCAACATTATTGTGTAGTTTCGCGGTATTTTTCCGGCTTTTCGCATTGTCGCTTCTTGCGACACCCACGGGAATGAATAGGTTGATTGGTTGTGCCATGTGTTGTTAGCATGAGAGCCGGACCGTACGGCACAACATTTATAAAAATAATCTTAAAAAAATAATTATCCTACAACCCTACCCACTACCTGCGGTATAATTTATTGTATTTTAATTTTATTAAGGATAACAACAGCGTATATCACTAATTACAATTATCAAATTTACTTAAAGTATTATTCAAATTACAGTTATCCAGATCTTAAATATAAAAAAATAATGACAAGGAGTGGCTATGCTTAGCCTTTAGCCGGAAAAAAGCCAGCCTTCATGACATGGTGATGATGCTAATAAGTTGGTAATACCACTAACGGTGATAAAGTTCTTTTAGATACTTCATTTATACTTCACTAACAACTCTGCATTGTGTTGTGTTGTAGCTTTAAATAAAATTTGTCTTTATTTCAAATCCCTCTCATATATTAACTTAATTAAGTTAATTCCAACATCTGATCTGGTCGGACGTTGTAAGGATAAAATGCGGTATTAACATCGACAATACTAACACCAAATGATACGTTTAGAGCCCAATAAAAGTGGTCGAAGACAGATATCTCACCAACGCTGGTAGACTACGTACTAATGAATACATCATTGTGATTTACCGGCAGCCCGGCGCTCGCGGGTCATAAAGAATTTTATAACCCCTGAATCATCACACCTGGATCGTTTCAAGCCGCTCCTTTTGTCTATTAAATATACAATCTGTCTATACGCGCCTGTATATGATACTTTTAAAACCTATGATCGGGTATACTGGTATGCAGAAAATTATGCGAAAAGCTTTATGCCATGCTTCAAAGGTGGGTAGTAAAGGTGGTATGGTTGTTATGGTGGTTATGGTTGTAGTTTGAATAGGTCAGATCGACCGGGGAAGAACCACGCTCTCACAGAATATCAGCGTGAAATAGCAAGTCGCTACTGGTGTGTTTCGTCTGGTTTGTTTATACAATAAGGATGCCAAATAGCCATACACTCCATTTGAATAGGTCAGATCGACCGGGGAAGAACCACGCTCTCACAGAATATCAGCGTGAAATAGCAAGTCGCTACTGGTGTGTTTCGTCTGGTTTGTCTATACAATAAGGATGCCAAATAGCCATACACTCCATTTGAATAGGTCAGATCGACCGGGGAAGAACCACGCTCTAACAGAATATCAGCGTGAAATAGCAAGTCGCTACTGGTGTGTTTCGTCTGGTTTGTTTATACAATAAGGATGCCAAATAGCCATACACTCCATTTGAATAGGTCAGATCGACCGGGGAAGAACCACGCTCTCACAGAATATCAGCGTGAAATAGCAAGTCGCTACTGGTGTGTTTCGTCTGGTTTGTTTATACAATAAGGATGCCAAATAGCCATACACTCCATTTGAATAGGTCAATCGACCGGGGAAGAACCACGCTCTCACAGAATATCAGCGTGAAATAGCAAGTCGCTACTGGTGTGTTTCGTCTGGTTTGTTTATACAATAAGGATGCCAAATAGCCATACACTCCATTTGAATAGGTCAGATCGACCGGGGAAGAACCACGCTCTCACAGAATATCAGCGTGAAATAGCAAGTCGCTACTGGTGTGTTTCGTCTGGTTTGTTTATACAATAAGGATGTCAAATAGCCACACACTCCATTTGATGGTAAATAGATACTGTGGACCATAAACGGACTTCGTCTATCCTCGATTAAGAATCAAAATGAAGATGCGTTGTCACCCAGGAGTAAGATGGAATGCCCCGATTCAAGATATAGGACCTCCGGTTCTCTAAACTCACTATACGAACGAAACACAGCATTAAGCAGCTATTTTACGCTGCTATTCCGTGAGAGCGTGGTCCTTCTCCGGTCGAGCCGACCGATTGGTGCTACAACAATTTAGTAGCAGCCTTTACTACGTAGAAATAGCAAGAACAGCGTCAAATGTGCGAGATAACTGATGTTATATACGTAAATCCATCCGCCAAGAGTGACGATGAAGTCAAATTCTCCCTGGAGGAGAGGCCCATACCTATCTAGCAGAAGACTTCTAGACTTTTACTAGAAAATAGTCAAAAAAGCCATAAATGACCTAAAAATACATCACTAACACAATATAAGATAAAAAAAGTTGAAAAAGAAGTAAAACTATACAGCTGAACATCTGGCTATAGACTTCTGGTATGCAGTTTAAAAGTAACGCTCGTAGCTTGGCCGGCGACTGTCATTCTAAATATCTCTCATAACAAACAAAAGGCCGATATATGACGAGCTGTTGGCACAGGACGGCGGATGGCCACTCATTCAAACCGATGCGATCTCGTAACTGGCATCAATAACCTATAGTTGTTACGTATCCGATGACAGACAAATAGGGTTGTCATGTTAGAATAGAATAGATGGAATAGAATGGAGTATTTTTTATTTAATATAGATTAAATTCTTACTGAAAGTAATTTTTTTGAGATTAAGATGGTAAAAAGATAAAAACAAACTTTACTATTTAATTAATATATTTGACGGTTCCGTGGTGCAGTGGTTCAAGCAGGCTCATACGAGACGATATCGGTGGCGATCTAGGGTGGAAAGAAATCGGGGCTTTTATCGAGGCAGACCCTACACACGGGCCTGCCTAGCAGTACGCGTTTGGACTTGGAGCGGAACGTATACGCGGTATAGTTCTTCAAAATGCCTCCGACTCTCTTAAAACACCAACGTGTTGGTTTGGAATTAGCCCTCTCGGTTAATTTATTCAAAAATAGAAAAAGAAAAGTTGCTGGGTGAAAAATGGCTCCAAAAGAGACAAAAATTAAGCCACATAAACGTACTAAATGGTCTGTAATCCAAAGACATGATTAATTTTCTCTGGATGGATGAAGACAGTTTTTACAACCTTCTAGAATTTTTCTATATTTATGATTTCGCAACTTATATAAAAACATCAATCTCTCCTACCTATGCTATTTAGTTATTTCTTCTCTTTGTTCATTTCTGCTTTGGTCAAAATCAGGTTATATACTACACACAACAAACAAAGAAATAACAAAAGCGGGTTATGTACTACACACAACAAACAAAGAAATAAAATACTTTTGTATAATAATATGTATACTTTTTTAATGTAATCTTTATTTATGGATTAAAACTATCAAAAAATAAAATAGCTTGTATCTTTTTTTAACATAAAGAAACCTTTAATTTCGGACATACTCCCTTCTATATAGCTTTTTTTTGCTGTGGAGATCGTGAAGGAGTAGGAGTTAGTTGTTGATGAGAGGCTTTATCCTCTCCTTACTTCATACACCCTACTTTATGAACGGCAATAAAACAATTAGTTTGGTAGGCATTCATGACTTCGCAAGGTCACAGGCTAGGGTGGATATGATTTGAATTTCGATAGATTTTAATTAATTTATTTATTCAATTTTTTTTTGTTTTTTGTAAAATATCAATGCCGTAGGCTTCTACTCCGTTCACGTGTTTAAAATGTAAAAATGTTGTTATGTAATAAAGGTCATTCAGTATCACTGTTTCGTTAACTTCCTTCCGCGAGGGCTGCTGGCAGCGACTGCCAAAAGAAATCGGGCCGATGCGCCTACACACACGCAGTACGGAGGGGGCGGGGCCCCGATCTAGGAAGCATCGGCTGCGTTTTTGCTCCTGCCAGCCGATTAAGGAGGCGATATCGGCCACGACTTAGGATGGCCCTACGTACGACACGATTTAGAGACAATCTAGGAGGCATCCCCACTACTCCACCCTAGATCGCCACCGATATCATGTCGTATGTAGCCCGCTTCAGCATTGAGTTGCGGTTGCTGTGGGCCGCGGATTCGAATCCCGCACATAGCAAGTATTTGTACGGCATCAGTATGTTTGATCCACAAATAACTGTCCAAGTCTGTATATTTGTCTTTGTGCAATATGTATGTGTAACCTTTACAAAACAGTAGAAAATCCTAGTGTGTTAAGATTTCTTTTCTTTCGTGTAAAAAAAAATAAATATAAAAAATAAATATGTATAATAATAACTAATGTGAAACTCTCAACTACAGAAATCTCACACAAGGTATCAATTAATTATTAATTGCAATTAAAAGTGACGATTTATCACGTACCTACTTGATTTCAGATGCTAAAGAATATGCACTGACTTAGTTTAAAAGCCTATTCACAATTGCCTTGAAGACACGGTAATTAAATGGAAAAACACATGATTTTATACGTGGTAGAGCCATGCTGCAGTTATATTAGTAGTATAGTGTAGCACGAATGGGTCGGCTTGCCGGGGGAAGGACCACGATCTCACAGAATGCCAGCGTCAAATAGTAGCTTAATGCTGCTGTGTTTCATATGGTGAGTGTACTGGAGACCCTTTTTACTGGAAACGAGGCAGTCCGTCTTAGTCCTCACGGGTGACAACGCATCTGCACTTTGATTTGTAATCGAGGTTAGATGTGAGGTAGACATCTATGGGCCACAGCAACCACTTACCATCAGGTGGACTGTGTGCTTGTTTGTCACCCTATCCTATAAAAAAAGAATGATGACAAGCTTCCCAACTTTTTTAGTTTGAATGAATGGAATTAAAAAATTTAAAAAAACTAATAGATGCATGCATGTCTTTGCTGCATAACAAATTTCATCAACATACTGTGGAGTGACAAATCACACTTCTATTTTCCTTATTCGTGCTTGTAAATAATATTGTTGGGCGACGGTTTAAGAGAATCCCCTACCCATATCATCTCGTGGTTATTGTAAGAGGATATAAGAAAACTGGATTAGAAGATGGGCTGAAGAATATTCCCGATAACAGCTTAAATAATGAAAAACGGCGGTTATAATAAATATAATAATGAAAAATGTACGTAACTACAGCATATATCCTACATATGAGGCAATTTGTTGTGGAAGCCTACCTTGTGCAGTGAACTTGTCTGTATTTGTATGTTATGGGCTGGTATTAAAGAGTGAATGAATGCTTATGAGAAGGCCTATATCTATTGGCTGAGCCATTTTTTTTACTAAAGTGCATCCTTGTAGCTACTCTGCCTGTGCGACGCTGCCATGTTAAAGCATTTCTAGACTAAGTGGACATTTCTTAAAAAAAGTTAGAGGCACTAAGTTTTCAGTAGGCGCATAATGTTCACCTCCGGACTGGTTACGGCTTTGTCGTGGAGGGGGGATTAGTAGCCGTGGCTTGGTCACCCATGGGGAACTAAGAGGAACCCACTTGGCTGGCCCGTGGTTTGGGGCGTGAGTTAGCTTGCCTGGCCTACTCTGGATGCGCGTTGGTGTACTGTGGCGGGACAAGTGTCCTCTCCCTCTTCCCGTCGCAGCCGAGGTGGTGTCGCGGGGAAGGAGGAATGGTGCGAAGTGCCACTTGTTCTATTCTCGCTATATGTATCGCTGATGCAGTATTGGAGGAGCCGTGCTCCCTACCGTCCGTGGCCTCTACTACTACTAGTTCTCTACTCCACTTTCCTGGCCCCATAGCTTCTGAGCATCGGGCTCGGGGGAACCCAATGCGTCGGTGGATTTAGAGGCGATGAAGGAAGACGCGCCTTGTGTTTTGGTGTACTTTAACTGAGACGTAGAAGGGGAAGTTGTCCTCTCCCGAGGTGGGGCTGCTATGGGGTGACCAGCAGCGGTGGGGTCGCGGATGAGTGCGAAAGCGTTTCCGTGGCACTGCCAATATGCGGCGAAGGTGGACCACCATGGACTTTTGGGCAGTGCGAGTCCTACACAACCCGTCCTCGCCGCGATTCGGGTATCGGCATTAGCCCTATTGAAATAAAAAAGGTGGATAATGTTGTTAAGAAAATTCAATTGTTTTTTCTTAAGAACGATTTCATCATCATCATCATCATCATTACATCCCTTCACAAGTCCACTGCTGAACATAGGCTTCCCCCAAGTAATGCCACAAAGCACTCCGTCACTTCATCTAGTGGGGGGTCGCCTTACACTACGCCTACTGGTACGAGGCGATTTATATGAATAAATTACACATAGATAAACAGAATTGAAACAACAATTTTTTCTATTAGACAAATAATCCTTATTCCAAGGGAAATTTAAACCCGCGTCTCCGCAGTGATGCAGCCCGAACTCTAGACATCAAACCAAGCCGTTATTAACTGATCTATATAGTTTAATAAAATTGAGGTTTGAGATTAATACACTTCGCTACTGTTTTACAGATTATGTATAATGCACGTATTTTTCATGGATAGGGTTTTAAGCTACTAGATAGCGCTGCAGCACGTCAACTTTTATACCGTTCAACCAAGCCCCTTGATAATTAGTATAAAAAGACAGTAGTGTCTGTTGGGTTTAGTTAGTAGGTTATGAATGATGGTGATTATTTTAATTGCAATTTTTAATTGTGACTGTAACGAGTGAAAGAGTATAATTTATTTCAATTTACCTAAGATCAATCAATGACACATAATTTAGAAGCGTAGCCAGTGAATTCTAAACATAAAAGGGTTTGTTGAGCGTAGCAGAGCTACACCGCTTCTTATATGCTACGTAACTCTGCGTAGGCGTCTACGAAAGCCTTCCAGAGGTAAGCTCGATCTTATTTATTAGTGCTTTAAGAAGTTTTGCTTCATGTTTTCATTTAAGGTATCAAAACAAGCTTTATCTTAAGATTTTAATGTAAGTATTTAATATATTGTCATTTCTTGCTAACAGTTTTCTTAAAAACAAATACTCTGTGTAAATAATACTTAACTGACCACAAATGAATAATGATCGATGCTACATTTTCAAAGAAATAAGAGCGATCAATGCGTATACAGTCCATCTGATGTTAAGTTGATAGATAGATATATATCTGATGTTAAGTTGATAGATAATATCTCCATCCATTCTAGGTAAAGAATCAAAATGAAGAAACTCGATGCCAGTAAAAAGGGTCTCCAGTTTAAAATATAACAGTAATAAGATGTTATTTTACGCTGGTATTTTACGTGAGTGTGGCGTAATTCAACGTAGTATCACTCTATCATGAATGTAATTTACATCACTTAAATAAAGTTTAGTTTATAAAAACAATTGTCAAACAAATTTACTTTAAACTTACACTGACTAGCCATCTGCGCGGGACAGGACTAAATTTCACGAGTGTGTTCCCAAGCCGGAGCGCACGCTCTATGCCCTTAAATATAAAGTTCGAAGAGATGGCAATCCGACACAACTGGAGAGAGATCAGGAGCAGGTCTAACGGTTTTATGTGCTTTGTGACTCCAAGTGTGAAATTTTTGACAGAAAACCCCAAGCTTTTTTAGCTGCTATTTTTTGGCTGGTGTTTTATGCAAGTCTCACCGGTCGAATTGACTTTTTTATGTGATAGGGTCACAAACGAGCACACAGTCCACCTGATGGTAAGTGGTTGCTGTGGCTAATAGACACCTACGTGTATCTCCGATTACGAATCAAAATGCAGATGCGTTATCACCCGTGAGGACTTAGATGGAATGACTCATTTCCAGTAAAAAGGGTCTCCGGTTCTCTACACTCACCATACGAAACACAACAGCATTAAGCTACTGTTTGACGTTGGTATTCTGTGAGAGCGTGCTCATTCCCCGGTAGAGCCGACCCATTCGTGCTACAACTATACTACTAATATAACCGCAGCATGGCTCTACCACGTATGAAATGATTTTGATGACATTGATTTTGATGACTTTGATGGAGTTAGAATAATGATGTATTCCAGACCATTTTTCGGTCACGACGACTATTTTTAACGGTACTAGCCATCTCCGTAGGACAGGATTATAGTGCATAAATGTATGCTCTCAAAGTCCGATGGAACGGCAATCTGACACAACTGGAAAAAGATCAGGCGCATGACCAACGGTTTTACGTACTTTCCAGGGCTCGGGGTAAAACATCGCCAACTTTCTAATACCGGGATTTTGCTACTGAGAATTTAAAACAGAAGATTCCCGATGGAATAAACTGATTTTTTTCCGACCTCATAATAAATAGACGCTCTTACCAACACTTAACCAACGAGAGAGTCAAAATATGTTGAATAAGATTAGTATTTTTGATGCTTTACCAAACGACTTACTTTAAAATAAATTCACCATGACATCTTAAGAAAATACTGACACTTCAGTGTGGTTTTACCACGTTTCTTACGTGGTAAAACCACACTGAAGTATAACTAGTATTAATTAGGGGCAGATTAATGTTTATGATGTCTAATTTTAGTTTTATTATTTATACATTCAAATTGAGAGCTAAGGTTAGATAAATTGTCACATAATATTTAAAAATTATACCATGACAGAAATACAGGATAAATATGGTTATATTTCTGGAAGGCAATTTTGAATAAAAACTCTTTTTAACATAAATTATGCAATATCTAATTCTTAGCTGTGAATTATTTTACCTTTGTCCTTTTCACCATCTTTAGCTCTACTCTGGTCGAAGAAGCCGGTCGTCAACGCCTTCCTCTTCAGTAGATACGCTCTTCTCTTTGGTTTTGTTGTAACTGATGCCGCTGCATTCTCTGTACAAATTAGAAAGATATTTATAAATCACGATCACTGCACAAGAAAGAATTTCTCTTTCAGAAAATTAGAGCGACAATATTTCTGAACGAATTTTCAAGTAATATAGTTCTAAGCTAGTCTTGAAGAACAAACACACAGAATATTTTTTATCCCGGAAAAATGCAGGGTTTCTGCGAGTTTTGTGACAGATAGGCAATAAGAGTTAAGCATAATTCTACAAGTACAATACTTGTTTTACACTAAAATGGCTGAACGTAATTTGATGAAATTTGGCTAGTGAACCACGTCCTGAAATAACATAAAAATAATTATCCCTCGAAGAAAAAATACACCATAGCAACGCAATTATAGCAAATGCGTGCGATAGAAAGGACTATCCTCCAAATTTCTCTGCGGCATAAAATTCATAACGAGGATAACCGCAGGAGAACAAGAATAACTGACATATCCAATTGAATAAGTAAGCTAAAGTGGTAATGGGCCAATCATATTGCTTGAAGATCTTACAACTGATGGGGAAGAAAAGTTCTCAAATGGCTGCCTCGTACTGGAAAGTGAATCGCAGGGAGTTCACACAATCTGGTAAGGATGTAGGAAGATGATGGATGCAGATCGCTCAGGACATGTGCTTTGTGGCATTTCTTGAGG
The DNA here is from genome assembly GCA_036936625.1 of Parnassius smintheus behrii. Lineage (NCBI taxonomy): Eukaryota > Metazoa > Arthropoda > Insecta > Lepidoptera > Papilionidae > Parnassius > Parnassius smintheus. The sequence continues at coordinate 44,589,668 of JAUPFT010000021.1, forward strand.
GAGGCCTTTGTTCAACAGTGGGCTTGTAACGGACTGTAATGATAAAGATCATGATGGTGACGAGAATATGGGTACAGTGTCGTAGAGCATATATTATAAATAACTGTAAGTACAGTTCGAATGAGACGTCATGTGATATAGTCTAATCACGAGGGAAAGTTCTTACATTATGTTGCATTATTGTGCATATAATACAAAGCATCTGGTATAGTAACCGCCATTTCCATGAAAAAGTATAACTTCTAACACGATCATATAAATAAGTACACCTATTTAAAAAAAGTATCATTTAAGAGTTGTAATAGGCATTCCCGATAAATTTCATAGTTTCGAGTTTAATTAATGCTGGCGGAGATCATACCCAGGTTGTATGATCTATGATCTCCGCCAGCATTATTTAAATTGTTATATGGTTACGATTTTCTGTGCAATAGAATGAAAACATCATGAAGGAACCTGCATATCTGAGAAATTAAAAATACTTCGAAGAAATGTGAAATCTACCACCACACATTTCCACATTTTCTTGGCCTCAACCCTCTCAGAAATGAGAGGATGACGGTGCCTAGCAGTAGGAGGTATATATGCTATAACTTTAAAGGCTGGTTTGATGTTCTGTAATCGTATGATACGGTTGGTTACTGACCTATGATGGGCGATTCGAGAATTACTCTCATGTATCCTACTAAAATGTCACGATGCAATTAATTCGTCAAAACAAGTGTCGGATTGCAACCGTTTTACACTGCTGTTTATTTTTATAAGAGACCGAGAATTTTCATTTACGGAATGTAGTAAGTTTTATTCGCATTGCATTTATTTTAAATAAAACAGAAGTTTTAAGCAAACGAACAGTCCATCTGATTTTAAGTGGTTGCTGCACCCAAGAGATACTTGAAACTAACTTCATGTTTTTTTGAAGTGAAAAATTTAGAAGTTAAAACTTTATGCATGTTGTGCACTTTTGAGATGGAGAAAAAGCACTGAAGTCATACATAAATACTCTAGCAACTAAATTAATTAATGTTTGGAGATTTTATCTAATCGGTTCTTGAAAGCGTTCAATGTAGAAGCATCAATCACATTTTGCGGTAGCTTATTCCAGTTGGTGACAACACGATTCGTAATAAAGTTTTTCCGCTCGGCAGTCCTATAATAGGCAATGTTTAAGTTCAGTTAGTATTAATTTTGTAGAATAGGCACATCGTAATATCCTGAAAATTTCAATCAGACTACCTGTCTATATACGGCACTCGTGTTGTTAAGTTAAGCTTTTTCATTCGCTGCTCATATGTCATGTTTCAGAGTTGTTTCATCATTTTTGTGGCCTACCTTTTTTTTTTTTTTTTTTTTTTTTTATAGGATAGGGTGACAAACGAGCACACAGTCCACCTGATGGTAAGTGGTTGCTGTGGCTCATAGACATCCACATCTATCCTCGATTACGAATCAAAATGCAGATGCGTTGTCACCCGTGAGGACTAAGATGGAATGCCTCGTTTCCAGTAAAAAGGGTCTCCGGTTCTCTACACTCACCATACGAAATACAGCAGCATTAAGCTACTATTTCACGCTGGTATTCTGTGAGAGTGTGGTCCTTCCCCGGTCGAGCCGACCCATTCGTGCTACAACTATACTACTAATATAAATGCAGCATGGCTCTACCACGTATAAAACCTACCTACCTACTCTACCTTTGAACATTTTTCAGTAGTGTTATATGTTCACGGAAATACGAGTCCCATATCACTTATGCAAACTCCAAAAGAGATCTTAAGTATGTTTGATAGATCTTGATAAATATTTTAGGAGTGAGACACATAAAGCTTTTTCGAATCATATACATACAGACTTTGCCTTTTTTACTATGTTAAGGATATGAGTTTCCAATTTGAGGTCACTGGTTATTGTAATGCTAAGGTATTTTTGTGATTTTACAGAAGACAACGGGTCACTTGTCTGCTTTTAGTATTAGGAGCCAATCACTAGTCCAAAGACAGATGGCATTTAGATCCTCTTGCATAAATATATGTATATGTATAAATATACATAATATTGCGCAATAGGGTTCCCGAAAAATTTTGTTTCGTCAGCAATTAATACAAATGGTAGCTGTAACGTGCTTTTCAAATCCTATAAATATAGGATAAATAAACTAAATAATAGACGATAAGACGAAATAAAAATAATAATAAACGATTCTCCGGTTCTCTACACTCACCGTACAAAACACAGCAGTATTAAGCTGCTAAAACAGACTGAAATCATTTTTATCCAATATAGCTCACATGTAGTTCTTATTGAAACTCAATTATTTATTAGAAGGCTTAATGATGTAAAGAATGAATAATTATTTAAAGAAGACTACTGATGCGTTGGGACTTCTAAAAACTAAAATCTAAAATGCCTCAGAGTCCGTAATTATTGATATAAGTCGTTTGTTGGATTGTGACTTGTAACTGTCCCGTGACTATCATAAGCCTAGCGGTCATAAGCGCAACTGCTGAATCCAAAAATGTAACCCACCTATAATGTCCTTACCAGTTATCTGCGCAGGACAGGATTATAGTACACGAGTGTATGCGCAAGCACAGGTGCACTCTCTATTCGTCGACTCTCGTAATATAATGGGATGGCAATCCGTCACAAACGGAGAGAGATCAGGCGCACCAATGGCTTTACGTGCTTACCGAGGTACTGGGGTGAAATACCATCAACTTGCTGACTCCGAGCATTTCTCGACAGTAAAACCCATTAGCTGATTATGGCTCGACCAAAATACGTAACTGTTGAATGAGTAAGTGTGTACGAATTGCAATTGAAATGCGGGGCTGTCACTTTCTTCTTGTTTAACACTTAAGTCTCGTTTAGTTTTATATGTTGTTATCCTATACCTTTAAACGAACAATTCTTATATATATATATATATATATATATATATATATATATATATATATATAATCGGAATCTCGGAAACGGCTCCAACGATTTTCATAAAATTTAGTGTCCAGGGAGTTTTGAGGGCAATAAATCGATCTAGCTAGGATTTATTTTTAGAAAATGTCCTTTTATCCGTGTTTTCAGGCAATAAAAAAACTACTACAATATAAGAAGGTAAATTTCGACACATTACTAACGATCGTTATAGCTCAAGTGGGATGTCGGTCGGCCGTGATATCGGAGTTCCGTGGTTCGCGTCCTATCTCTGGTCTAGCTTTTTTCCTTTTTTTTCAAGTTCCCTTCTTTTGTGAGAAAATCTATTATTTCAAGCCCTTTTTTTAATAATTTTTAAAAATAAGAAAATTTTAATAAAATTAATTGCACTCATGATTTTTTATTCAAATAACCAGTTATTTTCTTCTATTCTGTCAATAAGATCAAAAAATAATTATTTACCTATGTTTCATCAGTATGTAATTTTATAAATATAATTTCAAAAAAAAAAAAATCCGAGCAAACCTCGGTCATCCGGGTACTAATATTTACAAACATAATACATGCAGATACGTACGTATATTACTTAATTATTTCTTTAGTTTCCTCTCAAAGAATCAATGTTTATCAAAAGAATTCCAGCTTTACATTACAACAAACGCCAAATAACTAAAATACGAGTAAATTAACACTGAGCATATGGTGTCAGCTCAGATTTAATGTTGAAAATTGATTTGATGTGATGTGATATGATAATTAATGTACTTACGAGGTGTGTATTTATGAATAGATATAGTGATATAACCTATTAATAAAAAGGTAATTTACTTAAATAAACCCATAAATTAATTTACTTTACAAAAAGAAGAAATAAAATCAAAAAAGACTGCTAGCAAAATTTTATTAAAAGTCAACAAAGTTTCAAACAAAGGTGATCGCGGAGCGCTGCGGTGGCGGACCCTGACGCGGCCAGATCTTTCCGACCTAATAACTGTCGTTGTGTGCGTGCTGTGGCTCGTGAGTACGAGTCCGTACTGTCACGTGCCAGGCATATTAGCGGCGTTCGGTACATTTCTTAGAAGATAGCCTACTATTCTGTTTTTACTATGGCTTAACTATCACGTTTATATCACCATCTTCTTCATTGGCTCGTAATAGTGCACTGCCGGATATAAGTCTATCCCGGTAGAGATAGTTTGTCTACGTCACGTTGGCAGGGAGCTTGGTTATGGCATTACTAGGCGTCTTGCAACTCTGACACTGTTTCCTGTCGCCGATCTGGGTATTTTACGTCCGGCATAATCGAGATGGTAGTGCCGCCATCTATTGAAGATAAAATCAACGAAATTCTTTCTACATGAGTATATTTCACGAAATAAATTATAGTAATAAAAAAATTAAAGAAACACGCTATTGTCATCAGTCCTTGATCCGAGTGCAAAATTTCAAGTCAATCGGCTGTCTACAAGTCGGTGAAAGTTACATTAAAAGATTCCGTTACATATAGATAGATATACGCTAAACTAATAACGGCGTGTTAAATAAGTGAAATTTTTTAAATTAAAAAAATATTACCATATTTTTTTATCATATTCTTACATTGTCATACGAATTCGAGCTATAGTCAAAATTTCAAGTTTTCAGCTCACAGGGGAATTGTTTAAAAATCAATTACAAAATACCACCACGAGCGCCAGGCGGATAGACAGGTAAGAAAGTGACGTAATAAAAACTTAGTAAAAATACCACGTTTTTATCACGGCTAATTTTTGGGTGAGAACCAGGAGACGGGCAGCAGAGTCTTCCTAATAATTAGGTATGTGAGGATAATATGGTCACTTTAAGCTTTACCGTCCTTTAAAACCAAACCTAGGAGGAGGATAGATACAAAAACACAAAGTCCTGTACTATAACTAAATATTAAGAAAAATAAAACAAACAAACTTTCGAAATAATTAAAAACACTTCGAAAAATCAACATTAAAAAAAAAGTAACTACACTACACCGTACTAAAATCGACTAAAATATTTAGTATAATGTCGAATGTTAAAACGGCGTCGATAAGGCAGCGCCTTTTTGACCTTTTACTATTTCGTTGACTGATGAAGAGCTATTGTATCCCAAAGCCATCTATACAGACAAGACTGTAGTTATTGAATTTTAAGAAAGTCACCATATTAACCGGATGTCCAAATTACCCTCACGTACTGTAGATAATAAATAAAAATTTGCGTTTGTTTACAAGCGCAGCGACTATCCTAAATATCCCCTCCTTAAGATAATCAATGGGGGAGGTATGTTCAGTTATTAACTTTGATTTTTTATAAAATAAGGGTGACAAACGAGCAGACAGTCCATCTGATGGTAAGTGGAAGCTATTACCTATAGACATCTATATATAAGATTAAGAATCAAAGTGCAGATGCGTCGTCATCCCTGAGGACTAAGATATAATGCCTCGTTTCCAATAAAAAAGGGTCTCCGTATCTCTACACTCACCATATGAAACACCTGCAGTGTGCTATTAAGCTGCTATTTTACACTGGTATTCTGTTAGAGAGTGGTCCTAACCCGGTTGAGCCGACCCATTCGCGCTACAATCATAATATAGCTGCAGCGTGGCTATAACACATAAACACGTTTTTTAGGAATCTGCCGCAATCAATGCATCTTAAAGAAATTCATACTAACAATTTTATTATTGCTATCGAAGATCACATTCGATTACCCAAAGAAAGCAGACAGCTGTAAATAGCCCTTCTGAGTCTAATGCATTACATGCAAAAAATAATCGTTATCAGACAGAAAAACACAAAGCAACGAAATAATAACACATATACTAAATTCAATCACAAGCTACAGGTTTAAAAATACCAGACAGCACTGAAGTGAAAAGCGTGACGCGTATCCCACAAACATGTCGACGACTCAGGGACTGTCCAGACAACCCTAAACACCTACAGTTCTCTGTTAATAAAGATTTATTTGACAGCGTAAGAACGGCGTGACACTGGGATTATAATAGGCGAGTCCATTACACTAAAATAAAGTCAAATTATATGTCTTTGAAGATTTACGTGTATACGCTCTTCACCTGAATACTTTATGTGATGTTACTCAACGTTATTTCACAAGTGTTATGTAGTATTTGTATCTAGTAAAGTCACAACTAAGTTCTAATGTGGCCGAAACACGCAAGGGGGCGCATTCACATGGGGTGTCCCAGGTGAATGCGCCTCCTCCCCCTTTTACTTGGTAATTCATTGCTTAACTAGGACCCTGCCTGATAGTAGGTAGCTCTAGATTGTAACCCGGTTCGATTTTAAAGTAGAATTACAAACTTTATTATGTGTTGGAATCTATTCACCTTCAAACATTGAGACATATAGAAATTACGGCTTTTAAAAATAGAAACTACACAAAATAAAACTATTTTTAAGGATTTTATAGCATTTAATTATTAATTAATTTTAATTCCCAACGTATCGGGTAAATTGCAAAGTACTCAGTTGTAAAAATAATTGTATTCAATAAGTAGTAGCACTAAAACCTTACAAATGGAGAGGTAAATATAGTAGTAAAGTAAAAGAGTCATAGTATTTATAGGCTCCACAGTGGGTTTGGCACCCTCTCACTTTGAGAGTTTCAGGGTAAGGAAATTTCAACAACGCCGCCCCAATGCCTGTTGGCGGGCTTCAGATGTCCTCAGACATGCAGTTTTTCTCACGATTAGATGTTTTCTGATAAGCGCTGCCGGGCTAGCATGAGCAGGGGATAAAAATTTTATCCACCGATTATATCCACTGACAAGGGATAAAATTGTCTTATCCCTATGTTAAAGCTTTATCCACCCTGCGAGCATGGGCCTATGGTGGATATAATATCGACAGTAGATAAACTTATCCCCGCGCATAGATAATATACGATAGCAAAGACGTTTTATAAAACATCTTTGCACCATAGTATAAAGCTATAAACTATACTAGCTATAAACTTCTTTTAAGATAAAGTAGATTTACATTAACTTATATTTTCTTTTACCTTTTGTTTATTATATTGCAAAACTGTTAATAATTTTGGTTAAACAATATGTCATTTATATTATTTGTTATATTTATTGAGCGTATTTCTGCCTTGTTTTTATTTTTTCTATTATTCTAATTCTTTCTTTATTTACTTTTGTATAATATTTAAGTTAAGTATACATTGCTTGTATCAATTCGCTTGTGATAGCATTTATTAAAAAATATGTGTCTAGAATTAAGCCAATTGCGAAACTAGACAATACAGACCCTTTGGAGGTGGTGTAACCTCTTGAGGAAATAAAAAAAAACATCCCCGCAATTACTGCCATTATAAGAAAGTTACAAAATACATCAAAATTGATGTCTACTCTAAGTCACAAAGATTTAATTTTAATTGAAAATGATGAAGCATGAAGAATAAAAATGTAATGATTTCAAACAAAACAAGGAATAAATAATTTTATAATCATGAGTATTGTGTCATTTGTATTCCTAATATTATGTATATTAGTCTTTAAACTTGTATTTACCTACACAAGAGGCTAATTAAAGTATATTGCTCCACACATTCTAATGATGGCCCCAATAATTTAGGTCAAGTATTTGCTGATTATTTGTTGTTTAAACAACAGCCATGACATGGTCTTGAATCGTACCTCTCTAGTAGGTAACTACCATCTGCCAAGAGACTGAAAGATGTAAACTACCTACCTAGAAAAAAATATTAAGATAAGTTACATAAGCCACATATATTGATTGCAAATATACGATGTTTTTGGACAAGGTGGTTGTAATAGATGCTTACTTCAATATGCACTGGGAGTCCATCCACAGAATTAATAGGCTTTAAAGCCTCATAAAGTTCTTTACACAAATACAAAACAATCTTTGAGCATCCGAAACCGGCGTAGAAATTCGTTGTCGGAGAATTCCAATAGATTAAGTATTCTGATCACGTATCGATCGCTGGTGTAATTTTCTTTCTTGTTTTTCAATTTCTGATACGAAAATGTAGTTGCAATAGGCTCAAGACATCTTTTTCGTATTAAAATGGTTTGAAGATAAACTTAAACCCACGTCCGCGAAAGAGGATAAAATTGTCCCTTTCAAATTTCAAAAAGGGATAATTTTTTCTCTTTCCCTTGGCCTTATGCTACGGACGGGGAGATATATATCTACTCGTTATGTCAAAAGGGGATATACTATAGAGATAAGACAATTTTATCTCTTGGCAGTGGATATAATCGGGGGATATAATTTTTGTCTCTTGCCCATGCTCGCAGGGTGGATAAAATTAAGCAAGGGATAAAAATTGTACCCTCTCCCCGGGATATATTGTCTCCCGCCCACGCTAGCCCGGTAGATAGTAAATGTCACAGTACACGAGCAACCCAGGTAAGATCACCGCCAGCATCAATGAAATTGTCAATTACAATTTTAAATGTTATTTACTATTTCTTCGGCAAAATTTATATATATATATATATATATATATATATATATATATATATATATATATATATATATATATATATATATATTCCATTAAAAAGGAATATATACGAGTTTCAAAAAGAAATCAGAACAAACTTCGACCCGAGCGAAGGTAAATTCAAAGTGACAGACAGCAGGCGGCAAAGTTATTTAAAATTATTGTCATTTAAACATGTTTTTAACTGTTTGCACTCTATATTTCAGTCGTTTGTGAGTATAAAACAGTGAATAATCAACTCTATATCAAAGCAGCAAGATTTATATCTGCTTTAATTTGTTCTGATAACACGTGTCACACTTCCGTTCGAAAATACTCTTATTTTTGTTATTTTAATACGTATGATACACTAAAATATTATTTCTGTGGTTCTTTTAGACTAACTCTTTAAGATTCGTTTTACTTTATTTTATTAATGTGGTGTTTTTGAAAATAAAGTATAAATTTTATGCGATATAAAAGCTTATAATTTAGCAGATGGTGCAAAATATTCTTCATCATTACAAGGTTGAATATAGGCTTTCCCCATAGGTTGTCTCTTAATGTCTCTTAAGAGGGAAATTTTACATATTTGCTTACCAAGCGGATTAGAAATCGCAGTTTTATATTATTTTGAGTATTTATAAGGTGGATGCTGTCCATTTTTTTAAAGACCCATAAACATTTACAACTATCCTCGATAAAGAATCAAAATGCAGATGCGTTGTCATTCCTGAGGACTAAAATGGAATGCTTCGTTTCTAGTAAGGGTATCTGGTTCTCGATACTCGCCATTTCAAGCACAGCAGCCTTAAGCTGCTAATTTATGCTGGTATTCTGTTGGAGCGTGGTCCTTACCTAGTCGAGCTGACCCATGTGTGCTATAACCATAAAATAGCTATAGCATGACTCTACTACATAAGCGTGGCTGTATCACGTAAAACGTAAAATACCGAGACAGGTGACGGGCGGTAGCACCGAAGGTGCGCGACATTGGTTCTCTAATCATCAATCGAAATATACTTAGCGCTACGATTCAGATAAATCCTCCCTACGATGGGAGAGAGCCATTATGGGCTAATGATGAAGAAAAAATTAAAATAATTAATAAAATCAGGTGTTACTTTGCGGAAATCCATGACTTACTTGCTCCATGATCCATGAATTGACTTGATGTGTCTAAGATGTGTATAAACTAGATAGTTTGAAAAGCACCTCTCACCCTCCCTCAATTGCGTGCACTAATCCAGTCACCACTAATCCCAGCACCACTACTGTAGAGTGATGTAGTGTCTACATCACCTGAGGATGCCCCGTGTAGAGGCAAATTACGTGTCGTATTATCGTTGATGGTGTGTCTTTCCCAGTGTAGTGGTATTGGGAGTAGTGCTTTTCAAACTGGGTAAGACACATCATTTTATTTTATTAAGTAATTCTTACCAATTTTAATAAAAAATTAAAAGTTAAATGAAAAAGAAAATTTTAATTATTAAATAACGCGGCTGAAAAACCGTGCACCAATGATATTGCAGCCTTATATACCGAGTGTCAGACTTCGGTTGGAGATTGTGCAAATAAACGTAATGTTTAATGAACACGTCTGCGTTGACCGGACAGCGACTCCCACTCCTTGCAATTAACAATATTACGCAATACGTTCTATCATCCGAACATTGAATATTAATTTCATGCGATATTTCGTTGCTTTTCTTAAATCATGTACAATTTGGTAATTTCGTATAATTAGTTTTGTAGTAGTAATTTCATTTAGTCGTAGTTTTGTTATTTGATAATCTTATTGTGCACGTGACCAACGCGTGGTTTTGGAAGTGGTACTCTTATGAAATGATAATCGTGTAGTGGCGGTGTGAGAATATCCACTACTCCAAATCATCCCGCAGGTGTCGTAACCGGTGACAGAGGGAAGCTGAAGCAGGAGATGAGCAGCAGCATCTTCCTGATAACAAATCTAAATTATAAAAAACTGCGGTCGCCAACCCGTCATATACCATCAAACAAAGGATGGATAAAAAGTTACTGTAATGCTTCTTGACTTTTCTAATGATTTTAATAATAATATTAAAAATAATAATATAACGAAAAATTATGCAGGCTGACACGAAAATTCATGCAGGATGATACAAAAATTCATGCAGGTGACAATAAAGTAGCCTATCCCCTATTACAATGACAATTACTTGGTTTCAACCCGTAGTTGCCATTTATTTACTAGTGTAATAGTGGTGATATGAGGTCCACTATTAACAGACTCCGAGTGGTTTAGAGGAGGAGAAATAAAAAAAACTATTTTATGTGCAGACCAATGGAGTATGGAGTATGGAATATGGTATATCGAATATATTTTTACGTCAACCCTGCCTATATTTATATGTCCGGCTACGTCGTTAGTTTACCAATAATAACAATTTTAATTTGCCCAGCCAATTACAATTTTTAAATTATGACCAATAAAGATTAATCAAAATCCAACTATTATGTGCGTTCCATTTGCCGGCGTGAGACTCGTGTATATCTTCTCGTAGCTATTACGTCGCTGGACTGGGCTACAAAAGTTGTGCAGGCGGGCGCGCGCGTGCGCGCCCTCCTCTCTGCGTTCGTATACGGCTAAGAGATCTCTCGTCAGATCGGTAAGCCAATCCATAAAGGCGGTGTTTAGTGGCTAAAAGTCTCCATATAACCACGCAGAGCCGGCTGCGTGGTATGCTATGAGCATTCACCGCCTCCCTCCCCCGCTTTCCGGAGGGTTGCCCATATTTGCTTCGGGCGCAAAAAAAAAGTGCGCGCGCGTAGTCGGCGAGCAGCGGTGGCTTGGGACACAGCTCCGGAACAGCAAGAAGAAGCGAGCTGCGGCGTTGAAGAAACGGCTTCAAAATGGTCGACGGATACATAACGATAGCGGCGTGTGAAGACGATGTGGCGCTGAATGATATTTGCGGCTGTTTCTTTATTAAAACGTTAAATATATACGTCAAATTATCTCGCATCGATATGCAGCCCGCAGTATCTCAGTAGCCGGGGATAATTAGAACATAAATGTTTTCTTCGCCTTATGTATTATGGTAGCAGCAGGGTATACTCGCATATTATTTAGCGTTGATTAGCCTGGCTGCTACACTAGCTTTTAGCTGAGAAATAAATACCCCGAAGTAATAATAAAAACTTTTATTTATTACCACCAACTAAAGTATTATTATTCTTATACGATATTCTAATAGCTGTCTTGTCCCTTTTAAGATCCTCACCCTCAGTCTTAGATTGGTTTTCTTCATATTATCGCGGGCGTTAACAGTCCGCCCACGTGGGAAAAAGATCTCAGTGGGCTAGTCTTGATGATGGCGTCACACAAGGTGTTATACTTTCTCCGTTGATCTTCTCAAATTTTATTTTATAAAATAACAATGAAAAAACGAGCACACTTCGCAAGATAAGAGGATGCTGTGACCTATAGACATCGACATCTATCCACGATTAAGAATAAAAAATGCAGATGCGTTGTCACTCTTGAGAACTAATTGATTAACTACATATTTTAACTTTAATTGTTTTACCATCTGTATGCTGATGGCCCTTTGATTTACTTGGAATTAACTATTTAAGAGATAAAGCTCTTAGAATAGTAAATCAGAATTTGGAAGAAGTAAAATATTGGTCTTAGCATTTTTTAGTATCTGTTGTAATTCAACAAAACGTCAGGCTATTCTTGTAGGTAGCTCGAAAATGTAGTCCAAAATTTATTTGGCAAGCCTTCCTGCTGTCTATTACAATAATATACTAAGACTATTCTCTGGTACTGTAAAATATCTTAGCTATATGGACAGCATAATAAACTAGATTAAGCATTTTACTGAACTTAGCTGCACCAAATTTTTGTTTTGTTTGAAGAACCTTCTTCCTTTTAAGACTTTTTCTGTTTGAGATTGGCTGCAAGTGCTATTGACTGCAAAATCCACTTTACATCAGATGAATTATAAGTTTGTTTGTCACTTCAATTTTTTATAAATTTTAGAAATCTATATTTAATTACAGGTAACCATGACTAGGTTAATATTTCATACTAGAAGTAGACAATGCTTAAGGAAAATCTTACGATTTTTCTGGTGGAGAAAACTAAGCAGACTAACAATGATGGTGAATAATAATAATTATAAATAAATAGGCAACCATTGAAGTATGCGACGGCGCGTTGTCATGGTGGAACAGGATTTTCTATTTCTGCTAACGTGGCCGTTATACCGCAATTTCTGCCTTCAGTTTGTCAAGTAACGATGCATAGTATGCTCCTGTAATTGTTTTTCCTTTTTGAACATAATCAATTATGATACATTCCGTGACTATCTCAAAAACTGTCGCCATCACTTTCGCAACCGAAAAATAGTTTTTGTCCCGAAAGTTCATCGTCCCCCAAGCTCTCCCGACCACGTTTAAATTCAGCTGCCCAAAATTTCATTGTAGTAAATGATGGTGCAGAGTCCTCATACACAAAGTCCAACTCATCTTTGATTTCCGTATTCGTATTGCCTTTCAAAAACAAAAATTTTATGACAGGTCGATACTAATTTTTTCCGTTTTCACGAAAACACTACATCGACTCACTTAAACAGCTGTGAAATAACAACTACGCGTCCAAAATGGCTGAAATTTTGGAGCGAAACTGTCACCCTACATTTCGCCTATCGGTACGAGGACCCACTTGAGAACCTTTCTTCCCCATTGGTTATCGGTTTTTCGAGCTATACGGCCGGTCCATTGCCACTTCAGTTTATTAATCCGTTACGCTTTGTCGGTCTCTCTGATTCTACTGCGGATATCCTAATTTCTAAGTTTATCACGCAGAGAAACGCCAAGCATAGCCCTTTCCATAGCTTGCTAAGCGACCTTGAGCGTCCTCATACGACCAGCAGTGAAGAACCACGTCTCAGATCCATAATTTATCACCGGCAACACACCTGATTGTACAATCTTTCAAGGTTTGAGGTATAACTGACGAGAAGATGTGTCGTAATTTCCCGTACGCTGCCCAGCCAAGTCCAATCCATCGATTGACCTCTGGGATGAAGTTGGACTTACCTAATCAGACTATTTGTCCCCGGTAAATATACTCGTCAACAACTTCGAGCTTAGTGCTCCCAACAACTACCGGAATAGGTGTGATATGGACGTTACACATGATCTTTGTTTTGTGATGTTTATTTTAAGACCTATCCATTGGGCGGCACTATTGAGGTCATTGAGCATAGTGTTTAGGTCCTCCAGCGATTCTGCCATAACGTCTATATTGTCGACAAATCGAAGGTGAGTGATATGCTCACCTTTGATGTTAATACCGTATCCTTTCCAGTCAAGTAGCTCGAAAATGTCTTTCAGTGTAACGATGTTTCGGGGATTTAACGTCACCCTGTCCTACGAGTACACCTCTCTACAGTTGGTTTCGTACTCTGGTTTTGTACTCGAATAGCCATCGTAGCCTTATTGTAAAAACACTTCAGTACTTCGTCATAACGACAGTCAGCACCGCTGAAGGGACTGCAGCACTGCCCAAATTTCGACGGAATCAAAGCCATTTTCACAGTCCAGATAAGCAAGGCAAAGTGGCATAATGTACACATCCGTCTTCTGTACAATTTGCCGAAGGGTTATTACGTGGTCTATACTATAGCCGTTTTGGGAACCGGTTTGTTCGGGAGGCTGGAAGTCGTCGAATCAGCATGTGAGGCGATTCTTAATAACTCCCGAAAACAGCACGTAGACGCGACTCAGAAGGGAAATTGGTCTGAAGTTCTGCAAGAGAGCGACCACCGGCACTTCTGCTCCACGCCTCTGGAGTAGTTTCACTATGGAAGACGGAATTAAAGAGCTGCTGAAGGATTAAAATTTGAAGTACCGGTTTTCTACCCGCTTTTAAAAGCTTCGCTGTAATTGTTAAGATCCGCTGCCGTTTTTAAGATGCTAATCTTGTTCAGACTGATGCCCGGGAGATCAAGCGGTGATGCGAAGGATGCGCGATTACAGCTGCGTTGATAATGCTTGCTTTACACGTTTCGAATGCCTGCTTTGCCTCGTCTGTCCATTCAATAATCTTTGCGTTGTGAAAATATGAATTTAACGGTATTTGTATAGTAGTGGCGTTAGGTATATGGTAACAGTAGAATGGTATTTGTTCAGTGAACTAAAGACAGTTTTAACGACATTTGATTTTAATAATTGCATCGAAACTTTAAACAAACGAGAAACAGCAAAATACAATGAATGCAAAAATAAACAAATAGAAAAATACCAAAAATTAACAATCAAATCAAATGCCAACCATCTAAGTCAACGTCAGAACGAAACACAACCGTTGACCACAGACGCAAACAATAAACAACGCACGGTCTATAATCTGTCAAAACATACACTGGACGAACCAACAATAAAGGTGTTAGCGAAGGGAATGAATTTCGCATTAACACCGCGAAAAATCCCGTACGAAGAAATTATCTGCAGCGTTGAGGATTGTCTGTTTAAAAATAATATTGGTAAGGAAGATTTGGAGGCTATACGTCAAGATATTTCGTCCTTGTTACGTCGTAGTTCAGTGCCGAAACCAAACCTTCCTAAAGACGAATTTACAGCGTTGATTAACTTACGGAACAGACCAGAGCTAACTATTCTCCGCGCGGATAAAGGAAATGCTACGGTAATAATGGACACGTCAGAGTATAATTTTAAAATACTACAGCTTTTATCGGACGAAAGTACATACAAAAAGGTCAAAACAGACCCCACAACTAACACGCTTAAAGCAACTAGCGATTTAATAAAGAAATACTCCGAAAAATTAAATCTCGACGTGAATTCGCTAATACCATCATGTACCAAACCACCGAGGTTGTATGGGTTACCAAAGATACACAAACCAAACGCTCCACTACGTCCTATAGTGAGCCAGATCGATTCACCAACTTATAAGCTGGCACAACACTTGGCAAAAGTACTGTCACCACTGAGAGGACATACCAGAGCACACACAAAGGATTCATACCATTTTGTTAGTGAGATAAAAGACCTACATCTCGCTGACAATGAAACTATGGTCAGTTTTGATGTTCAGTCACTATTCACATGCCTACCTATTGAAGACTGCATATCAATTGTAACTAAGAAGCTAGAATATAATAACATGCCTGCTGAATATGCAGTATTACTCAAACACTGCCTCACATCTGGCTATCTATTGTGGAAGGAAGAGTTCTACAAGCAAGTAGATGGTGTGGCAATGGGCTCACCTGTATCTCCCATAGTCGCTGACATATTCATGGAGGACTTCGAGGAGAAAGCCCTTCTTACTGCTCCTGTAAATCCAAGATTCTACAAGCGGTACGTAGACGACACTTTCACAATTTTACCATCTGACAAAGTAACTGCATTTTTAAACCACCTTAACTCTATAAACTCTAAAATACAATTCACAATGGAGTTAGAGGCAAATAATTCTTTAGCTTTCTTAGATGTTTTAGTCATTCGAAATCCCAATAACACAATTGGTCACACTGTGTATAGAAAAAAGACCCATACCAACCGATATTTAAATGGTGAATCTCACCATCATCCTTCACAGTTAGCTACCGTGGGTAAATCTTTGTTTCAGAGAGCACAAGGGATCTGTGACAGAAAGCATCTGGCCGCCAAACTTCAGCACGTCAAGCAAGTATTGCAAGACAACAAGCTTCGGGTCCCGTGCCTACGTCACAGTCACCGAGTGAAGCCGGCCACAGTCGAGCGTGTACCTGCTGTACTACCATATGTCAGAGGAGTCACAGACAAGGTTGGCTACATCTTGAAGCGAGCTTCCATTAAAACATACTACAAGCCGCCGAAGAAGATTAGTCAATTTTTACCATCCGTCAAGTGTAATATCCCTCTACAAGATGCAGGAGTGTACAAGTTAGATTGTGAATGTGGTCTCTCTTACATAGGTCAAACAAAACGATCCATAAAAACCCGCGTGAAAGAACACATAGCTGACGTGAAGCACCGACGCTCCGGGAAGTCTGCAGTCTGCGAACATGTTCAAGATCGTCCCCACCATTACATTCGATTTGATAAACCACAAATTCTCGCAAAAGAACACCGATTCCTACCAAGGAAGATACGCGAGGCTATTGAAATTAAAAAACATCCAAATTTCAATAGAGAAGATGGATGGGTGCTGCCACCTGCTTGGGATCCTATAATTAACAAAATTAAACCCAAACCTAAGCATACCACTGCAAGACTTCATGATACTATAAGCTCGTTTTGCGTAAATCGGACCAAAAATTAATATTCAAAAACTGAAGGTAGCCGGACTAACTATGACATTGGGACGTCAAACATCTCAGTCCCCTCCGTGACCATGGTTGCTGTAAAGCACCCGAAACGTCGGGAATTAAAAATAAGTAAAAGTAGTGAAATAAACGCGATAAAATCCGTAAATTTAGTTTTATTCAATTTATTCAACAGTAGAAGTTATATATACTTGACTTTTTGAAGTGAAAACTTCTTTAGCATCGTTGTAATTTGAAAGACTATGAAACGAAAAAGCGACAGTAAAAAAGGACAGATACATGCATTCATAAGATTTAATGTGGTAGAAAATGAGATAGGAAGCATTATAGATTATACCTCAATGCTCGCAAGAAAATCGTCGTAAACTCCGCCGAAACGGCATCGCGTCGGTTACACGTTTTGTTAAACAAGGTTTAACAAAACGTGTAACCGACGAATTATACGAAGGTGTCTATAGACACAGAATAAATAATTGTACTACCACAGTTTAATAAAATGTGGTACTACGTACTATGGATTAAACAAACAGTGAAGAACGGCCAAACCTCAACTTCGTAATAGGTAAAATTGATATAAATCTTTTTATAATAAGTGAGTACTATATAAGGTATATCGAAAAGAGTAATATAATGTCTGTCTAATATATAATATATTAAAGTGGACTGTTACATTTATTTACTATAAAATTAAATTTACTTTATATATTATGCCAAACTTGTAATTTAAATTATAATATTAAATAAATTATTTAAAGTATTTGTATTTTATATTTCATTTCATTTTCAAAGTTTCACTTCTATCGCGTGTGAGCTGCACGCATGTTTTTTTGTTTTAATTTTAAAACGCATAGTACTTATAATAATATTGTATCAAAAAAAGTATGTATTTTTGTTAACATTTTCATGTTTATGTTTAGTTCGTTGAGATACGTTTACATTTTCACAAATTTCAACGGTTCTTTTATGAATTATAATATTTCTTGATTCGCAATTCATCACTCTCTTTCAAGCCGCCATCTTCACATAACTCGACTTGTAAAACATTCAATCGTCAACTAACATCCAAACACACGCGAATATGAATCAAAACCTGATAGGAATATAGAATAGTGACAGGTGTATCAACAAATTCTAGAAGCCAAGTATTTGCGGTAACCAAATGTATTTGATCCACCGTTGTCCAACGCGATCCATCATGCAGACTGCGTGGGTGATGGTACAAATCGCAATCACTCTTTATAAAAATACCTGTGACTAAGTATACTGTGATTCACTGATATATATTTATCCAATGTCCATGACTAAATCTAAGCAATCACCAGTCGGAGCTTTATGAAAAATTAGTTTACACAAGCTTGTAATGACAGCTGTTAGATTACACAGAATTAGTAATGTTTAGGTTTTTACAACAAAATCCCAGAAAATGTTTAATGCTTGTCGATCAACAAGATTAAAAAAATTCTTTAAACAAAAACTGTATAAAAAGTGGTTATTTTAATATTAAGTAAAACTTGATGAATTGAACCCAGGGTATAGTGTAAATAAGGCTCTTCACTCTATTGTGGGAAATCAGAATGTGTCAAGAGAGACACGTGTGGCAATTCCCAAATGAGTTACTCCTTTAATGTATAGTAGTGAAAGTAGAGTTTGACAGAAGAAGCTCGAGAGTAGAATAAATGCGGCCTTAAGGAGTATGATGGAGCTGAATCTGAATGAAGAGAAAAGTGTGGTTTGCCAGACGATGTTGTGACTTGTGACCATGATTAAAGAAGAATAATAAATGAAGCAAGAGTGACAAAAGAAATTTATGTTGCAAAGGTGAGCGGCAGAGCTGGAAAAAGATGCCCTAGATGGAAATTTATCGATCAACTTAGCGATATATTGAAGATGGACCAAATTAAGAGTAACTATGCTTAATCGTCGAGCATTATGTACGCGTAGATTTATGAATGCAAGTGAAAGTCCGTAGTGTCTACCTACCCCTTAGAGTGACGGGCGTAAGTATTTATTTAATTTTATGTATTGAATAAATATAAGGCCTGGGAATGATATGATTGCTACCATGCTGGTACTTAATAATTCATATAAATAAATAATTCTAAACTATAATTTTTTACGTTTTTTTTTTAAATCCAGCAGGGCTTTATGCTGTTTATTTCAAGAACAGAGATTATTTTCTAACTAGTGGTAAATAAAAGTTGGCTCTCAATGAGCATTATTATCTAAATAATTCTACGATTATATTAATGATTTCTTATACTTACGCGAACATTGCACATTTAAATAAAACTAGTTTTAACGGATTTTGTCGCGTGTGTCTTTTTTATATTCCCGATGTTTCGAGCACTTTACAGCGAGTCACGGGAGCGTCTGAGGTGTTCGACGTCCCGATGTCGTAGTTAACCGCGGTTACCCACAGATGAAAATTATTTTCAAATAAAAAGGAATATGTTAATGTAAGTTTAAGTATATTTTTCCTGATAATAAGGCTACTTCGCGCGTGAATGACTAGACCTTTTTCATACACGTGACAAACGAAGGCTTAATTCATCTGATGTTCGTGAATAAATT
The DNA here is from genome assembly GCA_036936625.1 of Parnassius smintheus behrii. Classification (NCBI taxonomy): domain Eukaryota; kingdom Metazoa; phylum Arthropoda; class Insecta; order Lepidoptera; family Papilionidae; genus Parnassius; species Parnassius smintheus. The sequence continues at coordinate 44,608,997 of JAUPFT010000021.1, forward strand.
TAAGTAGTTCACCTACTTAAATTTATCATATACATAGACACTTTTTTTAATAAAGTATCAAAATGTTCTAAAATAATTTCCAACCCGAAAAGCCTTATTACCGCTGCGGTTTGGCTCTATTATGTAGAATGTAACTGGGCAGAGTAAGTTTTTTAAGTAAATTTTACAATACGCGTACTTGAGTTCGATCCTGTTGACACCAATTTAATTCTTAATTACAATAAAGATATTATTAATTACTTTGCAACCATCCGCTAAATTAAATAAAATGATGTGTTTTCCCTAGTTTAAATAGCACCTGCCGCCCTTTAATTTAGCGCGCCTTATTTAATTTAGCGGATGGTTGCAAAGTAACTATTAATATCTTTATTATAATGGATTTCCGCAAAGTAACGCCTGATTCTATCAATTATCTTAATTACAAGTTTAAGTGACCAAGTGTTTGGAGGTTCAGGAAAACATCTTGAAGTCCGCTAACACTTGGATCGGTTCGGCGCAACAACTTAACCAGTCCAATGCAGTAGTCGTAGTGCCACCCTGAACGTCAAACTATATTATGATTGTAGCACGAACATATTGGCTCGACCAGGATAGACCTACGCTCTCACAGAATACCAGTGTCAAATAGCAGCTTAATGCTGCTGTGTTTCGTATGGTAAGTGTAGAGAACCGGATACCCTTTTAACTCGAAAGGAGGCATCCATCCTAGTCGTCAGGAGTGACAACACATCCGAATTTTATTTCTTAATCGCGGAATAAAGTATATGTCTATGGGCCACAGCATCCATTTACCATCAGGTGAACTGTGTACTCGCTTGTCACCCTTATTCTATAAAAGAAATAAGTAAATTAAAAAAGTCATATAATGCAGTTATACAGTTTGTCAGTTAAAATGATTTATGTGTCATTTCAGCACTAAATGCGCCAATGACATTTGAAGTGTGCGCAAATATCGCTTAAGTTGCATTCCGCGAGGCGATATTGTCACGCGAACGTATTTAAGACAACGACGGGAGCGCAGTGGAATCCGCGCGCTAAATATAGCTCACGCAAAGAACACATAATTAAATTCTTACGAGGAACTAGAGCATGGAGCAGAGTAAAGTAAAAATGTTTTTGACAAAGAGAATTTACTGAGTTCTTTCTTTCAATCGAATTGATCTGTAAATTAGAAACGGAGAATGTAAATTCAAATCATCTATTTATGTATCTTTTAAACTTTCGCCCCGGCTTCACCTGGATCTCGACAACAGTTAATCCAAACCACTCAAACACACACAAAAAATTACCAAAGTAAAAAAAAACTACAGCCGTTTAGGAGTTCAGTCATATACACACGGACAGAACAATTATACTAGATGTTTAATATTAGTGATCGATGTGCTGGATGACCTTTTTACCGTCTGCAAAAAATAGGGTATAACATGTAAATGGAGTAGAAGCCTATGGCACTGATATTTTACAAAAAATAAAAACAAAAATGTTGGATGAAATAAATAAATAAATTAAAATTTATCGAAATTCAAATCATATCCACCCTACGTAATCCCTTTAAATGAGGGAAATTTAGACTATGACAACACTTGTGTATAACAAAAACAAATAATAATGTCTTCCAGACCGAATTTCGACCACGGCGGCCTGTCTCAACGGGGACTAGCCATCGGCACAGGACGGGATTATAGTGTCTAAGTGTATGCGCAAGCACAGGTGCACTCTCTATTCCCGCACTCTCATAATCCGATGGGACGGTAAGCCGACACGACCCGAAAGAGATCAGGCGCAGGACCAACGGCTTTACTTTCCGAGGCACGGCGGTGAACCACCGCCAACTTTCTGACTCCGAGCAGCTACGGAGAATTTCTTGACGGAAAAACTCAGTAATTGATTTCCAGCCCGACCCGGGATTTGAACCCAGGATCTCATGATCAGCAGTCGCTCTACTACAACCACTAGACCAACGAGGCAGTAAAAATAAACCGAAAACCATGAAGTAGGCCACCAACTAGTCTAATCATATTTTATAAATTATATGTACATCTCACTTATTTAGAAGTATGGTAACCTGACGTTTTAGCTAGAAGTGTTTGCTACACCTAGACTTTGTGTAATAAGCATAGTTAAAACCTGTGTACTATTGTTATTTATGTACTATTTTAAGCATATTTTGGTGAAAAAATAATTAAATAAACAGACAGCAAAGCCGTCATCATCAACACAGCTCTTCACAAATCGACTGCTGAACGTAAGAACAAAGTTATTTCTCTAATTTTGTTACGTTCTTGTAAAACATAATCATTACAAAGTAGTAGGTACAATACTGGTCTATTATTTGTCTTTATTTCTAATTTTTGTTCAATTGTTTTGAACACGTTTATTTTTAATAAATTTTGTCGCACGCTACAAAATGCAATATATGTAAAAAGAAATATTGACTATATATCCAAAATAAAGTAAATCTTAAGCATATATCCATTGCATAGCATATAAGTTACGAACAAAACAACAGAATGGTTGAAAACTTCAAATTAAAACGAAACTGAATCATTTTTAGAAACAATTATTTAACTTGTTATTCATAATTAATAATTAATAAATATAGCACACCTCAACATGCACACACCACATGCACGTACACTACACAATCACACAACTAACAAATACAGATTATATTTTATTATAAAAATACTATATAATATAAGTTTTACTATAAGTTAAATATTTATGTGTTACCCAAGTTTTACGAGTAAACACTCATTTGTATAAATGAAAGACGGGAAGAGCGGAGCCTCTTAACACAAGTTTACTAATAGGTTAAGTTTCAGAAAGAGTGCTACAGCAATGTATTTAATTTTAATTATTACTAGAGTGAATATAAAGATTTTTGATTTGATTTTGATCCATTCGTCTGTACCCATGTTAATAGCAAAATAAATGATTGGTTGAATGATAGATAAAGTTCCATGTTATGTTCTAAGTAATGCCACAAAGCATTATCTCAAAAAAAATTCAAAACTTGTAATTGATAAAAATGTTTTTACCTTGTGCGAAAATACACCGGGTTGTTGTTTCAATTTTAAGAATTTTTTTCTTACCATACACTTACACATACTATATTGTGTACAACATAACTACGCTTTGGTAATAAGCTTGGGTAGTTCTAAAATAAATCAATGAATAAAATTAGATCTGCTCCTTCGCTATCTATATCGGAAAAAATAAAAAGAAACAGATAGCTATATTAATTTGACTAGAATTTTTACCTCAATTACATACCTCCAAAGCGGAAGAATTACGGCGTTGTTGTCCGGCCTGGCAAGATCGGTGGTAAAGTTTTGTGAGCTGAGCTAAGCTTTTAGAAATCAGTAGGCTACATTTTTGTAGGTCGCTAAGCGCATCGGCATTACTACTTCTTCAAACTCTTGATATTTTAAACTTACTGTTAGATTCCTATAGTTTATTTAAGATTAAACGGAAAAGACCACGCTCTCACAGAATACCAGAGTAAAATAGCAAATTAAGGCTGCTGTGTTTTGTATTGTGATTGTAGGGAACAGGAGACCTTTTTACTGAAAACGAGGCATTCTATCTTAGTCCTCACGGGTGACGGCGCATCTGCATTTTGATTCGTAATCGAGGATAGATGTAGATGTCTATGGGCCACAGTAGCCACTTACCAACAAGTGGACTGTGTGCTCGTTTGTCACCCTTATCCTATAAAAAATCTATCTATTACAGCATATTAAGTGCACTGCTGAAGATAGGTAAACTCCAAGATTAACACGTATGCATAATATGAAGAAAATGCTGCTATCCATGCTGTTTCAGTTTCCCTCTGCCGCCTCTTACTGACTATGTTTTAGGCAAAGGACTATACTCGATGGAGCCAGGGGGCTGTTTAAAATTTGCCGCAGCTAAAGTTTGGAACGATTTGCCACCACCAGTCCGGTCTATCCTATTTCCGTTTACCTTCCGACAATGATGCCGTAAGTGGTCGATTCAACTGCAGTCCCTGGCTTTATGTGACTCTGATACCTCCACAAATTAGAAGACATTTTTTGTATTATAGTATCTATAATTTATTTATTGTATTAATTTTTTTGTTTATTGTTGATACGTATGTATCAACAATAAGCAAATATCATTAATAAATTGTCTAAGATCCACTATGGTTAATGCGCAAAAGCTGTGGCAGAATAAAAGGAGTAATGGGTTTCCCTTTACAACTGAGTTACAGACCGCTTTTTTTACTAATTGTTAAGCTATCTATTTAAAATTTAACACTGTATATGTTCTGTGGAAAATAAATACTTTATATTTATTTGTTATTTATTTAAATGAATTACCCGTATCGCGTCGAACGATAAACCGAGATGACTGGCAGTTGTTACACGTGATGCCAACACATCGAAGTCATAACTTTTCAATAAGACGTACTGAAATATTATGCTCGGAATGAAATTTACACAGGCCGGGCAGTGATCCTAAGTCCGAATTCCAACGGTGTACCTATCTTTGGCATGTGGGTGTTATCTTAACATAGTGACTTTAAGCACCGATACCTACTGGCAGTTCTGACTCTATATGACGTTAACTTCTCTATTATGACATTAACTTCTTTATAGAATAAGGGTGACTAGCGTGTACACAGTCCTTCTGATAGTAACTGGTGCTATCTAAACATAGGAACTTTAAGCACCGCTGTAGGCTGGAAATTCTGACCTCGAATATTACATATCTTTTTTATAGAATAAGGATGACAAGCGAGCACATAGTCCACCCGATGGTTTCGGAGTGAATGATGTGGTCCAATTAACCTTGATTAAGATGAGTAAACAGTCAAGAGATGCGTTGCCAAAGCTCAGTACTAAGATGGAAATCATTACCAGTAAAAAGTGCCTTCGGTTCTGTTCACTCACTGTAAGAAATACGGCAGTATTATTCTAATATTTGACGTTGGAATTCTATGAGAGCGTTCGTCAATCGTGTCGACCCATTACAGTTGCAACGTGGCTCTACCAGGTATAGTCCTGAGTCATTAATATTAAAGGAAAAGTGTGGTATATAATACGTATTAATAAATTACCGTTTTAAAATATAACTTCCTCCAGACCAAATTTCGGCCACGGCGGCCAGCTTCAACGGAGATTAACCACCGTTGCAGGACAGGATTATAGTGCCCGAGTAACTAACCCCACACGGAAGACGTACTTGTATGGCTTATAAATAATCGTTTCGGTTCTGGATGTTCGTTCTCGTGATTTTTTTAAAGCATTGAGAGACAAACGAGCACACAGTCCACTTGATGGTTAGTGGATGCTGTGACCTCAATGAATCCTCAATGAAGAATCAAAATGCAAATGCGCTGTCAACCCTGAGGACTAAGATAGAATGCCTAGATTCCAGTAAAAAGGATCTCCGGTTCTCTACACGCACCATACGAAACACAGCAGCGTTACATTGTCTTTTTTATGCTCGTATTCTGTGAGAGCGTGGTCCTGCCCCGGTTGAGCCGACCCATTCGTGTTACAACCATAATATAGATGCAGCGTGGCTCTGCCACGTAAAATAAATTGTGTATGTAAACTGCATTTACGTCAGGAGGAAACCCCAGTACGGGGGTAACGTTTTCCCTTAAATAAAAAATAAAACATATATTAGACGCTGAGATAAAAATCGGTCATATGCACGACTGACAATTAATAATTAAACTTATGTAATTACTTTCATTTCTTAAATGTGTTAGATCCACGCAGTTATATTATTGCTGCAGCACCAATGGATCGGCTCCACCAGGAAAGGACCACGCTTTCACAAAATGCCAGCGTACAATAGCAGCTTAATGCTACTGTGTTTTGTATGGTGAGTGAGATAACCAGAAAGTATTTTGGTGAGTGTAGAGAACTGGAAAGCCTTTTCAGTGGAAACAAAACAATCTATCTTAGTCCCCAAAGGTGACAACCCACCTGCATTTCAATTCATAATCGAGAATGTCCATGGGCATCAGCATCTACTTACCATAAGGTGTACTGTATGGTCTTTTGTCGCCCCTTAATCCAATAAATAAGGCGAGGAAATTAACACTTCCTACGTCTTACTGGAAACGAGGCATTCAATATTAGTCCTCAGGGTGACTACGCATGTGCATTTTGATTCTTAATCAAGGTAAAATGTAGATGACTATGGGCCACAGCATCCACTTACCATCAGCTGGACTGTGTGCTCGTTTGTCACCCTCATCCTTTAAGAAAGGGAGAAGCGTAAGTAATTTAAACGTTATTAGTCAAAAAATTTAACAGTTCAATTATCTCATTAATCATGTTATGCACTTACGTTTTATCTTTTCATTTACGAAATTAGGTACTTGACACTGACACACTACTCCATTCATATTCCAAGATTTATATAAACTTTTTAAGAGCTTTCAAAACAAACATCTATATAAAATTGAACGACATTAAATTATAGCATAATGCTTTCACAGTTTCTGCTGTCATATAATATTTTGTATAATTTTAAATTCAAGATATCTATATAAATCAAATTGTAATGTCTCTCTGTACTGCAGTAATTGACTTATATTTAGCTCAGGGGGCTATTAGCATGCTATTATGACTCAAATAATAATTTCTAAAGTTTTATTTGTTTGTCGGTCGGCGCTGATCTCTAGAATGGCTGGACCGATTGTGATGAATGAAACCTTTCGAGCAATTAAAATAAATGCCAGGTTGGGATCTGGGCTATATTTTATATGTAAAACTTAAATATTTAAAAAATAAACGAAAATTGATAACGTGAATTGTCTTTAACCATCTTAAATCTAAATAGATAACCTTTTTATTATGGCAGCAATAAAAATTACATCTAGAATTTCACACCTTAATAGAAAATATTATTTTCTTGATAAGTACTCGTATGTAAGTATTCTACGTGCATAAGTATAATAAGATAATAACGTTACATTAATTGATTCTATCCAGGCGAACCCGGGTGGATCACTAGTTTAACAAAAAGACAATCATTCCAATTTTTTAAGAGCAAAGTATCAAATTCTGACTAAATTATGTACCTCGTAATTTATTAACGAATTGATGATTGTGTCAACTGCCCAATAGTGAGGACTTGTGTATGACAGTACAATGGAAATAATAGACAGGAGTGCCAAAAGTTCTTGAATGTTAAATTCGACATTGATTTTAGACGTTGAGTCCAAAAACATCGATTAAAATGACAAATTAACTTGCAGTACAAATAATGGCCACTTAGACAAAAAAAATCGCACATTCCACATTTTTCAGAAAGATGGACTCCTTTCCAGCATAGGAATCAACCACCACCAGCTATTTTTCCGGAATAATGCGACTTAAGGACCTTCAAGAAAATAACCTTACCTTTTCAAAAGACTGGCAACGCACCTGCAATTCACCTGGTGTTGCAGTTGTTCGTGGGCTGCATGCTCGGTTTGCCTCTTTTATATATAAAAAAAACTTATAACTGTCATAAACGCCGAAAGCATAATAGCTGCTCCGCTGAGTTACCAAATGACGAATATATCGCGTAATTGACATAGGTACGAGGTAAACTTAAAGTTTTTGTTCAATCGACACAATATAAACAAAATGATAACATCATCAATATAGTCTTTTTTTCTTTTTTAAAAGAATATTAACAATGCTACAAACATTACTAATATTCCCCTTAACCACTCGTGGTAAGCTTAAATTGCTTGTGTTACGAGTGGTTCACGCCAGTAGTCGAATGGCGCCTTTGAACCCACGACCATTTTGAGTTCGCGATCCGCGCCCTGCCCTTAGGCTACTGTCGCTTCAACATTCGAAGTCAATACGCATTATTAAGGATTATTCAAAAAAATACTAGTTAGATCTTTTTTAAATTTATATGGGATCACATGAAAAGCACCAGTTTTTAAATAAAAAAAAGAAATATATAGATTGGTTCACCTAGAAAAATGTTCTGAGGTAACACACTCAAAAATAAAATACAGTCGAATTGAGAAACTCCTCCTTTTTGTGAAGTCGGTTGAAAATAACATAAAGTCGAAATAAGAACCTCTTCTTTTTGTATTTAACTAATACGATACGAAGCAATATTAGAAACAAACTAAACATACACTTCAAACAACAACATCTCAAAAATAGTTCTTTGTGTAATTTAATTGAAAGATAAATTACCGACTCTGTCACTCCCACTTGATAAAGAAAGTGTATAAATATTCAGCCAACTATATTCACACTACATCTATCAGTGCTAATCTCTGTAGAAAGTCCGGCGCGAGGCAAATCATGTGATCGAATTCCTGCAGGGACAGTTTCATTTGTGTCTTGCCAACTTTCGAGCTATACCTACAGAATGTGGCGATATATGCACGATATGACAATATTGGTGTTTTGGCGGGACCTTGGTCGAAAGCGGATTTTTACTCCTATATTATTGATTAAAACTACTTTTACGGATTTTATCGCGTTTTATTTATTTTTATTTTAATACCCGACGTTAGAGCGGACCAAAGACAATAATTAAAAAGCTGAAGGTACTCCGGGTTAACTTTGGGGTTCCGGATTGACATTGGGACGTCAGTCATCTTAGTCCCCCGTGACCATGGGTGCTGGAAAGCACCCGAAACATCGGGTATTAAAAATAATTCAAATTAAAATATAAACGAAAAAATCCGTAAAAGTAGTTTTAATCAATGTGTAGTGTTCGCGTAAATATAAGAAATCCTATATTATTGTTTTAATAATGGTTTAAAGTGGATTTTAATACATAAAGTTGATGTGATTTTGTGTATTAAATGTCTACGCATGTAAACTATTAGTGAAAATGCTGAAACAAGTGCTCAGACGGTGATGTGAACCTCAAGATATTGTTTGCTTAGACGCCTTGAGATACTATTGTCATCGATTGTTTGTTGGCTTAGGCTTCCGTCAAATACTCTCAAAGACTAACCTCATCTCTCTCTCAAAACCTACCACTACACACGTAAAACATCGTTTTAATTCGATGATGCACATAATTTCAATTTGTCTCGCCTCGTTGGTCTAGTGGTTGTAGTAGGGCGAATGCTGATCATAAGGTCCTGGGTTTGAATCCCGATTCGGGATTTATTATTGTGTTTTTCCGTCAAGAAATTCTCAGTATTTGCCCAGAGTCAGAAAGTTGGCGGTGTCTCACCCCCGTGCCTCGGAAAGCACGTAAAGCCGTTGGTCCTGCGTCTGATCTCTCTCCGGTCATGTCGGTTTACCGTCCCATCGGATTACGAGAGTTACTTGGGCACACTCAATCCTGTCCTGCGCCGATGGCTAGCCTCCGTTGAGACAGGCCGCCGTGGCCGAAATTCGGTCTGAAGGACATTTTTATTATTATAATTTCAATTCAAAGTTGAAAAAGGTTGTGAATACAAAGAGATCAAGTGGCTATAGCTTTTTGGTTGCTACCGAAAAACATTTAAAAAAGTTAATTTACACCCTAGACATATCTTCCAATGCTTTGTCTTTCTTATATCATTAAGACTCTTGTAGTTAGTAACTTTAACAATAATCTTCGAGATGATTATGTCCAGCGTTGGACATTTATCTTCTACCCCATATCGAACTGTGGGTGTTTTAAGAGACGACAGAGGGGAAAAACCAGGATATGGGCCGCAGGGTCTTCCTAATAACAACTAAAAGATAAATATACGTATTAATAAAATAACTTCGGTTACCAACCCGCCGGCTAAAGGTGACTAAGGCCCGGTATACATTTTGAGAAGTGACAAGTGCGAGTGGCAAGTTAAACCGACAAACGACAAGTGCTTAGTGCGTGTGAACAGGCAGTAACAAGCGATGAGTGTAAATAAAATTCGCACTAAGCACTTGTCATTTGTCATTTGCACTTGCCACTCGCACTTGTCACTTCTCAAAATGTAAACCGGGCCTAAGACAAATGTCCCCTCACGAGACAATCTATGTGGAGGCCTAAGTTCAGCAATGGCATTTTAATAGGCTGTAACTAGGAATGCAGGATCGGAAGATTAAAATATTTGGATGTCAGGATTTTGGGGGTTTTATCGGAAGAAACAAATATTATAAATAAAAATGTAAAATAAAAAGTCTTTTATTTTTTATTGAGGCCAAAAAGTAATTTATTCAAAACGAATTTAAGTACAATTTATTTTTAGATTTTTAGATTGCCCTATGTACTTGGCAAATTGGATCCTTTATTTGTTTGAGTAGATTTAAAATTCCAACAATTAATTTCAAATTTAAGTCTAATAACTAACTCAGCTTTTATTAAATCAAAAGCATCTGTGATGTGCAGAGAAGTTGTTTGTCTGGAGATTTTGAATTTTATCGGGAGTGTGGAGATCATTTAAAATGTCTAGATATCCAGACGTATCCCGATCATCTGGCAACCTGAGCTGTAACGTACGCTACACCCATTAAATTAACAAGAAGAAGCACTACATATTGGGAGTATGCCTAGAGACTAAAAATATCTATGTAGACTATTCTTTATATTCATATATATTTTGTCACTTGGGCGGTGTCAGTAGTGACGTCACAGCGCGTCACGTTTGCGTAACGACTCGCGCGTTCGTCCACGTATTTATTTAAGGCGGCCATTTTGAAAATAGCACGCAACATGTCTTGCATGTGTCAATGTATTTTTAGCAGCACTCGAGTAGGTCACCTGTAAGGTGGTCCATTTTTAACATTTTACGTTCGTCTGCGGGAATATTACTCGGGAAATTCCTCCGCGCTTTTGAACGTTTGCAACGTGTTACATTAACTCTAGTACTATTCGTTGATTTTCTTACCTTTAGTAAGTTCTTTAAACCTAGAATAATCTTATACATGCTATACAGTACATTTGTTGATTTACCACGTGTTCATAGGTCAGGGATGGAAAGCAATAAGTCTTAGAAATAATAAATATTTCAATGGCATTAACTTAAGTACGCCAATTCGCATTAGAGACTGCGCAGCAGCGCAGCGGACTTCGCTCTTAATCTCTTATGAATGCCCTAGAATAGGCTGTATGCCTTTACTTTGATTATCCTAATAAAAATACTTGATTTCTTAGACAAACATTATTGTATAATTAACACCTTTTTGATTTTCTAAGCTCGTAAATGAAATATGGAGCAACGTTTTCCAACCTATTTCAAATTAATTTAGCTAGCTAAAGGCAGTAGCTAGAATAAGAGTAAAGCGTTCGGCCTTAATTTCGCAGAATTCGAAAAACCTTAGTTAGTTATAATTTTTTTTAAATCATGCACATCGTAACAGAAACAGATTTTTTTTAATTCAATACGGATTATAAATAATATACTTATCGAAAATCACTTTTTTCATTTATCGCTGGTTCGCAAAATTTTGTTACATCGCCCCAAGAATGAATTACTTTTTGATCCGAGTCGGAGTATTTAATATATTTTAGATATCTGTGGAAACTTCATTGGTTTTAGGATTACTTTTATATGTTTTATAATGTATTTTTTTATTGTATTGTATGTTTCCCTTAAAAAGCAAAGAAATAAATAAAATAAAATAAATATCTTCCGTACGGTTTTTTATAGAACATGGGTGATAAACGCGTACACAGTCCATCTTATAGTAAGTGAATGCAGTGACCCATAGATATCTACATTTATCCTCGATTAAAAACACTTTGGTGCTTTGGTCCTGTAAAGTAAATTCGGAAAAAGTGACAAAGCATTTTGCAGAAGTGAACGGCACAGTCAGCAAGAGAAGTCTTTAGATGGATGGGCCAAAATAAAAGTATTCTTAATTGACGAGCATGCATATTTAGGTATATAGACGTGAAGAAGACGGGAGTGGAACGTCAGGATTTTTTTATAGAAGAGGGGGCAAATGAACATGCGGTTCACCTGATGGTAAGTGACTACCGCCGCCCATGAATAACCACAAGACCAGGGGAATTACCGGTGCGTTGCCGGCCTTTTAAAAAGTAGTAAGCTCTTTTATTGAAGGTCCCTAAGTCATATTGGTCGACAGAGACGTTGTACGAGGTAGAAAACTCCTAGTAAAATGTACAGTGGTGGACTGCCAAGCATCCAGATGGTGAGGATGGTATCTCGAATTTTGACGCGATGTGCGTTCATGAAATTTGGTATGAAATACTGTCATGCTCTGTTGAGCACGCTAAGCTTTTTAGAGGCTAATTTAGCCTTCCTCTCCATGTGACCATGAAGGCCGAGGATTCCGATGCTAGCTGAGGCAGCAAGAGGAGTGCCGTGAAACTGAGGAGTTTCCACAAAGGGATTCTTTTTAGCGGAAAACGCGCAAACTTGTGCTTTCTGGGGAAGTCCGTAGTCTCTGGCTACCCTTTTGGGAAATTAGCGTGAGTGCTTATGGCTTTTAGCTATAGCGAAAGTATCTTCCTATAACAGGAGAGTAAAACAATCTGCTGCAACAAAAACTGCAATCCGGTTTCCGTCCTGGCCATAGTACGACTACTGCACTTTTACAAATCACTGATGATATTTGGTATGGTATGGAGAAACAAAAGCTTACCATTCTCACGTTGCTTGATTTTAGTAACGCATTTAATACTATAGATTTTGATATCTTGTTAAGCATCCTACGCTCTCTCAACATATCTCCAACTGTAGTTGACTGGTTTCGTAGTTACTTGTTTAGTCGCCGACAGCGAATTCAGGTGCAAGAGGTTTTTTCCACCTGGACTACTACAGCTGCTGGTGTACCACAAGGTGGCGTGTTGTCTCCTCTCCTTTTTGCAATTTTCATTAACTCTATAAGTCATAATTTGTCCTCTTCCTACCACTTGTATGCTGATGATCTCCAAATCTATACTCAGTCCTCTCTTGAAGATGTATCTAAAGCAGTTGACACTATTAACGCTGATCTGACTTGTATTTCGAATTGGAGTAAATGTTATGGTTTAACGATTAATCCTAAGAAAACTCAAGTCATTGTCATCGGTAGTTCTAGATTAATTGGTAAAATTGAGTGGTCTTCCCTACCCCCTATTATACTAGACTGCACTCTAATCCCTTACAGTAACAAGGTTAAAAACCTGGGGTTGTATCTTGACTCCTGTATGTCTTGGACCTCACAAGTTAATGAGGTCGGTAGAAAAATGTTTGCTGCGTTAAGCTCTTTACGTAGATTACGTATTTTCCTTCCCACAGCAACTAAAGTTACGCTCGCCCAGTCTCTATTTCTGCCTATCCTTGACTATGCTGATATTTGTTATCTTGACATTACCGAGGAGCAGCTTAATAAGCTTGAGCGTATTCAAAATTTATGCATTAGATTTATATTTGGGCTTCGCAAATATGATCTTATCTCCGAATTTCGCAAACAGCTCAAATGGCTTCCGATCCGCCTTCGCAGGAACACTCACATTCTCTCCGCGTTGTATAGTGTGCTGTTTAATCCTTCTACTCCAATTTATTTAAAAAACCGTTTCCAGTATCTTTCTCTTACCCATAATCGGTTCCTTTGTTCCTCCGTCAATCTTTCTCTCTCTACACCGTTGCACTCTTCTTCTTTTTTCAAGAAATCCTTCACCGTAACCGCTGTGCAATTGTGGAACTCCTTACCTCTCCATATTCGTCGTGCAAAATCTCTTCACTCTTTCAAAAGTCTTGTTAAATCGTATTATTTAGAACGCTATTAGATAAATTACTTTACCTTTCTCGTACTCTATTTATTTAATTTATTATATGATATTTTATATATAACTTTCACTTATTTTTATTTTTATGTATTTTTTTTAAATTATTATTATTATTATTTTGTATGCCCCCCTCTATTACTTCTTTTGTTCTACTAACTTTTGTTTGCACCACTCCTCTACGCAAAGGTTGTCTGGAAGAAATCACTTTCAGAGTGATAAGACCGCCTATTGTACATACTTTAATTAGTTTTAACTGAACTTAATGTTTCTGTATTGTGGTGTACAAAAAAGAATAAGTAAATAAAAATAATAAAACAGATGCCTTTTCTTCGATGATGACTAAGAAAGAACGGAATTTTATGTTTTAAATATTTCCTAATCATAAATATTACAGTAAGTATAATTCAATCGAAGCAATCGTACCAGATTTGCAGATAGCTATCTCTCATCAGCACCAAACATAATTAGAACCACGCATACCTGAGCAGCGAGTGCGTGGGCGGCGGCGGCTTGCGCCTATTTATACAAAATGCTGAAACACGTACAGTTACGCGTGTGTAAATTGTCTTACGCCATTTAGTTAAGACCTTTACATCTTAAATTAAAATTTTAATGAAAAGTAAAGCTGAGATCAAAGAGCTATTGAAAATAAAATAATTATCACATAATAATGTCCTTCAGACCGAATTTCAGTCACGGTAGCCAGTTTCAACGGAGACTAACAATTGGCGCAGGACAGGATTGTAATGTCAAAGTGTATGCGCAAACACAGGTGCACTCTCTATTCTCTCACTCTCATAGTCCGATTGGATGGTAATTCGCCACGACCGGAGAGAGATCAGGCGCAGGACCAACGGCTTTACATGTTTTCCGAGAAACGGTTGTGAAAATATAACAACTTCGCGACTGAAAACCCAGGAATGGGTTGGGATTTGAATCTGGGAGCTCATAGTTACCAGTTGCGCTTACATCCACCAGACCAACGAGGTAGTCACCAACGAACTTTCACAAGCATTTTAAGTTTATTTTAAGCGAAAATGTCAGGTAGTGTTAATAGATTTGCCAGTATTTTTATAAAATGAATATAATACAAAAAATAATAAATAAAATATTGTTTCCTCTCGGTCACTGAACGTACCTCTCATTTATCTCAATACTTACTCGAAGTAAATGATCGTAATGACAGATTTGAGAACGCTCCTGGCATAGGAGCGAGCTCTTTCGGTGTAAAATGATTACAAAATTGTAAATCTGAATTTAATAGACCAATATATCGATGAAACAAACTAAATAGCGACTGGCATGAGACCAAGTTTCATAATACTGACGAGGTAATCATAACTAGTATTCTAGTGAAACCACGCCTGTGCAGACAACCTACCGTAAGAATGTCTATTACTAGAGAAACTATTATCTGAGGAGTGGATAATGAGGCCGAGGCGAAAATAACTCTTGAAGACATACGTTTAGTGGATGCAATCTATTTCTGAAGACGATAACGAGAAAATAGTTGTTGAAATTTAAATATCCCAAGTTCTTTAATAGGGCAATTGATTCAAAATTATTTCTTTTGAATGGAATAGATACATATATATATATATATATATATATATATATATATATATATATATATATATATATATTATAACATAAAGAGTAAATGCGCATTTTTTATTTTTAAATGGAAACGTATTGAATTTTCAAGTATTAAAGTATAACTTTCAGTTTCTAAAAGTCGTTGACTATCTACCGCATGTTTCGCGTTTGGTTA
Source organism: Parnassius smintheus behrii (assembly GCA_036936625.1). NCBI lineage: Eukaryota > Metazoa > Arthropoda > Insecta > Lepidoptera > Papilionidae > Parnassius > Parnassius smintheus. The sequence goes on from JAUPFT010000021.1 coordinate 44,624,436, forward strand.
CTATTAATCTTTATAAGAACTGTAAACAACCGAAAGCAATAGTACACGTTGGGCAAGAAAGTAGAAAAGTAGTCAACCTATGATACTGTTGTTGGTTTGCATATTCAAGGTGCGTGTTTGAACAAAATGCTACGCTAGTGGTCATTTGTGAGGTTTTTAGGAGCTATCTACTTGTTATTAAAGAGATATATCAACTAATAAAAAATCTATTAAATTTCTACATAATCTTCATTTCATAATAGCCAATGCCAATTTTTTTAAAGAAACTAAACCACTGAAATGCGAAATAATTATTGATAACATGCATCTCCTCATAAAGTAAGCATTATTTTATTTTACGAACATTTATTTAATGAACATTTTTATCAGTTTAGTTTTCTCAAAGGACTAAAACTCGATTTTATAAAGAATTATTTTATAATTTGGGCGTATTTCTTACGAAATTTATTATAGCGAGAGCACGTGTGCGTACGTATAGGATCGCACGCTCAAGGTCATTCGCTAGGAGTAGCGCCTTATTATATTTTGGTCACGGAAATCTAAATAATATTCTTATTATTTAGATTTTTGTGATTTTGATATAATTTTGTATTTACCTAACTGTGGTCTATGAACGTAAAAGTCATTATTGATGGATATTCCTTTTTTACTGACCTTGAAAAGGAGGAGGTAGTCAATTCAACTGTATGTTTTTTTTGAGTGTTATTTAAAGGGTCAGCATAGTATTCGTGTTTTTGTCAGCCGAGAAATGTAACATAGCAGCATAAATAGATAACTGGTCAGCAAATCATGGCTAGCAAACATTATTAAATCAATCGGCAATTTTTGACATTCTAGACGGCTGTAAGTTTTTTACTACATCATATTAATTATATAAGTTGCAATGAGTGACTCATATTTATAAAATTTTGATAATAATATGGAGGGGCTGACGGTGCAGGAGAAGCCCCCCTACCCTTCCTCTTGCGGAAATGTATAGTTTACGATTAATGATTTTTTGTAAAATCTTTACCTCACATTTTACATAGAAATATTGACCCGAATTTACTTCTTCAACAGCTTCGACGCTGAGGGAAGTGCAGCCCCTTTGCCCTTGCGTAGTAAGATGCTTCTACTCCTCCTCACAAAAATACTAGGGGTAGGGCAGACAAGACTACCTGGAATTGCGGCGTGCTGATTCGTTTTTGTAACAGATTCGACCAATCTTATCTATAAAGTCAGGTTACCCTAAACTCAGCTATGATATTGGTAAATGAAATAATGTAATTTGAATTGTTATAAATTTAATTAAAACATATTTATTAATACGTAATTTCAATTATAATAATAAAATACATTGCTTATAGACATGTTTTCTTTGCTAACCAATCATGAATCTTGCTGATCAAGTAGTTATTTTGCGGATTGAATGTTTATTAGACACACTCATAGTATTGTAATCTTCCTATTTATGATTAAATTATTGGTGAAACAAGAATGGCCGAATGTTTTTTTTTTAAATTGCAACAGAATCTTTGAATACCAAACAAATTATTCGAACGTTGTTTTTTGTGGCTAACCAAATTTTATTACGGTATAACATTTAATTACTTCTCTTTTTTATGTGTGGTTACTTCAGAATTTTTTTGGGTGAACCGATTTTCATGATTTTTTTTATTTGAAAACTAGTGCTTCGCGTGTGTGCGTATGAATTTGATCAGATCTGATCAGTAGTTCTTGAGTCATCCTTAAATAATGCGTATTTAATTGACTTCGAATACATTGATTTGGTCGTATTGAAGTCGGTTGTACAAAGTTTATTAATTTTACCACTTGTATTCATATAATTTCGGGAGGTATTTATGATGTATTCGTATGTTTAAATGTAAGGTTATAGCCTAAATACGTCCCACCAATGGGCACGAGCCTTCTCTCATCTCTGAGAGGCTTTTAGGCAAGTGAGTGTCCGCCGCACTGCCCCAACGCGTATTGGCCTACTACATCACATGTCTACTATATTTTTTTTATTTCTCTTACATGCAGGTTTCCTCAGGATTTTTTCTTTTACCGCCGAGCACGTGGTAAATCAGCATTTAAAATTGCAATTAACAATTTGGTGCCGGCGGTGATGTAAATCACGTTGTTCCTGTTTTGTGATTTTTAAAGCAAGCGTTTATATCTTGAACCACTACGGCTTAGGTATGGATGTATTAAAATTTAAAAATTTAGTTTTGTAATAGGGTATAATATTATACCCTGATGATGCTGTGACCCAAAACCGATCGACTTTTACAGTTAATTAATTAATTAATAATTTAAAGCAAATATTGTAAAACAAGTACGTGTATATGAAACGTGTATATTGAAATCACAAAAATGAAGATTAAATTTCATCAATAACATGTAACAAAACTCTGCGATTTTCTTTACGTACGTTATGTAAAATCAGTATTTAAATGTACCTATTGAAATAATTTTACTTCAAAAAAATCTCAACCAATATTTTTTTATTTTAATTTAAAAATATTGCAAATTATATATGATTTTATCAACTGGGCACTATCCGGGAAGCACAGAAATCTAAATAATTATTTTGATTTCTGTGCCGGAAAGTAAGAGGAACAAAGAGCCCACTTTAGCGATGCTCGTATCAGTTAAGAGGTAATAAAACCCACATACAATTTGCAAATAAAAGTTTATTCCAATTAAATTAAAAAAATATGGTCAAGTTTTCTGAAAAAAAAAAAAAACATTTCACACGTGTTGGCGAACTTCACATGTCTTCGATATATTTTTTTTTCTCTTATTCCTCAGGCATGCAGGTTTCCTCACGATGTTTTGCTTCACCGTCGAGCACGTGGTAAATCAGCACTTAAAATTGCAATTAACAATTTCATTGGTGCCGGCGGGGATCGAACCCAGGTTACTCGCGTTCTGGGTATGTTTTTTTTGTGTGTTTCTTCATAACTTTTTTCTAGGTGAACCGACTTTAATGATATAAATAATTAAGATTTTACCAGTAATTTTTGAGTTATCTTTAATAACGCATATTTAATTGACTTCAAATACATTGATGATGTTCTCATTTTAAATTGAAGTCGGTTGTACAAAATTTTTAATTTTAACACATATTCATTATCACTTTTATTCTTTGTTCAACAAGATTTTGATCTCTTCAGACCATTTAAATAATATGTATGTGCTACGCACTAAAAACGACGCAGGGATTTGGTTCTTTATAAGGAGCGTTAGAGCCCATGGGCTCACTTACTTAGTCTGTACTATCAAAATGTACTCTATGCTTCCATCCCCGCATTGCCAAATGGAATTCACTTACGGTGCCTGATCTAGCACGTAGTACATCTTACTTCAATGCTTCAGACTAAAATTTTCCAAGTGCCGTAGAATAGAAATATAAACTTATTTATTCACTACTATACACTATAAATAACATATTTAATGTCATTCTAATATTTAATTTAAAACTGGTTCGGGAAATACCTCTATCCTGGGAACGAGCAAGAAACCCACACAATTAGCAACACAAAACACATTTGAAATAGCTTGATAGCGACTACCTCATTCATGGGATATATTATCATCCATATATTTCTAAATGTTATAATAACAATTTTTATACAATATTCGTTCAATAGTGGACAGATTTTGTAATATTTTTAATGTACATACTACATTTTCCTAAATGTATTGGGAGGACCAAGTTAATATATAAATTTCCTTAAATTTTTGTCTTGAAAACTCTTTAGGTTTTAAATCATAGATTGTTTCATAAGGAACTCTTCTGTAAAACAAATGTAATTCTAGCTGTTTTAACGTTCCTGAGGTTATCTTTTTTACAGCATACGAAGTCTGCTTGGTACTTTATATATGGGCACCCCATTGAAACTTCGGGTCTATAGTGATTCCAAAAAAATGGTAGTATCGACAAGCCTCAGCTACTCCCCCATTTAAATTTTTTTTTCAATGAAAAATGCCTCACTCCTAAGGCTCACTCTTGACCTCGATCTGGTCCCGAGGGCAAAGATGAGGTGAGGCCTACGATAGAGAAGGTTTGCCCAGGAAAAGCCTATTAACATTAGTATTTAGGTGTTTGACATTTGCAGTTATGAATTTCATACATTTAGTTTTAGTGCCATTTAAATGCAAATTATTAACGTTAAACCATTTTACTAATTTAAATTTAGCCGTAAGTATGCATTTACGTGAGGTAATTTCGAAGTTCCTAATGAACGAAGTGGCTTGTCACATTAAATTTAATTTGCCATAGTTTTGCAGTCATTGACCGAAATTCATATTTTAACGATTTCCTGAGTAATTGCTGTTACGTTTCATGTACACGGCAATTTAACAACTGATGTCTTATTCCCACCGACCTGAAGGTCCAAGAAATGCTTAGGAGAGCAATGTTAAAAAGTGAGACATCTCAAAGTCAAAGTGAAATAAAGTTAAAATATTTTTAAACAAAATTAGACTTCACTTTTTGAATGCCAAGAAAATTACGCCATTGCTTCAATAAGTCCTTGTGAGAAAATGCAGCTTACAATTATTTTTTCCCACAATTGCAACTTAAACTTTTAAAATATATAGAAAAAAAGTCTAAAGAAGCTCATTTTGTCCACCACACAAACCACGTCACGCCAGTCTCAATGGACTCGAGCCATCTGCGCAGGACAGGATTGAAGTGTCTGACTTCGAGTGTGACAGAAAATCATTTTATTTTATTTGGGGAGCTGACGATGTAGCTGTAACATTTATAATCTAGATTACTATATTAAAACTTATATGTCAGTAAAAGGAGGCTTCTTACATACATATAGGAATAATACATTCACAACAAATCTTTACTCAGACACTTGAGTAGTTTTAAAGTTCGTATTACTATCACAGACTAAGTCTAAATCGTTGTTTTCAGAATACTTGGTAAATAACCTCAAAGCTCTAGGTATAAAACTATTACTTCTATAATTAGTATGACAAGTTGGAACATGGAGTAGTCTTAGTAGCAGATCATCGATAAAAATACTATAAATAGGTTGTTAAGACCATCATTGATATAAACAAAGCTAAGATATAGTACATCAAAGAATTGAAGTAAAGGCGTCTTGAAGCTATTATGTGAAAATTATTTTATTCTTTTAGTTTTTGAATCTTTTTACTTTTCATTGAAAGTTTAATTTATTATTTTTTGAGTGGACTTAAGGTTAAGGACGTTAAGGTGAAATGGACGCCAAAAGCAGATTTTATCCGTTTAATAAATGTGCAGGAAATCAATTTATTAACATTAAAAACTAAGAAACTATCACGAAAGTTAAAGACTTTCCTTAGTGAATTATGATGTCGAAAACACGATTGACACATTTTGGCTTGATACAAAAAGATCCTCAAAATCTACAATTTAGGTAGGTTAAGGGAAAAAGCAGTTCGAATTCGAATGTAATTAAAGCAATTTCGATTAAATTCTGTCTGTATGGTCACCTGTAAATACGTGGGGAATTATTTTTCAATCTTAATACATATAAATTACGTGTCACGTTGATTGTCCGCGATAAACTCCTAAACTATTAAAGCGATTTTAATTAAATTTGCACACCGTGTACAGTTTGGTCCAACTTGAGAGATAGGATAGTTTTTTCGCACATGAGTAACCCACAATTTTTTTGCAAATTGAAGGATTTTTAATAGGGCATGACAAAAAGTCGTTGAAAAGGGCAGAACAACGTCTGCCTGGCAAGCTAGTAAAAGAGTATATTTTATTTTTAAAAGAAATATCAAATAAATATCGTCCAATAAAATTGCGCGCGGGCGGGCCAGACAGGAGCATACTCGTATCGCCACTCCTCACTCGTGACCATGATACTATTTCTTATAAATAATCTGTGTATCTAATTGCTAACACATACCTTCAGGTATCTTGATAGTGGTTCCAAGATTGATCTGCTGCAGGCGAGCCAATGCCGCTTGCTGCAGAGCGCGACGTTCCACCTCGCTGAGGGTCAGGAGCGAGGTGTCTGTCAAGCGCACGCATCGCCCGCTGCCGTCTGCCCAGCAACAGCTGCCCTGCACAAGGCGTTATGTCATCACACCACCGTATATACGAGAACTGAAGATGTACTGGTCATTTGCATTTACATACATTATCATTAACATCGTAACAGCCTATCATTCCACTGCTTAACTTAGGCCGTCCCTATAGTTCCTCATAGGTGGGATTTATTTGGTTCAACAACAAATGTTACACTCATGCTTAGTTCTAACACAGTAATATACAGGTAGTAATTAATTCTAAGACAGTAGAATATATGCCATAACTGGCAACCACAGCTTTTTTATTTTTAGGGTTCCGTAGTCAACTAGGAACCCTTATAGTTTCGCCATGTCTGTCTGTCCGTCTGTCCGTCCTCGCTTAATCTCTGTAACCGTTAGCACTAGAAAACTGAAATTTGGTACCAATATGTGTATCAATCACGCCGACAAATTGGTAAAATAAAAATTGGAAAAAAATGTTTTATTAGGGTAGCCCCCCTATATGTAAAGTGGGAAGTGTTTTTTTTAATTTCGACCCTAACGTTGATATATTGTTGGAAAGGTATTTAAAAATGAATAGGGGTTTACTAAAATCATTTTTTGATAATGTCAATAATTTTGGAAATAATCGCTCCAAAAGCAAAAAACAATGTGTCCCCGCCTCTAACTTTTGAACCATAAGTTTAGAAAATATGAAAAAAATCTGAAAAGTAGAACTTTATAAGGACTTTCTAGGAAAATCATTTTGAACTTGGATGGAAACAACAGTAGCCACTACCGGGAGCAGTTGCAGGAGCGCGGAGCGCTGCTGGAGCGCGAACATAATGGATACCCACCTTTAAACTCATAAGTGGGAACACTTATTGTGACGGACGGGAAACTACGGAACCCTACACTGAGCGTGGCCCGACACGCTCTTGGCCGATTTTGGTTTTTTTCCCTTTGTCGCCTCTTTATAATATATATTTACTACTCGTTATAATATTTATTACTTATATACTTAGTTACATATTACTTCAATCTTCCAGAGCCGTGTAGCTCAGACGCAAAGCCCTCAAGTTAACTTCACAGTATGTGAGCACCCCCTGCTAGAAGACGACATTAACAAGGTTCATCAATAATTGTGACATTGTTCTACAATATGAAAAGTATACAATAAAATATCAAAAATACGTCTTATCAAAAATTTTAGAGATATACGAGTACTAAAAGATAGGGTGATAAAGTATGTGATAAACGAAAAGTTTCCAAGACAACGTTATTTTTTTTTTATAGAATAGGCTGACAAACGAGCACACAGTCCACCTGATGGTAAGTGGTTGCTGCGGCCCATAGACATCTACATCTATCTTCCATTACAAATCAAAATGCAGATGCGTTGTCACCCGTGAGGACTGAGATGGAATGCCTCATTTCCAGTAAAAAGGGTCTCCGGTTCTCTACACTCACCATACGAAATACAGCAGCATTAAGCTACTATTTCACGCTGGTATTCTGTGAGAGCGTGGTCCTTCCCCGGTCGAGACGACCCATTCGTGCTACAACTATACTACTAATATAACTGCAGCATGGCTCTACCACGTAAAAGATGTGTTATGGTCATAAACGAAAGTTTTGGCGACTAGAACACGTAGAAATACTAATTGAGGAAATATTACGAATCAAATGTATCCTCCAGAAATAAGTAGCAGACTCGGTAAAACACGTCCTTGACGAAATGTTATTAGCCTAATTGGTGATGTGTTGAAGATGGGACATTATGGATATGGAAGAAGCCAAATATGTGCGATATCAGAATGTGAAATATCTGTTTCTTTACTAGCATTTAAACATCTGTAATCCTCGAGGGGGTGGCCAGAGTCCAAAGAGCAACGAAGCCACTTGAGGCCGTTTAGCAAAAAAATTGGTATAGATAGAATATAGAAAATAGAATTCTGAAAAAGTGGTAGATGGATAGCCCATCGCCGTTAGAATCAATAACCGAATATCACATCAGTCGCCTGTTGTGACTTGCTAAGAAAGTAATGCTCTCGATACATTATTTTATTTTTATAAAGTAAAATATTTGGAAAATCCTAAACTCACACGCTTATTACGAGTATGTTAAAAATTAAAATTTAAAGATGAAAATATTGAAGATAATTTTTACAAGAAAAAAAAAACAGATAATCTGATCGACTTTTCCTTAATAACATTTAACCGGTGTTGAGATCACACTAAATACGCATAATTTAATACGCCTCTACACGAGGCATCTTTAGGTGATGTAGACTCCACGGCGGCTGACCGCTAAGATCTCGAAGCACGTGTCGTATTATCGTCGATGGTGTGTCTTTCGTGGAATAGTGGTGTTGGGAGTAGTGGTGATGGGAGTAGTGGTATTGGGAGTAGTGGTGCTGGGATTAGTGGTGACGGAAGTAGTGCACGCAATTGAGGTAGGGCGGGCGATGCTCTTCAATCTAGGTAAGACACGGCTCGGCTCGGTCGGCTCGGCCGGGGAAGGACCACGCTCTCACAGAATACCAGCGTAAAATAGCAGTGTGTCTGTGTTTCATATGGTGAGTGTAGAGATCCGGAGACCCGTTTTTACTGGAAACGAGGCATTCCATCTTAGTCCTCAAGAGTGATAACGCATCTGCTTTTTGATTCTTAATTGAGGATAAACGTGGATTTCTATGGGCCACAGCATCCACTTACCATCAGATGGACTGTGTGCACGTTTGTGACCCAATGCTATATATAAAAAAAAATTTCGACCCCCTATAACTTCGTAGTGTATAGAACTAAAAGCCTGAGTTTTCAGTAACCAAGTAGACATTGTATAAACATGGTATATTTCAAATTTCATTCAATTTGAACCAGTCGTTTAAGAGTTATAACTAGTCAAAATTTCTTAATTTTGTCACTCACTGACTGAACGATCATCAAAACTCTAAGGCACTTCTAGCAGACATAAAAGCTTCAAATTTAGAATGCAATTAGGGTTTAGTATATAAATCAAGGAAAAACTAAAATATTTTTTAATTTTAGTCCAGTTTTTTAGATAAAGCAACTGCATAATTAACTTTGTAATATCATATAAATGTATAGAATTACAAAGTTACATTTGCAGTGAATGAATCAGTGTACTTGTATATTATGTTTAACAGGTGTAGATAGGTACGTTATTGGTATTCAAAAAGTAGGAAGTACCGGAAAGGTAAAAAGTAGGACTATCTTATCTACAAAAAGAAGTGAGATGCCATCAAAAACATAACTTGTAAGAAAAAACCAGTTTCGCTACTCTGTTCTTCTACCATAAAAAGTTGTGTGATCCATGTAATACCAAGTTGATTAATTTATTCAGTCCCTACTTAAGGGTCCTTCTGTTTTAAGTTATTACGTAATTAGCTAACCTAACAACATTTTATAGTGACCATATCAATGTTAAAAATCTTTTATGTTTTAAATATATAGATTGACTTGGCAATCGCACTAAGCGATCTAATTTAACATACGTATTACTTGTGAGATACATTGTGTTTTCATGCGATGGTCAAGTCAATCTATATATTTAAAACATACAAGATTTTTAACATTGATATGGTCACTATAAAATGTTGTTAGGTTAGCTAATTACGTAATAACTTAAAACAGGAGGCCCCTAAGTAGGGACTGGATAAATTAACCGACTTGGTATTACATGGATCTCACAACTTTTTACGGTAGAAGAACTGAGTTGCGAGACTTGTTTTTTTACAAGATATGTTTTTGATGGCATTTTATTTACTGAATCCAGTTTTTTTTTACCTCGATCGAGTGTGAGACGTCTGAAACTGCGATTGTCATCATCACTCAACTCAATATTTTCCATTTACTTAAGAGCTTATTTATTGGCTAAAAGATTGGCAAAATGACAAATTCTTCTATCTATCGGGTTCTAACAGATGGCGGTATAACTACCTCCTAAAGACAGATTCAAATTTTTGAGAAATCTGATACATCTGTCTCAAATCCACCTGCCAAGAGTGGCAGTAAAAGCAAGTCCTACCAACAGGAGAAGTTTAATGTTCAACAGTGAGCCCAACAGTGAAGTTATATTGCGAGCTGATAGTGAAGGAGATTTTTTACAAGCACAACTGTCTAATTAAAGGAATATACTAATCCACTAGGTATTTAATTACCTAAATTATTTTTTAATATATATAATAAGGGTGACAGGCAAGCTCTCAGTCCACCCGTCTCTCCGTCCAGAGGATAAATGTAGATGGCCCATAGACATTTACATTTATCCTCGATTAAGAATCAAAACGCAGATGCGTTGTTACCCCTAAGGATTAAGATGGAATGTCTCGTTTCCAGTAAAAAAGGGTCTCCCGATCTCTACACTCACTATACAAAGTACAGCAGCGTTAAGCTGCTATTTTACGCTGGTATTCTGTGAGAGCGTAGTCCTTCCCCGGTCGAGCCGACCCATTCGTGCTACAAACTTAATATAGCGTGGCTAACTGCAGCGTGGCTCTACCACATATGAACTACATATTTAGATCGATTTAAAAATTATTTGCAACACAATGTAATATTAACTACCTTTATTTTCATAATTAAACTTTTATGAAAATATCTATGTTGATGATATCATAAATACTACTAGGTACTATAGGTAGCAACTGACTACAAATGCGAATATTTCGTAAACGGACTATGGAATTTATTAAACGTTACTTCCGTCGGAAATAATATCTGGATTACCCTCCATCTACACTTAAAGAAATTGACTTCAATATCATATGAAAATAGTGTAAAATGAAAATATATGTATATTTAAAACAATGTCTTATATTTTGTTTATCCAACATGGCGACTCTAATACGTGGCGGAAAAACTCTGCAAACATGAATCACTGAACTATTATAATATTTAATATGTTTTGTCTGAAAGCACGCCTACGCTCAAACGATTTTCTTGATTTCATATGTCCAATTTGTATTACATTGATCTACAGATGTAAAAGTTTCCACGCAGGAGAAAGACCGAGCATTTTTGTTGCCATGGCAACAAAGAAGCAGCTTGGCGTTTTACATACATTTCACATGGACCAATTAAAACAACTGGTAGCATTCTTTTACTGCCTAGAAGTCTGTCTGGATAGGAAACACCCTCTCACCTGTTTCTGTTCGCCAAATAGCAGTGCAGTTCTGCAGTGAAGGGTATAAAGAGTTGGTATAATTACAGACTGAAGCATTCTTTCATAGTCCTCAGGGGTGACGACGCATCTTTGGCCTTCTTATTATAAAATCTAGCATGAAAATGTTTTTAGGTCATGTAAGTGGGTACTTATGATCAGGTGGACTATGTATTCGTTTGTTACCCTTGTTTTATTTAAAAGAAAACCACTATTATATTATTTTTCTAGACCTGCAATATTTTTAATATAATATATTCTTGCATTCATTCATTCAACCAAATTCTAATCTTGTACTGGTTATAAATTTTGTCATTGGAAATTTAAATAGCATACGTCACAGATAAGTATATTTAATAGTGGAACTGGTAAGGTCAACTTTCGCAATTCAAACTACCAGTCAAGTTCTACCAACAAATTAGCTAAATCAGATCAGGACGTTGCAATAGGTTTTAAGAAATATTTTACTGATATTCCGATTTTGACCACTAAGTCACTCAATTCTTCTCCTGTCGTCGCCGAATCATTACTTAAACAAAATGTAAATGCGTGTACAAAGAATTTTACATTTCATAAAGTATTATCAATAGATATTGTAAAATATTTTAAAATTATTGATATTAAGAAAATCTGTGGGGTATTTGCGTTAATCCGTTATTTGCATGCTAGACGTGAATAACGGTTTTTAAAATTTTTGTTTGCCTCTCAGTTCAAGCTAATCTTCGAAGTGGCTGAATGCTGTAATGAAACCTGACGAACAATAAATAAGGGGGAATGCCAGGAGTGTTCTAGACACAATTTTATACAAAAGCACGAATATTTTTGATAAATCCAAAATGTATTAAAAAGTGGTATCTGATGTTTATCCTGAAAATAAATGACGCTACATTAATACATCCAGCCAAAGCCGGGGTTGCTAGTAAATATAAATAATATACATTCCTTCGTACGTCACTCTACACGACACGAGACATTAGAGTATTAAAACTAGGAGCTCCTTGTTCTCAAATGCAGTTGATAGCGCTGGTTTCAATACCCTGCGTGCGTGACAAACACGATTTTATATATGTATTTTGATTACTTTACGCCGCACGTCCTCCGCAGAATGCTCCACGTAAGCCTTAAACCCTGTTTACATTTTGGGAAGTAACAAGTGCTAGTGGCAAGTGCAACTGACTAGTGACAAGTGCTTAGTGCGTGTGGACAGGCAATGCTAAGTGATAAGTGGGAATAAAATACGCACTTGTCACTTCTCATTTACCACTTGTCAGTTCTCACTCGCACTTGTGATTTATCAAAATGTAAACCGGGCCTTAGGGGCTTAAGACCCACTAAGTAATCAACAAGCACGAGCTGTTATATTGCAGTATCTCAAGGTATAATGGAAACGCTCTGCCAAAAAAATATAAATAAACAAACAACAGTTTCGTTGTTTGCTTGAACAACATAAAACATTATAAAGATACAAACATTATATAGACAGTTAAAAAGTCAAATATTTAAGGCAAAAAATATAATAAAAACCGTAAACATTGAATAAATTGAATAAAACCCCTTATACGGGTTTTATCGTTTAATTAACTTATTTCAACCTATTTATGGCTGTTCAACCTATTTATGGACAGCTGTTTGGAAAATTTGAAAGTTGAAGAATGCGGGGTAAGAATGGGTGAGTTAACCATCAAATGCCTTTTGTACGCCGATGATCAAGTCATACTTGCGTCGTCGGCGGCCGAGTTGCAAATGATGGTTACATTAATGAACAGGTCATTAAAAGAAAGGGGAATGAAAGTGAACGCAAGTAAGACGAAAGTGATGGTTTTTGAAAGAGATGAAAGCAAAACGGTATGTGAAATAAGAATAGAAGGAGAGTTAATTGAGCAAGTGGATGAGTTCGTATATTTGGGATGTGTATTCAGCAGGGATGGGAGATATGATAAGGACATTGAACGACGAGTGAATGCAGGAAATAAAGTAAATGGGGCTCTACACTCTATTGTGAAAAGTCAGAATGTGTCAAAAAAGGCACGTATGGCAATTCACAGTGCTGTATTAGTCCCTACTTTAACGTATGGTAGTGAAAGTTGGGTGTGGCAGAAGAAGCACGAGAGTAGAATAAATGCGGTAGAAATGCGGTCGCTAAGGAGTATGTTAGGGCTGAATCTGAGTGACAGGGTGAGAAACTGTGTGATAAAAGAAGAGTGTGGTTTGCAAGATGATGCGGTGACCAGGATTAAGAAAGGAATGCTTCGGTGGTTTGGTCATGTAGAAAGAATGAATGCGGAAAGACTGACAAAGCAAATATATGTTGCAGAAGTGAATGGAAGAGTCGGAAAGGGACGTCCTAGGCGGAAGTTTGTCGACCAAATTGGCGATATACTAAAAATGGGCCAAATTAAGAGTACCCTTAACCGACGAGCATGTATGCGTAGGTATATGAATGTGGAAGAGGCGAGAAAGGTATGTCAGGATCGTGCTAAATGGAAGTCTGTAGTCTCTGCCTACCCCTCTGGGTGACAGGCGTGAGTGTTTATGTTTTTATGTTATGTTAACTTATTTTTAATTCCCTACGTTTCAGGTGCTTTACAGCGCCCATTGTCGGGGAGGGGGGGGGGGAATGTGATATTTCACATCCGAATTTCATAGTTAGCCCGGCTAACTTCAGTTTTCGAATATTAATTTTTGGTCCGATCTACGCAGAACGAACTTACAGTATCTTCAAGTCTTACAGTGATATACTTGGGTTTGGATATAATTTTGTTAATTATAGGATCCCTAGCAGATTGCAGCACCATATTCTCTATTTAAGTTATATGTTATGTTTTCTTTTAATTTAATATTCTCTACAAGATGCAGGAGTGTACAAGCTAGATTGTGAATGTGGTCTCTCTTACATAAGACAAACAAAAAGATCTTTAAAAACCCGAGTGAAAGTACAGTACAGTATAGCTGTCTTTTATTGAGCCGAGTTCTCGGTGATATGGAGCACTGACGCTTCGGAAAGTCTGTAGTCTATGAACATGTTCAAGATCGTCCCCATAATTACATGGATAGGATATGCAAAAACGAATTGATGAAATGGCTGAAAACATTGAAGAGTCATTGTGCAATCATCTGAAGACTAGTCAATTTTCAATTCAGTTGGATGAGTCTACTTTATCAACAAATGGAGCATTGTGAGGTTTATTAAAGATGAAAACATATGTCAAGAACTATTATTTACCAGAAATTTAAAGACAGATACAAAAGGAGAAACCACATATAAAACACTGGAAAAGTTTTGTAATGAAAGAGGAATTCCCTTTAAGAATATTATATCAGCTGCTACAAATAGTGCTCCAGCTATGACGGGGTGTCAAAAAGGCTTCATAGGGTACTCAAAAAACAAAATTCCAGATTTGCTTGCTGTATATTGCGTTATACATCGACAAAATTTGGTTGCTAGAAATTTCAGTGAACGACTGTTTCAATAATTGCAACATGTCATCAGAGCAATCAATAACATCCGAAACAACTCTTTAAATGACAGATTATTTCAGCTTTTTGTTGCTAATGAAGATTTCAACCGATTGATCTTACACACAGAAGTGCGTTGGTATCAAAAGGAAATTAACTGACTTGATTTTACAATCTGTTTGACTCCGTCACAGAGTTCTTAAAAAACAATGACACAGTATTGCGCGACAACCTCATTACATCAAAGAATGATATCGCATACCTGAAAGACCTTTATGAATTGCTAAATGATATGAATCTCCAACTTCAAGGCGATGTCTTGAACTTAATAAAAACAAAAATGTCGTCGATGCTTTCGTAGCCAAGCCGCTCTTAGATAAGAAGAATATCGGTAGACGTGAGTTCCATAATCTTCCAAATTTATCAATATTCTGCAACAACGACGACATGCTTGTCTACTGCTATCATTTGGAAAATCTCCACAGTGATTTCATTGAAAGATTCCAGGACATTTTGAAACTGGAAATACCAGACTGGGTGTTAGATCCTTTTTTCAAATGTCAACATAGCAGTATCACCCAAACTGGAAGAAGAAATTATAGAACGGACAACGAACGAGGAAATAAAAATCAAATTCAATAATGGCTACCAAGGATTTTGGATACAAAGTCAGTCCCGCAGTTGAAGCCTGGATTGCGGTCGATCGTTCAACGATTTTTGATAGTGTTTCCATCGTCATAATTAGGTGAACGTGAACGCTGGGACGACGCTGTTTACTAAAAAAAGAAATCGTTTGCATGTTACCGAGCGTGGCAACTTACGACTGTTGAGTAAAATCGAACCTGATATCAATTAACTTCTTGAAAATCATCAAATTCATCCATCTCATTAGATTAGTTTTAAAACTAAAATTAGGTATGTTATATACCTATCTATGTTGTTTCTTTTACTTAATTAAAATATATTCTTAATATTATAAAGTTGCGTTTTAATTGCTCTCACTGGTAATAATGTCTGGTTTAGAATTTAAGTTTAAACACCAGAACCGACTAATATAACACACCATAACTAAATTAATTAAAGAAATGAAATTGCGAGTTTTTAAGCTTTAGGAGTGTATAAAAAATCGGCGCCGCTGAAAAATAATTGATTTTTAAGGAGGGCTGTAAAAGAAATAAGTTTGATAATCTCTGCGCTATGGGGAGGCGCGAGTGACACTATTTATTTATTTAAATAGATACATCATCGACAATACACTAAAATACTACATTTTAGATAAAGGATGTGTCTTTACAGGCGTATACATCAATGTAAGAGAAAAAAACCTAAACAACATATAAACTCTAAAGCAAAAAGGAATTAAACTAATCAATCAAAGTAAAAGCACCACATCCAGTAATAATTACAATAAATAATAATTTTGAGTCATTAGTCTGGCAAGACAGCTAACAGTAAGTCTTTACATTTTCTTTTAAATTCACGTTCGGGGTTCGGGGTTCGGGACACTACAATTATATTTGTTTTATAGAAAATGGCCATTAGAGCAATCTATGATTTATAACCTAAAGAGTCACTCAAGATTTAAAGAAGTTAATGTATTAACTTTGGCTGCTCAATACATTTATGAAAATATAATGTACAAATTACAAAAATAAGTGATATTGCTTCGGTAAATATTACTAGCTAGTAATATTAGTTACTCGACTCCACCGAGTCAGTAATTCGTTCTTGGGGCGATGTATACGCTTTTACAACAAAATCCCAGAAAATATACAAAATTTGACCTCTACAAAGCGCAAAAACTTTATTAAAATAAGTTTGTATAAAAACAGTTATTATAATATTAAGGAATTTATGGATGATAATAACACCTGGGAAGGGTGATCGCTACGAAGCTATTTCTAATTTGTTTTGTGTTGTTAATTGTAACATACATGATTATAAGCTGTTATTTTTTTTAATCCCGCTGTGTTTCTTATCGTTTCTTCCCAGGAAAGATTTTTTTTCCGAAACAGTGGTAAATAAAAAAGTGACTTTTAATATGTTTTTTGACTTTAAGTGTTTATAATCTATATTGAATAAAAAAGTTAATATTTCTGTTTCAATTCTAAAATTTCTCAGCTTCTAATTCCTAAACTTCAATGTTCCTTGTTAGTATTATGCCATTCGAAGCGTCCGTATACACGCGATCTTGCAGATTTATATCTCGCAAGACTATTAGAAAAGCGATTTATGTTTGCACGAGAAATTATTTGGCAATTCGCGAGAAAAATAATGCGGTATGCGGTGCGGTAGTCCTGAAGCCAAACTCTCACACTGTGTATTCGAATTGGAATAAGTTTAAAAACAAAACCGTGATCAAAAAACAGACAAATCAACAAATATCGGAAATCTATATTGTAGAGAATATGTTATAAAGTTATTTATTAAAAATAATAATAGTGTGAAAGCTGGTGTTAAACTTCAACTAACTCTCCTGCTTACGCAATTAATCATTATCAGCAATAAAATATCGTATTTGCACTATACATTCAGTAGAGCAGTTATAGTTCGATCATACCGTAATATGTTTCGTGACAATTACACAATCATTACAGCAACAAAACTACCCTCATCTCATTGTAACACCGAGCAGCCTCTTAGCAACACCAGCTTCCTTGCCTGTACTAGAAGAATACCTACAACGAAAATAACTACGACACTGCACCTAATTCTATGAGTCTCAGCACTCGTAGCATGACTTCACTTAAAGAATGACTTTCGCAAAATCTCTCGTGCAGGGCGCCTACAGTAAACTTTATATTGCACAAACCAGTGGAATTTCTCGATATACCCTCTACTCTACTACGCCACCATCGATATGACACTCCGTTAGAGTGATGCAACCTCTCGGTCGCTCGATACATCCCGTACTTTATAGACGTGAAGATAAATCCTTATCTCTGACGTTATAAGTTTTTTTTACTCGTGGTAGGGCCACGCTACAGCTATATTATAGTTGTAGCACGAATGGGTCGGCTCAACCGGGGAAGGACCACGCTCTCACAGAATACCAGCGTAAAATAGCAGTTTATACTGCTGGTGTCTCTTATGGTGAGTGTAGAGATCCGGAAACCCTTTTTTTCACTCAAAATCACTTTTAGAAAAGATACAAATGTGACTTTTCTATTTATTGCGGTAAAATAACGAAATAATGTCGTCATAATAAAGTTGAAGCTAACTCCGGATCTACAGTAGATGTATTATTGTAAAGCATTATTGCCTCAACAATGTTTCATTTTCACAATGCCAGCGTATTTTGAACAATGTTTGCTAAATTTATAGAGACAAATAAATACAAGTCTAGATGGCACGGTGCCTAAGTGATTGGGTTAGTTTTTTCTATGATTTAGCTAATGTCTAAATAAATAGAATTCTTTAATTTAGTTTTATACGTAAATAAACACCGTGGATTCAACATGTCAACGAAGAAACTTTTATCGGTGTGGGGTGCAGTTTCCACACTTTTTTTTTAATTTATTAATAGAATATATGTGACAAACAAGTACACATATACCCTGATGTTAAGTCGATACTGTGGCCCATAGACATCTACACTTATCCTCAATTAAGAAATAAAATGGAGATGCGTTGTCACCCCTGAGGACTGAGATGGAATGCTCCGTTTCCAGTACAACGGGTCTCCGGTTGATATATGACATAAGGTGATATAAATGTTGCTATGATAATATGATAATAGCTTTGATATTAGTATGACAAGAAACTGTTTGATATGAATGCTTGTAATGCACTGATCGATGAGTATTGGCGTATGAAAGTGCTGTGTTAGTAAAAGTGCACTGTTAACAAAATTAAACACAATATCCTCTTCAGACCCAGATAGAAAGGAAGTGGATTAAATGACTTTTAAACATTTTTACAGGTTCATAGGGAAGCAAACAAAACATATATTACAAAAAAAAAATTATTTGGTTTAAATAAAAAAAATATCATGGGTGCACATATGTGCACCTGAGGACTGTCTTAATAAAAATATCACTTATTTGTATGGTATAACTGGAAACAGTTATTTTTTAAAATACATAAATATACGTTACATTTTATACATATAGTGCGACAACGGGATGAGCATTGGCTATGGCGGCATTTTGACGCGAACTTGTCATTCAGGTATCGGGGCAAATGCCCTACCCCGTCCAACCTTACATCAGGAGGCGGATGTGTCACAACCGCTCTATGTTTTTTTTCGGCGGTTCATCTTCGACCCTTGATGTAGATGGACTGGCTTCCTTTTCATTTTCAACGCCACGGCTGCTGCTTCGCAAGTAAATTGGGTTTATCCAGCCACCATCGTATCTTGCTAATGCTGTAGCTAGATTCAGCCTGTACTGAAGCAGGCCCAGCCTGTCTTTTGCTGCAATTCCCTCCTGCTGGCAGCATCTCGTGTACATGATCCAGCAGTTGACAATGGCCAAATCTACGAAATGGCTAAATGCACGCACTGGCCACTTTTTGGTTCGCATGGCGCTGCGATAATATGCTATCAACCGATCGCATAAATCGATGCCACCCATGCAGGTATTATAGTTTTTTACTACAGCTGGTTGTGGCACGTCAATTTTCTTTTTCTGTACTTTGCACCATCTTTTGCAGCAGCCTATTGGAGTAGCACCTACGCACGTAGACAACATGGTGACAGCTTTGGTATCCTTCCATTTCACTACAGTAACTTGCTCATCATTTCTCACCTTCTCGTCCCATTCTCCTCTCTTCAATTGCTTGTCAGTCTTTAATTTTTTAGCAACTGGCCCTAATTGATTGTTCATCACCGTCCCAGTCAGATATACATTCTTTTTATTTTTATTTAGATAGTCCGCTAGTTTCATACTTGTGAAAAAACGGTCGGTATATAAGACACAGTTTTCGGGAACAGTGCGACACAACAGCTTCACTATGCCTGCTCCAAGTCCTAATTGTTCCATATCCTGGCGGGGTATTGTATTTGATCCCACATATATCTCAAAATCCAGAACGAGCCCATCTTTAGCCGCTAATACAAAGTTTTTCAAGCCAAGAGGATTTGGCTTTGAGGGTACATACTGGCGGTATTCACACCTTCCAGAAAACGGAATCATTTGTTCATCTATTGACAGATGATTGGATCGAGGTAAGCTTTGACATTTTTCCTGAATTCTACTAATTATTGGCCGGATTTTCCAGAGTTTATCATCATTATCTCGTCTCTCAGAATTATCTACAAAATGTAGATGATTTCGCAATTCAAAAAACCGATCTCTTGTCATAGTGTCTCGAATCAATGGTACGCACAGGTCTTTGCTCCAGTACAGTCTACCTTGTGGGTATTTTAAACTGCCCATGAGAATTTGCAACCCAGCAAAACGTATTATTTCTATATAATCAGTTGCCACTGATTTTAAATTTCTGTTTTGCGCAGAATATAAATTCGTCTGTTCAGCGACTAATTTCCAGAAATCTAGATCTAGGTACTCCAAAAATGAATATAAGCAGCTCGTAGATGAGGTACCTTGTGAAAAGAGCACATCATCAGTAATGTCTGGTCCACGAAGATCCATTTGTTTAGTCCGCCTGAATTCACCAGGCACATTTTGCTGCATCTCAACTATGTTACCCTGTTCTGGTTCCGAGAACCATTCCGACTCCGATACTTCAGGTGGTACAGCATCTGGCGGCAAGTACTCATCGTCGTCTTCATATCCAGAGTAGTCCAAGTCGCTGTTGTTAAGTGCTTCTTCGATTGCTTTAGCATCCATGATCTATAGCCAATAAAAATATATCTCAATTTATTCATACTAGCAATAAAATAATGGTCTAGACCTGAGGTGCACGTACGTGTACTCAAAAATAATTGACTTAAATTAACTACAAAATTTATTGATTTCGGAAATACATTATTCGCTATGTAAACTACTACTAATTGTGCACCAATAATCGTAAAAACAAATGATTTAAAACAACGATTAATATTTTTACCTGATTTTATAAGTTTCCTCACGGGTGACACGAAAAAAAACAGCCAACTTTGAATTTGAATAAGATTTTTCATAAACCTATTTAAACAGGATTTGCCATCTATTGTAATTTTAGGGTAATACAGTCTTTTGTTAAGGCGATAAAAGTACAGTTACTCGTCACAAGATGGAATCACTAGTTTTATTTAAAAATTTCTAAGGTACACGTATGTGTACCGGGGGTCTGAAGAGGTCGGTCGGAAATATTTCTTTAGTGCAAATTTGAATCATATTAATTAAATTTTACACATTTAGTAATTACTGTAATTTTTTTGACAATTTATCGCTTTTAGGTGTTTGAAACGTGTCAAATTTAAAAACTTGATTGAATATCTTTTTAAAAGCTACATAGGTAATTGGCATTGATTAAATACGGACGGGCCGTGGCGCAGTAGCTTAGCAATGAGTTGCAACGCTGGGGATCGCGGCTTCGAATTCCGCACAGAATAAGTATCTGTATGGTCTATAAGTAATTGTCGGGTCTGAATGTTTGTCCTTGTACAATTTACGTTTGTAAACTGATTCCACGATACAGGGGAAAATCATAGTGTGGGGGCAATGTTCTTTCTTCAGTACTTTATTTTATTAAGTTTTAATTATAAGTACCCGGATGACCGAGCTTTGCTCGAGTCTTGAGATACAAATTACATCCTGATGAATAATATTTTATGATCTTATTGACATAATAGGAAAACCTGAACTGGTTATTTGAATAAAAAATCATGAGTGCAATTAGTTTAATTAATCTTTTCGTATTTTTAAAAAATATTAAAAAAGGGCTCGAAATAATAGATTTTCTCACAAAAGATAGGAACTTGAAAAAAAAAAGGAAAAAATCGGACCGAAGACTGGACGCGAACCAAGGCAATACGATTTCGCGACAGCTCGATATCCACTTGAGCTATTACGAACATTAACAAATTGTAAACATTTACCTTCTTATATTGTAGCAGTTTTTCATTGCCTGAAAACGCGGACAAAAAATATTTATTATTATTATTATATATATATTTATATATATATATATATATATATATTATATATATATATATATATATACCAGGCGGTCCCATAATGAACTGGCCTGATATAGACAACGACATGTCGCTACATGTTGTGTTGCATTAAATAGTACGTTTATCGTGCACTTAATATAAGAAACATGCATCGACATGAAATGCTTAGTCTTAGTTTAACAGGCATTTGAATAACGAGAGTCGCGTATTTTTTCAAAATGTCGAAAACTGAGTATCGAAGTGTCATAAAGTTTCTGTTTAAAGAAGGTTTATCCCCTGCCCAAATAAAAGAACGATTGGATGGCGTGTATAAGGAGTCTGCCTCCTCCTATAGCACAGTGAAAAATTGGGTGAAAGAGTTTCGCCTCGGGAGAGAAACCGTCGAAGACTTTGGCCACGACGGTCGACCTGTGGAAGTGCTCACTCCCGAAACGATTGCTCTTATCGAAGAGGAGGTTCTGAGTGACCGCCGTTTGAAGATTAGAGAAATTGCAGCAAGGCTTGGGCTCTCTAAGAGTACCGCGTATAGTCATCACGCGATCCATGAACATCTTCACATGAAAAAAGTGAGTGCAAGATGGGTACCGAAACTTCTTTCAGCGGTACAGAGACAGGAAAGAGTGCGCTGCGCTTCGGAGTTTTTGGATCTTTGTGGCGAAAATCCAAAGACTGTGATCGAGCGGCTAGTGACTGACTGGTGATGAAACTATGATCTTGTATTATGATCCACAAAGCAAGCGCGAGTCAATGGAATGGCGTTATAAGGGTGAAAAGCCCCCTAGAAAGGCAAAGGTGCAACAATCGACTAAAAAACTGATGTGCACAATATTTTGGGATTTTCAAGGCATTTTGATGGTGGATTTTAAAGAACGTAATACAGTCGTGAACGGCGAATATTATGCTTCTTTAATATATAAATTACGAGACAAGATAAAGGAAAAACGAAGAGGCAAGCCGTCTAAAGGTGTCCTGTTGCTCCATGACAACGCCCCTGTTCATACCGCTGGTGTTTCGAAGGATGCAGTTCGTCAATGCGGGTTCACAGAAGTTCAACATCCACCTTACAGTCCAGACATGGCCCCGTCCGACTATTATTTATTTCCAAATTTAAAGCGGGACTTAAGAGGTAGAAAATTTTCAAGCGATGAAGAGTTGCAGGCGGCCGTCTTCAGTCATTTTGAGGATAAAAAATGTGATTACTTTTATAAAGGTTTAGAGATGTTGATTCACAGATGTCAGAAGTGTGTTAGTATTCATGGTGATTATATTGAAAAATAAAATTGGTTTCGTTTCATTTCCTTCAATGGTTCATAGTTAGGCCAATTCATTATGGGACCGCCTACGTATATATATATATATATATATATATATATATATATATATATATATATATATATATATATATATATATATATATACAGTATTTTAAAATATAAGTACCTACTATAAATATATTGCACGATATTATCATCGTAGAATGTAAGTTATCATTCATAACTAACAAGATCGTTATATTATGTACTACATTCTGGCAATAAATAGAATAATTGATTTGAAAAAAAATCCCAGTCAACCTTCCATTCAATAAAGTTCAGAAGTGCAAAAAAAATAGAACGCATTGCAAGATGATTGATGCAAATATAGTTATTACATTGAATCGTTTCGGAACGCGAAACTCAATAATAAGTGCATGAAGGTGGGAGTGTTTGTTTGATCGTCAAATTGATTGAGATTTCTACCTTTAAAAACAGTTTTTCAAATAGTAAAATGTTTAGTCTATGCCAGTAATACTGATTGACAACGTTTTAATATTTCTCTGTGTTTTGTCTGAGGTGTTGGAGAAAAATACACATAACGTCTATATCAATCGAATTGGAACGAAAAGAAAATTCATTGATATAAAGATGTATATGCTAAAATGCCTTACCACAATACGTAAAGATTACTTATTTTTCTTTTAGTATTGTAAGCATTCATAGTAAGCAATAATTATTCTGTAATGATTTCTTATATTGCCGCGAATACCAACTACACATGAAATGAAACTAATCCCCCGTGATCCGAAATGTCGGGAATTAAAATGTTAAAATAAAACGCGATAAAATCGTTACCGCTGATCGATTTCTATGCTATCGTAATCGGCTATTGCATTGAAATAAAATGTCAACATAAATTGGTTTATATTCGAATAAATCATATTTTTTTTAATAATGTTAATGTCCTCAAGGCCGAATTTCGGTCGCAGCGGCCAGTCTCAACGTTGACTAGCCATCGCGTAGGACCGTACTATAGTGCCCGAGTGTGTATACACAAGCTCAGGTGCACTTTCTATCCCCTCACTCTAATAGTCCGATGGGACTGTAATCTGACACGACTGGAGAGAGATTTTTTAAGCTATTGCATAGCTTCTATCGCGGGCCTTGAGCGCGGGGACCGAATCCAGAAATTCCGTAACGAAAACAACCTCACGCTCCCCACTCCGACGGGCACGGAGGTGTGGCGTTGAAAGCCGTGCATCGTCTAACGTCGTTTCAGTTCGGCAGACTTCGGCACGGTGTTTGTGTGCGTGCGACTAGTCGTATGCGTGTACACTAGCTGCTAACTGAATGATAAAAATTCCTGAATAACCTACATGTATTGTAAGATATTAAAAATATTTTAAACAATATTAACTTCTCATTTATACAATAAGAGAAAAAAAATTGTTTTCTTATCGGTCACCACGCTCAAAAAGTGTAACTTGATTTAATATCAAAGACTTAACTGCATAAATAAAATAAATAATTAATTATAATTGCATAAGTTGATAAAAAATGCTATGCAATAGCTTTACCACGGCAGTCCCCGAGTGCCACACGTCTTTTTTTATAGAATACGGCTGACAAACGAGCACATAGTCCACCTGATGGTAAGCGGATGCTGTGGCCCGTAGACATCCATATTTATCCTAAATAAGAATCAAAACGCAGACGCGTTGTCACCCCTGAGGACTAAGATGGAATACCTCGTTACCAGTACAAAAGGTCTCCGGGTCTCTACGTGTAAAGTTTTTTAAATAGTAAAAGAATAGTGAAAAGAAAGATCAGGTGCAAGAGATACGGCTTAACGTGTTTTCAGAGGCAAGGGGTCGAAACACCGCCAACTTTCAGATTCCGGGCTACTATTGAGAATTTATTGATAAAAAACCCAACAACTAGTTTTGTCCCCGCCCGGAATTCGATCTCAGGACCTCA
Source organism: Parnassius smintheus behrii (assembly GCA_036936625.1). NCBI lineage: Eukaryota > Metazoa > Arthropoda > Insecta > Lepidoptera > Papilionidae > Parnassius > Parnassius smintheus. The sequence continues at coordinate 44,649,379 of JAUPFT010000021.1, forward strand.
TGGATTACAACCGCTAGTATATTGAGACGGTCAACAGTCGAGTAATAAAATTCTAAAATGTTCTAAAATAAAACATTAAACTCTAAAATGAAACATTAAATTTCACTAACGTATAGTCAGCCGCTCACATACACGGACTGTTTTTTTTTCAATAGAAGCTTATAAAATCGTTGGTTTTAAAAGTATAGAACTCAAAACATGGAAATATAAAAACATTCAAATAAGAAGTTAATAAATATGTGCGAACTGATGATACAATATTAACCATAAGATCCAGACGGGCGGTAGCATCATCCTTATAACACAAATAAATAAATAAAAACCACATTTGCCAACCGCCTGCTGAGCGCGGCAAATCCTATACCTTTAAACGAGCAATTCTTGTATATATATAAATATATAATCGGAATCTCGGAAACGGCTCCAACGATTTTGATAAAATTTTGTGTGCAGGGATTTTCGGGGGCAATAAATCGATCTAGCTGGGATTTATTTTTAGAAAATGTCTTTTTGTCCGTGTTTTAGGCAATAAAAAACTGCTATAATATCGTTAGAATAAGAAGGTAAATTTTGACGGTTTATTAATGATTACAAATAGCTTAATTGGTATATTGGGCAGTCACAAAATCGTAATACCATGGTTCGAGCCCAGACCGGCCGACCGACCTTTTTGAAATTTTTTTTCAAGTTCCTTTCGTTTTTGAGAAAATCTATTTTTTCGAGCCCTTTTTTTAGTATTTTTTAAAAACACGAAAATTTAAATTAAACTAATTGCACTCATGATTTTTTAATCAAATAACTAGTTCAGTTTTTTCTATTATGTCGCTACGATCAAGAAATATTATTCGTATTTCATCAGTATGTAATTTGTATCTAAATATAATTTCCAAAACACACGAATCAAAAAATTTTCTTACGTGGTAGAGCCATGCTGTAGTTATATTAGCAGTATAGTTGTAGCACGAATGGATCGGCTCGACCGGGGAAGGACCACGCTCTCACAGAATACCAGCGTGAAATAGTAGCTTAATGCTGCTGTATTTCGTATGGTGAGTGTAGAGAACCGGAGACCCTTTTTACTGGAAACGAGGCATTCCATCTCAGTCCTCACGGGTGACAACGCATCTGCATTTTGATTTATAATGGAGGATAGATGTAGATGTCTGTGGGCCGCAGCAACCACTTACCATCAGGTGGACTGTGTGCTCGTATGTCACCCTATTCTATAAAATAAAAAAAAATTAAAAAAAGAAATAATTAAAAAACCGAGCGAAAAATACCGAGCAAAGCTCGGTGAACCGCGTACTAACATTAATAACCCCTTAATACGATGTAATAATGATGACAATATCGTAAATATAAGACACTGATACAATAAATCTAGGTCATATGTATATAAATAATATAATTATTCTACCTTTATCTAGCTACACTATTTGTTTATATGTTCCTGTCATATTAAAATCTTTTTAATTGAAAACTCCTTGGTTTTAAAAATCGAATATCATTTACTTATTTAAAAAAAGATTCTCGGTCTTGTCACAAGGTTTTGTCAAACTTGTTTAGTCGTTGAGAAAATGGAATTGACTCGATAAAATTCAAGAGCGATGATTTATTATGATTTTAGAGGTGGTTTAACACAAAAACAGTGTGTTGACCGGATGATTTCTGCATTTGGTGGTGAACCCCCATCCAAAACCACAATTTAGCGCTGGTTTGCTGAATTTCAACGTGGACGTGTCAAGCTCAGTGATGATCCCCGTCAAGGTCGTCCAAAAACTGCAGTCACCCAAGAAAACGTTGATGCTGTGCGTAAGCTGATTCAGGACGATTGACATGTGACATACCGCGAAATTCAGGCAACTTTAGACATTGGCATGAGTCAAATACAAATAATATTGCATGAACAATTAGGTGTAAATAAGTTGTTTTCCCGATGGATACCGCATTCGCCCTGTGAAGAGCAAAAAGCGGCTCGCGTTACTGGGTGCGTCAGAACTCTCAAAAGATTCCACGCAGGATCCTCAAATGCTGTATACAACATAGTATCAGGTGACGAATCCTGGATATACGCGTACGAACCCGAAATAAAAAACCAGTCACGAGTTTGGGTGTTCGAAAATGCCAAAATGAAAGCCAACAAAAATTGTTCGTTCACGGAGTGTTGCAAAAAAAATGTTGGCCACGTTTGTCTGCAAAACCGGCCATGTTACGACTATTCCTCTTGAGAAACAAAGAACGGTTAATGCAGAATGGTATGCTATCATTTGTTTGCCACAGGTCGTTTCTGAACTCCGTAAAGAGAACTGCAACCGCCGCATCATCCTCCATCACGACAATGCGAGTTCTCACACCGCACACAGAACAAAAGAGTTTTTAGAGCAAGAAAACATAGAATTATTAGACCATCCGCCGTACAGCCCCGACCTAAGTCCTAATAATTTCTATACTTTCCCTAAAATAAAGAATAAATTGCGTGGACAGAGATTTTCATCACCTGAAGAAGCTGTGGACGCCTACAAAACGGCCATTTTGGAGACCCCAACTTCCGAATGGAATGGTTGCTTCAATGATTGGTTCCATCGTATGGAAAAATGTGTCAAATTTCGCGGAGAATACTTCGAAGAGCAATAAATACATTTTTAAATAGTAACGTGGTGTGTTTTCCTTAATTCCCGAAATTTTCAGTGCCACCCTCGTAATGGCGTATTTATGTTATATGTAATAGTTTCAAAATATATGTCTGCACTTTTATATAGGTATTTATATTTATAATAGTATATATACATCTTAATATATATAAATTACGTGTCATGTTGTTTGTCCGCGATGGACTCCTAAACTATTTGAACGATTTTAATCAAATTTGCACACCGTGTGCAGTTTAGTCTAACTTGAGAGATAGGATAGTTTTTTTACCGATACCGTACCGTATATAATATATGATAGTGACCCACAGTTTGCGAATTTAAGAATTTTTAATAGGACATGACAAAAGGTCGTCGAAAAGGGTAACAACGTCTGCCAGGCAAGCTAGTTATTAGAGTTCCTTAGTCAACTAGGAACCCTTATAGTTTCGCCATGTCTGTCTGTCCGTCTGTCCGTCCTCGCTTAATCTCTGTGACCGTTAGCACTAGAAAGCTGAAATTTGGTACCAATATGTGTATCAATCACGCCGACAAAGTGGTAAATAAAAATTGGAAAAAAATGTTTTATTAGGGTAGTCCCCCTATATGTAAAGTGGGAAGTGATTTTTTTTTTAATTTCAACCCTAACGTATGATATATTTTTGGAAAGGTATTTAAAAATGAATGGGGGTTTACAAAAATCATTTTTTGATAATGAGAATAGTTTCGGAAATAATCGCTCCAAAGGTAAAAAACAATGTGTCCCCCCCCCCCTCTAACTTTTGAACCATAAGTTTAAAAAATATGGAAAAAATCTGAAAAGTAGAACTTTATAAGGACTTTATAGGAAAATCATTTTGAACTTGGATGGAAACAACAGTACCCACTACCGGGAGCAGTTGCAGAAGCGCGGAGCGCCGCTGGAGCGCGACCATAATGGATACCCACCTTTAAACTCATAAGTGGGAACACTTATTGTGACGGACGGGAAACTACGGAACCCTACACTGAGCGTGGCCCGACACGCTCTTGGCCGGTTTTATGTATATATTATTAAGTATGTATGTATTTATCTTATCTACATACTTGTGTACCCTTCTATATTATGCGGTTTATAATAAAAATAATGTTATTGTAGCTCGCCAAATCACACATATATTTTTGTTGTATATTCTTGCAATCTTGGCCATCTAAATATTGTCTGGAAAAGATCGATCGTAGCGATAATACTGCCTATTGTACCACATTTCTTTCCCTCCTTTTTTTTGTTAGTATTTATGTTTTTTTTTTTGGCGTGCATTAAAGTGTTATCTATCTATCTATCAAGAAAGTAATATTTTGTTGTAAGAATATAGGCATAAATAAATGTGAAATGTGTGTAATAGCAGTTTATTAGAATATACCCCGTGGTTGTTGTGAGATACGATAGAGTGAAACTAAAACAGAAGAAATATCACCTTCATTACAAAAACTCTAAATAATGATGCTCATGTCTCGTGGTAACTGGCCTACTAGACTGGAGAGATCATGTTCACCAGTGGTCTTTGATATACTGTAAAGATTGTAAAAAGTTATAGTTAACAGTTTATTCAATAGTAATGGTAATAAATTACATATTAAGAAAATACAACACAGTTATGTTATAGTAAACATTATCGCATTGTACGTGGTAAAGACAAACTCTAAGTATATAATAGTTGTGCCTCGATTGGGAACCATAAAAATATCACGTTAGCATAGAGTACTATCAAGAAATAGCAGCATAATGTCTATCACGGTGTGTTATGGCGAGTGTAGAGAATCAGAGACACTTTTTACTGGAAACGAAGCATTCTATCTCAGTCTTCAGGGGTGATATCGCATTTACATTTTGATTCTTAATCTATGTTACATGTTGGTGTACACTATACTGTAGGCTACAGCTACAGTATCTTTTTACCATTGGGTGGAATGTGAGCTCGTTTGTTTACCTCTTGTGTCCTTACTACTATAAAAAACAATGCATCACATACATTAAAACACTTTAAAAGATTTCAGTGCGACTGACCTGAGGCGTCCACGTTGTGGAGACTCGGCTGGACGACCTGCTCCGCGTCCGCCACAGCCGCTTGCTGACACTTTGCACCACGCTACTCGACGACCGTGACTTCTGCATGCCACCTGCAGGGGGAGCCATTGTTGTCATATTGCGACCGAGAATGGTTGACAAGAACGAGTGCGATTGCGACGGTGAAGGCGGGGACGTTGGCGTCGAAACCACTGATGCAAATTGTAAGTCTCTGTACGTGAGAATCCATGCTTCTTCTGTCTGACAGCCCTTATGAGGACCGTCATCGTCCACATCACCAGGTACTCGAGGTTTGATGTTTCGTAAGTTCTTGTCGTAATTGATCCGCTTGAAGCGGTCGACTTTTTCTGAGTCCACGCTTTTCTTTCGTGCCATTCTCAAGTACCGTTTGATAGTGTCACTGACAGATTGCGATACGTCGTCGTGATCGACGCTAGAGCGACGGCGGGCCGGCTTCCGTTCGGGTGGTGGACTCGTGGGGCTCGTTGGTGCTGTAGCCGCTTCCAACTTTTCTCGATATGCTCTTTCCAGCTCACATAACACTTCATCCGGGATGGGAAGAGTTTGTGTGCCACGATCGCAAAATCTGTCCTCCAAAGATTCGGAAATAACTTCAATAAGTGGCGGTGGTGACATTGGCGGTGAACGGAAGCCGCTATCTTCACCATCATAAATGCGCACTCCTCCAAAGGCTCGACTACGAAGAGCACTTCTAGCATTAGCAACGCTGTAACCACCGGGACCGAAGCCACTGGCACCACTAGTGCCGCCGCTTCTGGCACCACGATACGGTTTAGTTTTACGCAAATCTTGATAGAGTTTTTTCAACAGAGTTCTATCGCCCAACAAGTCCTGCACAACATTGTCTCTGTTCGGCGTTCTAGAGTAATATTTCCCTAGAGTTTCGAAGAGAGCCCTTCGAGCGGGATCTGAGTCGGCGTCGACGGGACTGCGCTCAGTCTGCCGCTTCAAATACTTTCTAATCGCTAACACTAATTCGTCGGCGTCCGAGGCTCTCGGTGCCGTCTTATCGTCTTCTACTTTCAGGTACTTTCGCAGCAAATCAACTAAAACGCTCTCGTCATCATCGGCGGGCGCTTTGCCCGGGAGAGAGAACGCTATAGTAGCAGGCGGCGGTGGGGGCGCCGTGAAGAAATCTCGCCGCAGCTTAGCGAGATCGAAACGACCGCCTGAAGTGTGACCGATGAACAGTTCGGTGGGACGTGGAGGCGCCTCATCCGGCGGAGAGCGCGCGCGAACCGAGCCGCCGCGTGCGCGTTTCTTCCGCCGCGGGCGTGGCAACGCGCTCGGGTACGAGCTCTTCCGCCATAGCAGGAAGCGCGGCTCCCGGGAGCACACTTCCTGGAAGTAGGCCTCGATGCGCGGGACGTCCTCGGTTCGGTTCTGCGCGCCGTCGGGGACGAGACGGCGGCCGGCATCGGACATATACTTCCATGTCTTGCGCGTGAGGAGCCAGCGCTCGCGCGGTTTCTCCCGGCGGCGGACCGCTTTCGCCATGGGCTCGCTGGGGCGGCGGCGGCGCTCCATGGCCGTCAGGCGCGCATGCCGTCGCGCGCGCACCTGCCCAGTCGCGCCGAAATAGCCGCCCGGTAATAGAGCGGCCGTGAACTGAATATAGGGTGCTGCGCGAGCGGCGGCTCGGCGCGCCGGACTGCGCTCCTCCGTAAACAAACCGCGCGCTAGTGCCGTACCGTGTTTCGCTATTAATACTTAGCGCGCACTGAATAGCAAATAGCAGTTCGTTTCGCCAAATAACTCAATAAATATATTCGCAACCAAGAAACATATTAGAACAAGCTATTGCATTTGTTCTGATGCAACTCCACCCATAGCTCTTGCTACACCATCAAAAGTTAGCTGGCAGATGTGCCAAATACTTGATTGTAATAAAAAAATTATAAATTTATCATTTAACTAATATTTATACATTTAGTTTTACAACTATTTCCTTATTGAAAAATTTGTCACTGTTTCAAAAATGAAGTACTCTTCGGAGAGGCGTGTTATCGTGTGCACTTCAAGACTGTGGTCACGAAACTAGTTGACAACAATGACGAATGTGGCAATCCCTAAAATGAGAGAGAACCGTTTCCGAAAAGGCGAAGGGACAAGTAATAATTAATGGTTGTAGTTAATTTTATTTTTTAATAAATTTTATTTTATAATTATTTGTAATAATCCAATCTTATTTAATTACGTTTAAACGTTATTTTTAACTTTCACTTGATAGAATTTGAGATAAAAATTAGCAGTGTTATTAATACACAAATATAAATAACAGTTGTTTCCATCACTAGGGCACCCACGCGATTCACGCCCGCGCAATTACCCGCTAACGCTCCCGCTGCCTCTCATCCCTTGACTTAAGCGGCGAAATGCTTTAGCACCTGTGATTGAAGAACATACACCTGAGTCCTTCACACTAATGGTTATTACACCGAAGTTTAAGAGAAAATATTTATGTAACAGATAAAATTAAACTTCCAATGATAATTGAGACTATTTTATTTCAACTAAGAGTGGCCAGTACTCAACCCACCTGATGGTATCACAGTTTAATTACGATCATTAATATTTACCACCAAGAAGAACCAAGATTTTTTTAAAATATTTGAGTGTTTTACGCTTAATCAAGGTAATACCAATCAAAATCAGTACCGTGTAGTGGTGGTGTAGTTCCACTACCCCATATCATCCCGTGGTGGTGGGTCAGTTAGAGGCGATGGAGGGAAACATATCAGGGGATGAGCAGCAGTGAGCTAAGGAAGCCACAGTAGCCTAATGGCAGGTTCGATTCCGCCATTCGACTACTGGCGTGAACCACTCGTAACACAAACAATTTAAGCTTACCACGAGTGGTTAAGGGGAATATTAGTAATGTTTATAGCATTGTTAATATTCTTTTTTACAAAGAAAGACAGAAAGAAAGTGAGTTTCTACGACTAAATATATAAAAAAACTGCGGTTACCAACCCACTTGCCCAGTGTGGCAACTAAGGCAAATATTCCCCTATAAGACAATTTTTTTTACTTTTTATAAGCCAGTGCTTGATCACAATATCACCTGGTGGTAAGTGCTGATGCAGCCTTAGATCGTAAACCGCACTGTCTTACCGTAATATAAGTCTATTCACTCTTGCCTTGAAGACGCCCAGATTGTATTCGGACGGAAGCTAGACGCCGGCAAATTATTCCACTCCTTTGCTGTACGCATTAAAAAAGTCGAAGTAAACCGTTTGGTTCTAATGCGTGGAATATCGACAACAGAGGGGTGAAGACTCGCCGACCGCCTGCTCGTCCGATGGTGGAATCCGATCCGAACCGAAGGTGAATGGGCAATCTGTACGGGACACTTTTATTCACCAGTGGGCTTTAATAAGCTGTAACCAATCATTGATAGACATTATGTATGGGCCACAGCATCTACTTAGCTGATGTGCTGACCTCGTTTAGTCACCATTATTCAATTAAACAGTCTAAATAAAAGTTCACTGTTAAAAATAGGCCTCCCACATACATAGCCTCATTGGAGAGATATTTGCCATCGTTGCCACCTTTGGCAGGCAGATTGGCAAGCGCAGATTAATTATTTTGATATGCAGCTCCTCGTTGCCAGTTTCAGTTTCCACTCTCTCCCTTTCACGGAGTGTTCCATCCTAGGAGATGTTAAATGGTGGTAGATTCTCTAACGTCGCCAATACACGGCTAAGAAAAACATTGCTTAAGACAATTTTTTGATAAAGCGTTTTTGGATGGCGCTCTCTTTCTTCTATGCTACATATTCTTCCCAGTTAACCTACAAAAACTTATCTTGCAATAAACGTTACAGTCTATTAAATTCCACTGCTGAACATAGGCCTCCTCATCATTGAGTTACAATACCTATAGAGTCACAATCTCTAACTGACAATACTCAAAAAATGTCCGAGCGCCGTTCCATATACCTATATATTTTGATATTATATAGTTCAAAATGACATTTGCTCGAATTTAGACGTTAACCTGCTTGTACAATGTTCAAAGTCGCTCGTATGCAATGTCATCATCATTCACTCAAGGGCACGTTATCGCGGCGCCGCGCGGTCGGCGGTGAGTGATTTAGTTTGCTAATAAAATGAAAATTATTGAAATTTAAATGAAAACATGCACTGTGGATACATAAATACGTAAATTTGGTATGATACTTACCTAAAATATGAAACACCATCCTTTTTTCGCACGTGTCTGCTGTTATTTGGGCAGGAAATCACCGAACACTTTGGCATCGCGGACGTTGTACGAGGATTGTGGTCGCCTTACAACTAAACAAAAACTCTGCGCACTTCGCAGCGTGCGCCGAGTTTTGGCGCGGACATTTTATTTGTCTGTTTGTGACTCTATAGGTATTGTAACTCAATGCTCCTCATACATTGGCTCAAAGAGGGATATTTGAGGGTTGACAACCGTAGATTTTTATTTTTTTAGTCGTTATCAGGAAGATGCTGCTGCCCATTTCCTGCCTGTCTCCCTCTGTCGCCTCTTACGACATCCACGGGATGATGTGGGGTAGTTGATATTCTTACACGGTATTATTCTTACACAGTTATTATCTCTGCATTCGCCGAGGAGTGAGAGGATTGTCAAAGACCCCGCATTACCGATACTCGTGTGAGTTAGAGAAAATAAAGCCACATACAATTTGCAAATTAATTTTTTTTTTCATTAAAATAATTTTTTTAAGTGCGTTTTTTTTTTGAAAAAAATATTATTTCTATATGTTTGGATACCAATTCTGATAACGCAGTTAACGGGAACCACAGGGTTTTTGTTACATATTGTATATTGGTTGTTAGTTTTTACGATATAATCTGGATCTTTCACAGAACTGATTTTAAATTCGGGAGTTTTTGCAGGAATTTGATCGTCGACGGATTGTTTCTCCTGTTTTATCGTTTAAATACGAGTAATAGCCTGAAGGGGATTTTGATACGCAAAAGTGATGTGATTTTGTGTATTAAGTGTCTGCAGATGTGAACTATTAGAGAAAACAATGAAAAAAGATCGCTTAGGCGCCTTATGAAGAATGACTGTCGTCATCGACTGTCCGCTGAATTGAGCAGTCGTTACAATCTCTCAAAACAATATGACTCGGCATTATATCGTGAAGAAGAAATCCATGAAAACAAAGATTCCAAATAAAATGAAAACATGGCTTTAAGTACAATCATCCCAATTAAAATATTTATAAAAAATCGTTTTTAATTTATCATACCGTAGCTTTCATTACTCAAGTATGTTGTTTTCCTAGGCGTGCTACGATATTTATTATAATACACGTTTGAATAACTTTTATTCTTTATTCTTTATTGTACACACAATAAGTTGGTAACAATTATTAAATATTTAAATAAATGTACAAAGGCGAGCTTAACCCTAATAAGAGTTCTCTTCCAGCAAACCTATAGTACTATATAACTTCTGGTTTGCTTTGAAAAATCGCAGAGTCCGTAATAAATTATTTTATTTACAGAGTATTCCACTACCTATATCATATCATATTGTCTCATGGATATCGTAAGGGGTGACAGAGAGAAATAAACTAGGAGTTGGGCAGTCGTCGACAACGTCTTCCTAATCATCATCATCATTACAGACATTCACAAGTCCACAGCTGAACATAGGCCTCCCCCAAGGTATGTCACAAAGCACGCTCCTGAGCCACTTGTATCCATCGACTTACTGCACGTCTTATCAGGTCGTCACTCCATTTTTTGGGGTGTCGCCCTATACTACGCCTACCGGTACGAGACTTACTTTTTTCCCCATCGGTTGTCAGTTCTTCGAGCTATATGGCCGGCCCATTGCCATTTTAGTTTACTAATCCGTTGGGCTATGTCGGTTACTCTGATTCTGGATTCTTGTTCGGATATCCTCATTCCTAAGTGTTCCTAATAACGATTTCAAAATAATTAACTGCGTGTGTTAACCCGCCTGCCAAACCGGGAAACTATATAGCGGATCACCTAAGATGAAAATAAAATATATAAATATATTATCCGAAATGCTAAACAGGCGATCCGCGCCCATATATATATATATATATATATATATATATATATATATATATATATATATATATATATATATATATATATATATATATATATATATATGTATATATATCGTCAATATGCGATTTGATGATTTTTGATAACACATTCATCGTTAAATTTACATATGTAGTTACATAGCCATAGTTTCTTTGCATAAGGGTTAGCCACCGTTTATAGAATAAGGGTGAGTTCGGTTACGGTGTGCTCGTTTGTCACCCTTATTCTATAAACGGTGGCTAACCCTTATGCAAAGAAACTATGGCTATGTAACTACATATGTAAATTTAACGATGAATGTGTTATCAAAAATCATCAAATCGCATATTGACGATATATATATATATATATATATATATATATATCGTATATATATATATATATATATACGATATATACGATATATATATATATATATATATATATATATATATATATATATATATATATATATATATATCGTCAATATGCGATTTGATGATTTTTGATAACACATTCATCGTTAAATTTACATATGTAGTTACATAGCCATAGTTTCTTTGCATAAGGGTTAGCCACCGTTTATAGAATAAGGGTGACAAACGAGCACACAGTCCATTTAATGGTAAGTGGAGGCTGTGGCCCATAGACATTAATATTTATCCTCACTTAAGAATTAAATCAAATTAACATGCTTTATCATCCCTGAGGATTAAGATGGAATACCTCGTATCCAGTAAAAAGTATCCGCTTTTCCACGCTCACCGTACGAAACACAGCAGCATTAAACCACTATTTTACGCTGACATTCTGTGAGAGCGATGTCCTACCCCGGTCGAGCCGACCTATCCGTGCTACAACCATAATATAGCTGCAGCATGGCTCCACCAGGTATTCAAGTATTTGGTTATTTTGAGTTATTATCGGGAAGATGGTGGTGCTCATCTCCTGTTTCAGTTTCCCTCTGTCTCGTACCACAACCACGCGGTGATATGTGGTAGTGGATTCTGTAACGCCAGAACTACATGGTCAAAAATAAAACTCTATATTGTTATTAAAACATGATTATTAATGATAAAGATGTTCCAAGAAGAACATAAGCAGGTGTGAAGTATTTTAGAGAGTGAGCGGGGAGATTTTTAAATAAATGCTTCGGTGTACGTACAAAATAAAACAATTATCGACTATGATTGAAACAGGCGCGTGCGTACAAGGTTTTTGGCAAGGACTATCGCTCGGTGTTCGTACCTGGATTAGGTTTTGACCTATTAGTCTACCTGGCTACTAAGTTCCGGGGTCACCAACCGGGCCAACATTTGTGCAAAGAAAATACTTTGTGCTTTTAGAATTCAAAAATACATGATATTCGGTCGTCATAAAAAGTTTTGTTTTTTATTTATATTAACAAGTTATAAGCGAGAAAGAAATAATCAACATATTTATTTGTTGCCACAAACTCTTATATAAGAATGATTTCATATATTTACGCTAATACTGCAAACTGAATATAACTATTTTACGTATTTTATCCCGTTTAATTTACTTGTTTTTGTCAGTGTCAAAATAAAAACTAAGGTACGTGAGGGTAATGTGGTCACCTGAAGTTTTGCTGCCTTATAAAACCAAAACTAGGAGAAGGACAGAAACAAAAACACAAGGTCGTATACTCTAATTAATATATTGAGAAAGAAATAACAAACAAGCTTTGGCAATAATTAGGAACACTTGGAAAAATCGACTTCAAAAAATCTAACTACTCTAAACAGACTAAAATGTTGACTATGATGTATGTCAACTGTCAAAATGGCGTCGGTAAAGCAGCGCCCTTTTGACCTTTTGTCATTTGATTGACTTTTTTCATTTGGGTCGACAAACAGTTTTACAATAGGAAGTTTACAAATATACATTATATACAATATACATACACATCACAATGAAATAATTTTGAAACCGACACCGTCAACCACAAATTATAACATAAAAAATTGCGTGTTTTTGCCGAAAGTTAGTACTTGTTTTAAGGTAGCTGGTTACCGATTTAATTGAATCAAATGTGAATTATTGCGTGGTTTTGACTTCACGCAACAGATTAAAAACTAAATATCTAAAGGAAATAACATTCATTCCAAACATATCTAGGGTCGTGAAGTAGCTATTATAAGCTTCAGACTTATGAAGAGCTAACGTATCACAACGCCATCAACGAAAAGAAGGCTGTAGTTTTTGAGTTATAATGACCATGTTACCCTCACGTACTATATTAATAATAACCTAGAAAAAATAGATCAATGGCATTCTTATTCTTTATGAAAATGTACATAAAAACATAAATAGCTTTCATAAGAATGAAGATATTCATACTTTAAACACTAGGAACAAACATAAGCTTGTAATACCAGTTACTAGACTCCACAGAATTAGTAATTCATTTATAGGGCAACGTATACGCTTTTACAACAAAATCCCAGAATATGTAAAAAATTCACCAAACCAGTGGTAAATAAAAAAAATTACTTTCAACAAGTATTATGCAATAATCTATGTTGAATAAAAAATCATTCATTTCATTTCTTATACAAACATCGTTGCCAACTGACGTTAAACAGCAGCAGCAAATACTCCTGTATTTCTAAGTTGTTTGATGAGGACTGATAGCCCTCCTTACTGGAAACGAGTCAACGAGTGACAACCAGTGGCGTAGCAAAGGGGTGGGCTTGGGCGGGCCGCACCGCGTGTCACCTTTTTTGGGGTGACACCCACCCGGTCTTTCAACTTTAAGAACAATTTACAAACAAAAAAATATCGCAATCACAAAAATTTCTTTTTCGGGGATTCCTCCACTATCATTAGCTCAGCTCTATGTATAATTAGGAATTCCCGCAAAGGAGCCTGACGCTGTCGTGGGGGACTCCCCGTCCCATACTCGCTCTTTGACGTCTCAGTTGCAACATTTGTTGCTTTTTACTTTCGATGGGGTGACACCACCAACTTCCACACCGCGTGCCACCCTCGGTCGAGGATAGATGTAAGGCAAGAGTAAATAGGCTTTTGATAAGCTAAGTTAGTGCGCTTTAAAATATTCGGCTGCAGCACCACTCACCGTCAGGTGGGATGGTAGTTAACCACTGACTTATAATAAGGTACGTGAGGTTAATACGGTCACCTTAAGTTTTGCCGCTCTACAAAACCAAAACTAGGAGAAGGACAGTAACAAAAACACAAAGTCCTGTACTATAACTAATATATTAAGAAAATCATAGCCAACAAAGCTTTGGCAAAGATCAGGAACACTTCGAGAAATTTACTTAAATAAAACTAAATTACACTACACCATACTGAAGTCGACTAAAATGTTTACTATAATATCAACTGTCAAAATGGCTTCGATAAAGCTTGACCTTTTTGACCCTTTATTATATGAGTGACCGATGAAGAGCTATCGTATCACAACGCTATCTATGCGAACAAGGCTGTATAGTTTTTGAGTTATAAGAAAGTGACCATATTACCCTGACGTACTATAGTACTGAAAGTTTCCGACTATAGGCCACAGCAACTACTGTCGACTTAGCATGAGACTAAAAAAGTAAAGTTTTTACGGGCCACGGTACTTTTTACCATCATGTTTTCCGCTTTCACAATATTGACACTCAGATCCACGAGTATCGTAACATTGAATAACATTTCGATGGTCAATAGTCTATTTAAATACAAATAAATAAAATTGAAGTGTTTGTTTGTAATGTCAAAATAAGAGCTTTTTACTAAACGTATATGAAAGTATAAACGGTTTTATTTATAACAAAAAAAAATTGTCTGTCTGTATGTCCGTCTGTCTGTTTGTTGTTTGTTGTTAATTTTTGAAATGGCGGACCGACTTTGATGTCACTTTCACTGGTAGATAGCTGATAATCTAAGGAGTAACTTAAGACTTTTATTTTAGAAAAAGAATTAGAGTTCCGCGCAAAAAAATTAAAACCCATGAAATTCGTGGGTAACAGCTCGTTTATCATTAAAAAGATCAAAATGTGTGTCCACGCTGTCTGATACATCTTACGGAATGGTTATTATGAACTGTTGGAATGTCTTTGTCTAAATCTTATCAAAGGTTATTAGAATGAAACATAGAAACGTGGACCACATGCAAAAAAAACGACTATTGAATAAGTTTTATAATCTATAATTAAAAAATTGGCGGTGTATACACTGCCCAAAATATCGGTAGAGGTAAGAATCGGTTTTCTTTTGCAAGAATTTGTGGTATATGTATAATGGTTGGCACTTCCCGGAAGTGTGTAGCACCGACGCTCATAAATCGTAATTTCAATAGAGAAGATGGCTGGGTGCTACCATCTGCTTGGGATCCCATAGTTAATATAATTAAGTACAAACCAAGTGTACTACAGCAAGACTTCAAGATACTGTAGCTCGTTCTGCGTAGAACGGACCAAAATTTAAAAATTAAAAGTCTTCTTTAACTATGACATCAGGATGTTAAACACCTAACTACCCTCCGTAACCATGGGTGCTGAAAATTCCCTAACCGTCGGAAATTAAAATAATTAAAATTAAACGATATCAAATACGTAAAGTTAGTTTTAATATAAGAAATTTATTACTACTGTAATTTATTAATTTAATGAAAAAAACTGTCCAAATGGTATATTGGGTTTATTATTGTACAGGCAATGTGCTAGCCACATATCACTTTTTTCACAATTTTCATCTATGCGCATGTTTTTTGGCTAAATGTGGATCGGATGTGGATGGTCAGATTTAAATTTCCTATCTATTTCTGCAGACTTGCCTCATTCTACGTTGTGTTGCTGTTTGAAATAATAATATAAAAACCTGAGTCTTTATTTGTATTACAATTTACTAGAGTAAAAATATTGCTGATGGTAGAGGATGGATGAGGTCGAGTCTATCTGCTCTAGGTCCACTTTTACACCAAAATGGTCAATAAAGATACATCGCGTTTATACGTGGTAGAGCCACGCTACAGCTATATTATGGTTGTAGCACGAATGGGTCGGCTCGACTGGGGAAGGACCACGCTATCACAGAATACCAGCGTGAAAGAGCAGCCTAATACTGCTGTGTTTCGTATGGTGAGTGTGGAGATCCGGAGATCCTTTTTTAATGGCAATAAGGCGTTCCAATTCTGTCCTCAGGGGTGACAACGCACCTGCATTTTGATTCTTAATCGAGGATAAATGTAGATGTCTGTAGGCCACAGCATCCATTTACCATCAGATATGCGCGTTTCTCACTCTTTCTATAATAAAACAATGGTTTATTATCGACAATTTTGCAATATTCCCACTAGATTTAGAGCATTTTGGTGTGCTTAGTTAGCTGATATTAGAGAGTTTTGCGTCTAGCAAAACAAGTAGGAACCCTTTTCCCGATAATATTGCAATGCAGCATTGTCTTAGGCTGATATGTATACATGTATTGTCGATTCTATGCTTCTCCTAAACTAGTTGAATTTTGACCAATAATTATCATCATCATTACTACTCTTCGCAAGACCTCTCCCAAGAAAGCTTTTTCATAGAGGACAGTGTAATAAATGTCTCTAAGAACAGAACCTTCCGAGATGATTGACGATTGAATTAGAATAATCGAATTAAGGCTGGAACCTCCTACAAGAGATTTTTTCCAACAATGTAATACACTGGTAGAGTTCTCATGTAATATGGCTGCTGCATAGATGAGTCGGTTAAACCAGGAAAGGACCATTATTGTACAGAATAACAGCATAAAATAGCAGTCATAATAATAATGACCACCAGGCTGAATTTCAAAAACGGCAGCCAGTCTCAATGGAGACTTGCGATCTTCGCAGGACAGGATATAGTGTACAGATGTATGCGCACTCACAAGGCACTCTCTATACTCTTATTTTCATAGTACGATGAGACGGCAATCCTACACGACTGGAAAAAGATCAGCCGCAGGACCAAGGGCTTTACGTAGTTTTCAGGGCACGGTAAAGAAGAACCGCTGACTTGCTAACTTCCGGCTGCTACAGAGAATTTCTTAACAGAAAAAAATGATTTTGGCCCGAACTGGGACTTGATCAGCAGGCGTGCTTAGACTAGACCAACGAGGCAACAAAAAAAGTAGAATGCTGCTTTGTTTAGTATGGCGAGCGACGAGTATCGGATATTCTTTTTATTGATAACCAGTTATAGGTTATAACACTTTTGCATTTTGATCCTTAGTCAATGATAGGAGTAGGTATATACTATATTTCAGTCAATTGTACTATTATTATAGAAAAATAATATAGTACGAAAAATACTACATTGTTATCCCTAATTCAACTGTCGCGTTTTTTTATATTAACTGATTGGAAGTCTGGCACAAGTATGTTTTACGGAAAGAATTTTTTTCACCATGAATGTAAAATTGAAAGAATAAAGAAAAAAAGAGCATGTATTAATTTAATTAAAAGTTAATTGTTAATTTATTTTAATATTAATCTTTATTGCTCAGACTCCTATAATTATTTTAAAAGTAAGGTAGAAGGTAAGGTGGTTAGATCAGTTTGACTATCAAGGCCAAAGCAAAGAGCAAATAACAAATATATATGGAAAAATACATAAAGATTAAAAATAAATATGTATTTTTATTCTGTTGAATTCGCTAAAGTATTATATTTTTTCACCTTTTTAAAAAATCCTATATTTGTTCAAATGAAAATGGTGGCAACTCTAATCAGGTGGTACCACGGCGTGCTCGTTTGTCATTCTGAATCTGTATCATTCTGATTCTTGTTGTATTTAAAAAGTAAATACTTAAACAATGTTTATTCATGCGGTGTTACGTGAATGACTTAACACAATATGAATTAATACCGTTCCCGTTACAGCCTATTAAAGTCCACTGCTAAACGAAGGACTCCCCCCATAGATAACCTCGTAGAGGGGATAGTAGCTATACGTTGATAGCAGCTAAACGTAGGACTCCCCCCATAGATAACCTCGTAGAGGGGATAGTAGCTATACGTTGCGTATGCGTTGCCACGCTTGGTAAGCAGCTTGGAAATCGCAGTTTTTTTGCTTTTAGTCGTTACTGGGAAGACGCTGCCCACCTCCTGATTCGTTTCCGTCTGTCGGCACTTACGACACCCGCGGGATAATATGGGGTAGTGGATGTTCTTACACTGCCACTAATAGAAACAGAAACTTTTTTATTCAATGTAGATTATAAACGATACTTATTGAAAGTCACTTTTTTCATTTACCACTGGTTCGCAAAAAAAATACCTCTGTCCTGGGAAGAACCAGCAAGAAACCCAGCGGGTTTTTTTTCGAATAATAGCTTACAATCATGTTTACAATTAACAGCACAAGACTAATTAGAAATAGCTTGGTAGCGATCACCCTTCCCAGGAGTTATTATCATCCATAAATTCCTTATATTATAATAACCCTTTTTATACAATTATTATTATTATAAAAATTTTGAACTTTTTATTAAGAAAATTGATAAATGAATTAATGAAAAGTACATAATTAAATTAAAAATTGGCTGTTTCCAAATTGGTAATAAATAAAGACTAACTTATTTAAATACAACTTTAACTTTTGTCAATACTGAAAAAAAATTGAAATCTTATACTAAATCAATACGAACTTTTTGGTACCTTTCAAGTTTCAAGTTGCAGCAATATATGACTGCAGCGTGGCTCTAAGTTCTCACAGAATGCTAACTAGACTACTAAACGTGAAGCAGCAGATGAATGCTGCTGTGTTTCGTATAAGTAAGCTTAAAGAATCGAAAACATTTACGTGGATTTTTACGTGGTAGAGCCATGTTGCAGCTGTATTAATTGTATAGTTGTAGCACGAATGGGTCGGCTCGGTCGGTCGGGGAAGGATCACGCTCTCACAGAATACCAGCGTTAAATAGCAGCTTTATGCTACTGTGTTTCGTATGGTGAGTGTAGAGAACCGGAGACCCTCGTTTACTGGAAAAGAGGCATTCCATCTTAGTCCAGAGGATAGATGTAGACGTCTATGGGCCACAGCAACCACTTACCATCTGGTGGAATGTGTGCTCACTTGTCACCCTTTTCCTATAAAAGAAAGAAAAAAAGACTCTTTTGTGACGGGGGGTGACGGGACATTCCATCTTAGTCTTCAGGAGTAACAACGCATTTGAATTTTGATTCTTAATCGAGGATAGATGTAGGCGTATTAGCCACAGAATTCACTTACCATTTGGTGGACTGTATGCTGGACTGTCACCCTTATTCTATAAGAATAGGTATCAAATTATTCTTATATATATGCTTAATTAAAATCTAAATTGTATGAATATGCACGCGGCTTGTAAATAATAGCTCAGAACCGTAAATGCGATACATGCTTAGCTAGCCATATATGTTCCGCGCCGGTATTTAACGTATCCGGTTACCATGACTGCTCTTATCGCCCTTTATTCCCTTTCAGCCCTCATAATATTGTCTGTTGTATTAATTTGAATGAAATATAATGTAAGAAATTATACAATTAATAAGTATTTGCTTAAAAAAATATATTGTGTTTGCCATTCAATAGTTGGAAAGCTGTTGACGATGTTTTAATGTATTGATTTTCATACTAATTTATAAAGTTTTTAACTAACTACAGGTTCAATTAAGTTTCTCTTAAATTTTTTTATCAATAATCATTTGGAAGCAATATTGGAAGTATTCAATTTGCGTCCAATTTCGCTATCAACAGATTCAAAAACAACTACATGATGGAAAGCTCTAGATGCTGCATAGTAATATTCTATACGCACCATGTCATACATTAACTTCCTAGGCCACTTATAAAATGCTCCGATGTAAAAATAAACTTTCGGCAAAACGTAACTTACACAAAAATATCTCCGGCTAGTCGCCTCGGAGACGTACTACTGGCGCCATCTAACGTGAAAGTTGTAAACGTGGAAAATTGAAAACTTGCCAACGCGATAATCGTTCGCTTTTCAATTTGCGAAACGGTTTGTGCTTCCCTGGTGTGTATATATAACGATAGATGGCAGTAGCAGCTTCAAAACAATATTTAATAAATATTAATAATATTTAAGAAATAATACATACCTACCTAGGTGTCTTTAAAAAAATCTAGAGTATTTTTATAATTTGCGATACCGATGGATGCCAGTTTACAATGATGCAATGTATTACTGTGGGGTTATTCTAATTATGGCTGTCTCAGTATAATAATGGAAAAGCAATTATATAATAAAGAATTTTAATAAAGACTGAATAAGATAATGCAATACTTTTTTATTCATTCATTACAGTCCTGGGCTCAAAAGTCTTTTTTATAGAATAAGCGTAACAAACGAGCACACAGTTCAGCTGACGGTAAGTGGATACCGTGGCCAATAGAAATCTACATCGATCCTCCATTAAAAATCAAAATGCAGATGCGTTGTCACCCTTGATTATGGTTGTGGCATGAATGGGTCGGCTCGACCGGAGCAGGCCTACGCTCTCACAGAGTACCAGCTTAAAATAGCAGCTTAATATTGCTATGTTTCGTATAGTGAGTGTTAGGAGCCGGAGACCTTTTTTACTGGAAACGAGGCATTCCATCTTAGTGCTCAGGGGCGACAACGCATCCACTTACCGTAAGGTGAACTGTGTGCTCGTTTGTTACGCTTATTCTATAAAAAAGACTTTTGAGCCCACTTATGAACACCTGTAAAGGAGGCTATTAATGCGTTGTAGAAAGAAGTAGAGGGTACGGACCCAGATGGACTCCTACGTTTAATGGAGTTCTATCACCCAGTGATGATGATTTCTTATATTTACGCGAGTACACATGGAATAAAACTCATTTTACTTATTTTATCGCGTATAATTGTAACTTTTTTATAATTCCCGACGTTTCAGATATTTTACAACACTAATGGAAATGTCAAAGTGAATGTTTTTTACGTGGTAGAGCCATGCTGCAGCTATATTATGGTTGTAGCAAGCATGGGTTGACTCGATTGAGAAAGGACCACGCTCTCACAGAATACCAGCATAAAATAGCAGCTTAAGGCTGCTGTGTTTTGTATGGTAAGTATAGAGATCCGGACACTTTTAAAAGGAAACAAGGCATTCCATCTTAAACCTTAGGGATGGTAACGCATCTACATTTTGAATCTTAATCGAGGATAGATGTAGCCGTCTATGGGCCACATCAACCAATTACCATCAGGTTGACAGTGTGCTCGTTTTTCACCCTTATTCTATAAAAATCTTTAATTAATAATAATAATAACATTTTATATTAAGTAATATAATTACAGGAACTCGGTAAATTAGTTTATTATTACCTAAGATCGTTGATTATCGCTTTAAATTAAGTATGAATATCTCTCTACCTGTCTCCTTATTGTCGATTAGTGAAAAGAGAAAAAGCAACTTTAATCTGATATCGATTTTAATAAGACCGTTAATGTTTGTTTCTAATAGTTGAAGTGCATAACGGCGGACACACAACTTGCAGCGTAAAATATATCAATTTGTTATTGAAAGGCTTAATATCCAATAAAAATACGTGAATAAAAATAGGAAAAGGATAAAGTATGAATTTGAAGGCTCTATTAAAATGTAAAAAACCACAAACTACTCCTGCAACGTGAAATAATGATTCCTGAACAAAGGTTTGAACGAAGCCTTGCTCGTGTACGTAACGTTGCAGAGTATTACTGCATGGGGAGTAAAAGATTTGTGCAAAAAGCTAGTGCGATCAGAGGGAGACATGGAGAGTAGAATTTGCCGCAGAACGGAGAGAACGTTTATGAGAATCACTTCATAGTGAAATGAAAGTAGTAAAATAAAATATTTTGGACAACCGACTTTAATTTAAATAAAATAAGAACATCATCAATGTATTCGAAATCAATTAAATACGCATCATTTAAGGATAACTCAAAAACTACTGGTCAGATCTTGATCAAATTTATATGGAACCACACGAAAAGTACCAGCTTACAGATAAAAAAGCATCATCACAATCGATTACCTACAAAAAAGATCCGAGGTAACATACATAAAGAAAACATACAGTTGAATTGAAAACCTCCTTCTCTTCGAAGTCGGTTGAAAATATATCTTCTCTTTTTTAAGATACTTTGATTGTAATAATTGTAACAAATAGTGGTAGATGGTTATGCTACAAAAAATAACAAATTTATTTTATCAAGAATTAAAAACAAAACGTACAAAACTATATTCAATAAAAATACAACACTTTATTAGTTATTAACTATAATGTATTAATGTTATTAAAAATGGTAAATGTACTTTTGATGGTAGATAAATACAAGTTATCTTTACCGCTTTAAAGAATTCACCAATATTTGAACTCTGTAACAACCACGTTATAGTGGCTATTTTTTTTAAATATTTTTTTGAAAGCAAAGCCATTGTTTTGCTTTCAATAAATTTTAATCCTATCACTGTTCCCGTGTACTATATATAGGTCATTGCTATTGTCTTACTATTGTGTCTCAAAACCGGACAGCGAAAGTTTTAATCAATGGTTCACACAAGGGTTATTTTGAATTAATAAAATATGAAATGAAGCAAAGATGCATAATAATCTAAGGTTTAAAGAGTCGTGATAGCTCAGATGGTTAGCGCTCGCTGTAAACACAGTACGCGAGCAAACTGGGTTCGATCCCCACCAGCACCAATGAAATTGTTAATTGCAAAACATCGTGAGGAAACCTATAATTTTTTTCTATTTAGATCACTACTCAATAAGTATAAAATATATTGAGTTATTTAAAAAAATATAAAAATCATTATTTTAAATTTATTCTACATAATATTATACCTTGTTGTTTTTATATTTCTTTCGATTAATTACGTGATATAATAAGAGAGGATGTTTGTATAATATATGAAATCGTTTTAACTCAAAATCTATTTGATGAATCTCAAAGAAAATTGGTATAGATATATGTATTTTTCAATTGAGAGGATTCATATTAAAAAAAATTAAAAAAATATTTTTTCAATTAAACGCGACAATTAATAAATTAAATTGCATTCCTGTACACAACCTTTGATACAAAATGATAGGACAGTGTCTGCCAGGTATATATAAATAGCTGAACGTGAACACTTTTGTAGCGTATAGATATCTACATCTATCCTCGATTACGAGTCAAAATGCAGATACGCTGTCACCCGTGAAGAGTAAGATGAAATGCATCCTTTCCAGTAAGAAGGGTCTCAGGTTCTCTACATTCATCATACGGTACACTCACCATTGGTATTCTGTGAGAGTGTGGTCCTTTCCTGGTCGAGCGACCCATTCGTGCTACAACTATACTACTAATATAACTGCAGCATGGCTCTACCACGTATACATCATGTTATCATGTTTATAGATACTCGTATGTCTACTAGGTACTTACTTTCATTTTGTATATTATCAGTATTTCTATAATCTTAAGTTTGCTATATAGTAAATAGGTAAGTAAATCGCTCATGTACAAATTACACTCACGATTTTGGGAAACCTATTCGCATAATAGGATCGGTTCACATAGTTGGCTGGGGACGACGCATTGTTTCACGCGTAATGTCGCAGCGCCATAATTCCGCTGCTTTGTTACTTTGACAATGACTACGGTCACGAGTTAGGAATTTAGTGTTATACCTATATGATTCATAAAAATAAGTAGAGCCAAAAATATTTTTTTACAAACATTGAGGTCTTTCCCCGGTCGAGCCGACCCATTCGTGCTACAATTATAATATAGCTGCAGCGTGACTCTACTACTTATAAAACTTTATTAAACTAAGTTTTATACAAAGCTAAGGTAAGTTTGTATAAAAAGGGTTATTATACTATTGAAGAATTCCTGGATGGTAATAACCCCTGGGAAGGGTGATCGCTACCAAGCTATTTCTAATTTGTTATGTGTTGTTAATTGCAACATATATGATTGTACGCTGCTATTTTCTTTAAATCGTCCCGCTGGGTTTCTTGCTCGTTTTTCCGAGACAGAGGTTTTTCTCCGAACTAGTTGTAAATTAAAAAAGTGACTTTCAATAAGTATTATTTAACTATAATATATATATTTAATAAAAAGTTTCTGTTTCTGTTTCTTCAAAATATTGCTAATTACTTGACTTGTATGTTTCTTCACAATGTATTTCACTACAACCAAGCATGTGGTTTTAATGGAAGTAAGGTGAAAAACAAACACACAATAGTAAGTAGATGGTATTGACTATTTGCTTATTGATTAGTTTAAAGAAAACAAGATCAAGTACGTGGATTTTTTTTTAATAAAGTCTTAAAATTTTAAATCAGCAAGATTATCACAACATAGGTATCCCCCAAGTAATGCCACAAAGCACGGTCCTGAGCCATCTGCATCCATCGACTTCCTGCATGTCTAACCAGGTCGTCACTCCATCTAGTGGGAGGTCGCCCTACACTACGCCTACCGGTACGAGGCTGCACTCGAGAACCTTTCTTCCCCATCGGTTATTAGTTAGTTTATAGGCCTATGTTCAGCAGTGGACTTGTGAAGGGCTGTAATGATGATGATGATAATGATGATGAACATTATTAGAGTGATAGGTAATTGAACAATTACAGAAGCTATTGTAGCACTCGTAACTTACTTCGAAACAGCACCTCAAGATTATAGAATAAAAGCTAAGCTAGCCTCATAAGCTATACTACTACAAACTATATACTACCCTATATGAGGTAGTATATAGTTTCTCTCTATATACTTCTTTAAATTTATTTATTTCACTTATACTCCACATCTAAACGGTATAACTATGAGTAGAAATATTATATATAACGAAAGACCCACCCCAGCTTCGCGTGAATAGGATCTAATGTGGCGTTATTTAGATTTAAGACCATTTATTTTGTCAGTTTCTGATTTATTTCAAAAAAAAATCTTTAAGATTTTCGTATAAAATAAAGCTGAGATCTCTCCTGATATTGTATTACTTCCATTAGTAAAGGTTCATTACAATCGCTTCAGCCATTTCGAAGATTAGCTCGGAGAGAGACATACAGACAGACAAATATTTTAAAAGTGGTTGTTTATCTCTTCTTCTTTATTATCGTGCAAATGATTCCCTGAGCTTAATAGAAGTTACTTATTTCAAAATCATAGACTTACACTTCAATTTTAAATAACATAACATAAACACTTACGTCTGTCACCCAGAGGGATAGGCAGAGACTATAGACTTCCATATACCTACACATACATGTTTGTCCATTTCCAACTCTTCCGTTCACTTCTGCAACATAAATTTGCTTCGTCACTCTTTCCACCTTCTTTCTTTCCATATGACCAAACTTCAATTTTATATATATATATATATATATATATATATATATATATATATATATATATATATATATATATATATATAATTAATTAATTTATGGAACTCGCTTCCTTTAACAATTAAGAAAGCCCAAAACATTGAGTCTTTCAAAAAAATGGTTAAAAATTATTATTTAAATATGTGTTCTACTTAATATATTTCATTATTATATCTACTATACTTGATAAGGTTTGTGTATATATGGTATGTATATAATGTGTAGCTATAATGTGTTACAAAAATATTTATAAATATGTATATGTATAAATATGTATGTGTATAAATATGTATATATGTGTATGATTATGTATGTATGTATATATATATATATATATATATATATATATATATATATATATATATATATATATATGTTATGTGTTATGCATGATTTTTTATCTACTATTTATGCACACTTCTATATTTTTGTATGTAAAAGATCTCCTTCACCAAGGTTTGCCTGGAAGAGATCGATGTTTAGCGATAAGGCCACCTAATTGTACATAAATTTATCTATAGTTTGTTGTTCTTTGTATTATTGTGTGTGCAATAAAGAGTATTGTATTATATATATATATATATATATATATATATATACATACACAACATCGCAAATATAGCCAGAATAATTTCCTTGGACCTCGAAACGTCGAGATCTGATGAGAGCCCAATTTTTGAAAACAATAACTTCGCAATTTTTTGATAATCATTGATTTTCATAGCGGGAACTTAAAATTTTGAGGTACATATACATATTAGACAATCACTCACCGCAGCAACGCATATTCCTTGTATTTTCCTACATCTATTCCTCATTGTTATGACTCGTATTAATGTTGGAACATCGTATCAACATGTTGCGGACATAAATTTGAGCGCAAAATGTTGGAACGATCTTCTACCAATTATTTGTTAGTTTGGCCGTACTTCCACTGAGGCCATATTGGACGTGCGATAGTGATGTTTGCCAGAAACTGTCTCAGTTTAGTACAGACGCGTTCAATATAATAGCTTTAATTAAATTTACTGTCAATAACTAGCCCGAGGTATGTTTGCGTAAACTGTATCAATTTCTGGGTAGCAACATGCTGCAACATGTATAATACAAAGAACAACAAACTATAGATAAATTTATGTACAATTAGGTGGCCTTATCGCTAAACAGCGATCTCTTCCAGGCAAACCTTGGTGAAGGAGATCTTTTACATACAAAAATATATAAGTGTGCATAAATAGTGGATAAAAAATCATGCATAACACATAACATATATATATATATATATATATATATATATATATATATATATATATATATCACTTCAGTTTTCATCATCATCATCATTACAGCCCTTCACAAGTGCACTGCTGAAGATAGGCCGCCCTCAAGGAGTTCCACAAAGCACGGTCCTGAGCTACCTGCATCCATCGACTTCCTGCATGTCTTGCCAGGTTGGCACTCCATCCAGTGGGGGGTCACCCTACACTACGCCTACCGGTACGAGGCTACCACTCGAGAACCTTTTTTCCCCATCGGTAATCAGTTCTTTGAGCTATGTGGCCGGCCCATTGCCACTTCAGTGGATTAGTCACTTACTAATCCGTTGGACTATGTCGGTAACTCTGGTTCTACTGCGGATATCATAATTTCTAAGTTTATCACGCAGAGAAACCCCGAGCATAGCTCTCTCCATAGTTCGCTGAGTGACATTGAGCATCCTTATACGGCCAGCTGGAGAACCACGTCTCAGATCCATAAGTCATCACTGGCAGCACGCATTGTTTGTACAATCTAGTTTTCAGGTTTTGAGGTATACCTGACGAGAAGATGTGTCGTAAATTCCCGAACGCTGCCCAGCCGAGTTGAATCCGTCGATTGACCTCTCGGTCGAAGTTGGACTCATCTAGTCAGACTATTTGTCCCAGGTAAACGTACTCGTCAACAACTTCGAGCATAGTACTCCCAACAACTACCGTCATAGGTGTGACATGGACATTAAACATGATCTTTGTTTTATCCATATTCATCTTAAGACCTATCCGTTGGGATGCACTATTGAGGTCATGGAGCATAGAACTTAGGTTCTCCAGCGATTCTGCCATAGGACTATATATCGTCGGCAAATCGAAAATGAGTTGACTCGCTATTGATGTTAATACTTGAGTTTTATATAAAAGAAATCCTTTAAGCCCGTCAATAAGTTTGTCATATCGTAATAATATTTATCAGTGATAAACAAACATTTACTGTCATATATAACACCTATTGTAATCAATTTGCTTGCGTATTGATTGCCACCATTTTTAATCGATTTGGAATAGATCTGAAGTTCATTGTAGTATAGTCAGCGATGACAATGTTGCCAGACACGTGCGACCTCAATCGGTGCATTAGGTTCATCAATACTATTATATGCAGATGTTTTGCAACAATGCAGTATTGAAATTTCGTAAGTCTATCGCCTATTACGTGTTCGGCGAAGCAAATTTATTTGACGTATAAATTTATTTTGGTTTATTTTAACAGAGTTTATAAAGTTGAATAAACTAACTTAAATAATAGCAATTTTAATAGTAATAATTTTATTAGATATAGTTATTGTATATTTATGTATATCTATCATTTTCTTATATATTTAATCAGCCCAAACAGATGAGATATTCTATTAATACCTCAACATATTCTTTTTAAACACAGAACATTGTGATTTTCGATATCGCTCAAATCGTCTGATGGTTTCTTTCCCTATCCATTTAACTTTCAGTTGTACGGTATCCCGTGCTAAGGGCTTGGGCTTCCATCTGGTTGGGTTTTTATTTATTTTTGTAATGAGTCTTCAGGGATAACAACGTATCCGCATTTTAATTTTTAATTGAGGCGCAGAATAAATAATAGTACTACGTAATGGACGATAGATGTAAATGACTATGGAGTCGTATCGTATCGTCCATTACGTAGTACTATTATTTATTCTGTGCCTCAATTAAAAATTAAAAGCCACAGCATCCACTTACCATCATGTGAAAAGTGCTTGTTTGTCACCCTTTTTGTATAAAAAAATATTTTACCTAGATTTTTAATGTTTCTTAATTTACAATAATTATAACTGGATTGTATCCTGAAAAATTCAAAGAAGTGTGAATCAGAACTATGCATAAAAAAGGAAAACGTGATGATCATTCATATTATCGGCCAATTACTTTAAAGTCAAAAGTAAAAGTTATAGCCAACATACGTCCCACTCCTGGGCACAGGCCTCTGGTCATTTCTGAGAGGATTTTAGGCCAAAGAATTGTCCGCGCTGCCCCAACGCGTGTTGTCGAACTCCATATGTCTTCGAAAATTTTTGTTTCTTATTTCTCAGATATGCCGGTTTCCTCACAATGTTTTCCTTCACTGGCAAGCAAATTGTAAATCAGCACTTAAAATTGCAATTAGCAATTTCATTGCTGCCGGCGGGGATCGAACCCGGTTTGTTCGCGTACTGTGAAATCTAGTGTGTATGTGCGAGTGCTAACCACCTGAGCTGCCACGGCTCTATTACTTTACTTCCGTCAAGATAATTTGTAGATTATGTGAACAAAAACATAAATTTTCAATTTTCTTTTATCAAAATTTACTCCTGAATCAACAATCACCTATCAAAAATGGCATATATATAGACACCATTTTGAATGACCAGTACATAGATTACGCCAATGTTACGTACGTGGTTACGGAGATCGTGGAGAAAGTTGCACCTTCTGATCTGGTGCGTCTTACCTAAGAAGGAAAAAAGGGAGGTGTCATCTCCCGAGAAGGGGCTGATATAAAGCAGCCGTCACTTGTGAACCCACGGATGTCTACATCAAATATTTGGGGAAGGTAGAAAGAACACTAGAGTTTTACTCGGTGCGAGTCCTACATAACATGTCCTAGCCTCCGCGAGGTGGGTTTGCGTAAGCATTGCCCCATGTTAAGCAAGACAAATAGGTCACATTTGTCCTTCTTGCATAATGTGTGGCTCCTTGCATAATAAACTGTCTGTGTGAAGAATGAAAACACCTACAGCGAACTAATGTTGGTGACGGAGGGCATGGCTCAAGGCTCGGTGCTACGGCCCCTACATTTTTGGCCCTATATCATTAACATGCATTGTGAACTACACACGCTATCATTTAACTGAAGAAGAAATCGGCGATAAATATTCCACAAAGGACTTGTGATCTTTTACAGTTTTAATGCCCCAAAATGGTGGCGTCATGATGCTGGTGTCATTGTGCTGTCAATTTCTGGGTAGCAACATGCAGCAAATGCAGCATGTTGCTACCCAGAAATTGATACAGTTTACGCAAACATACCTCGGGCTAGTTATTGACAGTAAATTTAATTAAAGCTATCATATTGAACGCGTCTGTACTAAACTGAGACAGTTTCTGGCAAACATCACTATCGCACGTCCAATATGGCCTCAGTGGAAGTACGGCCAAACTAACAAATAATTGGTAGAAGATCGTTCCAACATTTTGCGCTCAAATTTATGTCCGCAACATGTTGATACGATGTTCCAACATTAATACGAGTCATAACAATGAGGAATAGATGTAGGAAAATACAAGGAATATGCGTTGCTGCGGTGAGTGATTGTCTAATATGTATATGTACCTCAAAATTTTAAGATCCCGCTATGAAAATCAATGATTATCAAAAAATTGCGAAGTTATTGTTTTCAAAAATTGGGCTCTCATCAGATCTCGACGTTTCGAAGTCCAAGGAAATTATTCTGGCTATATTTGCGATGTTGTGTATGTTCGTGCGCGCGCGCGCGCGCGTGTGTGTGTGTGTGTGTTACTTCGACACACTTATTTTGATCAATTCTATGATTTTAATTGCCGTGAACCGCAGCAAAATCGGTTGATTCTTTCTAGAGATTTTGTTGTCGAAAGAAATCTTGAAAAAGAGCTTAAGAAACCGTCAAATAAAATTTTCGTAAGAGGTTTTTTTGTTAAGCTGAAAAATTACATCGATTGCCACAAACAGCATCAAACCTAAACCTAAAAGTATTTGAAATTAGCGGGAAGTTGCAGGAATAGCCTGTGGGGTGAACCGGATTCTTTTATATAATAACGGTGACGCACGAGCACACGGTGTACCTGATTGTAAGTAAATGTTGTAGCAATTAGGCATTTACATTTAATACAGATTTATTATGCAGATGCTTTGTCACCCCTGAGGACTAAGATGGAATGCCTCGTTACCAATAAAAAGGATCTCCGGTTCTATCTATCCTTGATTAAGGATAAAAATTCAGATGCTTTATCATACCTGCAGACTAAGATGGAATGTCTTGTTTCCAATAAGAAGGTATCTGGTTTTTTACACTCATACGAAACACAGCAGCATTAAGTTGTTATTTTACGCTGGTGTTCTATGAGATCGTGGTATTTAGCGTTTGAGCCCAGCCATTCGTGCTACAACTACGTGTAGATATTTAGGTAAGCAATAATCAACGATTATGAGTTAAACTAAAACCGTAAATTTTGGCACTTTAAGAGACTCTGAAACAATTTGCTGGATTACAAGGCAGTGAGTTATTAAAGATATTAATAAAACTGGCTCACATTCGTTTATTTACGGGAGCCCTGCGTTCTGTTACAGTCAACAATATTTCGATAAACTGGACATTCTGTTTATTTGGTTCAGTTAATA
This sequence comes from Parnassius smintheus behrii, assembly GCA_036936625.1. Taxonomy (NCBI): domain Eukaryota; kingdom Metazoa; phylum Arthropoda; class Insecta; order Lepidoptera; family Papilionidae; genus Parnassius; species Parnassius smintheus. The sequence goes on from JAUPFT010000021.1 coordinate 44,680,232, forward strand.
TACTATTACGTGAATATCGAAATTTGTCGTACGTTTTTTCAGTATGAGTGTAATATATTCAAATTAAGCTTTGCCACCCTATAAAACCGTGTAAGTAGATGTTGTGACCCATTGGCACTTACATTTTTCCTCAATTAAGAATCAAAATGTGGATGTGTTGCACCCCTGAGGACTAAGGTGAAAAACCTCATTCCAGTAAAAATGATCTCCGGTCCTCTACACTCACCATACGAAACACAGCAGCACAAAATTTACTACCGTTATGCATTTATAAATGAGTCATTATAGTTAATAAATCATGGTAGTACAGGAGATAAGTGTTGGATGTAAATTTCACAAATGCGAGGGTTCAATCCCCGTTGGCACCAATAGCATTGTTAATTGAAATTTTAAGTGCTGATTTACCACGTTCTCAACGGTGAAGGAAAAAGATCATGAGAAAGTTGGCATGTCCGAGAAATTAAAAGATAATCCCAAGATATCCGCTCAATAGTCAAAACATCCATCCCGGCTATGTGTCAAATATCTATTGTCAGTAACTGTCATACATTGCAGCGATTCAATTCCCACCATTTTTCGCCATTTTGTTTTAATAAGGTCGTTATGAAATAACTATTATACTTGGCTTTTAGCACTCATGTTATAATAATATATAAATTTAGATGAAAAAACGTGTTTATTACATTTTATTGTATTAACTATAACATTATAATCATTATTTAAAGAAATCACGAAACTAAGAAAATTATTTTTCCCGGGCAGTAAATACCGCCGCAATGGTTGCAACTTATAAGAAATGACGCCATTTATAAAGATATTGTTGAAGGGATATAATATGCGAAGTTCGAAAATATGCATTGGGGCAGCGTGGCAGGCTCATTTTTGAGAGGATTTTATGGTTAACGTTACAGTCTAACAGAAGATTTTTGCTGATAAAGGCTTCGTTCATAGATTGCTTCGTAGGGGTCATACCTAACTTGCTATAGTTGCCAAGCTCAGCAGGCGGGTTGGTAATCACAGTTTTTTTTTTAAATTTGTTATGAGAAAAACATGGCTTTCTCATGGTTTATTTACCTCTGTCGCTTCTTACGACACCCACGGGACGATATTAGATAGTGGATATTCACCACCACCACACATTGGTAGGGCAAGGAAATGGCCCCAAAAACCCTTTCAGGAATGAGAGAAGGCCTACCCAGGAATAGAACTCATATAGACTGTAACTTTTTTATTCACTCCAATAAACTTTATGTTTTTAAGTTTAAGTGTGAGATTGAAGATACCAAACATGTAAGCATAATGTAGCTCTCAATTGTTAATGTTAATATTTTCTTATGTTATGATTATTTTTTGTACACGAATATTATTTATTCATTTATTTACTAACGATACGCCACGGCTTTGCACGAGTGGTTTTTCGATAACTGCGCCACCTACCGGGTCCAACTGAGTTTTTAAACCATCCAGTAAAAAATTCGTTAAAATCGGTCGAGACATTTTCGAGTTTTTGCGAGACTGACAGCAATTGATTTTGATATTTAAGATTTGCACTTCATTGCTTATAATAACTTAATTAGGGTAACCTGACTGAATAAAAATTGGGAAAAAATTAAACTATTTTACATACATTTACTTTATATTTTATCCTATACGCAAACTATTTCGAAAATCTTTGCCAATAACTCTGGTTGCGTTTCCTTGCTGATTGGCTATACTTAACCTTTGAGCGAGAAAAGCCGTTTTATCACCAGCGATGACGACAAGTTGTGGATATTTAGGAACTTCACCGCACGTGGAACGCACGAACCGATAGTCGCTGAGCAAATGGCACAAACATGTAGTCATCTCTGAGAGACTTACAGTTGCACCACATATGTCAATCGAATTAGTAATAGTGGATAATATAATGTACTTATTGATTTATATCTTAGATAGAGTACTTTTACTGTCTAAATTTCAGGCTGTAATATTAATAAACGAACGACAATAGTAATGATGATGATACAACGATCAATTTGTGACAGGAGACAGGAAATGGGTTAAAATATTTACAGTCAAAACCAACAAATATATGTTTGTCTGTTGCTCACTCTTCATGTTTTTTGTACTCATATCACGCAAAAACTATTAATTAGAAAAAAAACAAATGGTCAACTTATTGTACGTTTTGTTATTTGTGTTATTTGAAAAATAAAACCAGTGTGGAAATCATGCTAGGTTTTTGTCTAATTGCTACACGTTATTGACAGTATTATCACAGATAAATATTGTGTGTTGTGATATTTTTTTATAGAATAGGATGACAAACGAGAACACAGTCCACCTCGATTACGAATTAAAATGCAGATGCGTTGTCACTCGTGAGGACTAAGATGGAATGCCTCGTTTGCAATAAAAAGGGTCTCCCGTTTTCTACACTTACAATTAGAAACACAGCAGCATTAATCTACTATTTAACGCTGGTATTCTGTGAGTACATGGTCCTTCCCCGGTCGAGCCGACCCGTTCGTGCTACAACTATACTGCTAATATCACTGCAGCATGGCTCTACGACGTATAATTAAATTACGGATTAAACTTTATTAATTACTTAATGAAATCGGTTTCAAATCAACACTTAATTCTTGTTTGTTGTGAAGCTTGAGTAAATATAATTTATTCTCTCAGACATCAGAGAGGATCTGTGGTTTGTAATACCAAGATGCTGTGCCTATTTCTGAGAACAGTAAATTCAATTTGCTTTTACTAACCAAAATAGAACCACTGTTAAAAATAGCGTCGCATTGAAAGCAATAGAGTCTAGTAATACGTTGATCCAATAATAGTATTGATGTCACCGACAAGGTGTAACTAGAAGAGAAGTGATGTTTTACGTCACACAGAATTAGCTCGAGAGCCAAAATATCTAACGGTAATCAAATACATATAATATGTCATGAACTGTAGATAACAAGCTAAGATTTTGCTATAAACTTCACAATGCGCGAGCAACCAAGGTTCGATACACAAATTAAATTGTCAACTGCTATTTTAAATGCTGATTTACAACGTCTTTGGCGGAAAATATCGTGATGAAACATCATAGTATATCAAAGTGAAACATGCATGCCTGAAAAATAAAAATTAATTTCGAAAACATGTGAAGTCTACCAACACGCTTTGGGTTAGCGCAGCTGACACATAGCAGACTATTGCAGCTTAATTCTGCTGTGTTTCATATGATGAGTGTTACTGGAAACGAGGCATTCCATTTTAGTCCTCAGGAGTCACAACATATCTGCATTTTGATTCTCAATCGAGGATACATGTAGACGGCTACGGAATACAGCAGTCACTTGTTATCAGGCGGACTGTGTGCTCGTTTGTCAATCTTATTCTATAAAAAAATTACCTTCCCATAAAATCTATATAAGAAGAGGCCAGAGCTAGGCAATGGGAAGTATACAGGCTGTAACTTTTTGTATCTACGTAAGGATACTAATGAGCAGTGCGCACTTACTGCGTACCATGGCATCATATTCTGGGGAAACGCTACCGAGGTACACGCGGTATCCATGCTACAAAAACATTACCTTAGAATCATCACATTCGTAGCTCCAAGTGATTTATATCGAAGCTTGTTTCCTAGATATAACTTACTAACTGTAACTTGCATGTACATTTTTGAATTATGCCGATTTTTTAGGAAAAATCCTCATCATTTCCAGCGATTTGAAGATAGACCCAGTCGCTACGGGACACGCCGAGGTTATAATCTGGTTGCTCCTGCCATACATCTCACATTATATATAAATAAAATGGTCCCTACTACATGGCTATAAAAGTTTAGGGGAGACCGGGGCTGGTTGACCAAATTTCAGCTTAAAGCTATCTATTCTTATTTCCTTAGAGTATATTAATTTTAAAACGAGTTCAGTTAATAGATATACTGTTAAGCTTTCGAAAAAACAATCAAATTGGCAACAATCACTTTAATCATTATGATATTGAGTACAGGCCAGTTCTTGTATAACAGGAAAAACTGGTCAACCTACCCCATGCTTGGGGCAGGTTGAGTAGTCACCTGGGGTAAGTTGACCTATGAAGTTATAAAGGCAAAACCTACGAGGAAATAGGTTAAAAGACACAAAAATGTAGGTACCTATTACTCATTTCTTTTATTGGAATCAATAAGCGAGCTTCCACCACTTCAATCAAACACATTAAATTACAAGAATAAACAATGAGACGTTTCAACATTAGGTAATTCGAGTACCCAAAAATAAACTAACTATTTTCTTATTCAATATTTAAAACAAAACGAAATAACTTCTCATAAACTTCAACCATTTTGTAACAAACAATCCTGTCTAATATAATTATAAAATTTATTATTTGGTATTAATAAAATTATTTATTTTGAGATCATACTCTTAATCAGTCTTATAAATCGGACGTGTAATTTTTGCATTCGTAGAACAATATTATGTTCTCATTTACACATGTTGTGTGTGCCCACAACTTGCACGTAGTGCATTGAACCCATTCTTCTCCCAAAATACTAGAGCTATAGGATTCAGTGCACTCCTAACAAAATGTTTCATCCTCATCACTTTAGTCCGTAATAAATGTCTGCTGCTTTCTTCAAGTAACTCTCCAAAGCAAGCTCTTCCCCGTCACTAAATATTTGTCTATTTCTTTTGTAGGCAACGCTGTCCAAAGTTGATTCGGTTTTCGATAATTTAGGATTTTTTTCTAATTTTTTCTTCATATTTACGACGTGGCGTTGTAGTGTTTTATACGGTATAGCAAACTTTTTCATCGTAGAATTAATACTTTTTTCGTCAAAGATAACTTGCTGACATGCTCTATCTATTACATCTTTGGGTGCGCTCCCTTTATCAGTCTTTCTCTAGTATGTTCGCATGGTCCTGAAACAACAAAATTTTAGATAAAATTTCAAAAATATTGACTTCATTGTATGTGTGGAATTTCCATTACATGATGGGGATGGTTGACAAGGTCGTCAACCAGCCCCGTTATACATTAGTCTACTAGCCCCAAACCACCTTTTGAATTTTAAGCATGTGCCATAACCTCAAAACTGCGACGAAATCAAATAGAATAGCACATAAAAGAAAGAACATGGATCAAACATTCGTTATAAATGCTTTGACAAACAATAACCATGAATAAATAGGCACTATTACAAATAACATTACAACAAAAATAATTACTTACGCGAGTTGTTTTTCAACAATACGTTCCTTCTCTCAAACGACGTGCGTGCGCGACGCCGCGTTCCCGGTGACTGAGCGGGGGGAGGTGCTGAACGTTCGTATCTCACTGGTTAGCTCAAGACTATTACGTTGGACGAGTTTTTGCTAGTTAGTCAACCTACCCCTATAGTCAACCAACCCCGGTCTCCCCTACAATCGTTTCATCATTATCATCATCATCATTACAGCCCTTCACAAGTCCACTGATGGTCATAGGCCTCCCCCAAAGTATGCCACAAAGCACGGTCCTGATCCACCTGCATACATCGACTTCCTGCATGTCCTACCAGGTCGTCACTCCGTGTGCACTGCCACTTAAGAACCTTTTTTCCCCAACGGTTCAAATTCAAATTCTTTATTTGCAACAAAATGGGTACAAAATGTTTTCTTCTTGATTTTATCACTGTTATTGTGTTAAGAAAACATATTTAGCTGTCTGTTGTCGATTCTTCGACCTATATGGCCGGCCCATTGCAACTTCAACTTACTAATCCGTTGGGCTATGTCGGTCACTCTGGTTCTACGCAGTAGAATATCCTCATTTCTAAGTTTATCTAGCAGAGAAACCCCGATCAGATCCCTCACTGCTGGCCATATGAGTGTCCTCATACGTCCAGCAGTGAAGGACCACGTCTCAGTTCCATATGTCATCACTGGCAACACGCACTGGTTGTACAATTTCGTTTTAAGGTTTTGAGGTATACCTGACGAGAAGATGTAACGTAATTTCCCGAACGCTGCCCAGCCGAGTTGAATCCGTCGATTGACCTCTCGGTCGAAGTTGGACTTACCTAGTCGGACTATTTGTCCCAGGTAAACGTACTCGTCAACAACTTCGAGCTTAGTGCTCCCAACAACTACCGGCATAGGTGTGACATGGACATTAAACATGATCTTTGTTTTGTCTATGTTCATCTTAAGACCTATCCGTTGGGAGGCACTATTGAGGTCATTGTGCATAGCGCTTAGGTCCTCCAGCGATTTTGCCATAAGGACTATATCGTCTGAAAATCGAAAGTGAGTGATGTACTCGCCATTGATGTTAATACCGTATCCTTTCCAGTCCAGTAGCTTGAAAACGTCTTCCAACGCAGCGGTGAAGAGTTTCGGGACATAACGTCACCCTGTCTTATACCTCTCTGCAGTTGGATAGGTTTCGTACTCTGGTTTGTACTCAGAGGGCCATCATAGCCCTACTGTACAAACACTTGAGCACTTCGATATACCGACAGTCAACTTGGCACCGCTGAAGAGACTGTAGCACAGACCAAATTTCGACGGAATCAAAGGCTTTCCCATAGTCCACATACAATCGAACTTCTGTACAATTTGCCGAAGGGTACGTATGTGGTCTATAGTGCTAAAGCCTTTTCGGAAATCGTCTTGTTCGGAGGCTAGAAGTCATCGAGTCTGCGTGCGAGACGATTCGTAATGACTCTCGAAAACAGCACGTAGACGCGGCTCAGAAGGGATATCGGTCTGTAGTTCTTCAAGAGAGCATTGTCACCTTTCTTGAAGAACAAGACCACCGCACTTCTGCTACACGCCTCGGGAGTAGTGCCACCATGGAGGACGGAATTAAAGAGCTTCTGAAGGACTTTAAGTACCGGTGTTCCACCCGCTTTCAGAAGCTCCGCTGTAATTGCATCTTTGCATGGGGACTTGCCGTTTTTAAGGCGCTGGAGAGCCATTCTAACCTCGCTCAGACTGACGTCCAGGATATCATCGGAATAATGTCGGATAAGACTTGCTCTTGGATCGTTACTTACACTTGCGTGTGGCTCCAACGATGGTGTGTACAGCTGCCCGTAGAACCTCTCAATCTTACTCAAAATCTCAGGTGTACCAAAACAATGATGCCACACTCAGTCTTCAGCTTTGACAGTTTGCTCTTTCCGGCAAACAGGTCTCTGGCAAAGACTTTGGAGCCCTGATTCCACTCAATCGCTTCTTTAATACGAGTTTTATTGAAGTTGCCTAAGTCCTGTCGCATGCATTTGGAGATCTGTCTGTTCAGTTGCCTGTGTGCTGTCAAATCTGCTGACGACTGCAGCTTCATCTCCCGTCTAACATCCATGAGATTAAGAGTGTGATGGGAGAGTTTTTGTGTTGTTAGCTACGGCCGCATGGACAGTTTCCACGAGCTTGTCATTCATATCGTCCACTGTATTGCAGTCATCTAGGCACTGAAAGCGGTTTTGTAACTCGAGCTGAAAAGTTTCGGGATTCTGGATCAGAGCACGTGGGGGACGAAGCGTTGACTTCATTAGACGAGACCTCTCTAACTTAACGTTTAGGTTCAGTGTGCCTCTAACCATTCGGTGACCGCTGCCAGTTTTCTACCCTTGCGATCACTGAGACATCACTGAACAGTTGGCGTCTGATTGTCATAATGAAGTCAGTCTCACTTTTTGTCGAACCGTGGGGGCTCGACCAGGTCCACTTCCTGTGGGACCACTTCTGGAAGAAAGAGTTCATCATAAAGAGTCCCTCTTTCTCCATAAAGTCGGCCAACTGCTGACCCCTACGGTTCCATTTCCCTACTCCAAATTTCCCTAACTTCAGCTCACCACTTTCTCTTGTGCCTAGTTTTGCGTTAAAGTCTCCCATCAACACCGTATAGTGGGTTTTGGAGGAATGCATGGCTTTAAAGATATCCTCATACATTTTCTCCACCTTCTCATCGGGATGTTCCAAGGTTGGTGCGTAAACCTGTATGACCTTCAGCGAATACCGTTTGGTGATTCTGAGTATCGGGTACGCAACCCTCGTCGACACTCAATCTTTACAACGTTGTTGACAAGAGACTTGTGAACGATAAATCCGACACCTCCTTGGGACAGATGGTCGCCCTCCCGGTGATAGAACAAGTTGCCGGACTTGAGGATTACCGTGTCCTCCCCCTCTCTTCGGATCTCAGATAATCCTATAATATGCCAGCGCAACTTGTCTATCTCTTCTTCCAGTTCCAATATCTTCTCGTCAGTCCTCAGGGTGCGTGCGTTAAATGTTGCCAGGTCGAGTCGTCGTAGGTGGCAACCGAACCTACACTGGAGATTTTTAGCACCCCCTGCCCCGCCGTTTCCATGGTCGCCACCGTAGCCAGGAATAGCGGGGCCGCCGGGGACTGGGGGCCGTTTGTTAGTGTCGTTGCTCATTTTTTTTGCGGGTTGGCAACCACAGTTTTTTATTGTGTAATTGTTGTTATCAGGAAGATGTTGCTGTTCATTACCCGTTTCCCACTGTCGCCTCTTACGACACCCACGGTATGATATGGGCTAGTGGATATTCTCAACCGCCACTACACGGCACACCCGTTACAACCATTTACCTAATACAATAAAAGCCCTCAGGTGTCGTAAGTTTGAAATAGTACTTAAGAAAATCCTATATATTGTATATTATATATTGTAAAAACATATTACAGTTTGAATGAATATTTTAATGATAAATTACAAATAAGTTTTAGTTATTTGACAATTTTCTTTATTTCTATTTATATTGACATTGTTAGTATTTTTCATCCAAATTTTTAAACATAATTTACATAATATAAATGACGAATGATCAATAGTTGCCATATAATATTTGTTAAAATTTAATTTTTTAAATAAATGTGTGAGTATTATTTAGTCCGACATTTTATAAATTAATTAAATTTAAACTCTGTTTTAATATGCTACGCCCGTACAGGTCGTCACATGTTCTGTAAATATATTTTTCCAACTTTTTACTTTGTGACATGCAAAAAAGAATTATGAATAAAACACGAATTGCTTATTTTTGGGTCTGCTTGTATGTTTTCCAACGTGTCCTCACACTACATCATATGTACTTACATCATACGTACAAGAATTGCATCGCACACAGGTGCATGTAGTTTACACAGAGGTGAGAGTGCTTTTGTACGAGCGTTTGTACAATGACGTAATAGGCTATTTAAAAAATTCTCGCAATGAATATCTCGTACATAACGTGATGTAAAATATCGTGTTTAGAAACGGGGAGTTGCATCAAAGGTGAAGGACTTCAGGGACAACGAGCGTTAACTCGTCCTACGTGCATGGCGACTAAGACAAATCCTCCTGGTCCCCGCTGTGAAAGATTCCCATGTCTCGGACCTGACCATTACGGACAAGAAAAAACAGCAGTAGAATTGTAATGGACTGTAATGATGATGATGATGATGAAGTAGAAAACGCACGGAAGTACAATGAAAATAAAGATACAAATGCCGATATAAGAATCTCCAATAGACTGCAGGTATGCGTTCTTAGAGGTCAGCAATCGCAGAGTCTATTTCACCTGAGGATGCCTCGTGTAGAGGCAAAACAAGTGTTGTATTATCGATGGTAGTCTGACTTTCCTAGTGTAGGGGTTTTGAGAGTAGTCAATTCAAATTTTTTGTGGTACTTTTTTACATTTATGTGCAGCTTGATTTGATGTTATACTACATTTTTTATTGTCTTTAATCTAAGCGGTTTGCATAACAGTTTCACCATATTTCCTCATCATCAACAGTTTGGCTTTCATAGAAAACTTAGTGTTGCTACTTAATATTATTAACACTCCCCAAATCCAATTGTGATAATGACCCGTTTTTTCAGAATATCTTTTGTTAAAATATCGTTTGTTGAAGCAGATACACTAATCAGTTGTTGGGACATCCTTTAATAAAGTCAATAAAATACCTGTACTTGGATATACCGCCATTCAGTAGAAAATTTCTTAAAAAAATTTCAAACTTTTTAAATAATATCTAAAATAGTCTTATAATAACACTAATAATTTTCAGCGTCTTCCTTATAACGAACGAAAACAAAAACTTGTGGCAACCATGGCAAATATCCTCCTATGAGACAATCTATGGAAGAGACCCATATAGGTAAATATCAATACAAGAATTTTCAATAGGTAGCAGGCATGAGAAAGTTCATTAATCCCGATGTTCAACGACATCGGACTTAAAAATGTGTTCGAAGCATAAATCTTGTCATTAATTAATTACAACTGAAGCGTGTTTCCTTTGATTCTTTAGCAGCACCTCAAATTTTTTCCACGAAATAAGAATTTTCTAATTCGGTTCGTGTTTGTAGTTGTTTAAATAAAATAATTACCTAAAAATAGCTACGTGGGAGGTAACCCAGGTGAACGGTATCATTTTTTTCTAATTTACTTAAATAAAATGAAGCTTGATTTTTCTACGTAAGAAAATCTCATTTTAGGGACTTGTTTCGTGCAACGAACTCTTACAATTTATCTATGAGTCTAATGTATCACATCCCCAAGCATAGACTTAGACCGACATGTGGGGTGGTCTGCTGAACGAAATTATTCCTGTAGTCGTTTCTGCAAACGGGCCAACCCCAATGAGCTTCTCTACTTCCGGTTTCTTTCCCTTTTCCCCTAACCCTCGGCCGTTTGGTCTCTCCTGCCTAGGGTTTCCATCTGGTTGGGCTTTTATTTATTTATGTATTATGTATTTATTATGTTTGTATATTAAATATATATTTATGTATATTTATCATTTCCGTTTATACATTTATTCAGCCCAACCAGATGAGAATACTCCAGAAAATAAATATTCTCCAGACCGAATTTCGGTCCTGGCGGCCAGCCTCAATGGAGACTAGCCATCTGCACAGAACGGGATTATAGTGCCCGAATGTATGCGCAAGCACAGGTGCACTCTTTATTCTTTCACTCTCATAATCCGATAGGATGGTAAAACAATACGATCAGAGAGAGATCAGGCGCAGGACCAACCGACTTTACGTGCTTTCAGAGGCACGCAGGTGAGACACCTCCAACTTACTGACTCCGGGCAGCTACTGAGAATTATTTGACGATAAAATTCAATAATTGATTTTTGGCACGACCCGGGATTCCAACTCAGGACCTCGTGATCAGCAGTCGCACTACTACAACCATTAGACCAACGAAGCGATATAGGGAAGCTGAAACAGGCGATGGGCATTACCTTTCTAAAAACAGCAGGTTTTATTTTTATTAAAAAAAACTGGAGACTGCTTAGCTTCTCCGAGGTATCAATGGAAAACGCCTATGTGCAGCAGTGGACTTTTGACAGGCTGCAATCGTAATGATAATGAGTAATGACTCTGTAGTAGTAGGAGAGTAAGTCAGTGACTTTGTAATTAAGATCGGAATGTCAGTAAAATATTGTTCAAAAGCCGTTACAACATCTCGATCTAAATATGTTAAATTATTGTTAAATTTAAATGGGAAGTGTGATTTGTGTAGTTTTATCTTGCCAGTTTCACTATTGATTATATTTCACGTCATTTTGGATTTACTACTTACAGGATGTTATGTTAGTCTTTTCTATCACCGACTGCTTGAAATAACTTTTCCTTGACTTTCCTCTAACTCGTTTTTCTAACATCATTGCTTTTATGATTATGTTTTTTTAAACATGTTACACCGATCGTACCTGCTTCTGTATTTAATATACTTAGAGTACCCTATTCATTTTTTCCATCTCCAAACATTTCTTTATCCATAATCATCTCTGTCGAGCTTACCTATACCGTCAATCCTACTTTAACAGAGCAGCCAGCCTCTCGGTGTTCTACATTCATATCGTGGAGTGTGCGCAGGAATTACATGACTTAATCCCTCCTTCCCCTGTTCTACCATCGAACACCCGCGCGGTCCGAGGGCCTTCACCACTTTGTTGCAATATTCCACGCATTCGATCCAAACGGTGTGCTTAGTCTTTCGCAATGCGTATGTCTTTCCACCTGATTACAATCTGAGTAACTTAAAGGTAAAGGAGTAATAAAGCTCTTGTTAATGTACAATTTACCACCTAAGGTTTCATCGTCACATTTTGAAATATAGAACAAGGGTGATAAACGACCATGCAGTCCACCTGGTGGTAAATGGATGCTGTGGCACTCAGACATCTATAGCTATCCTCGATTAAAAATCAAAATGCAGACGGAATACCTCATTAACAGCAAAAAGGGTCTCCGGTACTCTACACTCACCATACGAAACACAGCAGGACTAAGCTGCTATTTTACGCAAGTATTCTGTGAGAGCGCCTTCCCAGGTTGCTATACATCGTAATACCAGCAAGTGGGATTGTCGTCAAAGCCTGGCGTATAATTAGTGAAAAAGCGCTACTTCTCAGATGCTTGAAGCCTTTCTAACTTCTTTGTGATGACGTCTACGTCTCAGCACAGCGATGATCCTTTATATGCGTGTTTTTTTTAATGTTTTAATTGAAAGCTTGTTGCGCTACGGCGATATTGGTAATGATGTTTTTGTATACACTATTACTTTGCACATTATATTTTAAATATCCAAACCTATTTGCTTGTTCTGTCTTACTTAGTCTCAATTAAATTTTTTTCAATTGACTCTTTTGCTCTGTTAACTTTTTAAATGATGTCACTGAGAATACGGAAAAGTACAAAAGGTTAAGACTACCATATATGTGTTTTTACACATACATAATAAAAATATAGAGAGTATCTACAGTTTTTTTTTAACTATATGCCAATACTTAATCCTTTTTTATTCACTCACATTAGAAATCCTAACACAAACATAGAGAAGTTTATGTACCTAATACCAGCGACAAATAACAGTACAATATTATCCGGTTGCTTTGCCGTGGATATTGTTATCAAGTTAGGCGAAACAAAAATTTACTAACGTTTAAAGTACGGATAATAGATGAAATGCGACTAATAAGCACACAGTCCACCAAGTAGTAAGTACTAGGTAGGGCACATAAATATAATTTATATTTCGTTGACTGGCATTCAATATCGCGAATGTGAAATTGGGACACTTTATAGGACTTTTTACTACAACTTTTTGCGTGCTAGAGCCACGCTGCAGCTATGTTATAGTTGTAGCACGAATGGGTCGGCTCAATCGGGGCACGACCACGCTCTCACAGAATACCAGCGTAAAATAGCAGCGTAATGCTGTTGTGTTTCTTATGGTGAGTGTCTTAGTCCTCAGGGGTGACAGCGCAATTGCATTTTGATTCTTAATTGAGGATTAATGTGAATGTCTATGGGCCACAGCAACCACTTAACATCAGTTAGACTATGTGCTCCATTATCAGCCTATCCTATAAAAAAAACCCGTCAGTCCCATAGCAAAATTCCTCGTCATCATAATAATAATAATATAATAATAATAATATAAAGGCGTAGGGAAGTGACGAGCCCATCGCCCGCTGACGTAACGGTTATGTGACAAAACCGGTACGTCAGCGACGTCAGTCAGCACCTTGCCGAGAGGTGTTAGTGCCGTGCCTCGGCAAAAATTGAAGGTGCAAAGGCCCGCTTGTGCACATGGCCTCACCATAAAACGGCGCCGGGTCTGGGCGTCTCCCGCTTAATGACGCCCACCACTATGGATGATGGAATACGGAAGAACGCGCAAAGGGCCGCTGCCTGGAGGTCGCCAGAGCGACTGGAGCTGGCGCTGGACGCGACAGCATGCGAACCGCCAGCCGAGCGCGAGGTGCTGCACGACCACCCAGCAGCCCCCCGCATCCATCATCCCCACCAGCTGGTTTGGTGTCGGCAGGGTCTTCGCGGGCCCAGCAATCGGCACCCGCCACTGGTGGAGTACGCCGCATGCGTTGGACAACCCAGATGAATAGCAACGCATTGCGGGCGTATTTTAGGGCGAAAGGGGGAGAAACTGGAGGTTTTGCGTATCGGGCAAGGATGCATCGACTTTTTGCTGAGCTGGAGCCATCTGTAACCGTCACCGAGCAAAACCTGGCAGACCGAGTTCGGTATATCTTGCGCTCGAATACATTTGATGTCACCGAACTCGAACGGCTACGACGTGAGGCTGTTCCTTCATCGGGTGAAAATACTGCGGTTGAGGATGCGGCGCCACAACTTGCTGAGCAAACGGCAAATGTGGATGCCGCCGTGAATAGGCCAGTTGTGGTTGATTCAAACGATAACGGAACAGACGCCCAGAAACTGGAACTAGAGCAAATGAGGAGTACATTGGAAAAGGCGATTGTAGAAACGCGCAGTATGCCTCTCGAAAATCGACCGTGACTTACCCGCATAGCCCTAAACAAGCGGAATCGGGCTGTCGTGAGGGCTCTGAACCCAATGCTGGTGACCTATTTGGAAGCCAGCCGGGACCTTTGCGAGACGGACTCAATTCTTTTTGGCGACGCGTTGGCAGTCTGCCGTATCATAGGCGCCAAGGTTTCCACGGCTGGACGCGCTACTGGCCGTAGTAGCGCTATCCCAGCATGGAGAAGAAGAATTGAGGAACGTATCGCAAGGGCTAGGGCCCTCATCGGCAGACTGATATGCTTCAGGTCAGGCAATACCAGGCCAAGGATTGTGCGCACCGTCAGGATGGCGTTAGCTGGGACAAATGTTAGTTTGTCCCAGCCGGATATAACGCAAAAACTAACGGAGCGCATAGACGACCTGAAGCAAAGAATCGCTGCTTGGGGAAAGCGGATTCGGCGATATACCGAGAGGTCGACACGGTTCAACCAGAATCGCCTCTTCCAGAGTGATCAGAAGAGGCTCTACAAATCATTGGAGCGACCAATAGTAAGTGGAACGGGCCCAGCACCAAATCTGGCCGACACGGTCGCATTTTGGCGCAGCCTGTGGTCAGAGCCCGTAAACCACAACGAGGGCCCTTGGACGGAAGTTGTGGTGAGTCAGTGTGCGGGTATTACGCCCATGGATCCCGTCACCATAACGCCGGATGACGTAGCTGAGGCGGTCCGTAAGGCCCCGAACTGGAAAAGTCCGGGGCTTGACGGGCTGCATCACTACTGGCTGAAGGGGTTCATGGTGTGTCACGCTGTGCTCGCCCAACAGTTTCAAGAGGCTCTCAACCAGAAGTCGCTCCCAAGCCTCTTCACTACTGGGATCACTCATTTGGTTCCTAAAGATCAGGGTATACAAGACACTAACATCCATTTTGAGCGCGAGAATCGCTCGTCACCTGGACTCAAATCAGGTGATGTCGCGCGCTCAAAATGGATGTCGGGGCGGCGGTCGTGGAACCAAGGAACCACTCCTCATTGACGCGGTCATTGGCAAAGTGGTGAAACGTAACCGTCGGAACTTCTCCGCCGCTTGGATAGATTACAGAAAGGCATTTGACTCGGTGCCCCATACATGGCTAAAGAGGGTCCTCGAGCTGTACAAGATTGACTGTACAGTTCGAGACTTCCTCGAACAGTGTATGGGGCAGTGGAGTATGATGCTCTGTCATCTGGGCGAGCGGATGACGGCTGCGGAAAGCCGCATAAGGATAAGAAGGGGTACATTCCAGGGCGACTGTCTGAGTCCAATCTGGTTCTGCCTCTCTTTGAACCCTCTCAGTACTTTACTGGAGGGCTCCGGGAGGGGATTTCAGCTTCGGAAGGGAGGTACAAAAGTGACCCACCTTTTCTATATGGATGACCTCAAATTATTCGCCTCCAGTCGCTCCCATCTTATGGAATTGCTAAACATCACTTGTGAATTTAGCAATTCTATTGGAATGAAGCTGGGGACGGATAAGTGTGCGGTCCTCCATGTTGAAAGGGGAAGGGTTGCTAGCTCTGAGGGCATAGACTTATCTATGCCCGTCACCTTAAGGGCCCTTTCCGAGGCTGAAACATACCGATACCTGGGTATGTCACAGAACATCGGTATCGATGAGGCTGGTATGAAACAGTCAGTTTGCGACGTGTTTTATGCACGCTTGACCAAAGTGCTTAAGTGCTGCCTTTTGTCCGGTGTGAATAAGACACATGCATATAACGGTTGGGTCATGCCTGTCCTCATGTATACCTTTGGCATACTCAGATGGAGTCAGACTGAACTTAACGCCCTGGATAGAAAAGTTCGCACTACAATGACGTCCCATAGGATGCATCATCCAAGATCGTCGGTAATGAGGCTGTACTTGCCGCGAAAGCATGGTGGGCGTGGCTTCCTGAGCGCGCTCACCATGCATAATCGCGAAGTGTGCAGCCTCCGTCATTACTTCCTGGCGAGATCGGATGATCCATTCTATAATGACGTCATTTCTAGTGATAAAGGACTTACCCCTCTATCCTTAGCCAACGAGCAATGGCAAGACCCGGCAGTACAGAGCATTTCCGACCGGGAGACCATATGGAAGGAGAAGGAGCTCCATGGGAGGTACTACAGGGCTCTACATGAGCCTCACGTAGATACAGCCGCCTCCCTCAACTGGCTACGTTTCGGTGACCTCTTCGGGGAAACCGAGGGTTTTGTCTGTGCATTACAGGATCAGGTTGTTAAGACCAACAACTATCGGAGATACATCCTAAAGGATGGCACTGTCGACCTCTGTCGAGCTTGTCGCCATCCCGGGGAGTCACTTAGGCATGTCATCTCCGGTTGTTCGGCGCTTTCTAACTCTGAGTACTTGCACAGGCACAACCTAGTAGCCAGAATTCTACACCAGGAGCTCGCTCTGAAATACGGTCTCATGGACCGGAAATTGCCGTATTACAAGTACTTGCCGGAAGCCGTGCTCGAAAATGACCGCGCCAGGCTCTACTGGGACCGGGCCATCATCACAGACAGGACTATTCTTGCGAATAAGCCTGATATTGTGCTGATGGACCGGGCACAGTCAAGGATATTTTTAGTCGACATTACCATTCCGTATGACGAGAACCTCGTGAAAGCCGAAACAGATAAACAAACAAAATATCTGGACCTGGCTCACGAGGTGACCGACATGTGGGGTGGTGTGTCGACCGAAATTATTCCTGTAGTCGTCTCTGCGAATGGGCTAATTTCAGTCAGCCTCTCGGGTCATCTGAGGCGACTGGGACTCCGTGACGGACCGCTCCGGGCTCAAATGCAGAAGGCGGTGCTCCTCGATACCGCCCGCATCGTCCGCCGGTTTCTTTCCCTTTCCCCCTAACCCTCGGCCGTCTGGTCTCCCCTGCCGAGGGCTCCCATTTGGTTGGATCTTATTTATTTATGTAGTTTTTGTATTTATTTTATTTTATTGATATTTATGTACACTTATCTTTTCATTTTAATTTATAATTATATATTTATAGAACCCAACCAGGTGAGAAAATTATATAGATACCCCAAAATTAATAATAATCCACAACTATCACACAACGCCATCTAGTCCCAAGCTAAGCAGAGCTTGTGTTATGGGTACTAGACAACTGATAAATATACTTATATATTTCTAAATACATAAATATTATAGATAAATTACACCCAGACACAGAACAAATGATCGTGCTCATCACACAAACATTTGTCCTGGGTGGGAATCGAACCCACGACCTCCGGCATAGCAGTCAGGGTCAAACCACTAGACCAACAGGCCTGTCAATATCATCATCTTCATTAGCTGGCATAAAGTCCAGAGCTGGAAGTGGTGTGCTTCCAGATACCATTTGGATTTTTTGCTTATTTTTCTTTAAAAAAACATTTACGTTCTTTTATTATTTATTTATTCTTTTTTGTACACCACAATACAGAAACATCAATATAGTTAAAAGTATGTACAATAGGCGGTCTTATCACTGAAAGTGATATCTTCCAGACAACCTTTGCGTAGAGGAATGATTTTACTCTATGTTTTATATTTATTTAATCCGAACGATAAGCTGTGGCACTAGCCTACATCAAAGATGATATTTTAAGTGTACCGTAAAACTTTTAAAATAGGTTTTATTACCTTGTAGCTCACCGCAAAATGAGGATAATAGAATTCGATTCATTTTTCACGATGATAGTGATAGTTTATCAAAAAATAAATAAACAGTGGCACTTTTCTCTTTTTTGTTTTTATAATAGTTAAATTGATAGCAATGGGTATTGTATCTATGGTAGATTTTTAATCAAAATACTGGAGAGGTGACATACTAGCACACATTCCACCTCATAGAATACTATAATACATACATAATAGAACGGGGGAGTGGGTGGAGCCCGTGTAGCCACTAACATGTCACTTAAGTGTCAATTCGCAGTTCGCACCTATAAATGTCTACACAACATCTCTCTTAACGTTACAATCGTTTCTAATTTTCGTGTCAAGCGTCGCTGCATGTAAATTATTCGTAAATAATTTGCACACTATTTAGATTTAGATTAGATTTAGATTATTTAGAGTGGATAGGAATGTGCTATGACAAACACTGAACTCATTTCGGTTAAGCGCTGGCTTGATACAGGCATTGGAGTCTCTTTATAGGGACTCTAGTGCTTGTGTTAGGATCAACGGGGTCTACTCGGATTGGTTTGACATCCATAAAGGTGTCAGACAGGGCTGTGTGACTTCCCCGTGGCTGTTCAACCTATTTATGGACAGTTGTTTGCAAAATTTGAAAGTTGAAGAATGCAGATTAAGAATGGGTGAGTTAACCGTCAAATGCCTTTTGTACGCCGATGATCAAGTTATTCTTGCGTCGTCGGCGGCCGAGTTGCAAATGATGGTTACATTAATAAACAGATCATTAAAAGAAATGGGTATGAAAGTAAACGCAAGTAAGACGAAGGTTATGGTTTTTGAAAGAGAAGAAAGTAAAACGATTTGTGAAATAAGAATAGAAGGGGAGTTGATCGAGCAAGTAGATGAGTTTGTATATTTGGGCTGCGTATTTAGCAGGGATGTGAGATATGATAAGGATATAGAACGACGAGTGAATGCGGGAAATAGAGTAAATGGGGCCCTGCACTCTATTGTGAAGAGTCAAAATGTGTCGAAAAAGGCACGTATGGTAATTCACAATGCTGTGTTGGTCCCAACTTTAACGTATGGTAGTGAAAGTTGGGTGTGGCAGAAGAAGCACGAGAGTAGAATGAACGCAGTAGAAATGCGGTCGTTAAGGAGTATGTTAGGACTGAATCTGAATGACAGGGTAAGAAATTGCGTGATAAGAGATAAATGTGGTATGCAATATGATGTTGTGACCAGGATTAAGAAAGGAATGCTTCGGTGGTTTGGTCATGTGGAAAGAATGAATGAGGAAAGATTGACAAAGAAAATTTATGTTGCGGAAGTAAATGGCAGAGTCGGAAAGGGACGTCCTAGGCGAAAATTTATCGACCAAATTGGCGATTTATTGAAAACGGGCCAAATTAGTATGGATGTGAAGGAGGCGAGAGAGGTGTGTCCATCCATCCATCCACCATTTGCTGGGGATCCTATAATAAATAAAATTAAATCCCAACCCAAGCAATACAACTGCAAGACTTCAAGATACCATAAGTTAATACTGCATAGATCGGAACAAAAGTTAAATATCTATGGTAACCGCGGTAAACTCATAGTTTCATCTGGACGTTAAACATCTCAGCCCCCTCCCCCCACGTGACCATGGGTGCTGTAAAGCGCTCAAAACGTCGGGTATTTAAAAAGTTAAACATACGCGATAAAATCCGTAGAAACTAGTATTATTTAAATGTGTAGTGATCGAGTAAGTATAAGAAAGCATTATAAAAGATACATCGTTTAAATTTTGATATATACATACATAACATAAACACTCACGCCTGTCACCCAGAGGGGTAGGCAGAGACTACAGACTTCCATTTAGCACGATCCTGACATACCTTTCTCGCCTTTTCCACATCCATATACCTACGCATACATGCTTGACGGTTAAGGGTACTCTTAATTTGGCACATTTTTAGTATATCGCCAATTTGGTCGACAAACTTCCGCCTAGGACGTCCCTTTCCGACTCTTCGATTCACTTCTGCAACGTATATTTGCTTTGTCAATTTTTCCGCATTCATTCTTTCTACATGACCAAACCACCGAAGCATTCCTTTCTTAATCCTGTTCACCGCATCATCTTGCATATATTCGTCTATATTATATCATATATTCGTCTAAATTATAAAACATTTTAATGCCACCATTATTGTAGATTACTTTTTAAGTTATACATTCATCTAAACTATAAAAACATTTTGTTGCCAGCCATTTTGTATGCTAATTCTTATCACTCATGTATGAAGCACTATAATGCTGTTTCATTATTTGCTGCTGTTTATCCTGTGCCAGCACATGTAAAAATATTGCATTTCGTTATCATTTTGATCTTATATAGGTCCAGGTAGAATGACTTACAACCTGTAATTTTACTGAATCCCTGAACAAATCTGTGCACACAGCCGTTTCGGGGCAGGAATGTAAGAGGGAACCCTGATAGGCTCATGGACACAAAAGGAGTTGTACTACCTAGGAAAAACGTTTTGAATTACATCAATACAATACAATACAATACAATACTCCTTATTGTACACCAATAAAAGATAAATATAACAAAAAACTGAACAAACAATGAGGGAAAAACAAAATGCGGTTTTATTAATACATAGCAATCTCTTCCAGACAACCCAGAAGAAGAAATTAATTTAAAAAAAAGACTAACGAGTAGGGTCCACTAAATTAGAAAAAAATACTAACTTATTATGTAATGTTATGTAAAATGACAACATACTTTAGGTAGATCAATGACTAACACAAGAGAAGGAAGAGAGAGGGAGAGGAGCTAAAGAGACAAATAATGATCGTCATTTTTATTTGTATTGTAATCTTACATCTAAAAGGTGATAACGCATCTGTAGGGCTTTTTCGTAAGGTTTGTTATCGGTGCTTGTGCTGGAGTATTACTTGTCACTGTTAGTTTTTCACTTCTATCAATAGTTATGTTCTCCTTGCCTTTAAAATTTTTGCTAATCTGGTTTTAATGCGATTATCTCCCAGTACAATGTATTTACTGCATATGCTAGGAATGTGATTATTTGACTGATTCAATTTATACACTGTTAAGCTCTAAAGGCTTAAAATGAATCCTATAAAGTATCTATTCACGAAAAATTAACTATACAAAAGACGTCTCCTCGAGTATTCTATGTCAGAGTTATTCTTACTTAAAAACCGCTTTTTTATGGCAACACACCTTGGTTGAATTTTCATTACGGTAACTTATTAACAAGAAATTTACCCATACATAAAAATAAAATTGAAGTATCTGTCTATAACGTTGAAATAGCTGGGGGGAGGGGGGGGGGTATTTGCATGTGGGTCTGCATCTTCCTGTCCGGACCAATCTCCGGAAAACTAATTGTAATGAAACTTCGCGAACAAATGAGAGTAATGGCACAAGTCAAAGGTCTAGGCTTTATTTTGTCCAACAACTCAAAATTTTCAAAAAAAAAAAACGAAAAATTGATAAAAATAAAAGGTTTTTTTTTGATTATCTTAAATCGAAATAAAGCCACATTAATAGACCTTACCCAGGCAAAACCGGGGCGGTTCGCCAGTTACAAATAAGTGTAGTGGGAAAAAAATTAAACTAAATTTTTAAACGAACTTCTACGTTATTATTGCCTTAAAGGTCACACTTGTCAAAGAATTAGTTGTCGAGACTTTGACACTAATTCTCATTGCGTATCTGGTTTTTTTCCATCTAGCTCTTAATAACTTCGGCTATTATCTTGATATTGAAGTTTAGGGATAAGTGATTGAAACTACAAACAACTTATCCCTAAACTTCAATATCAAGATACTAGACTATAAACTACGTTGAGCTTGCTGAGACTTTATGCCGTGTTTCTATTTAAAACGCTTCGCATCGTTATCTTCATTTTAAGTCATCCTAAGTAGACGAATGAATAGTTTATACAATAAGCTGTTTTATATGAAATTCTTATGTATTAAAAGTAATCGTTATTGTTAATTAAATGTTTCTTGAATATAAGGATCGGGCATTAATCCATTCGCGAACATCGTCCAAACATATAAGCCTGTAGCACGAACGGACTGGCTCTGCACGGAGAGGGCCACGCTCAAAATAATAATAGTATTTCAGCCTCTAGAGGTGACTATGTTTCTATGTGCTCCAAATCCACTTACCATTAGGGAGTCTGTGTGCTCGTTTGTCCCCTCTACTTTCAATAAACCAAATCACTTTTTCAAGCACTCTTTGTAGCACTACATACACCCTACACTACATCATCATCATCATTACAGCCCTTCACAAGTCCACTGCTGAACGTATGCCTCCCCAAGCAATGCCACAAAGCACGGTCCTGAGCCACCTACATCCATCGACATCCTGCATGTCTTACCAGGTCGTTACTCCATCTAGTGGAGGTCGCCCTACACTACGCCTACCTGTACGAGGCTGCCACTCGAGAACCTTTCTTCCCCATCGGTTATCGGTTCTTCGAGCTATATGGCCAGCCCATTGCTACTTCAGCTTACTAATCCGTTGGGCTAATCTACACTACATCAGTATATTCTAATTCTATGCCCTACACCTAGTACCTAAAATTATGAAATAAAACTAATTTAAAGGATTTAATTAAAATTTTTTGATTCCCCACATTTCGGAGACGATTTTTGGGTTTCGGGCAAAGAACAAGTGGTAAAATTAATAATTTTGTACAACCGAATTCAATACGATTGAGTCAATGTATTCGAAGACAATTAAATGCGCATTATTAAAAATAACTCAGAAACTACTAAGATCTTGATTAAAATTATATGGAACCACATTAAAAGCACCAGCTTTCAGATAAAAATAGAATCATCAAAATCGGTTCATCCAGAGATAAGTTATGTGGTAACATAAAAAAATCATACAGTCGAATTGAATACGTCCTCCTTTAAAATCGGTAAAAAATTAGTTTAAATCAATGAATAAATAAATATAAGAAATCATTCCTAAAATGATATTAAACAGTTTTAATGGAGTAATAAATTTTCTAATATTAATCGATTTTTTAATTTACTAATCTTATAGGTGCCAAAAATATCTACTGATTCGCGGACCAAAAGTTATGCTGTCTTGTCATAAAACGTGGTTTATTAATAACCCTTGATTTAAGAAGAGTTCCTTTCAGCACGGCACGACAATCTTAGCGATTTTTTTATTGATGCCCAATTCCATACTATACACCTTAGTTAGCATAATGTTACCGGGGAACTTGTCAGACACATTCTACTTTAAACCAGAAACTGACTTTAAATTAT
This sequence comes from Parnassius smintheus behrii, assembly GCA_036936625.1. Taxonomy (NCBI): domain Eukaryota; kingdom Metazoa; phylum Arthropoda; class Insecta; order Lepidoptera; family Papilionidae; genus Parnassius; species Parnassius smintheus. The sequence continues at coordinate 44,703,517 of JAUPFT010000021.1, forward strand.
TTTCTGTAATATGATGATTTTAGTTAGAAGAACTTGAATTAATAAAAGTCAGTGAAAATAGCTAAATGCAAGAATTTAACGCTTTAAAAAAACACCTCCTGTTTTTCTGTAAATCGCGACGTGGCTAAAGTATGCGAAGTTCACGTAGTTATGACTTTTATGAAGATACGTACACTGTAGGGTTTCATCGGGTAAAGTCCGATATAAGTCCACATATAGGCATAAGCCTTTCGAAGGTTTTCCCACAGCCAAAAGATTGTTGTTATGTTTTATCTTATATTTACTTTTTACTGCTTACTGGGTTCTATAAGTGTTTTATAACGTAAAGTACTTATCGAGAAACAAATTAGTTAATTATAATTTTTAATAATAAATACTTCATATTATAAGTATTTAACATTTTATTTATCTATATGTTCTATTACGTTTTGTATAGTTTTGATTTAATTCTCTTCCTACTGCTTACTGTGTTCTATAAGTGTCTTATAACTTAAAATCCTTAACAAGAAATATAATACTTAATTATTGTAATTTGTAATAATACTTTACATTATAAGTATTTAAGATTTTATTTATCTATACGTTCTGCTACGTCTTGTATAGCTCGTATTCATAGTCTTACTCTATCTAGTTGCCAATGCAGTAGCGCCTTTCAGTGATAATGTGTAACAGTTTTCTTTTCTTATTCAATGTATCTTGCACTTGTACTGTTACGTGTATCTCATTCAGCAAAATCGTCAAATAGTCTGTTTTGTTGTTTTAAAATCTCCATGATATTTGAAGTGATTTCAGCTTCCATTGACCGTGTAAAAACCGATCTGCAATTGAGTTGTGCATTTTGCTTTGATCGATCCAAGTCCCAAATAAATTTAGATTTGTTTTCCTTACCCAATTCGATCGGAAGTTATCGCTCACCGATTCGCTGCACTCGTCCTCGTTCTGTCTAGGTCGCACAACGACATTGAACTTACATGGATAAATAAAATGAAAACCTTACGCAATAACAAAACAGTAGTTAAATAATTCACAGTATTTATTTACTAAGCATGGGAAAATGATGGCTAAAATTTCCAATAGTCGACTTTGATCTCGCTGATATGAAAGACAAGAATTGACACCTTAAAGTGATTTTGATAAACAAAATCTATTTAGAATATCGTAAATTGAAGAAAAATGTAAACAATTCGTTGTAAACATCAAATTTTTGCTAATAACTTTGGATTGCAGTGATTCCATATTTCAGATATTTTAGTCCTACTGAAATGATAAATGAAGTATTATTTATGTTCAATTTAACAAAAATTTATAATAACAAGAAACAATCGTTAAATTAAATTATTATTTCCATCCTTTATTATTTACTCTTACTGAAATACCATTACTGGGGGATTTTATGTAAAAAAACATGGTACAAATTGTTCAATCTAATGCATTATAATTAATTTGTAGCATATTTAAATGTATATCTCAATTTATTAAACGGAATCACAAAACCTTTGATTAAAACCATTAAAATGGCATTAAGAGAGTTCACGTTTATATTAAAAGTTATTTTTTTTTAATCAATTTGAAATGTATTGCTAAAATACTGGTCATTTACAATACATATATACAATCTATGATATAATATTTAATATGACTAATGACAGTTGAACTCTCAAAGATTCCCGCCATGATATGAAAAAGAAAAATAATATTGGACTTACATGTACTACTACTACTATAATTTACACTATTCTCCACTTGCATTTTCATGTTTAATTTTGACTAGATGAAGATCACTTCATGTTTCAGCGTCACTTGTTTCAGCGATCCACTGACGCCGGGGGAAACACGTTCACTTCCTCATCACTATATCACTTTACATAATTGTTTCGTTCACTGTTTTCACTTTGCATCACATTTCGCAGATTTGTAGACATTCACTTTATTATAACCGCTGTAAAAAATTAAACCGATTATAAACAATTTTTAGAGGATATATTATTCCTTTACACACAAGTTCAATATAGCATAATCAATATTTTTTTCGTTATACCAAAGTGAATGTCACATTGCACTTAGTAAAAGCGGGAAAGTCACGCAAACGCGCCCGAAGCACGCTCGGATGCTCCGCGCTGTAGACGTGTACGATCCGTCAACGGCTCCATCTCACTGCACGTATCTGAAACGAAAGAATTTTTTTTATTTTTACACTTATTAAGGTGTTCTCACATGAGGGCGTAATAAGTATGTGCGTTCGCTTAGTGCTTATATGATAGATATAATAAACATAAAATTTTGCCAAAGTTGTGAGACGTCTGATACCGCGATCGTAAATCGAACGGACGTGACGGTTAAAGTAAATGCCCAAAAGTAAGGGAGAGACCCATGTCCATCATTGTACTTTTGCGGGTAGGTAAAGAAAAAGATATAATTTTTTCGTTATCGTAACATAATTATGTATTTATATGTACCGAACAAACTAGGCGGTTTTGGGACATTTTCTTTCTTAGTTTGTCGCTGGACAGAGGACCGTTTCAAGAATGGTTTTATACGTGGTAAAGCCATGCTGCAGTTATATTAGTAGTATATTTGTAGCAAGAATGGGTCGGCTTTCCCGGGGAAAGACCACGCTCTCACAGAATACCAGCGTCAAATAGTAGCTTAATGCTGCTCTGTTTCGTGTGGTGAGTGTAGAGAACCGAAGACCCTTTCTACTGGAAACGAAGCATTTCATCAGTCCTCACGCGTGGCAATTCATCCGCATCTTAATACGTAATCGAAGATAGATGTAGATGTCCATGAGCCACTTACCACAGGGGGACTGTGTGCTCGTTTCCCTATCATATCTCTATCTATATCTATCTCTTACGTATAATATAGTAAGTTCAAAATCCTATATTTATAAGTCTCAAATCCTATAATACTTTATTGGGACATGTTTTAAAATTTTGTTAAGACTAAAATGAGTTTAACATCTGCGACTGTCGAGGTATTGCAATGAAATTTGGCAAATATATATGATTTTTCTTGTTTCTTAATTTTTAGTAGAATAGAATAGAGATAAATTAATAGTTTCTGAATATTTTAACTCTTGATATAGATCACTAGGGTCAGCTACTGTGCAGAGGTGGATTAAAGGTTGACAGTGCCCTAGGCTAGCACCACAGCGGCGCCTATTTGGCGACTTTATATTATAGATTATAACTACGTATTTTGCTAATAAGCTATATTATATATAATATATTTTTAGCGGTGTTAAATAAAAATCTACCCCAGGTGGGTACTAGCGTCGATAACCCTGGAAAATTCTTCGATTCAAACATTAACGCTGTCCGCCACCATTTCGGGACGACTAAACCGCCCTTACTCTTTCTCAACATGATGCAGTTCTCCTTGGCATCTTATTTATCTATTATATATTTTATTTATCTTTATATGTTTGTGTGTACTCGTACGTCAGAGAGTATCTGTTCTCGACACCTCCGTAGTCTTGAAGACCTCGGTGTCTGTGGCTACCTTTGTAGATCCCACCACGGTAACGCTAAAACAGACCGACTCATTAATCACGTCCGACTCATGGAACACGTCATGGCTACAGATTCCGGATGCCATCCACAGAGATTGTGCTCCTTGTCGATTTCAACGCCTAACTACACCGAATGGTTTGGTTCCAGTACTAGCGATCATGCTTGGAGATCTTTTTACGACTGCCTTGGCATATAATCTGACACAACTGGTCACTTCACCCACGCGGATTCCGGATGGGGAGGATCACGCACCATCCCTGTTTGACTTTCTGCTGACCTCTAATCTGGACTTATATCAGGTCTTCGTCAATGCCCTCTTGTTTTCTCGAATCACTGCCTAATTCTGAGTACGGTATTCACCACATGCTCATAATAGGCGCGGTTCGTAGGCTGTCGCCATGTGTGGCACAACAGGCCTTGCATCTCTATGCATCTTCCACCGCACATGCCACGGAGAATGCTCGAAAGAATTGGTCTCATTATTTTCAGCTGCTGAATTCCACCATTTTCTATGGTTAATGCGTAGTTTTCTGGATCGCACGAACGTACTGTGGAATTTACTGTCACCAGCAATTTTTCCGGACCAATGCCTAGGGATGTTCAAGAAAAATATCGATTCATTTTCTAAAACACATCTGCGATTCTCCTGGTGTGGCGGGTGTTCATGGGCGACGATGATTACTTACCATCGAATACTATGATAAAACAATAGAATGGCTGTCAACCTTATTTTGCACGAGGATCGGCGTCACCGGGAGCACACATACAAGCAATTAAGTCGTATTATCAGTTATCACTACTACAAACCCAATTCGCTGTGTTGACAGACTGATTTGACACAAATATTTCTTTATTTTTGTTTCTAATATTCAAAAAATATAAATAGTTTTGACTTACTGGTGGTAGTATATGTCTTCTTTATTTAAATTCCATTTCCCGCTGTTCTTTTGATTGCACAATTTGCCATTTTTTAAATAATTTGTATACAGCGACGCTTGATACGATAAAATTGGAAACGCTTGATTGTGTTGACATTTATAGGTGTGAATCTCGCTCGTTCCATTATATATGTATTATAGTATTCTATGTTACTTACCATCAGATGAGTCGCAGTTAGTTACTTTTTTTCGTTTAAAATATCCTTGCGCGCCTATTGTAACCTTGCACCACTAAACATGTGACTAGATTTCCTTTAGAATACACCGACACTGCTACTGTGTCAATCATATTCGTATTTCCTACATACTTTACGTTGATAAATATCTTTTTCACTTTATCGCATATACTACATTCAATATTACAGGTAATTTGATATATCGTATGTGGTGTACAAGTATTAAAGTAAGCAATTGGTCAAATAAGACTACTGTCATCTAATTGAAACATAATATTTAAAGTATAAGGGTAACATACGAGCACACAGTCCTCAGTTGATGTTAATTGGATTGCTGTGGCCAATAAGCATCTACACTACATCCACCTTCGGATAAGAATTAAAATACGGATGCGTTGTCACTCTTGAGGACTAGGATGGAAAACCTGGTTTCCAGTAAAAGGGTGTTTGGTTCATTAGAGTCACCATATGAAACACAGCAGCTTTAAGATGCTATTTCACACGACATTCTGTAAGAGCGTCCCTGCGGCGTGAACTGTTCAAGCTACAACCATAATATATCCGTAGTATCGCCCCAGCATGTGAAGAAATTAATATTTATTACTTCTCATGAAAATATTCATATTCGTAATTTCGTCGTAAGATATTAGTGAATATAACAAAAAGTTAATCAACAGTTATTGGCATTTGTTTTCAAATCAAATCAAATTCATTTATTTGCATAATACAGGTATGAAAGTTGTTACAGAAAATTATAATTACTCACTGTAGTACCTTTCTGTAACACCAATTACCCTAGCACCTTAGTACCTTTTTGTGACCCACACAACAACAATTAATTACTGCGAAAACTCTCTCAACTTTTCGCATTTGATTATATATCTAGTGTAACAGCACCCTAATCCCATTTGGCTGATGTGCGTAGGGAATGCGAGGGTGCACAACAACTCTTTATTTCAAAGAAGAAGGGACGATGCAACGATGTACTTATATATTAAACAAGGCAGATATTGCACACGATCTGTCTAGAATTCTAACTTGAACTTATAATCTAAATCTAAACTTATAGTCGGAATTGCATATAAGTTATGATTTCTTATATTTACGCGAACACTACACATTGAAATAATACTAGTTTTTACGGAATTTTTCGCGTATATTTAAATTTTTCAATACCCGACGTTTCGAATTAAATCTGGACTGGTTTAAAATTAAATCTGGACGTAAAATGGATAATACCTACGTGCGCCAAATCACCAAAATTGTATGGGTTACCAAAAATACACAAGCCCAATGCTCCATTACGTCCCATAGTGAGCCAAATCGATTCACCAACTTACAGATTGGCTCAACACTTAGCGAAAATACTCTCACCGCTCAGGGAACATACAAGAGCACACATAAAGGATTCCTACCATTTTGTCAGCGAGATTAAAGACCTACATCTGGCAAACAATGAAACTATGGTCAGTCTTGATGTGCAGTCATTGTTTACATGCTTACCTGTTGAAGATTGCATTTCAATTGTAACTAGAAGGCTGGAAGAAAACAAAATGCCCATAGAATATGCAGTATTACTCAGACACTGCCTTACATCTGGCCTCACCTCACCTATTGTGGAAGGAGGAGTTCTACAAGCAAGTAGTGCAAAGTAGCAAGTAGGTGTGGCGATGGGCTCACCTGTATCTCCCATTGTTGCCGACAAATCATGGAAGACTTTGAGGAGAAAGCCCCATAAATCCAAGATTCTACAAGCAGTACGTAGACGACACTTTCACAAGTCTACCTTTAGATAAAGTAACTGCATTTTTATACCATCTTAACTCTATAAATTCTAAAATTCAGTTCACAATGGAGTTAGAGGCAAACAATTCCTTAGCTTTTCTAGATGTGTTAGTAATTCGGAATCCTGATAACACCTTGAGCCATACTGTGTATAGAAAAAAGACCCATACAGATAGATATTTAAACGGTGATTCTCACCACCATCCTTCACAGTTAGCTACCGTGGGTAAATCTTTGTTTCAGAGAGAACGAGGGATCTGTGACAGTAAACACCTGGCTGCCGAGCTTCCACCATGTCAAGCAAGTTTTGCATGACCACAAGCTTCGAGTCCCGCGCCTACGTCACAGTGAAGGAGTGAAGCTGGCCACAGTCGAGCGTGTACCTGCTGTACTGCCATATGTTAGAGGAGTCACTGACAAGATTGGCTACATCTTGAAGCGCGCTTCCATCAAAACATACTTCAAGCCGCTGAAGAAGATTGGTCAGTTTTTACCATCAGTCAAGTGTAATGTCCCTCTGCAAGATGCAGGAGTGTACAAGCTTGATTGTGAATGTGGTCTCTCCTACATATGACAAACTAAAAGATCAATTAAAACCCGCGTTATAGAACATATAGCTGATGTGAAGAATCGACGTTCCGGGAAGTCTGCAGTTCGTGAACACGTACAGGATCGCCCCCGTCACTACATCAGATTTGATAGAACACAAATCCTCGCTAAAGAACACCGATTCCTTCCAAGGATGATTCGCGAGGCTATTGAAATCGAAAAACATCCTAATTTCAATAGAGAAGATGGTTGGGTGCTACCATCTGCTTGGGATCCTATAATAAATAAAATTAAATCCCAACCCAAGCATACAACTGCAAGACTTCAAGATATCATAAGTTCATACTGTATAGATCGGAATAAAAGTTAAATTTTAATCTATGGTAACCGCGGTTACCTATGACATCTGGACGTTGAACATCTCAGTCCCGCCCGTGACTATGAGTGTAAAATATGAGCTGTAAAGCGTTCGAAACGTCGGGTATTTAAAAAGTTAAATATACGCGATAAATTCCGTAAAAACTAGTATTATTTCAATGCATATAAGTTATTTAATTTATTGATTTATTACAGTGTATCACAAGTCCACTCCATATAACATATAACTCCCCATAGATTGCCTCGTAGGGTGATGTTTGCTATATTTGCCAAACTTGGCAAGTGGATTGGCAACCGCAACCATATTGTTATCAGGAAGATGATGCTGCCCATCTTCTGTTTCATTTCTATCGCTTCCGACACCCACGGGACGATATAACGGAGATTTTTTTTATAGAATAAGGGTGAACACGAGCACACAGTCCACCTGATGCTAAGTAGATGCGGCCCATAGACATCTACATTTAATCTCGATTAAGAATCAAAATGCAGATGCGTTGTCACCCCTGAGGATAAGATGGAATGTCTCGATTCCTGTAAAACGAGTCTCCGGTTCTCTACACTCGCCATACGAAACACGGCAGTATTACGCTGCTATTTTACGCTGATATTCTGTGAAAGCGTGGTGCTACCGCAGTCGAGCCGACCCATTCGTGCTGTAACCACAATATAGCTGCAGCGTGGCAGCGTATAAATTATTAATTGTAAATTAACCAAAACTGTATAGGTGGTAAAGTTTCAAATAGCGGCACAATGTTGTTGTGTTTCGTACGTGAGTTGTAGAGAACCAAAGTCCCTTTTTACTGGTGTCGAGGCATCCCATCTCAGACCTTAAGGATGACAACGCGTCAGCATTTTGATTCTTAATTGAGGATAGATGTAGGTAACTATTGGTCTTAGCATTCACTTGCCACCAGGTTAAATGTGTGCTAGTTTGTAGTCATTACGTCCATAAAAAACTGAAGGCAAGTTTCACGTAAATATATAAATTTTATAAGTTTTTTTATAGATATGTGTTTTAATCAGAAAATACAAAATAATGAAACAACTTTGATAAAGATATCCTACGTTTTCGAAGACTGATGTCCTAGGGAACCCATGATTGTAAATCCCAATTATAGCTAATATATACCTAAAAGATGATAACGCATCTTTAATATCCTTTGTGTGAAGATGGCTGCGGATGTTCATGAATAATTCACGAACATCCGCAGCCATTTTCATCAAGTTAGCCACGTCAAGTGGTTTGTTTGTTTGGCCCTTCAGTTTTATAAAAATTAATATTAAAATAATCTGTGCCAATGAAATAATAAAACTCTCTCAACTTTTCGCACTTGGTAATAGATCTAGTGTAACAGCACCCTAATTCATTTGGCTGATGTGCGTAGGGAATGAGAGGGTGCACAACAACTCTTTATTTTAAAGAACAAGGGACGACGCAATGATGTACTTATATACTAAACAAGGCAAATATTGCAATTTGCCAATATTAAGCAATCTTAAAGCAGCACAACAACTTTAAGCAATGCACAGATTCGCTGGAAGACGATCCCACAGCTCGTCGTGGCAACTACTTTAAAAGTCAAAGAAGTTGAAAAATTAGCAATCAGCAGTAGGCTTTAATACACTGTAACGGTAACGGTATGCATGCGTAGATACATGAATGTGAAAGATGGGAGAAAAGTATGACAGGATCGTTTCAAATTAATAATAATGATAACTGGGACTGGGATAACTGACTGGGCTCCGGGGTCAAATGCAGAAGGCGGCGCTCCTCGATACCGCCCGCATCGTCCGCCGGTTTCTTTCCCTTTCCCCCTAACCTTCGGCCATTTGGTCTCCCCTGCCGAGGGCTTCCATCTGGTTGGGCTTTTATTTATTTATGTATTTTTGTATTCATTTTACTTTATTGACATTTATGTATATTTATCTTTTCATTTTCATTTATAATATTATATTTATACAACCCAACCAGATGAGAAAACTATATAGATACCCATGATAATAATAATAATAATTTTTTATTTCCATAACAAACCAGTTACAAATGAACTTACAGGCTATTTAACTTTATTGGTTAAAATAACATAAAACGAACTTACGTGGTCATCTGAAGCCTAACTAGGAAATTCATCCTATTTTTTGTCTAGAGCGCCCCCCCTCCCTTCCCTAACATACCAATTGAAGTCCAAATGTACAAAACATTTGTTGGTCTACATTTCACGATACATTTTTTTACGTGGTAGAGCCACGTTGCACCTATATTAGTTGTAGCATGAGTGGCTCGGCTCAACCGAAGTAGGACCACGCTCTCACAGAATACCATCCTAAAATAGCAGCTAAATGCTGTTGTATTTCGTATGGTGAGTTTAAAGAATCGGAGACCCTTTTTTATTGGAATCGAAGCATTCCGCCTTAGTCCTCAGAGGTGACGACGCATCTGCATTTTGATTTTTGTATGTTTGATGGGATAAACGTAGATGTAATCAGGTGGACTGTGTGCTCGTTTGTCACCCTTATTCTATAAAAACAAAAACCAATGTATTTGAATCCCCTCGTATAACTGTGAAAGTCAGTCCATGAAGCGCATGGGAAAGCAATTGCATTCGAGAAAAATGCATTACGATAAAAATATCCATTAAGTGGCCCATAACGTTCTTTGGCCCAAGGCCAAACTCCCGTGTATGTTTTACTGTTTATGACGGTCGATGACTCTGAGTTTTCAGTTGACTTCTAAAAAGGAAGAGGTTCTATATTCGAGGTAATGGGGATGAGAAACCACTACTTCATATCATCTCGTCTGTGGTCGTAAGAGGCGTAAACAATGACGGCTTTGACAAGCTATAATTGATAAATTAATAAATGATTTTTTTCATGTATCTTCACCGATTTTTCAGAAGGGGCAGAACTCATTAAATTGTATTTTTTCAGGTATTATAAAACTAGCTACATCTAGGATTGTCCCGTTTAGAATTGAGGGAAAAATTTTACCCTGATGAAGTTTTAATTACAATTATTTAGATGACATTTTAGTATATAAGTGATACCTGCATCATCATCTTCATCGTCATTACAGCCTATCAAAGCCAACGGCCGAAAATTGACCTCCACCAAAAAATATCTTTTGCTGGAAGCAATAAGGCATTTGTGTCAAATTCCTCTTTGCCACACTTTGGCAGTTGAGTTTTTAGTCTTCTCAAAAGGGTATAAAAATCTTGAAATTAGGAATTACTAAACCGGGAAAAATTTGGTAAAAACAATGTACGTCTGACCTCGAAGATGTCTCGGTGGATAATGGCCAAGCCGTCGCGGGCCCGAACGCTTAAACGGTTTTCTTTCATAAGACAAAAATAAAATATGGTCTCAAATGACCTAAAAATAATAAACATTTGCATTTTATATAACTTTTACGCGGTTTCATTGTGGAATCTCTGCAATGTTACAACTATATTAGTAGTATAGCTGTAGCATAAATGGGTCGGCTCAATCGGTGAAGGACCACGTTCTCACAGAATACTGGTGTAAAATAGCAGCTTAACGGTTTTTACTGGAATCGAGGCGTTACATCTTAGTCTTCGCGGGCATCAACGCATCTGCATTTTAATTGTTAATCGAAAAAAGATCTACGTCACTATTAGTGACAAAACAAAAAAATTATTACGTATAGAGCGTTACTAATTGTTTTATTCATAAGTTCAGTACCTACCATGGTAGAGCTATGCTACAAACATATCATAATTGTAGCACTCTCATCATAAATCTGCTCGACTGGGGAAGAATCACGCTCTCACAGAATACCAGCGCAAAATAGCAGCTTAATTCTGCTGTGTTTCGCACGGTGAGTGTAGAAAACCGGTATACCTTTTTGGTAGGAACTGTAAGTTAATAAGTAAGTAGTACTGTAAGCTTTTAAGAGATGACTGTAAAAGGTTACAGAAACAGAAAAATGCAGATGCGTTGTCACCCGCGAGGTCTAAGATGAAATACCTTATTTCTAGAAAATGGGTCTAGTAATGTAAGAGTCGTTTGAGAGTGAAAATTCTTTCTTTTATTTTACTATCAGCCACGCTAAATCCATTTTAAAAAATTGCGGTAATTTTTTAAAAATATTAAAATTAAAAATAATACGCCTGTTTACATATGTTTTACTCGTGAACTGAAAGAAAAGTAGAGAAGCAATGAATTATGATATAAACGAGACAGAAAAATGAAGTTTGGACGTACATAATGAAAGGAAACTAGGCGACTTCAATTTTTTTAGTTTTTCACGGAATAGATAGCATCAATGTTATTAGTAATGTGTGTCAAATTAATTTGAGTCTCCGTTTAAATATAATATAAGAACTCTATGAAATTGTGTTTGGAAAATTATCCAATTCTCCACATTCCAAGTAGAGCGGTTGACACATTGCTGTGTGACCTGCGGACTCGTCCCCTACGATGACAGTTCTATTATGCATTAAAACCAAACCGTCACAACTTTTTTTTAGATGGTGAAACATCGGCTATATTGGCTTTTCGTGTCGCTTGTTTAGTTTATTTTATAATGTTCCTTGTATTTATGAAACTTGTGTAATGAATTGAATTTTGACTTAAAATAAGCTTTATAGTCTTCTTTCTTAAGGCTTTCATCAGGTTTTATATTCTAGACGTGGTAAACCCATGCTGCAGCTATATTAGTAGTATAGTTGTAGCACGAATGGGTCGGCTCCACTAATTAAGGACCGGACTGGTGAAGGACCACACTCTCACAGAATACCAGCGTGAAATAGTAGCTTAACGCTGCTGTGTTTTGTATGACTAGTGTAGAGAACCGGAGACCCTTTTTACTGGAAAAGGGGCATTCCATCTTAGTCCTCACGGGTGACAACGCATCTGCAATTTTATTCGACAACCAACGACAGAGTAATATATTTTGCTGACATAGTAGAGTAATAGATTGTTAAATAATTGCCTGCCTGTTCCACTGGTATAGGCAATAATTGCTGCTGCACAGGCTTCCTGTCATTCCTGGGAGTATTTTAGAGCCAGGTAATGTTTGCCACGCTGCTCCAATGTGAATTGGCGGACTTCACAGGTTTTTGAAATATTTTTTTGAATTTTTCAGTCGTGCAGGTTTCCTCACAATATTTTCCTTCACCGTCGAGCACGTGATAAATCAGCACTTAAAATTACTACTAACGAGATCGAAGTCTGTGTCGTGTACTGATAGAGCTCGTGTACTGTAAAATTTACAACGAGCGCTTAGTCCTCGTACTACCGCTCTTGGCTCGCATGTCTAAATTTAATTACTATCATATGGACTACTTACAAGCAAAGTTTGGTCAGTCCATTTATTATAGGGATGCACCTGATACCGATACCGATATATAGGCGATACTTTGGGTTTGCTGATTATCGAATTCGCCTATACTTTTATTGCCGATGCAACGATACCTTCCCAATTCAAGGTCTCCTAATATATCGAGAGACGCAGATTCACTTGTTTTCTGGCGCAGTGAGCGTTATTGTTGACAAACTTACATATTGTATTACCGTATATTTGCAGAGCAGTGTTTTTCCCGATACACTCGAGGTGGTCAAGGTAAGTCCTGTTTATGAATCCGGAAGTAGAACTGGCCGAAATAATTATAGCCCCATGTCAGTCTTGCCAGTTCTTTCGAAAATATTTGAGCCAATTTTGTATAATTATTTAAACACCTATTTGTCGAAAAAAGAATTTTTTTATTGATCAAGAGTATGGCTTTCGTTCTAAATCTGGCTTATTTACAGCAACAATAATTTTAGTCAAAAAAATTAAAACAAATATCGATAATAAAAACTTCGTTTTAGGGATCTTCGTAGATTTGATAAAGGCTTTCGATGCGGTAAGTAACCAAAAGTTACTGGAGAAACTAAGTAATATAGGAGTAACAGGCTCTGGACGTGTTCACATCTTACAAAATAGGTGTCAAGTTACTGGAGAAACTAAGTAATATAGGAGTAACAGCTACGGCTCTGGACGTGTTTACATCTTACAAAATAGGCGTCAAGTTACTAGAGAAACTAAGTAATATAGGAGTAACAGCTACGGCTCTGGACGTGTTTACATCTTACAAAATAGGCGTCAAGTTACTGGAAAAACTAAGTAATATAGGAGTAACAGCTACGGCTCTGGACGTGTTTACATCTTACAAAATAGGCGTCAAGTTACTGGAGAAACTAAGTAATATAGGAGTAACAGCTACGGCTCTGGACGTGTTTACATCTTACAAAACAGGCGTCAAGTTACTGGAGAAACTAAGTAATATAGGAGTAACAGCTACGGCTCTGGACGTGTTTACGTCTTACAAAATAGGCGTCAAGTTACTGGAGAAAGTAAGTAATATAGGAGTAACAGCTACGGCTCTGGACGTGTTTACATCTTACAAAATAGGCGTCAAGTTACTGGAGAAACTAAGTAATATAGGAGTAACAGCTACGGCTCTGGACGTGTTTACATCTTACAAAATAGGCCTCAAGTTACTGGAGAAACTAAGTAATATAGGAGTAACAGCTACGGCTCTGGACGTGTTTACATCTTACAAAATAGGCGTCAAGTTACTGGAGAAACTAAGTAATATAGGAGTAACAGTTACGGCTCTGGACGTGTTTACATCTTACAAAATAGGCGTCAAGTTACTGGAGAAACTAAGTAATATAGGAGTAACAGCTACGGCTCTGGACGTGTTTACATCTTACAAAATAGGCGTCAAGTCATAAAGATTGATAACTTTTTAGTGCTCCTCGAAATGTCAGATATGGCATTTTGCAATGTTTAATCGTCAGCCCATTAAAGTTTTGATGTCGGATGATACCTATCCTTTTTACTTTGACAAGTCTATTGATAAATAAAATAATTATTTATCGAGTTTAATATTCTTAAGATTTGTTTTGCATGCCAACCCCATACTTCTTTTAAATATTATAGATGTGATTTAACTAAAGAATTATATTATATTGTATTGCGCACAGCATACATTATATCACACTATTATTTATTATAAAAGGTGTGATATTTGGTATATGCTTATTTTTTTTTCGGTAATAATCTTGGTAATATTTAATAAATAATTATTTTATTTCTTAAATATTACCAAGATTATTACCGAAAAAACCCTCTCAGGAATGAGAGGAAGCCTGTGCAGCAGCAATTATTGCCTATACCAGTGGAACAGGCAGGCAATTATTTCACAATCTATTACTCTACTATGTCAGCAAACTGCGTTGGGCTGAAAAGTTCGTATCGTTTTATAGAAAAACACATTTTTTTGGCAAAATTCGATTTTATTATTCAACATAGTTGCCATCGAGGGCGATACACCGATTATAGCGATCTTCCAACTTTTCAATACCATTTTTGTAGTACGATTTGTTCGGCGATTACTTCCTCATCGGCTTTAAATTTATTTCCAGCGAACATTCTCTTGAGATCTGAGAACAGGAAAAAGTCGCTGGGGGCCAAATCTGGAGAATACGGTGGATGCGGAAGCAATTTGAAGCCCAATTCATGCAATTTTGCCATCGTTTTCATCGATTTGTGACACGGCGCATTGTCTTGATGAAACAACACTTTCTTCTTCTTCAAATGGGGCCGTTTTTTCGCGATTTCGTCCTTCAAACGCTCCAATAACGCTATATAATAGTCGCTGTTGATGGTTTTTCCCTTTCCAAGATAGTCGATGAAAATTATTCCACGTGCATCCCAAAATACGGACGCCATAACCTTACCGGCCGACTGTTGAATTTTTCCACGCTTTGGATTCGGTTCATCGCGTGCAGTCCATTCAGATGACTGCCGACTGGACTCCGGAGTGTAGTGGTGGATCCACGTTTCGTCGATTGTCACATATCGACGCAAAAATTCACTTCTATTGCGGTTGAACAGCTCCAAACATTGCTCTGAAGCATCGACACGTTCTTGTTTTTGGTCGATTGTGAGCTCGCGCGGCACCCACTTTGCACATAGCTTTCGCATACCCAAATATTCATGAACAATATGTCCAACACGTTCCTTTGATATCTTTAGAGTGCCAGCTATACAAATCAACCTCAATTTACGATCTTCCAAAATCATTTTGTAGATTTTTTTTATGTTTTCGTCCGTAACAGCCTCTTTTGGACGTCCACTGCGTTCATCGTCTTCGGTGCTCATATGGCCTGTACGGAATTTGGCAAACCACTTACGAATGGTTGCTTCGCCCGGCGCAGAGTCCGGATAACACTTATCAAGCCACTTTTTGGTATCAGCAGCACTTTTTTTCATCAAAAAATAGTGTTTCATTAAAACACGAAATTCCTTTTTATCCATTTTTTTCAAAATAACAAATTTGCTTCACTCAAAATGCTGTATCTCACAAACTAATAATCAGACAGCTGTCAAATTTATACACGTTTCTTTTGAAGGTTGGTACTACCTAAAATGATATGGATTTTATTCTAGTGGCGCCATCTCATAGAGACGATACGAACTTTTCAGCCCAACCAATATTACTCTGTCGTTGGTTGTCGAATAAAATTGCAGATGCGTTGTCACCCCTGAGGACTAAGATGGAATGCCCCTTTTCCAGTAAAAAGGGTCTCCGGTTCTCTTCACTAGTCATTCAAAACACAGCAGCGTTAAGCTAATATTTCACGCTGGTATTCTGTGAGAGTGTGGTCCTTCACCAGTCCGGTCCTTAATTAGTGGAGCCGACCCATTCGTGCTACAACTATACTACTAATATAGCTGCAGCATGGGTTTACCACGTCTAGAATATAAAACCTGATGAAAGCCTTAAGAAAGAAGACTATAAAGCTTATTTTAAGTCAAAATTCAATTCATTACACAAGTTTCATAAATACAAGGAACATTATAAAATGAAGTAAACAAGCGACGCGAAAAGCCAATATAGCCGATGTTTCACCATCTAAAAAAAGTTGTGACGTTTTGGTTTTAATGCATAATAGAACTGTCATCGTAGGGGACGAGTCCGCAGGTCACACAGCAATGTGTCAACCGCTCTACTTGGAATGTGGAGAATTGGATAATTTTCCAAACACAATTTCATAGAGTTCTTATATTATATTTAAACGGAGACTCAAATTAATTTGACACACATTACTAATAACATTGATGCTATCTATTCCGTGAAAAACTAAAAAAATTGAAGTCACCTAGTTTCCTTCCATTATATACGTCCAAACTTCATTTTTCTGTCTCGTTTATATCATAATTCATAGCTTCTCTATTTTTCTTTCAGTTCACGAGTAAAACATATGTTAACAAGGGTATTATTTTTAATTTTATTATTTTTAAGAATTACCGCAATTTTTTTAAATGGCACACAACTGTTTGAAATATCACTGTACCTAATGTTTCGTTGTATTTCTTACCAAAAATCCAATTAGAGAAATGGATTTAGCGTGGCGGATGGTAAAATAAAAGAAAGAGTTTTCACTCTCAAACGACTCTTACATTACTAGACTCATTTTACCAGAAACAAGGTATTTCATCTTAAACCTCGCGGGTGTAAGTACTAAGTTTGTCAGCAATAACGCTCACTGCGCCAGAAAACAAGTGAATCTGCGTCTCTCGATATATTAGGAGACCTTGAATTTGGAAGGTATCGCTGTATCGACAATAAAAGTTTTGGCGAATTCGATATATCAGCAAACCCAAAGTATCGCCTATATATCGGTATCGGTATCAGGTGCATCCCTATAATAAATGGACTGACGAAACTTTGCTTGTGAGTAGTCCATATCATAGTAATTAAATTTAGACATGCGAGCCAAGAGCGGTAGTAGCACGAGGACTTGTGTCTTATATTACCTCAATTTAAATTAAATAAACGCATCGGTATCGGTATCGCCGACATTTTTATAAAAATATCCGCATCGGTATCGTATCGATATATAGAAATAGGCGTATCGATGCGTCCCTAACATATTACTACGTACTAAACCTGCGACGATCGTAACACAAAGTCATTATCCCGGCTAAATATATGGCGGCGTTGAGATGCACGCACTAAATCCGAGCTGTATGCGATGTCATGTGCAAGGAAGTATTTTATAGACGCTATTTATAAAATCATACATTTTAAACATGAACGAATACGAATTTCATCATCATCATCATTACAGTCTTTTACAAGACCACCGCTGTTCATACGAGTATGTTATATACGTTCATGCCAGGCCAGGTATGCAACAAAGCGTGACTCTCAGCCACCTGTATCTATCGACTTGTGGTGTCCGGGGGTACCTCGTACCGGTATGTGAAGTGTGGAGGTGCCCCACACTTCGCCTATGGGTACGAGACTGGCACTCAAGAACCTTCTTCACTTCAACGCCACTTCAGCATACTAATCCGTTGACCTTCACATGTGCTCGATTTTTTTATTTCTCAGACATGTAGGTTTCCTTACGATGTTTTGCCGATTCTTATCACAACGATACAACTTGAAAAATTTTTGAATATATGAGAACGTAAATGGGAACGTTTTATTTTGTATTGTTGCTGTCTAGCAATTATTATTGTTCATTCTTAATATTCTATTCCGTTCTATCCTATGACGTTCTCATTACAAATTAGATCGTTTGATTGGTTTGCACTAACTGCGACCATGCGTCACTACGTTCACCACATGAGTAGATAAATGGAATATCTACTCATGTGACGTACACTCAATAATATGTATTATATATTTGAGAACGCCGCATCGCAACCGCACCGCGCCCGCACTGCACCAGCACCGCACCCGCATTGCGTCCGCACTTGCAGTCTATCCAAGCAAGGACGATATATAAACTTACCATAGTGGCAGAGATGAGACAGAAAACACATCATTTTAGCCAACTTCGAAAAAGATTGATATTGTATATATGTGTGTTATACAATATCTTCGTCAATTGTGAACTGATTTTAATAAGTGACAACGCATCTGTATTTCGATTCTAAAGCCGTTTTCTGACTTGTCGGTGCAGGAGCGGTGAGGATTCATTTCGCTCGGTATACGCGGTACCGAAAGCTTGCCGAGCGCATACGTTTTAATGTGCATCTTCTAATTGGCGCGTTATGTGCGGGAGCGGGGAGGGATCGTTTCGTTTTACCGCGTCTCGAATGCGTGTCCAGCAGCCGCTTGACATTTACCGCGCACGGTCTTGCAAACAAGATGGCGGAGGCATATATTCACGTCGTTTTAGTACTAGAAATTGAACATTATCTAATCCTTGCATTTTGCTTTGTTAATACTGTAGTCAAAAAATTCAAAAGCTCTTCGTAAGTCTTTTTTTGATATTCTATACATCAATAAAAATTTTTCGTCATCTTGGGAAAGTTCTTGGGCCGCAACAAAAAGTCGACAATTAATTTTATTTTCGATATATGGATGACGGCAGTAACGTTTTCTTTTTTTGCTAAGGCGACAAACATAACAGCACGCCAAAATATCGTCATCACTTGAAGACGACACCTTCGGTACTGCAGGATTTTGTACCGATAAGTACATGTCCATGGGGCACAGCATCCATTACCATCAAGTGGACTGTCCGCACACTTGTTACTCTTATTCCATAAAATAATTAAGAACAAAAACCTATCACAACAACATAAACAAATGATTTTTTTCTACAGATCTATGGCATAGTACACAAAGTCCACCTGATAGTAAGTGTATGCTGTGACCAACATTTCGAGTGATATAAATTTCATTGCTCTCATTTGATAATTTGAGTACGTGAGGGTAATATGGTTACATCCGGTTAATATGGTCCCTTTCTTGTAACTTAAAAACTACAGCCTTGTTTGCATGGATAGCTCTGTGACACGATAGTCCTACATATGTCAATAAACTATTATAAGGTCAAAAAGGCGCTACTTTATGGACGCCATTTTGATAGTTGACAATAGTTGATTAGATAATAGTTTTTTTTAAATTGATTTTCGAAGTGTTCCTAATTAGTGCTACAGTGTGTTTGCTGTTTTTCTTAATATATTAGTTATAGTAACCTACACGCTTTTCTTGTCACACACTTACCTTAATACTTACTTCATCACACCAACACATATTACACTCACACACTTCTCTATAAAAGTTCTGTTTTACTAGCTAAACATAATACCTTGCAGTTACACTGTAGATTGATTGCAATAATTAACTTTGATCTGAGGGTCTGGAATAACCAATGTAGGAATATTATTTTTCACTTTTATTCTTTCGTGGTAATCATCTACCTACAACTCCTTTATACAAATGATATTAAATTAATATCTGTTAGACTAATTTCACAACACACATAAAAACTACTTAATTTTTTATGGATAATTTGTCCCATCCATATAATGATATAGAAAATATTAGTATAGCTCAGGCCGTCACTTGCGCGCCTGAAGAGTGTTATTTACACATCTCAACAAAAAGTCACCTAACCATTCTCACCCAAAATATAAGGAGTATATACAAAAATCTTGATATTTTTCAAGCTATGCTCCACTCAACTAAAACCGATTGCGACGTACTAGTTATGACTGAATGTCATCTCTCAAAAATAAAAAGTATTCCCAAACTAAATGATAATTATAACACACACTTTACAAAGAATACCTTAAACCAATGTGATGGCGTAGTATTTTATGTAAAAAATAATCTAAGCTTCAATGTATTTGAACCGAACATTACAAAC